>LR990073.1:7293969-8543969 GCA_905147235.1 Erynnis tages
TATGCTTTTTCGATTAGAAACATTTTTAGTTTTCGTTTAAAATCAAATGTGGTATTACTTTTCAGTAAGTTAGTATATTTTTGGCCCCATACAAAAAACGCTTTTATTATATTGCTTTGTTTTAGAGGGTTATTGCACACAGCTTATTATTATGTCTTTTTGTTTTGAGGGTGTCATATTTGTCAATGTTATTTCTTACCATCATCGCTATTTCGTATATGTACAAAGAGGAGGGTCATTAAATTTAGTTTTTTAAAGTGCGGTTTACACGTATCTGTTTGTCGTAACTGGCATATCGATCTAATACATTTCTTTTGGGCCTTAAATACTGTTCAGAAAATCAATCCGTATCTTAGGGTTGATTCAATATACGCATAATAAGCGCTTAGTACCGCTTGTGTATTAACTATTTTTGTAAATTTATGTAACGCAAAGGAAAATTTGATTAATTTTTTTTAAAAACATGCTCCATGTGTGATATCCAGGTTAATTTATAATCGACATATATGCCTAAAAATTTTGTGGTTTCGGTTTCGCTTAGTATCTTCCCTTCAAAGTTTATGTTTAACGACTGTTCATTTGATTTTACATTTGTATTATGTTTGTTTCTAAATATCATCACATTTGTTTTATCAAGATTAATTTTTAAATTGTTGTTATTTAACCAATGTAAACTTACTAAAGCAATGTTTATTTCTGTTTCATTTATGTATTCGAATTAGTTTTATCTTTTATGAATACAGCAGTGCTATCATCTGCAAAAAGAATCATTGGTTGCCTAATGGATTTAAGGAAGTCATTTATATGTATAAGGAAAAGTAATGGCCCTAGTATATTTTCTTGAGGCACTCCATAAATTACTTCTCTTGAGTAAGATAGATATTTTTCCTCAATTCTTGTAATATTATTCATTTTAGTTCTATCCGTCAAGTGTTGCCTTTCAGATAAGAAAGATTTGACCCAAAGAAGAGCATTATCCCTAACTCCATATTTCTCTAGTTTATACATTATTAATTTGTGATCAACATAATCAAATGCCCTTGTCATATCCATATAAAGCGCAACTACTTGCTTTTCGTTGTCTAAATTAGTCATAACTTTTTGTAAAAAATTATAAATAGCTACGTTTATTGATTTATTTTTCCTAAATCCTAGTTGTTCTTCTGCAAAAATACCAAATTTTTCAAAGTATGGATTAAAATTATTATATATTACTTTATGGAATTAAAAAAATATTTTCCAGGTATGTAATACCAAAATTACGTAACTTTTAAAAAAAAGTTCGATATTTTTCATACTACTGTGTGTTTCTGAATACCACAGCTACAAATAAATAAAATTCGTTGGGTTTTTGATATTATACTTATTCTTCATAGACTACTCCAATGAATATGTATTAAAAATGTGTGTGGTTGTTTTAATTTTTTGGAAAATAATGTCGGAAGTTAAATTTAGTCATGAAATTTGCTATTTTTCACTTCATTTTAAAGTTTAAATACACTTGCTGGAAAAAAATATATAAAAGCCTAAGTGAACAACGGTTTGAAAAATATGCGCCTTTAATACAGGTTTTACTGGGTCGCCTAGGTAAACAATACAGACCAGAAGCATTAGCAGCATCAGTGCCATTTTCCAGGGCTTTTTTATTTTCGCTGGCTTGTTCAGATTTTTCTGGTTTGTCTTTTGCTTCAGTTGTATTTTCAGCAGCTCCCTCTTTTTCTTCTTCCTCTGATTAAAGTAAAAAAAAAACAGATTAATAATTATAGAAATTTAATTAATTACCTATAATTTCCTTAAACGAAATGTCAACTCTTATTTGTATTTGAAATGTTTTTCTTATGTCAAACATCAATGCTCAGGATGAATGACAATAAAATAAATAAATTGTACTGTAATGGGTGTCTAATAGAAGGGCTCATTTAGCACATTTCAAATAACCACAAAATAATCAAAATAAAAAGACCTAAAAAAGAAACAGAAACTAAAACCCGACTACTTAAAATCACAGAATCTAGAAAGTATTAAACAAGAAATATCCTATAAACTTTTATTTCTTCATCATTTTTTCTTCTAAATGCACTACACATTTAGCCCCGTGTGCTCCCATACTATAGAACGAATGCGTTTTCACAACTGACCGTTGTGACAGGCACGAACATTTTCATACCCTGTACGTATACATACAAAACACACAATCAACGACCCAAAGCCTAAGTTCAGCGTAAGAACTTATACCTCATCACCCTGTGGCCACAATAAATGACATCATCATCTCATACTAAAGGTGTTTGGATTTACCCCATAATGTAATATATTTAATTTAATACAAAGTCTTAGTAAAAAGGCAGCCGTCATATGCCACCTAAATTATAGTAAGTGGTTACTATAATTAAGCTATACTTAAGCTTGTGGTATTATGTGATTTTTGGTAGGCGGGTTTTATTTGAAACACACATTTTTGAAACATTTCCTTTACCTGTTTGTATTTATTGAATTATTGAACTGATTAACTAAAGTGATAACTGTGCAGGTTTTATAATTTGCTCTACAACATTAAATTCATTATGTTTTCTGCTGCTACTAGTGTGTATGCTTTCAATTTCCAGCCAATTGTTGAATAAAATATTTCTAGTTTTAGATAATAACTAGCCTTTGCCCGCGACTTCGTCCACGTGAACTTCTTTTCTTCTTATTTCTTATCACAATCCAGATTTTAAAAATTTTATTGAAAAATTCCAATCTATTCTGATGATTTTACGCGAAAGCATAATATATTTCTGCATAACTAAATGTCGAACATAGGTGCTGTTATCGTGAAGAATGTCTCTCTCTTTATGTCTTTAGTTCCTTTTACCATCTTAGTCTTAAAAAAATTAAAAGTCTAAGATGGTAGATAACTGCAATTATTGCCCTGTTTGAGTTTCAAAATTAATTTGGTCCAGGGGCTTAACAAAATTTCTGTTACATAATCCAAGCCCCCAAATTAATAACCGATTTTCAGATTATGGACCGCCAAAATTACAAAGGCAACATTTGTTTTAACTAATACTTATATAGAAAATTTGAGCTAAGATGACAAACACACAGTATCATTCTCAATCCATAATCTGAACATAGGTTATTAATTTCACCACTTATACTCCTGGTAAGAAATCTTAACAGCGTGGTTGAGGCCGCGCTCAGTTTGCACGCGTTTTCATACGAATTCAACTCGTGCGTATACGTAAGTTCACGCACGAACAATCCTGACCTTCGAAATACTATGGGAGCGCTCACACTGCAGTTAGACGTACGTCGACCGAGAAGTATTTACATATTCGTCTCCTTCGTCTCTTATATGGGTCTTCGATTTTGTTATCAATGGTGACGTTAAGTTATTCTTGTGGCCCGCTATTATTTTAATAGTACATACTAATATTAAAAAAAAAATGTTATGTTCCCCAAAATATAAATAGTACGGAAAATCCCAAGATGCATCCCTGATATAATTAATGAATTAGGTGACTATATATAATTAATATAGGTATTAATTAAAATAATAAAAAAAGTTTTTTATGTTTAACGGTTTTATTTACAATAAAAAAAAATGATGTAGGTTATGTACGAAAAGCTAAAAAATAATTCGGTAAGTCCTAGCTACCAGATTGCACCAATCTTCTCATCAATCTGGGGTATTGATGAAAAGAGTTGATGAAATTGATGAAAAGAGAAAATTTAAAAAAAAATGCCTCTAGTTCTCACTGTTATTCACTACAGAGATCAATGACCTAAGTGGACCTACATAATTGCGTGTTTATTATATACTAAAACTAGCTGAGCCGGCAGGTTTCGCTCTGCCAAATTTTTTTTAATTTTTATTTAATCAATAAAAAATAGCCCATGATACTCAGGCTGAATGTAGCTTTCCAATGGTGAAAGAATTTTTGGAATCGGCACAGTAGTTTTTGAGTTTATTTATTACAAACATTAGTTTATTCATTACACACACAAAAATACAAAAATACAAATCCTCTTTATAATACACTCCCGGACACCTAAATCGAGCCACCTTGATTTTTTTGGTTTGGAGTACTGTAACTTACAAAAAATTTATGTAGAAGGAAAATGTTTTGATGCAGTTTTGGAGCTGGTATACTCATCATTCATTTAGAGTGTCATTGTTCTAAATTTGAACTACAGTTTATTTAAAAAGTCGAGTTACGTTGAAACAAGTCCATGTAGCCTTTTTTCAAGGAAAAAATCTAACGATTTTTAAATAAAGAAATATTTTACATGAAAAGAAATGTTTATTTAGTAACTTGTATTGCCTCCCAGTGCATTTATGACAACTCTCATACGGTTTGGCATAGAATTAATCAATGTCTTTATGACATGTTGAGGAATGACTTCCCATTCTTCCAAAATTACATTCTTGAGCTCCTGCATGGTTTGTGGGGCAGGATGATGAGCTCGAACACGCCTCTTCAGCTCATCCCATAGATGCTCTATAGGATTCATATCAGGACTTCGCGCTGGCCATCTCATAACAGTGATACCAATGTCATTTAAGTACAAATTCCTCCCCAGATTGTCCATGATCCTCCACCATAACTCACTTTCTCGTCAATACAGCATTGCGCGAAACGCTCGTTCTGTCTTCGGTACACCTTACTTCTTCCGTCATTACCGTATAGCATTATCTTGGACTCATCTGTAAAGAGAACCTGGCTCCATTGATGTCGAATCCAATTTAGATGTCTCGCACTCTAGACGGGCTATTCGGTGTGCTCGTGTCAATTTGGGTCCATTGGCTGGCTTATGGGGCTTTAAACCACGTTCATTGAGTCGCCTTCTAACGGTCCGAGCACTTACAGCCACTCCGTGAAAGTCCCTGAGCTGTTCTTGTATCTGAACAGAGGTAAGGCGTCGATTTCGTAAGCTGGTGGTGACAATGTATTGATCTTGTCTCGCCGTTGTCACTCGGTAACGAGATTCTCCTGTTCGCCTCCAGGTATCGGTGGTACACTCTTTGAACAGCGGAACGACTTATGTGAAATTGTGAACTCACTTCTCGCTGACTTAACCCAGATTGAAGAAGTGCTACGGCTACTTCAGGTGAGGCATAGAAAACAGAATAAGTAATAGAAAGGAAATAATAACGTGCTCCGAGTCCACTTTAGCCCTTTCGGCTAGCGGCGACACGCCCCAACCTCGCCCCCCCTCACCCGCTCGAAAAAAATTCTGTTTGACTAGAGAGTTCCGAACTTGTATATCGATATCGATATTTTAGATTTTTATCGTAATTGCAAGATGTCTTATATTTTATTTGTTTTTATATTTCTTTGCAACAATCCGCATTTGTGGACGTTCCACATTTTCCACCGCACTCAGAGACATTCATTAACTTTAATGGTTCATTATGAAAATAACGATGACACTAATGTCAATACGAATAAAGACGATTTTATTTGTTTGTTAATGAACATTACGTTAAATGACGTCTCTGAGTGCGGCCGTTTGGTATGGACCCACCACCGCCATAATATAATCACAACTATTTTTCTGAGAACATTTACTCTAATAAATAAATAAATAAGCCTTTTATTTCTCATTTCATTTAACATAACATTAGCTTTAACAAAATATTTTATCACATAATTTATTTTATTATATTTCATTTAAATTCACTTAAAATAATCTTTATAAATTAAATCATATTAAATTATTATCGACGCCCTAGGTACATCCGTAGTCGTACTATGCCAAGGTCGATGTTTGTCAGTGTTGCCGCTTTAGCGACTTCACTGGTTAGTTCGCGGGAAAAACTTCAGTTTTCGCGGAATAAAAATATTTTACAATTTCTGGAGAATTTTGAACCGTATTGTAGATGTTTTTCTCAAAACGTTGTTTAAGGCCCCTACATAATTTATGATTCGTGATCTTTTAGAATTGACAATTTTAACAACTTACTAATATAGTTCTTTACTAAAATAGATTAATAGTTTATTCTAAAGTACTTTAGTAAAAATAATAACTTAAACATTTCCATATCTAATTCATATCTTAGTATATGATTTTGCGCAAATGAACTACAAGACAGCTCTTGTATAAGCGTTAATATAAAGAATTGAGGCCTCCACTTATTGCAGTAAATAGCCCTACCCGGCATTCGAACTTGAAAAGCAAATTTTTTTCCCATATTTACCTTGCGAAATTTTCAGATTATCGAGGAATTTTAAATTGTGCGGAGCGGCAACACTGGTGATCGTATCGTAACATGTCGCGATGAGTTGATTAATTTTCTTTCTAAATTTATGTATTTATGAAGTGTAAAACACTTGAAAATACACTAACTGGTGATAGGAAGTTCATTCATTAGAGACATTTCATTTATTGCTCCTTGCCCAGCACGTAATAACTGCACAAGTCGGCATATTTTAGCCTTTTTTTCAGCCACAGTTACGGCGCGAAGGCCCGAAAGCGACTGGAACGGTTGATCACGCGTTCTGCCTTATAGAAGAACTGTTGTGCTCATGTTGGGGTACGCGTGCCCCGCCCACATAGCCGTTCTATTACTATTCTGTTTTCTATGAGGTGAAGTATCCATAATTTTATAGCCAAACGCGGTTCAAATTATAGAAAAATAACTAAACTAAACTTTGGTTAACAACAATTGCGAAAATTCAAACAAAATCGAAATTAAATTGCTTCAAAAGCAACTTTCTACAGCATTTTTTTTTTCAAATCAGTGACCAAGCACATTATTTTAAATTCTAAAATTCAAATTTGGAATAATACATACAGGAAAGACGATGAAATATGCCAGCATTAAAAATGCATAAAAACTTTTTTGTTATATTGTATATTTTTTGTGTATTGGGCTTTTAGGCCCGGGAATGTAAGGTGGCTCGATTCGAGTGTCCGGGAGTGTATAAGTGTAGATAAAACATAGCCTATGTGTTACCGATGGTTTTTCTGTATAAAACAATCCAAATTTCATAAAAATCCGTTCAGCCGTTCGAGAGATGTTCGCGCACAAACAAACAGACATACAGACAAACAGATAAACAGAAAAAAATTGTAAAAAGTATATTTTTGGGCTTAGAAGCGTGTCCTGACTTGGAAAAACTTAATTTCACTCAAAAATATTACATGTACAGAATTCATAGCTCAACAATTATGGTACCTTTTTGCTTGTGGAGCTGTCGGTGGATGCGCTCGGCGTGCTTGCGCAGTGTGCGCGTGTCGCGGTGCTGCACATAGCGGCCGAGGTGCGTGCGCAGGCGGCAGTGCCGGCGCCGCGCCTCGGCCTCCTCCGCGCTGCCCACCTCCGCGCGCGGCAGGTACACGCGGCACAGCTCGCACCACCACACCTGACACACACGCACACATATACACACCTAAACACCCACACATACATACATACACTTACACATCTACACCTGTGCCGTGTGCATCTTCCCATACTAATGGTAGCTCGATACGATTACTATACGAAACTGCGTAAGCTCATGCTTGTGGCACTGCACACATGTGTATTCTGTCTATAACCGATTATAGGAGTCGTCACGTAAGCCCATTTTGGAAGATCTGTTAAGGGTGTGGGTGTTAAAAAATAAGAAGGGATAAAATCGATACTAGCGAAAAATCGACTCGTCCTGGGGCCTTACTCTTGAAATAAATTGCTATCCGATCCGTTGCACACTAGCGCTTTTTTGCCAAAATTGAACGGATATTGCAGAACTAAATGAAATTGTGTAATTTCGTTGAAAGTCAAAGAGAAGCTACTCTTGACGCAGTTTTTGACAGCCCAATTGTGTTGTCAAAACTCCTTCAGTGTTACCAACTCTCAAAAATATTTATCCCTAGTTTGTTACATACAAAAACCCCTAAAATCGCCTTAATAGGGAGTATGCGTGTGATTTAAATAAGGGTAATAAGTAGCAGCGAATTGAAGTACGCCGAGTTAATTTAATATTATTGTCACTAAAGTAGTAACTTATTAAAATTTGATTGAAATTGAAACAAAATGCGTTTGACTTTACATTTTAAGAGATGGTGGAATGGAATCCCATACAAGTTTGGCCCTGGTTTGAATATCGATGTCCAAGAATAATTTATGCCACATTAGTTAGGTATATAAATGGTAGGTGCATATTTTATTTATTTACAATGAGTATTAATAAAACAAATTTGTGATCTGATAGATTTTTTTGAGAACTTCTGTTCACATTGGGTTTTCTTTATTATAAATGAAGACTTTTTTATTATTACTTCCCTATATTTTACATTAAAACAATAATTTGTCCAGATATCCTGTTCGCAACAGTCAGAGAAGGCATTCGCAACATGATGATTCTTTTCGTAATTAACAAATACGTGTGTTTTGGAGTAAAACTACTGTGACATATTAAAAACCGCAATTTTTACTACAATCCAACTGAATAGAAGAGAAAAATTTAAAATAGAAACCTTTCTTCCCATAAGATAATTAAGCGTTCATTTAAAACAGCGATTAAGTTCGTATAAGAATATAAGTAAACGTTTCGATTTATTTTTTCGCTTGAAAACTCTAAATTCTGAAGAGTTAAGACAAAGTTGCAAAGAATTTGCTGAATTTTATTATGAAAATGTCAATGAGAAAGAGTTAGAAATAGAATGTTTGTTTAAAAGAATACTTGAAAATTGTTGACAGTGTAAATAAGGATTGTATATTATACATATATCAACTTTTGAAAGAAAACAAAATTGAAGGCAAATTTCCAAATGTAGAAATCGCATTGAGGATCTTTTTTAAGCATGATGGTGATTGTCAATAAAAATAAATATTTAACCTTTCTTTGTCTATTCTAACAAAATAGTGTTCTTTCAAAGTCATAGAGGCCCCATTATCCTAATATGCCCAGGGCTTCCAATAGGTTAAAGACGGCCCTGGTGATTGCCATTATTTTAAAAAAGGGCCATAGAAAAAAGAACACTAACCATAACTATAAAAGTAGAAGTTTTAGTTCAAATGTCATAAAATTTCGTTTTGCGTAGTGATTTACCTACTTTGTTTGGATTACACAAATTATGCCGAAATATATGAACGAAATATATGAATATGAATATGCCGAAATATATGAATATTTTATTTAATTTTTTATTTTTAAAATTAGTAAGTTATGTAGGTACTTATCTACCTGCCAAAGTAGAGAAAAAGACTGAGTGCTTAAAATAAAGAGGTTTACAGAGAATAAACCTTAAAAGTTATATGTTTTGTTAATTTATGTTAGTTTATATTTATAAAAACCAGTACTTTATAGATACATACCTCTAATTTTTTAATATGTTCACTTCCTATGTTTATTTCCACCTTTGGTTTCTTAGGAGTGGTTTCATCCTTCTTTTCACCGCCCGAGTCATCATCTTCAACTTCTGTATGTGTAATTTTAATTTCTTAATGAAATCTGAATGTATTAGACAAACTCCAAGTCTCCAAAAAAATGTGAAATCTTACCATCTACATCACCCACTGAGTCAAGAGTCATAAAGTTATCCAAGTCTACATCCATTCCCTCATCACCACTTCCATCTGCCTTAGGGCTTACTCGACGAGCCGCTTGATTAGCTTTTCTCTATAAAAAATACATTAAACAAACTTTACTATAAAGTCGCTAGCCGGAAATCAGATTTATAAAGTAAAAATTCCTTACATTTCTTCAAGGTAACTTTATTTAGATTGAATCATGTTTTTAAAGGGTATGATCATCGTATATATCGTCGGACACGCGAATATTACGCGTCCCGAAAGAGACATAATAAACTAAGATCAAATCAAACAAAGATCTCTCTCAGTTAGCTCATACCTTGAGATGTTCGAGAGAGCAGATGTGGTGTTCGTAGATCATAGGAGATCGAAAGGTAACCCGGCAGATGCGGCAGAAGGGCATGAGGAAGCGCTTCATGGCGCGGTGCGTGTCGGTGAGGTTGTGCGCGTGGCGCGTGGTGCGGTGGTTGAGGCGGCACACGAGGCAGAAGGTGGTGCGCGCGGCCAGCTCGGCCCCCGCCGCCGCCTCCAGCTCGCGCTGGGCGCCGCGCTGAGCCACGCGCATGCGCAGCAGCTGCGCCTTGTGCCGCCGCGCCACCGCGCTCATCGCCGCTCGGTGCTTGCCCGACACCAAGTGCTTTGCGTATCCCTGTTAAAACGTACCGTACAGTACAGGGGCGTGCACACCATATAGGCAAATAAGCAGTGCCTACCTCATAACGATCTTAAAAATGTGCCTTTAATATTAAAAGTATCTACTAAAAAGTATAAAAAAACACAAATTAAGAAATAACAATCATTTTCATTCCATTACTTTATGTCAATTTATAAAAAAAACTTCGATTAAACATTCATGAAGAATTCTTTCAAAAACGCTAACACCTTTAAATCCACTCCGCCAGTTGTAGGCAGCGCGGAAATTGCGTTGACTTGGACGCGGTAGCGTGTCAAGCCAAAGTTCAAGCAAAGGAACTGGCTAGCCAGCGCCGAGTGTAATATTACACGACCCATTTGGTGCCACTTTTAACCCTACTCACAGCGAAAGTGGCGCACTTCTCCTTGCAGTGCACACAGGCGAGGTGCACGTAGGGGCGCGCGGTGGGGCGCGGCACGTCGGACGCGGCGTCTGGCTCCTTGTCGGTGTCTGCGCCGCCTGCGACCGACCCATCCGAACCTTCAGCCTCTTCATCCTGTTGCTATCAATTCATTTCAAATGAGTGACGGTTATTCACTTCTTCATTTCATGCCTATAAATTCTTTCTGTAGCGTTTAATAATTGAACATGTTTCAATGCCGTGGCCGCCTAGCGTGTTCCCGATAGTTTAGACATTTAGCAATTTGGCTAAATATTTATCTAAAGTATAAATAAATTTATCTAAAGCTTCCGTAGCCCTAGCCCAATTGGACCTAAGCGGCCCCAACATACACGCAAGTACGAATAACTAGCGAATTCATTACTTTAAAAATCTTTATAATAATATGTTCAGTATACAGAGTGAATTTTTCAAGTGTGCGTGGATGGGGATATATGAAACTACGAGGAATAGCGAAAAATGCTCAAAAGAATCTGGGAACCGATTTTGATGAAAACTAAAACTGCATCATTGGATTTTTTAAAAATCAATATACCTAGCCACGAATCGATTTGAAAAAAAAATCACAACCCGTATTATTACACCACTCGACAGTTAACTTATAAGGAACCAATTCTGAAAAGTTCGGCATTCTGCAATGTACATACGGAAAACTTCAGGATAAAGCTAATTTTTAACAAAATACGTTTTTTTCATACAAACCTTAACTTATTACTTTAATACTAAGCATTCAAAATGATGGCCAGTGTTTCCAATTCATAGCTGGATTCGACGTCAAGGATTGTGTTGCTGATGTATACGTTTACGTACGTAGGTATGTCAAAGCTCTAAACTAGCATTCGAATAGCTTCGTGACTTCAATTCGTCCGGATAGGCAAAGTTGCGTAGCAACCGATACGTCGCTGAGATGAGTTAGAAGAATTCCACTCCTATTATCTTCTTCCACCTTGTTAATCTTCATAAATTGCGACAATCTTCCTTTAAATATCGACCATTCACCGGTTTTATGATCAAATATCATAATATTTCCTAAAAACGCCATTTTTGAGTTTAAATTTTTTTGACGTGGGTATGACACTTCGTCGCCAATGAGGTATTTGAGAGAAACACGCAGCTTACTCGGATGCTAGTTTATTACCGAGTTGCTTTCAGCATTACAATAATTCACATTCAGCATTTAAAAAAAGAAAACATTTATGGACTTGGATGAAATTTTGGACACAGATAGCCTAGGCATAAATTTCATATGAACTGATAATAACTTGGATTACCTTGTTCGAAAAAAATATCACTATTGGTAGTTATTAATCCTTACAGAAAATAGAGGAGCATCATCGTGTGCGTTTAAATTCTTTTAAAAGCGTGCTTGTCTTAAAAGACAGAATATTTTAAAATTAACAATAACCGCTTAAATATGTTCTGAAATACTAACTTGAACACGACTTGGTTCTCGTGGGTTTTAGGATTTGTTTCAGACTACCATAAAAATATCTTTTATGCTAATCAAAGTTACAAACTATCTTCAGCTTATTTCTCCTTATTAATGCTCAAGGTGACTTAATATAATGCTTGATGCAACACAATCCTTCAAACGTCGAATCCAGCTATGAATTGCCATCGTTTTAAATGCTTAGTAATCAGTTAAGGTTTGTATGAAAAAAACGTTTTTTGTAAAAAATTAGCTCTATCCTTAATTAAGTTTGCCGTATGTCATTACTTACCATAATTTGTTCCTTATTAATGACGCTATCAAATGGTGTAACAATACAGGATGTGATTTTTTTTTCAAAATCAACGGGTTCGATTCCTGGCTAGGCATATTGATTGTTCAAAAATCCAATGACGCAGATTTAGTTTTCATCAAAATCGGTTCTTAGACTCCTTTCAGCATTTTTCGCTATTCCTCATAATTTCGGATTTCCCCATCCACGCACACATGAAAAATTCACACTGTATACTAATTAATATTATAAAACCAGAATAATAATATCTAAGATATAAGATACATACCTTGGGAGATTTGACCTTCTGATCCTTTTTTTCTTCAATAGTGTCTTTCTCATCTGCATCCCAATCTTCTTCTGTTGATGATGCTTCCTCCTTAGACTTAATGGAGCTATTGCACAAAAACAATTTATTAACACATGCATCAATAGAAAAAAATATTAAAAAACATGTAAGTATATTCATAATTTTATCTTAAATAATCATTTACCATAATGTTAAACGTTCTCCTAAGTGAAAGTTATTTACATACCTTGAGACCTTCAGGTTCAAAGTTTGGCTTTCGGTAGTTAGAAGTGATAAATTTTTGTTTCCTTTAACATCCAAACTTATTTTATTCTCAAGTGTTTCTTTCATGAGCAACATTCACTTTTTCACGCTCATTCAAATCTCTCCCAGAGATCTACGAGGCGAATTCAATAGAAACTAATTGTAAAATCAATTTATTTATTTATCCAATTACCTTCGGCCTTTGATAGATCTGAAGGCACGGGTGTAGCCAAGAGATTTATCTGGGAACCTCCTCGAGGTAAAGGAGCCGCGAGAGCGCGGGGCGCCGCGGTAGGAGGCGCGCGAGCGCAGCGTGCGGCCGCGGAAGGAGCGGCGCGGCGCGCGCGGCCTCGTGCTCGTGCGCAGCGGCTCGCGCGGCGGACCCATGCCGCTCGCCTTGCGGTAGCTCTCTCGGTTGGGTGAGCGTCTCCGCTCGTCTCCGCCGAACGACCTTCTCTCACTGCTGTAACTGTCTTGTCTACCGCCGTACGATCCGCCATAGTGGCCGCCGCCCTCATGGCTACGTCTATCGCTCGAGGAGCCCTGTACATAACTCTCTTTGGTTCTCGCAAAAGGCTTCATCGATTGAAGCAGATTAAATATTTAATAATATACACAGAAATATAAATTGTCCATTTTTCTCATCTTGGGCACCCAATTTTTGTTACTGCTTATAAGATCTGTTCTTAAAGTTTAAGTTGAATATTGACTACATTATTCTGTTCTTTTCTGTGATATTCACAGTATAGAAATGTCTGTTACTAAATTAATATAAATGGATTTCTTTCACTGTTATTCAGCTTTTTAGTAAACACCTAAGAAATACCTGCTTGTATATTCAAGATCTGTTTGCTCCTAAAAATCAGGCATTCACTTTGCATGGGACTGAGTATAATGTAATTTACAACATTATACTATCTGCAGTATCATTCAAATATGTTTGCTCAATACAGAAATAGTTCTCATACTGTGTAAATTTAGTCTGATCATCATCAAAAATTGAACACACATTTATTGGCTTCCAATTGTTAGTTTTACAGTGATACACCAGTTAAGTTATAAAGAAACCAACAAACTCTTGCCATTCAATTATTGTAAAATTGCATGGTTTTCCATTATTTTGTTTGGGTGTTACACACTTTCTAGTGGTATTAATTTTATAATATTTTTAATTTCAGTCCTTAGTTTTACAGTAGCCAGAGATCATTTGAGGCAACATTTTAACCAGAATTTATTCTTTCCCTCACATTCTCTGTTTGTGCTTCTCACATGTCCTAGATCCCTACAGTTTTCTTATCTCTTAAATATGTTGTAATCACGTTTCTTTGTAACATCATGACATCTATTGATATTCTCTGAAAAGGTTTATGATCCATTTCCTGCACAACTTAATACTTTAAAGATTTTGTTTATATAAAAAATATCAAACCTCCATTCTCATTCTCTTGCGCTCCGGGGATCCAGATCTGCCATAGTCACGATTTCCATAGCTACCAGATGTTTCCTGTGGCCAATTACAATAAAAATAGGTTCTTACAGGGTCCAAACGGTGACGTCCAAAAAATTTTTTGGATTGCTGACATCATCATCCCTTTGTTCTGCACTATTTTGTGACCCGAGCTTCTACCTGACCAGAACTATTATGATTTATGAGCTGGTGAAGTTAAAAAACGTTGTACGTGCTGCTAAAGAAATTTAAATGATACCATACTTACTTGAACTTTTAATTTTGCCATCATAATGTTTTAATTTCACTGAATGGTACTAACATCACACATAACCTACGAATAATAAAACTATAGAAATGTAATTGCGCTTCAAAAATGGTTCCATGTAAATAGCCACAGCGAGGGCAGGGCTTAAAATAGCTACAGAACTGCGCGTCAGTTCGCTGTGGCATCTCATGTCATGCGGTTGTGTTGCGTCAGTTTTCGGTTGACCAGATAATTATTATTTTGCGCTATTTAATTTTGCAAGTATGCCATCGTGTGTCGTGAAATGGTGTAAAAGCCATACAGATATGAAAAACAGTGGAATTGCTTTTCATAAGTGAGTATACAAACATCGTAAAATTTCATACTATTGATGATGGATAGTGTTATGCAATATGTACGATTACTTTTTCTATGCACTATAACTTATGTTTTATCTGAGCAGTATTATTTATACTTTATGATAATTTAACAGCGAAGATGTTATGTAAGTTACAAGGATGATATTATGCAGCAATAACAAATGATTTTATTACTGCAGATTTCCGACAAAGGAAATTCAACGTAAAAAATGGATCACCGTAGTACGCTTGGAAAGAAATGAGACAAACTGGACGCCTTGCAAAAATGGCACAATTTGCAGTATACACTTTCAAATAGAGGCCATGTACGTACTTAAAAGTGGAAGTTTAAAGGTTATTTTTTTATTTCCTGAAAAAAACAATAATAGTTGCTCAAAATTATGGTCTGATTTCATGGTTTAAGTTTTTGGTATAGCTGCCCTTACACCCTGTTTACAGTAGTATTGATTTACATCTCATGTACTAACTTATAAATTGCATTTATTTTTATTGTAGTAATAGTCACTTAATAAAAAACGAAAAAAAAAAATTTCTTGAATTTATTATTACTGCATAGCGGCATCCACGCGTCTGCGGGGTAGGGGTGCTCTGGGTGGAGCTTGCGACCGTGACCTTGGCGCGACCAATTGCGTGCACGCGTTTGTTTATGAAAGAGTGTAAGTGTTCGTTGTATTCGCTTTTATTTGTGTGCGTAAATGGAACCAAAATCAAAGCTGTAATTGTAGGCGAGTTACTGTTTCATAGTTTTATTATTCGAAGCACATAACCAACCTCATTTACCTTAGAAAAGAACAATAGTTGCTTTTAAAATGATTAATTACTTAAGGACATTTTACGCCCCTGTACATTTAAAGGCAGTTTACGGCTAAAATAGGGAAGTACCACTTTTTTATAATAATCTTTAAAGCGGAAGGTCTCAGAAAGTTTTAAAATTACTAAGAAGTCATGAAACTTTTAATTTTTTTCATTAAAATTTCAAAATTGAACTCAGACTCGCTGAAACCCACAATTATTTATTTACTATCTAAATTTTTAATAACTTTTATTAATAGTAGGAAGGTAGGTATTTTATCTAAGAGCTTACAACTGATAAGGACTAAGATACAAAAAAATTAAAATAATGGCTTAATTCACAAAGAAAACATTTTTATAATAAGTTAGGTCGAAAATTTTAAATAATATGACAAAATCATATCTCGTAGACTACAAAAAATCGCGGAACATACATGGGGTATATCCAAGTACTTACGGATGTCCGCAATCCAAAAAAATTTTTTGGACGTCACCATTTGGACCACCTGTATAGATGTTAATCAATTACTCCAATAGATAGCAAGAAATAAACTCTTAATGATAATTATTATTTGTGTTTATAAAGTACTAGCTGTGCCCGCGACTTCGTCCACGTGGAATTCTAAAATAAAAGTAGCCTAATTTACTCCTTATTACATCGAAAGTCCTTCCAGTCCTTCCAGTCCTCCTTATGAAAGTCCCATCAAAAACTGTAGCTGTTCCAGAGATTATGGGCGGAACAAACAGACAAAGACCGAAAAAACTTTTGAAATGAAATAAAGTGCTGAAAATATCATTGTTAAGAAAAAAAGATAGATATATTATATACCATCGTGGACTTTTTGTAGACCTTTTTAAGGTATACAATACTGTAGTACATTATTTTGATCTATTTTGTAGTAGATAGGGAGCTGGCGAGCAAAAAATCTATATGATCAGCTCATGTGGCAAACTTTATTAATAGAGATAATTATACAATAGGAAATATTAAGGACCACGTCTGCCACCATGGTAGCGCTGCGTTGTCATCTGCCTCTAAGACTGATGTTTATAAACCTTGTCAAAATGAAGAAAATCAAAAAGGCAGACATCTAGGACTCTGATTTTTGAAGTTATGAATTTTTTAAGATTTTTTTATGATATAAAAAAATTGTGAAAATTTCTGACTCAAAAAAAGGTTGGATAATAGTCCAGAACTAAGTCTGCCGGGTCAGCTAGTGTATTTATATATTAGATAAAACATATAATATCAGATAGATACAATCAATCAATTGATACATTAATATTTCAATCTTTTTACAAGACAACCTGCATTTGGACAGTATGCGTCCATAATATACAATTTCTTTGCAATCTTGATATTATTTTGTTGAATATTATATTTCAATATTTTGAGGTACCTTAATACCACTGAGTACCTACAACAGACAGTGTGAGATTCAAAAGTTAAGTTAGTTAAAAAATTGATAGTAGATATGTATTAAAATCAATGTTTTTTTAATTAAACAAGTAAAATTCGATTTCATGAAGTCAGGTTTTGGAAAATAAAGTTATTTTACCAGTGGCAACTTCAGTCTCATTTTACAAGTTTATAAAATTATTTAATTACCGATCTATATGGCTTCTTGTAAGAGTCCTCCATTCTGTCTCGGCTTGATGAGTATCTATTAGTGCTGCTACTGTTGTAGCGAGAGTCACTGCTGTACGATGAATATCCGCCGCCCCTGCCTCCACGACTTCCGTCATAGCCGCCTCGATGGCTGCTACCGCGATAAGAGCCACGATACCCGATACCACGACCGCTGTAGCTCCCGCGCCCGCTGTAGCCGCCATATCCACGGCCACGCGACGACATCTCTATTCAGAAAAATTAAAAATATACAAAATGTATAGATTAAAAAATATTACTGAATCAATGTCATAAGTAACAGCCATAATATCACCCGTATTCAAAGTAAAAGTTCAAAAAAAATAAGAACTTTACCTACTTATCATCATTATCGTTATTACCGTCATTAGTAATAGTAATTAAAAGGATTTAATTAAATTATATATTGAGGATTTCTAAGCCAACTACGTTGAAGTGAAATCTTGAAAGCCGGCATAAAAATGGCGTTGTAAACTTGTAAGCTTTCAGCTTTGAGGGCTCCAATCCAAACCAATTTTGCTGAACAATGCCGAATGTAACCTCTTATTAAAAAAACGTTTACTGTATTTTATAAACAAATCAATACTTACAGCAGCTAATTACTCCTACTTTGTTAGAAAATATTTTCTTTCTTCTACTGAATAAAGATTCAGTTTTTAATAACAATCCATTAATTAATATAAGTATACAATACAACTAACACAAGCAGTAAGCCAGTGCGCGGCTGCGCGCCCAAGAAGAATAGAGGAGGGAAGGGTAGGGTGTGTTCCGATTTCCGAAATGCACACTAGCGACGGACCATTATTAGTTTACTAAAAACAATCGAATAAGTCGATTGTTCAGTTTAGTAGTAAAAGTAGATAACAATCGATGTTATTCGATTGTTGTTAACAACTGAATCGCGGCGACTACTACGCTACGGTATTACTAAGTACTAACTTTATCGACTGATTTTATTATTTCGATTATTCGTGCGTAGTTGGGTACTACTTAAAAAGTAATTACTAAAGATGGTGCGGTGGACGGGCGTGCGTTGCGTCTTACTTATTACTTCTTAGGACTGTATAGTAGTCAATATCCACCGATTTGAGGGCACACGACGTCCATTCTTTTGTCGTCAGTGTTCGTTGATATTTTCCTATACTATCGAGGGACGAATTATGTTGTAATATTATACGAACAAGCATTGACATGTAGATTGTAGATACCACTGTGTGCCTACTTCTTTTTTTATGTATTGTGTTACTTTTCTTTCTTGTAATAAATAAATGGTTAAGTAAGGAGTTTCTTAACAAGGAAGACTAAAACACCAGAAAAACAATTTAGTAATTATTTATGTATGGTTTTAATATTCCCAGAACTGTACAACTTTTACATAATATGTTGGTATATTACGGCTTCCAAACAAGAATACCAATTTTCTTGGGTGTATGTATGTATGTAGATATATTTGTCCTCGCATATCTCCGAAACTAATTGACGGATCGTGTTCCTTCTTTTTTTGTTTACATCCATTTTGTTTAACTTAGGGAATGGTAAAAGTTTCATCAAAATCGGTCCATTAGTTTTCGTGATATGGACTTAAACCTGAAAAAAAATAATTAAAAAAAATTAAACCGACGTCAAAAAAATATGCAAAAATAAAATTTGTTACATACTTAAGGCCTATTTTTTGAGGATGGTGCCAAAATTTAACAATAGAAAAATAGTAACAACACAAAACTAGTAATAAAAATTGTAACTAGTTATTCGAATAATCATTGCGGGGAATTACTAAATCGACAATCGAATGCGCAGTCGTACAATTTTCGATTCAGTCGATAGTTTTTTCTCAAACAATCGCCCATCGTTAATTGAAATATTATTGTATAAGTAAATCAAATTATTTTCTTTTATTCTAACAGACCAAAAAACCCCATTCTGTACCCCATTCTATCGTGCGTAAAATAAAATAATATAGCTAATGACGTCACGCCGATAGCTTGCATGGCGTATAGCGTTTTTGACATTTGAAAAACAGATTAAAAAACCTGAATTTTAAAATTGAAATAATAAATGTACACTACATTTTTTAGAACAGAAATCACCATTTTTCACTTGCTTTTAACAAAATCTATCAATATTACATAATTTTGGATTTTTCCTTGCATGGTGCGAAATACCCTTCGTGTACGCGCGCAATATTATATTATAGCGACTTTTCAAGCATACTTTTAGCGACTTTTTGACATCTGGAGTTGGCAGTTGGCAACACTGACCGAAGTGAGTGACTGATGACTGAACCTATTGTTCCGCGGCGGACTGAACTTACTTAGTACTTCAGTCTACTTACCTAGTTGTTACCTACCCTGATCGTAGAGTCGTACATACATAACCAAACTTTTACTTATTTCTTAGATAAAATGGAAGATAATAAGGTAAATCCTACGGGTGAATATCAAAATAAACAAGAAGAAAGGCAATCTAAAAAAAAAACTAAAAATAAGAAAAAACGAAGTGGTGGCGACGGAGACATCGGCGGTTCAGGGTCGGACCAGAAAACGGATGATATGACAATCCCTCCTGGCGATATACCTCAAAACCTTTCATTGAAAGATTTGAAAATGGCCATGGAAGTTCTTAATTTACAACAAAAACCTGCAAAAACTACTGAAGAAGCTTTACATAAATCTTATCAATTTTGGTCTACCCAACCTGTACCGACAATGGATGAGAAAATAATTTCCAATGAGCCGATCGAGCCCCCGAAATCACCTGAAGAAATACGCTCCGAGCCATACACTTTACCTGATGGTTTTCAGTGGGATACTTTAAATCTTAATGAACCATTAGTTTTAAAAGAACTTTATACTTTGCTCAACGAAAATTATGTCGAAGACGATGACTGTATGTTTCGTTTTGATTATCAAACGGATTTTCTCAAGTGGGCGTTGCAGCCTCCTGGATGGAGAATGGAATGGCATTGTGGAGTTCGTGTGGTTAAATCTGGAAGGCTTGTAGGCTTTATATCAGCAATTCCAGCAGATTTGAGAATTTATGACCATACACAGACTGTTGTAGAGATAAATTTTTTGTGTGTTCATAAAAAACTTCGTGCTAAAAGAGTTGCTCCTGTACTTATCAGGGAAATAACACGTAGAGTAAATTTAACCGGTATTTTTCAGGGTGTATATACAGCAGGTATAGTGCTACCAAAACCTATAGCTACTTGTAGATATTGGCATAGATCCCTTAATCCAAAAAAATTAATTGACATTAAATTTAGTCATCTATCTAGAAATATGACAATGCAGAGAACTCTCAAATTGTTTAAATTGCCTGATTTACCACGGACCCCAGGTTATCGAAAGATGGAACCTCAAGACTGTGAAAAGGTTGTTAAGCTTCTCAATGAATATTTGAAAAAATTTGACCTGGTTCCAATATTTTCTGAAGAAGATTTTAAACATTGGTTTATTCCTCAATCAGGCATAATTGATAGTTATGTTGTAGAAGCACCTGATGGCACTATAACTGACTTTGTCAGTTTTTATACACTTCCTTCTACAGTTGTTTATCATCCGGTGCATAAGACACTTAAAGCAGCATATTCATTTTACAATGTGTCTACTAAAACTCCCTGGACCGACCTAATGCTTGATGCACTGATTTCTGCTAGAAACTCAGGATTTGATGTTTTTAATGCCTTAGATCTGATGGAAAATAAAGAATTCTTGGAACCTTTAAAATTTGGTATTGGTGATGGTAATTTGCAGTACTACTTGTATAATTGGCGATGTCCTACTATAAGTCCAAACAAGATAGGCTTAGTCCTGCAATAGTGATGGAACTACGCCAGTGTTTCTTAACCTTTTTGAGTCAGCAAACCCCCAGAAAACCAAGCCCAATTTTAAGAACCAGGAATAAACTTAAAGCAATTTATTTTAGTAGGTACTGAAAAAAAT
Source organism: Erynnis tages (assembly GCA_905147235.1). Lineage (NCBI taxonomy): Eukaryota > Metazoa > Arthropoda > Insecta > Lepidoptera > Hesperiidae > Erynnis > Erynnis tages. The sequence continues at coordinate 7,315,304 of LR990073.1, forward strand.
ACATTTTTATAGAAATTAAAAAAAAAGTATAAATGTGAAGGTTGGTGCTAAGTGAAGGTAACAATAATGAGACTTGCAAACATTAATTATTCATTAATTCAAACATTCATAGATAAGCTGATGGTGGATCCTCACTCACTGTCTCCCTGGGGTCCGCTACTACCAACTACAGGTTAAGAAACATGGGTCTATCTACATGTTTGTGCTTTATTAGGCTAGCCATTGCCTATACTTGTTTTCATCTTATGTTATATTTTTTTTAATGAAAAATTAAATATAGCCTTAACAAATGTATTATGGATTTGTTTATGCACCCTCATATAATCCTTGCAAAATGCTTAAGTGCTAGAGCCATGTCCCATGAACATTTGTGACATATCAAAAATAAAAAAATAGGGCTTGCAACAAAAAATTTCATATCGGCAATGTACTTTGGTCGATATTATGCATTATTATTTTTATGACTGCGCATTCACAGGTCCAAGAAAATTGGACCTGGGCAGCTTGCGCGGGGACACAGGTTCAACACGTAGAGGCCTTTTTGATACAATTTAATGTTTTGATGGGGTACACATGACGGATACCATCCTCGGCCGCACAATCTATCTAGAAGATGGTCCCCGCCATATGAAAATGAAAAAAATACACAGACAGGACGGATATAGATAGAGTGGTAGATGGGCTATGGGGTCACCTCCCGTTTAGATACCTAATTAGAAGAATAATCTAACGTTAGGCAGGTGGTGACTGGCCGTCCACTGGATGGGCCCCCGCTAAGTGGCGTATGCCGGGGGGCAACATGGTTGTGGGCGGCTGAGGGGTGTCGAGAGGAGCGGCACCGATTGCATCATGACGGGGGTGTTAGCCAACCGAGAGTGGATTCCGCTATCCCGGGGGCGTTAACCAACCGTCAGCGGGTTTCCTCATTATTACGTTACGCCATTACTTACATTACACTTCCACCCCCGAGCATATAGCTCTAGCGGCTCCACTCTGGCCGGCAGTTAAGACAAGGCAAGGCCTGTTCCTCTCGGTCTCCACTCCGCCTACCGGAGATGAGGAACAGGGGGGTGGTATCGCTACTAACCAAAGGCTCGCCACAAGCCCCTATTAGGTATTTTAAATTCCTACTCCCTCATTATTAAATGATACAAAGATTGATATTTTAGGCACTTAAGCTGAATATTCATTTATAAAACTAAATCATACACCTGGAAATACAAATTGAATGAAAAAGTTTGTTTTTTCCTCAGCCCACGTCAATTACTGCTAGATAGGTGTAGGTAAACTGACAATTTTTTCAAATCCTCAAACAGGACACATTAAAACTCGTTAGAGTAATAGTGTTCTGTGCATAATAAAACGTCAAAACTCTTAAATTTTTCATTTTTGTAGGTCCATGATTATCAGGTTATTAGTGAACAGATTGATCGCCATGAGGCTTTAGTATAATGAAAGAGGACCTGGAGTCTCTTAGCACTAGCACTTGACTTCTCTAGACTTAAGCCAGCTTTTGACTATGGGAATTGGGATATAATATAATTTAAATTACATCTTGAGATACAACATTTTATCGCTCGTCATACATTTTGTACGTGACCGTTCACACTGTGCTATAATATGTATTACATCCCAAACTATAAATATTTTTTCGAGCGATATTTGAGGGAGTATATTTTACCTCACGTCCCCGGACACCGCGCCCCTGCGTCACCCGCAGTCGCAGTTTGAATGGTAGATTGGTAGTGTAGTGGCCGAAGCTAAAAGTTGTTCCAAATCTCTTACAATGTGAACAGCAATCGCGGGATGTAATATATAGCTCAAGATCATTCATTGTTAATTTTCTACAAATACCTAATGTTCCCGGGTGAAAAATTATTGGCACCTTTGAATAAAATATAAAAGCAAACATTTATGCTAAATTAAAATGACTGAGAACTATAAATAACGGCGCAGTGATGAAAAACTTCTCTTTTTATGCATTTAGTTTATTTACCCTCCCACACTGGTTGAACTCGTTGTATAACATCGTATTATATAGTAACCGTCATGAGACGTGAGCACAGATTATCAGTGGTAGGGACAGCAGTCGAAAAAACGTGCTGGACCAATAGACGAAGTGTTGGAAGGTCGTGATGCTGTCCACTTATACTTTTTCTATGATGCACTATATTTGAATTTATTTTATGTTCTTTTACTTTTGATGTGTGGTGTCATTATTGTAAAATATATTTTCTCTTATACAAGTAAACAAAATGTTTTCAAGTATTATTTACGTTTTATTTAATTGCTATAGCCACTAATCCACCCTATCAGTGGTAGCAGAGCGTGGTTGGATGAATATCTAGTGGCAAATTGGAAAAAGCATATTTAAAATAGTAAGTAAATGAGAAAAAAAAAAAAAATTTAAAATGAGCTCGAGTATCAGAAGCATAGAACCGTTGACAAAATCAAATTATGATACCTGGTGCTTACAAGCACAGGCGATTCTCATAAGATATGATTTGTGGGAATACGCTAGTGGTGAAAAAACGTTAGCGGCAACTGCGACTGCCGAAGAAAAGAGTGCGTTCCTAAAGGAAGACTTAAAGGCAAGGTCAGAGCTATTTTTACTTATATCTCCACCAGAACTTAAACAAATTAAAGGGTGTAATACATCCAAGGAGGTATGGGACAAACTTAAGTCTGTACATCAAAGTTCAGGGCCGGCAAGAAAAGCTACGCTATTAAAGCAACTAGTATTGAAGAAAATGACTCCACAAGAAGATGTGAGAGACCATCTCAGTAATTTTATGGATGTAGTAGGTAAATTAGAAGACATGGATGTAAAAATTCATCCAGAATTATTAAGCATAATGATGTTGTACAGTTTACCTACAAATTTCGATAGCTTCCGAACGGCAATTGAGTCGAGAGATGTTCTGCCAAGTCCTGACAATTTAAAAATAAAAATCGTAGAAGAATACGAAGCAAGAAGGCAAACCGAAGCGAGTGAACCTCAGACTTCAGAAGCATTCTACACAAAGACGAAGAAAAAGGTACAATTTTGCAAGGATTGCAATAAGAAAGGGCATTCTACAGAAGCTTGTTGGTCAAAGAAGAGACTCAATAATCCCAATAAAACTAAAGGTCAAGAAAAGACATATAACATCTGTTTAACAACAGGAACGTCGAAATGTAAAGGCAATGTATGGTGTCTTGACAGTGGCTGTACGTCACATATGACGGGTGATAAAAGTATACTCCATAACTTAATTCCCACGTCTGACACTCTAAAGCTTGCTTCAGAAAAGCATACGACCGAAGTTAAAGGGAAAGGAAAAGCCGAACTTTATACAAAGGATCGACGCTATAAAATTAGTCTTTCTGACACTTTATATGTACCTGATTTGTCGAATAATCTAATTTCTGCAAGCAAAATTACAGATCATGGCTATAAGGTTCTATTTGAAAAGGAACAAGCCAGTGTCATAAAAGGCAAGAAAACTGTATTAAAAGCTAACAGAAGAAATGGATTATACTATCTTGAATTTGATAAACCGGAAGAGACAGCAAATTTCACACCTAGTGATGAAAGCGAAATTATGAAATGGCATAAGAAATTAGGTCATGTCAATGAAAGAGACCTAAAAGAAATGGTTAAAAATAAAATGATGCGAGGACTCGACTTTAAAGAAAAAACTTTGGGTACCTGTGAGACTTGTATCAAAGGAAAATTTTCCACTCTACCATTCCAAAGCCATGGACAAATAATCTCTACCGAAGTGCTCCAGATAATTCACAGTGACGTGTGTGGCCCATTTGAGAGTGAATCAATGGCCGGATCAAAGTATTTCGTAACATTTATTGACGATTATACAAGATACTGCTGTGTATATTTTTTAAAAGAAAAGAGCGAAGTAATCGAAAAATTCAAGGAATATAAAAACTATGTTGAATTATTTCACAAGAAGAAAATTCAAAATCTACAATCTGATAATGGAGGCGAATACAGATCTAAAGCGTTTGACAAATTCCTTAAAGATAACGGTATAAGCCGAAGACTATCTGCACCTTATACCCCACAGCAAAATGGCATGAGTGAAAGAAAAAATCGGTCGCTGATGGATAAAGCCAGATGTCTGATGCTAGATGCCAACATTCCTGAAAAATTTTGGGCAGAAGCAGTTAACACTGCAAACTATTTGATAAATAGAAGCCCAGCAAGAGCTCTCAAAGGCAACTCCCCATATCAGAAATGGGTAAAACGAATACCATCAGGAAATCACCTACACGTATTCGGAAATAGAGCGTTTGTGATGAACAAAACCCGAAGAGGAAAATTCACAGCCAAAGCTACAGAAGGAGTATTCTTGGGATATGCGGAATATACAAAAGGTTTTAGAATCTATATACCCGAAAGGGATGATGTTGTTATCAGCAGAGATGTAAAAGTAATCGAAAAGATGCATTATGGCGGTACTCCTGCTGAGAAACGCGAAGATCTTACTCCAGAACCTGAAACAGAACAAATTGAAATTGAAATTCCAGAAAAAAGAAACAAATTTAATGAGAACTTACCTTTTCAGGAAACTAATCCCTTTTATTCCAGCTCTAGTCAAGATCCTGTTGATGAACCATCTCCCTCAAGTGGAAGACCACAAAGAGAAGTGAGACCACCAGCATGGACCAAAGATTATGAGTTAAGTCGCTGCGTGACCATGTTTACGTCAGAAAATAATGACGACTATGACTGCTCTTTACTCACATACAAAGAAGCTGTGACTGGCACCAACAGACGAAATTGGGAGAAGGCGATACAATCTGAAATGGAATCATTACAGAAAAATAACACCTGGGTATTAGTTGACAAGTCAGAAGCCAAAGGACACAAAATACTGTCGAACAAATGGGTATTTCGGATTAAAGATGACGGTACGTACAAGGCTAGATTAGTCGTACGTGGATGCGAGCAGAAAGGAAACCTGGATTTCGAAGACATTTATAGCCCAGTAGTAAGTCAATCTGCACTAAAAACTTTATTAGCAATTGCCGCATCTAAATCTTACTACTTCATGACATTTGACATCAAGACAGCTTTCTTATACGGAGAGTTAACAGATGAAGTTTATATGAAATTACCTGTTGGCTATGAGACTGACTGCAATACTACTGAAGTAGTTTGTCGATTAAAAAAATCGTTATACGGATTAAAGCAAGCTCCATTTACATGGAACAAAACTTTTACCCAAGCGATGTTTGATTTGGGATTCAAGACAATCAAAACAGATCGATGCGTTTTCATAAACGAAGATAAGTCAATAATAATCGGACTATTCGTTGATGACGGACTTGTCATAGGAAAAGACAAGAAAAAGATCGAAGTTATTTTGAAGAAACTTGAAACCAAATTTGAAATGAAAAAGAATGAAAATCCAAGTACTTATCTGGGTATGGAAATAAAAAATTCAAAAGAAGGAATAATTCTTACTCAGAGATCCTACATAAATGATGTACTGGAAAAATACAATATGAAAAATGCTAAACCTTGTGATACGCCCGCAAGTAGCGATTCAAAGTCGATACAGGAAACTGCCCAGGAGAAGGTATATCCCTATAGGGAAGCAGTGGGAAGTTTACTGTACCTGTCTACCAGAACCAGACCAGATATCGCACAAGCGGTAAATCTAGTTAGCAGGAAGGTCGAAAACCCCACTAGAGAAGACGTCACAAAAGTCAAGAAAATATTCAAATATTTAGTGGGAACCAAAGAGAAAGGCATTTTGTTCAAACGAAATAAACCGATAGAGAACATTGATGCTTACAGCGACTCGGATTATGCTGGAGACCCATTGACGCGAAGAAGCACTTCTGGCTCCGTGCTAATGATAGCCGATGGACCAATATCATGGGCATCCAAGAGGCAGCCTATAGTAGCGCTATCGTCGACTGAAGCCGAGTACATAGCCGCAGCAGACTGTTGCAAAGAGGCATTGTATCTCAAATCTCTATTACAAGAAATAACCGGTTTGGACATAAAAATAAATTTGCATGTTGATAACCAAAGTTCGATTCAACTTGTGAAGTCTGGATCCTTCAACAAAAGGTCGAAGCACATAGACGTGCGGTACCATTTTATACATGAACACTTTGTGCATGGATTAATAAATATTAGCTACTGTCCCACAGAAATTCAGTTAGCTGATATAATGACAAAACCATTGTCAAAAGTAAAGTTTGAAAGACACTGTGCAAGATTAATGCATGTATAGAAACGTGTCTCGACAACATGAGTGAACATCAGGAGAAGGTGTTGGAAGGTCGTGATGCTGTCCACTTATACTTTTTCTATGATGCACTATATTTGAATTTATTTTATGTTCTTTTACTTTTGATGTGTGGTGTCATTATTGTAAAATATATTTTCTCTTATACAAGTAAACAAAATGTTTTCAAGTATTATTTACGTTTTATTTAATTGCTATAGCCACTAATCCACCCTATCACGAAGCACACTGACGAACTGACGTGTGTCGAACCAATCGTGTGCACCGCAGCGCAGTCAATGTCAAACCGACCAATGAAAGTTCTGCTCACCACTCGTGACGGCAACTATAAGATTATGTAACAACAATCAGTTTGGGTTTGTCTCTCGAGGAAGCTGGTAGTGACTCAATAATGCAGGAAGTGCTTATAGGTTTGGTTTTTATTTTTTGTTTGAAAAAGAAGAAAAGGCGCTCTTACTGGATGCGTCGAACTCTGAAAGCGAGAGAACATTACAGTGCTACAGAATATTTGGAGGATTCGTTGGATTTTTGTCATATAACAAAGTTATATTTTGTTATACGATGTTTGTTGTAATTAGTTGCAAAACATTTTGTTAAATTAAGTTGTATAACATCATTAACAATAGGGTATTTCGCACCATGCAAGGAAAAATCCAAAATTATGTAATATTGATAGATTTTGTTAAAAGCAAGTGAAAAATGGTGATTTCTGTTCTAAAAAATGTAGTATACATTTATTATTTCAATTTTAAAATTCAGGTTATTTTAATCTGTTTTTCAAATGTCAAAAACGCTATACGCCATGCAAGCTATCGGCGTGACGTCATTAGCAGTGTAAATAAACAATGGAGTATAACTTTTTTCCTTTACTGACATGTATTGTTTACACTGTGAGTGACGTCACAAGCACGGCGGCAGCGCCGAGACGGCCGAGACAGTGTTTACGCGGGGATTATTGAAATTTAAATTGAAAAGTCTTATTTTACATAATATTTGTTTGTAAAAATTTTTTTTCCAATTTTTTATGGGTTTTATGACTTACGAATTCATATAAAAAGCTTTTTGACAAAGGCCGTAACACCCTATTTATAACTTTTGTTATAATTTGTTAAAAATAGTTAGAAAAAAATATTAAGCAACAGGCTCTAACGTTATATAACTGCTTTGTGGGAGCACCTGTACGCGTTTCGGAGAAATTTGAAGTTTTCAAATGCCATAATCCTCACCAGGGTACCTTTTATCTCTGGAACCTCTTATGGACTGTTTCCGAGATTAAGCATGTCGTTGAGACTATTTCATGACTATTTTTTGGAACCTAAACCAATTCGATAGACTAACGTTTGCTTGCACCAGAGGTGAGGATTACAGTCACTCCCTATTTTTTTACTTGTACGACTATTTCAGGACTATTTATTAGCATTGTCAAAATTCGTTTTCATTGAGATTTCAAAGGTGAGGATTCCAGCTTGAAGCCCGCGGTCAAAACGAGACTGCCCGTTGAAAAAGGGATGTATGGTCACGTTTGACATAGGTCTCTCCCAAGGCTTGCCTCTGAGCTGACATATTGGCACTCCTCATCCAATTGCTTCCCTCGGCGGCAAGATTCTGCTTATTATTCCTTCATTATATATTATACTTAAATTTGTCTGATTAAAGAGCATTGCCTAAGACCCTCCTATAGTCCGGATGTTTTTACAAAAGAGTACCTTCTAGTGGAGTAAGTCAACACCTTTAGTAGCAGCACCCACACTCCTTAGGAATCACAGCAGCAGTATCTCCATCTCCAACTCAACAGGCTCTACGCAGCTCAAAGCACAACATCGACATTGGCCTATGCTTCCTGAGTCTGCTGTTCCAGCTACACCGTCGGCTCGAATGCACATTCGTTGATGCATCGCGCTCCATCCTCCCATCTTACGGTATGTTCACACGACGTCGAGTGTTTCTCTACCGAATCGGTTTTTTGCAGGATTCGGTTGAGTGGCAACCGTATTTCAATGAATGAGTTCACACATGCATTCAGTTTCAAGACGGCAAAAAAACTGAATCTAGCTGAAGTTGACATCTGATTTTGTGACTACAAACCGATCCGGCCGTACTGCAAAATGTAAGGTCCGGTGCAGTGGTATAGCGCATTCAATACATGCGTTCATACGATACAAGCAGAGGTAGATTCGGTTATTCACACGGGATCTCGACATGAGGCCGTCAGATACGGCAATGCAAGATGTGCTGTGTGTATACCTCCTTAGAAAGCTGGACAAGTAAGGAAGTTTTTAACTTATTTTGCACATGTAATTTATTAGACTTTTTTTTAGAAACAGCAATTATTTGTATTCATAAATGAAACTGAGTAAAAAAATCTGATTTTTTTCTTCTAAACCTATAATATCAAACCTGTTGTAGTTTTTATACATTTTTGATCTATTATTGAAGCTGCAAATGTCAAGTATTCTAAAATAATAAAAATCCCAATCTTATCAAGTGATTTTTTTTTATAATGGCACTTTAGTTAGCCTAAAAGTGACTTTTTTGAAATTCAATCAAAATTTCATAATTTTAATATATTTTATACATACTTTTTATTCCTAAAATCAAAATATTTTAGTAGCATCTGTTGCTAATTTGCCCTTAAGTTAAATTAATTAGCTATTTGGAAATAAGGGTTTGAAAACGAAAAAGTTTAGTGTACTTAGAATGTTTTCTAAGAGATATTAAGTATGTAAATTAAAAAAAAAAGATTAAAACAAGTTTAATTTACTTTATTTCACTTCTTTGCCTTTGCTTCTTTAGCAGCAGATGGAGCTTTAGTGACGTCATCTGGATTTTCAGCAGCATCCTTCAACCTCTTGGCTCTGATACCAACCAGCTTAGCAATGGAACGGGCCTGTGAACACACGTAAAATATTATTGATTGAATTACATAATAAAAGCCATCAAATATAATGTATGAGTATGAGTTTTTGTTTGTAAATAATAGGTTCAGAAACTACTGGAGCCATCTAAAAAATCTTTTACTGGTAGCAAAATATTATCAGCGGGGATCTGAAGAGGCAGTGTGAATTAACCTAAACTTTGCAACAAGTCAACATGGGAGTTGCTATAACCACTTAATGATACCAGTTATAAACTTTTTCTTAATTTAATTGGTGCACAATATTCCAATACTCCAATACTCAAAGGTAGAATTCCTAACACTGGGTAGTGTTTTGTGACAAGATAGATCTTTTGTAACAGATTATAACATTTGAAATATTAAATTTTAGAAAAAAATCCCATTAAATAAAATAAAACGTTCAAAATGTTCATATCAACTAATAAAATACAATGTAACATCTAAATTAATCAGTAAAATTAATTAGCGGCAAACTAAAGTGGCAGATTCATGTTCTGTCTCACCATGAAGTTTATGTAAAAACAACCCTATCAATTTTAATCCGTATGAAACTTTTCCAATATCATCTTCATTCCAATATCAGGTCTCTAGCTAATGGCTTGACAGTTACCAACTTTGCCTAAATGTAAATCCAGCCCTCTCAGTAAGATGTTTTAGACTACCCATATTATTTTGGACTTTCAAAAGTTTAAATTTATCTCTGGTCAGTTGCAATCTACAAAAAAGTGTCACACACACTTTGTCACACAAACAAGGATTTCTTTTGACCACTTCCAAGTGCATTTGTTGCATCAATTTAAAAAGATTCAATGTATATCTCACCCCTCGTAGATACTGGTATGCCTTGAAGTCTTTTTCTTCTTCAGTAATGACTCTTGCAATAGATTTTGGAGCTGGTTGTTGAATAGGCATCAATGGGCCGCGTAACTGAGTGGCTAGCTTGCGCTCCTCTTCATTTGCCTCACCCTTCAATACCTGTTACAGAATTAATAATTGAAACCATCTGAACAAACATTAATTAAAACACCCATTTAATATTATATCAATCACATGGACAAGGTCTAAAAATGCATTATGTATGAGTTATGACATTCATCAAGTATGCACAAATTGTACCTGAAAATGAATAAGTCTTTGACTTTGAATATTGCAACAGGGCAGATTCAAGACTTAAGGAAAACTCAGTTACATTATGCCTTGATCACACCTAATGAGTACAGTGGTGTTTGGCAGAGTACTAGGTCGAGCAGAGTCGAGAAAGTCACTAGAATACCGATCTCTTTACTAGGCCGAGTACCCACCTCCCCGCTTCATTCTTCTGCCTTCGCAGCAACTCGATATTCCTCTCAGCATGCATGAACACACACTAACTTGTCACTCAGTCACTCGCCACCCGTTTAGCGTTATGTTAGGTTAGGTAATAGGCGTTATGTTCTCCAGTAATGTCTTAAAATGTTCTACAGTCATTCTCAAAAGTGCCTTTAATTCTTTGTGATCTTCTGACTGAAATTCATTAAATTAAAGGCAATTTATTTCTCCTAGGGCAGTTCGCCTTAACATCCATGTTCTGGTCCAAATTCTTCTGTTTTCATCTAACAAATCCCACAATTCGTTGATAATGTCTGGTAACAGCAGGTTGAATACTCCTTTTCAACTTACTGTTATCAGATTAAATTCCTTTTTTTTGCGATCCATTGCAGGCGTTAAGCGTGATCAAAACTGAACTGACTCACCACTATAGTAAATAGCTGTGAACACCCACTCTTTGGCGACTCTCTCGGCCGCGAACTCATTTACTGGCTCGCCAATGTACTCGTGAGGTGTAATCAATTTTTTAGACTGACAGGTTTATCCCATAACATAGTACTGTTTATACAAAGAAAGAAGCAGAACAAATGAAACAAAGTAAAGTAGTTGAAACTAGTCAGCATTGGTAAATCTCAGATTACTTAATCACTAAATAGTGTTACAATATTTCTAACTTAATCCATTATTAAAAATGTAAAATAACTTCTATTATATATTTCATTTCTTCACTTGATTTAATTTCATAACAACACAGTGACGAGACAAAAAATCTCCTATAAAGAAACAATCTGGTAATGGCGGCCGGTACGTATGGTAGCGTCAGTAAAAAAAGGTCAAGTAAAATATCAACCATCTTTTTTCTCGACATCGACATTGTGCTGGGGTCCAAACCAGTTGCCATATTTGCCCATGCGTTACTAAATTGCAAAGGGTGATAACTCTCCAGTCTCTTTTCTTCTTGAAAATACTTAATTATGTTGTAGACTATTTGTCGAACATCACTATAAAGAACCTTTCGTGTTTTCTAGAAGCCATTTAAACAACCAAAGATCTTAACTTAACAAAAACAACAAATAACAGAACACTAGTTGTAACTAAACAGTATTTAAATTTTACGAAATGGAGTGCGTTGAGACAGCGTGACTGCTAATCCAAACTGATTATAGTACCACTATGTGCGAGTATAGACAGAGCAATGATATGAACAAGATAGCATGAGACCGTCCGCCATTTACAGATTGTTTCTTTATCCGCACAGGATATACATCCTCCTAAGGGCCGTTCAAGTATATTACTACTTCAAGTGTAGTACTTTATCCGCACGGGATATACCTCCTAGGGGCCATTCAAGTATAGTACTATAGGGGGCAGGGGTCTTTGCTTTGCTTATTTTTGATGACATGGGGGTGGGAGGTCGAGATGGTGATTATGTCAGCAGTAGTTATGTTTTCTCCACATTGTCAATAAAGTTTGTTAGGTACTTTAAATGGATATTATGTGTGTTAATGTCCTCTATCCTAAGCCTATTTTAAAACCGCTGCCCATGAATCTTGCTTGTTTTTGCTGACAAGGGGGAGGAGGGGGTAAATAATTGTAATAAATCTGCTTACGTAGCACTTGAACCACCCCCTACTGATACTTGGCATTTCTTTCTCTTTTACTTGCTACCCTCTGGGGTACAGATTATGTGTGTGTAATTCACAAATACATATACCTTCTTGCCCTTGGGGAAAAGAATGAGACGCGCACGGTATTCCTTAAGTCTCTGAACATTTGTTTGTAATGATTCAACAGACTTATTGCGACGACGAGGATCTACTGCAACGCCAATGGTCCTAGCAAAAGCAGGATTCAATCCAGCAGCCTAAAATCACCAAAAGAACAATGTTTCAGAGTTTGTTTACAACACTGGTGCCACCCGTGTTACACCACTCATTTCAATTAAATAATGGTTTCTTAAATTACCCGTATTTCTCTTAATGTAAATCCTCGGCCGGCGCGAACCTTAGTGTGATAGCGAACGGTAGGACAGCGAACTACAGGGCGCAATGGACCGGCAGCAGGCCGAGGAGCAATAGCTTTTGCCTTCTTGATTCTATTCTGTTTTCTACGGTGTCTTCGGGCGGGTTGGTTAAACCAAGTCTTTACAAATCTTTGCCAATCCTTATGGAAATGACCATTCGGAATCATATTATTTCCTTTCCCCATGTTTGAAGTTTAACCTCACTGTACCTAAAATAATACAGCAAAAATATTACACCTTTGTTTTTCATCTTTATCTATTAAACACAATGCACATAAGGATGTAATGTAATATTAAAAGATTACTGAGAAAATTAAAGATTTAACGAAAATTTATTAAAAACACTGACCACAGCAGAGAAGATTATTTTGAAAGAACTAGTGATGTACGTAAATTGTACTATTGTACATAGAATAATCTATTAATCATTCAAACTTCAGTCCGTACCACCACAGACATATAACAGACAGAATATTCATACTTATGGACTCTCCACACTATGCTAACATTACAGCGCTATCTGGACTATGCTTACCTTACTTCCCAAAAATTTGATCCGCATACTCTTCAAGTCTCCACACAATCCTACAGCAGCGAAGCCAGGCTTCCAACTGTGCTTCGGTTAAAAAGAGAGAGAAGATTGCCGTACCTTCTCTTCTCGCGCATGTGAAAATTAGAGCGAGAAACAATTTTAGGTATTGAAAGTGTTTAATGCGCGCGAATGTACTAAGTTCTTTAAAGCGGGCTACCGACCTTCAGTGTCAACTGCACAGTTTTAACTGTACAGTTAGAAACACATTTACGTGTCGTGACGCGCCAGAAGCACATCGGTTTCATACATTTACTATGGTTAGAGACATATTTGTAGGGCGTGTCGTGTCGTGGCGCGCTCTGTCGTGGCGTAGACTGCTCGCCTCCGATTGCGGCAGGAGTGGTCATGGCGCGACACGACACGACACCGACACGCAAATGTGTTTCCAAATCTAAACCGCGTGGCTTCTGGCGCGTTTTACTTCATTAAATGAACGACGTTTACAACTAGCGGACGCTTGTTTATTTATTATTTAATGATAAAAGTTTGTTAAACTAATGATCAGATCACTTGAATGTGGATTTCATTATGACGATTTAAATGTTGATTTAGTTATGTTAAACTAATCATGTAATGATAAATGATTGTTAAACTAATTAAGAATCAGAAGAAAACATCATGCACGTTTAAACCCTGCAAAGGATTTATATCTACTGTCTAGAAAACCAGGGTGCCAGGGTAGGGCGCGCCACGACACGACACACAAGTGCGCACACTCACCGCCATGAAGTTATATAATATAACTTCATGGCCTTCATGCTCACCGCCACGAAAGTAAAAACTAATTTATTAATGATGGCTTATTAAGGGGTAACACCTCTGTATAACAGCTTAAAAACTTAAAATCCCTGTTTTTACTATTTTTTTTTGGTTGGAAAGGTGATAGGAAAAAAAACAAAAATTCTTCAATATCTATAAATAAATAACGCTTCACACTAGGATTCCCTGTGTCGTGGGTGCCATGGACACACACAAGACAAGACATCCAGACCAGAAAATGAACTTTAAACTCTTCATTCAAATCTCTGCACCACTGGGAATCGAACCCAGGACGGACCCTTCGCGCAGCGCACCGGCGTGTTAACCACTGCGCAACTCAGGTCGCCATCTATATCGTTATAGCTAGAGAATTACGTATGGGAGTTCAAAAATATTTATTGTTAACCCCCGATGCAAAAAAAGGGGTATTATAAGTTTGACGTGTCTGTCTGTGATTCGGTTGTGGCACCGTAGCCCGTAAACGGATGAGGCGATTTCAATTTAGTTTTTTTTTGTATAAAGAGTGAGTTACAGGCGAGTGTTCTTAGACATGTTTGATGAAAATCGGTTGAGTTGTTTAAAAGTTGTGGGGGGTGAAAGTGAGGAAGAATAACCGAATGTCTGCAAATATAATCCAGTGGGGTCTCAAATGAAAGCGCATCACGTGCACATTACAAAATAATAATGATGTTCAATGAAAATTGTCGTTATTGTGACGGGGTTTTTTTTTTTGAATTTTCAATTTTATGGTTATTGTAAAATTGGCGAGCAATCAGTGTCTTTTTCACAAAAAAAGACAATAATTGGTTAATAAAACAGGTTTCAATTACCTTATCGAAAATCCCGTATGAGGTTCTCTTCGAAATGTTCTTTCAGATATCGTCAAAATTTGAAATCAAAAGAATGAAAATTGTTCGAATTACGCTGCGTGCCGTTTTGAAAAGTGACAACTGACATGTCGAGAAAAACGCGTTTTAAAAGGCCTTCTACACGGTCGGTTCCAACCGCCGACCGTCGCGTGCTTGGTCGGGTCAACCAATTTTCGTATTCGTTCTACACGGTCGGGCGATTGAGGCAACTGCCCGCGCCGGCCGCAGTGTTGTCAACTCTCAAAAATATTTATCCCTAAAGTTTGTGTCAAAAACTCCTAAAATCGCCTTATTATTTAGTTGTCCCCCTAAGAAAAATATAAATAATTAATTCATAATGATTTAGAAATAAATGAAAATGTTTCAAAATGTTTGATATTTATGGGTCTGTCTTCTTTATAATAAAAATGTACTTAAATTTTATTTATTACAGGTTAAGGACAAGTTGCCTCAACCAGTGTTGCCACCTAGGCCCGAACAGGGCTGATGGCAACAGTGGCCTCAATCGCCCGACCGTGTAGAACGAAACGAAAATCGGTTCACCCGACCGCGCCAGTATTGCCACCAGTCACAACAAAGTGGTTGTAGAATTACGTACTAGGTGTCGTTATAAGTCGCTAGGTCAAGAAATAAATATAAAATATATATAAAGAAATAAATATTATCAATTTCAAAATATCAAAGAGTCAAAAAATCCCTGATAACCCTAAAAATTTCAGACCCCTAAAAAGATCCCATCTCACTTATTTACACCCTGAATCTGGGGGGAAAACCCCTAAGTTGCAACACTGGTCGGCCGACAGCCTTCCAAACGATCGGAGCCGACCACGCGGCCACGGAGGCAACTTGTCGGAGGGATGCGCGTCCGACCAAGGCCGTCCAAATGTCATTTGGCTCCGCCCATATTTGGTCGGCCGACCAACGTCTACACGGTTTTTTTTCACACCAACTGGACCAAGGTGACCTCTGTCGGTGGTCGGTCTGGATCGTGTAGTTGCGCCTTTAATTTTACGTATGAAGAAATGACAAATTCGATAACTGAATTTTTTTTACCGTTAATCTGCTATTCCAGGACCATACAGCTGCCCTTCAACGTTGGAAAATTCGTCTTTACTTGCTTATTTTTAGCTTTTAATTTTTTAATATTTAACATTTTTTTTTGTTCGGTGGGGATGAGTTCAAAGTATTTTTAAGCTCACAAAAAGAAATGGTTTTTTGGCCAAATTTACAGTGGTGTTACCTTAAGGGATAAAGGGACTAAGTGGTGGTGTCCGAGTTAAATGAAACAACATTTATATTGTGAATATTTGAAAGAATATAATGAATGTAACAATTTATATAGGTGTTATAAATTATAATCAGTTACATTGGCGACCAAGTTTTCAGAACAAGGTAGACAAATGTCCAATGTACAAACTGATAGCAAGAAAAAAGAATGAAAGAAATTGATAAAAACAAAAGCACTTCATATCTAGAAAAATTAAAAGGCTTCCTATTGAAGATGAAACTGAAAGAGTTCTGGTCCTTATGAAAATAAGACAACATAGTTATCATTTATAGAAATGTTCAAGTTGCGCTGTTTTTGTTAGTAGATGTGCACTTCCAATATGCAATAAAAGGTATATAATTTGGAATAGTGCAATCTACTTTTTTTAAATAGTTTTACAATTTTTTATTTTTATATTATATATTTTTATGACCGGGACTGTTAGTAACAGTACACAATAATTAAGTATAATACCTATATGTTGTTGAAGCAATAGAATAACAGCAAAATAAAAAGTTTATATTTTATGTTAAACAACTTAATCCTTCTTAGTAGCTTGCTGTTTAGCTTGATGAGCCTGTAATACAGCAACAGCCTCATCTACTTTGGCTTTAAGAGATTCTCCATGCTCTAACATGTGAAGTAATTCTGAATTGTCAATCTCCAAAAGCATTCCAGTAATTTTTCCAGCTAAGTCAGGATGCATCCTCTGAATCAGAGGGAACAGACGTTCTCCAAGCATTTGTTTTTGTTCCTGATGTGGAGCGGCAGCTAACATAGTTGCAGTCAATGGTTCCTGCCCTTGAATGTGCACAGCCGGCTGTGGGGCTGGTGGGTTGCGCATGTTGGCTGTGTACTTGTACCCAGCTGGTCTATTACTAGAGACAAGAGGTGCGCGAATAGATGTAGCTGCTGCGACACCCTGCTGACCAGTAATTGGTCTAGCACCTAAAGATGTGCGAAGACCTGCTTGTGCTGGGCCCCTTGGAGCTGGACGGAATGGTGCTTGCATATTGGGATATCCTGAGGCGGCAGCTTGAGTGCTCGGGCGCACTGGTGGTTGTGCAGCCCAGCGAGGCGAAGGTCTCATTTGGGTCATTTGCGCTGGACCATAGAAACGCTGAGCAGGAGGGATAGTGGGAACAAAATATCCACCTGCACTACCTGGTTGGAAAATTTGACCCATTTGCTGCATACGCATGCTTGCCATACGCTGCATGTATTGGGATGTCAAATGGGCTTTACGATCTTCTTTACGTTGCGCTAATGCTACATATAGTGGTTTAGTTCCAACAATGCGTCCATTCATTTCAGTGACAGCTTTAGTAGCCTCTTCAGGGGATGAGAAACATACAAACCCAAATCCTTTGCTGCGACCATCCTCCAGCATTACCTGGTAACAAGAAAATACAAATGCATATTTTGTTACATTCTTACTTATTTTTATACAATCAAACTGAAACAACAGAACTGATTGTTGTTAAATATTTTTTTACTTGAGACAGCTAGAAGACTAGCTGTTTACAATAAATTTATTATCAAAATAGCGTTTACCAATAGAATTACAAATACTTTACATGTGAACACCAAAGTTTTAAGAAATGTTTCAAATCAAGTAATTAATAATGTCTGTTTCAACATTACATTCTAGTTATGGATTAAACCTATGTATGTCAAAAATTATAAACAATACTGAACTACCAAAGAAAACAAATTTTTGTGATTAAAAATATTCTCCCCCTTCTAAAATACATATAGACATTATCAGAATGCAACTTACCTAAATCTGCTTATAAGAAAATCGCAAAAAGAATATGCCAGTTGTTGATTATGAGAAATAGCATTCCACACTGTGATTAAACAAGGATGGCAGTAGCTAGTTCGTAAGAGTTTGTATGGCCATTACATCTAGCTGTCTTATAACAAGGACTTATGTATAGGACTCCTAAATGAGAATAAGCAACTTACCTTAGCAGAAGTTATTGTTCCAAATGGAGCAAATTCCTTACGAAGTCTTTCGTCGTCAATAGTGTCATCTAAATTTTTAACATACAAGTTAACCCCCTGGTAACGAGTCAAACGCTCTGATTTCAATTGTTCAAATTTACGTTTAAGTTCTTTTTGACGTTCTGCTTTCTTTTGAGCCCGTCCCACATACAGTGGCTTTCCTTCCACTAATTCTTTTCCGTTCAACTCAATGCAAGCTCTTTCGGCTGCATCAGGATCTTCAAATGCAACAAACCCAAACCCTCTAGAGTTGCCATCATCTTTATACATAACTTTGTGGCTTGTTATGCGCCCATACTTTTCGAACATATCTTTTAACATTTCGTCAGAAAAATCTTCACCAAAGTTCTTAACGTAAACATTGGTGAACAGCTTGGCCTTTTCACCAAGTTCCTTTTCACGCTCCTTGCGTGGAATAAAACGGCCCACATAAACTTTTTTACCATTAAGCAACATGCCATTAACTTTTTCAATTGATTTATTTGCAGCTTCTTCAGTTTCAAAATGTACAAAACCATAACCCTTGGAGGCGCCTGTTTCATCTTGAGCTACTTTACAACTTAGTATGTTGCCAAATGCCGAAAATGTATCATACATTGCCTTATTGTCAATAGTCTTGTCAAGATTCTTGATGAAAACATTACCAACACCAGATTTGCGTAGTGATGGATCACGTTGAGACCACATGATACGAATGGGTCTTCCCTTTATCATATCAAAATTCATTGTATCTAAAGCTCTCTCCGCTAAAACAAAATAATAAATGGTTAATAAAAAAAACCTCTAAGTTTGTATTAGATGGCTACAATATAACATTGAATTCTCCTTGCGAGTAGTAGTGACACATGGGGTCTACAAGGTTTTTTTAAATTAAGAAAAAACAACTTTGTTTAAGATATTTAATTTAGCAAACTATTGGATGCTAAAAATGTCTGGGTAGAAAAAGCCTTGTGAAATGTTTGGGGATCAAATTCAAGTGAGGGGAATGCAATGCTTGCCTGCATGCTGCTCATTGTATAGTAATAATAACTTACATTTTCAGATTTTTTCTATACAACATACAAACAGTCAAGAGTCCCTATGATTTTTATATCAACATATTAAGTATAATTTTACTGTGAACCAATGAAGCTTACCATACATGATTCTAATTAAGCAAAATAACTTATTAGACACACCTTAAAAGTTGAGTACCAATAATCAAATTTAATAGTTAATATTTTTCTTTGCTAATCTATTACTGAACAAGTTAACTTAGTTACATTAACTGACTTTAATTTGATAATTAAACATTAACTGCTGATACATATTGCAAATGGTTACAAAGATTCTAAAGCTTAGCCAGAAAACCCATGCATTACAAATACAAATAAGTTGTATCATTTCGTAAAACCTAACAATAATAAAAAGAAGGCAGACAAGTTACATTAAAACATTGTTTATATGAGGATATCAAATGTTTCAAGTACCTACACTAAATCGAATGCACACTGACCTCGAGCATCACTTGTATTTCATTTAAATTAAACAGTGTAATACAATATTTTTACCTGACTGCGACAGAAGGAGGGTTAATGCAATAAAAATTTATCCAATATCATATGGATTATTATACCTAGATGATGAGATTGATGAGTCATGAAAAGATCTTTGTAATTAACTTATTATTAACGGACTGCACATAATCAGATTTTTTTTTTATATAAAAGCTATTTAGAATTTACCTACTTACTTGTTTCTTAAAAATTAAGAAATCGGGATACTTCTGATTTAAGACATTAAATTTAGGAAATAACATTACAAACAAACATACTAGATGATTTTCATAAATATAAGTACCTAAAGATCAAAGTATTGAAGATATTAAAATGAAATAAAATAAATGCTTACCGTCAGCAGGCTGCTGAAAATTCACATAGGCGTAGCCTAAAGATCTACGGGTTATCATATCGCGGCATACGCGAATGGAAAGAACTGGGCCAGCAGTAGAAAATTTTTCAAACAACATGGCCTCAGTTATATCGGAATGCAAATCCCCGACATACAAAGATGCCATGGGATAACTAGGTGGTCCAGGATTCATTTTGAAATGATTATAGATAGTACTGGTAATATCAAGAACATAAAACTAAAGTGCTAACAAAAAGCAACTTCACTTTCTCTTTACGATTACCTATCGCATTCCTTAGACCACGTTGCACGCTTACGTTCACTAGCTTATAAGCGAGCAATTCCCGTTTATTTTTTTAAATATTTTACTATTTTTTTGTATTTTTATTAATTTTGTGCTTTTTTTTTTATTTTACAAGAATATTTCACGAAATTCTGAGGATTGTGTGACCTATTTCCGAGGGACCACACAACCTCACGTGAACACACCTTGCCTACCAAAGGAAGGTTGACGTTTGGTTGAGTGGCCTGAGTGGGAATTGTGATGTGACTTGTGAAAGGCACGAATTGGCACGAAACAAGATGGCGTATTGTATATAATATGTGGCTAGCAATGCATGCGTAGCGTTAAGTGGCTTTATAGAGATATTGAATATTCACGTCCTAGAAATGCATGGTTCATCATTTTTAGAATATTCTGATAATTAGGTACGTAATTAAAAAGTTTAACAATTAAATGTAAGTAGGAATTGAAAAACAAAAATACGTATATTTTTTTAATAGGTAGGTACAAATTTTTTTTTTATTGGATTTCATAAATTTGATCTATACTGAAACCACACTTTTTACGATTAATCTTAAGCGCGCCCCACACTCTCGTGAGAATCTCGCGAGAACGCGAGAAAAACACGAGAGTCGTGAACGTGGAACCGATTTTCATAACTTCGCAGGTTCTCGGCTTGTTCTCCGATTATTGTCCGGTTTTTTGGCGCGAGATTACTTTTTTGATTAATTTCTGTAATCTGTAATCTGATGATTGAAGAATAATCTATAATATAGCGTAAATATAATATGCCAATGCGCATAGTAATAAACTGCAAGAACTGTGTCCTACCATAGACGTATGAATGTGCCACCTAGAATTATACGCTCAGATTTATCAAGAACCTTGCGAGTGTGGACCCAAAGAAGTTCTCGCCGAGATTTACGCAGAGATTCTTGCCGAGATTCTAGGCGAGATTCTCGCGAGAAGTGTGGACCGCACATTAGCGTTATTCATGTCCATGTCTACTGAAATGGAACAATGTGTAAAACAACACGTTATAAAATTCTTTGATTATATTAAACGTTAATTTTGTTCACATTAGAAATTATTATGTAAGCTTTAGGCCCTAAATGTGGGTTCACCCATTGACTTACATAGACATATTTGCTTGCTTAAGCGCTCTCCACACCATGCTTACCTTACTTCCTTGAAAATTAGGGTCGTACTCCACATTTTCCTTACCTTACCTACTTTTCAAATCAGAATCTTACATTATAATAATACAAAATGTTTATATTATCTCATTTTTTACTCCTATTCCCCCAGTTTCAGCAAAACCGCATTATTACTAGACCGGACTTCGTAATAGGCATGATGACAGTAATCAAGTATTGCCAAAATATTTATCTGCTCTAATGAAATAGGATTCAAAGATTTTGAAACATGTATTTATTCTCTTATTAATGTCGAGATTAATAATTTATTTGTTAAAATAAATCTACAAAATACAACAATCCGCCATGATAGCTAAAACACCCATCAGTGTGCTTAGTGCGAGTTGCACAAAATTGTTCGAGTAACTTCACCGTCGCGTTAATCGAGCGCGAATACGTCGATTTCTATGGGATTGAAGCAGCGCCATCTTGTGGCTAAGATGACAAACGGAATTGGCGCTTAGCGTATAGTCGATTAACGCGACGGTGAAGTTATTCGAACAATTTTGTGCAACTCGCACTACGCACACAGAACGTCACGTCTTAGTTAATCAAAATTAACAAATCAGCGAATTACGTCAATTTACGTCACGTAAACTTAGTAAACGTCATTTTTTTCGTAAGCATATTATACGCGATCTGGCATTATTTACTGAGCCGTGGCGCAATGACAGACGCCATGACACGGGCGAGCTTTTTGGAATGAATTTGAAACTTAAAATTTAAATGTACTTTTATTGCACAAAAACCTTAATTTTCTACAAAAATATGATATATTTTAGACATAATAGAAACTTCTGAATATCATAGAAGAGTTTTTGAAAATTAGTCATCATGCCCATTATCTTATATTTAAATGATGGCATTAGTCTTGATAGTCGTTACTTTTTAGGGAATCCACCATTATCTTGTAGGTATCATACAATAATGTGGAGAGTACGACCTAATTTTTAAGGAAGTAAGGTAAGGAAGGAAGAACAGCTTTTATGCTACCCGAGGAGAGCCCGTGTGGTTTCACCAATAGACAACAGACTGACTGACAGTGACGGACAGGGACACTGCCTGGGACAGCGAGCGATGAGTACCTACATGATATATACATACATTTAGGTACAATTTAATAAATTGTGAGTTGTGACTTGTGATTGTGACTATGAATTAGCCATGTGCAAAATGTGTCACTTAAAAGAAAAGAACGAAACATATCTTTCCTTCACTGTAAAGTATATCACTCTTTTAGTCCAGTAGTTCAATGTAGTTCACCATTCACAAACGATAGGTTATCCTTTCCATGAAGTTATAGTATAAATAAATGATCCTTTCGTATTTCTTACCTCTACACTCCATAATATTTCTTTTACTTCAGTTAGTTCAGTTCCTTCACTAGTTCATTACGATATAGTAGTTCTAATGAAATGTTCGATAAATTATTATGAAATACCCCATAATGAACTCGTGTATCGTAACGTTTATGTCTACTAGTCTTTTGAATTTTTTGAGATTATTAGATATAGGATAAAAAGACAAAAAAAATTAAAAGTACTAAAAAAATAAAATAAAACTAAGTGCGTTTGTTTTATCAAATATCTAGTAATAAATTATGGTCGCTTTCCGACCGTACATATAATGTTATTTATGTTTAATAATGAAATACCGTATAATATACCCTCCGTAAAATCGTACCTTAGATTTCTTACGATCCTCAGAGACGTTACCTATTTAAATTTCAAAATGAAAGAAAATATCATTTATATTTATAATCAAGCCAAAATAGTCCTTAAATAGTTAACATAAAACTCATAATATTGAAACGTTTCCTAGAACTTCTAACGACAACGTATTTAGATGTAATAGTGTTCGTATAAGAGTATTTGTAATTTGATCATTGGTGCTTTACTTGAAGGTTTAAGATTGTTTTCTCTTTTCTGTCTCCGAGCGTGAGTATGTGTATGTGTGCGTGAGTATATATATATGCGCACGCCGTCGCCACGCCGCTCGATTCGGTTAGTTTCGTTCGCGAAGCAATTGGACTAAATGAACTAGATGAATTGTAACTGAAGTAGTGAAGAAGGACGGGAAAAAGTGAAGTACTTCAATTGAAGCATTCAATATTCATTCCTGAACGACACACGACTACTATGAATTGAATTTTGTCGCAATTTGCTCATCCTGGTAATAGTGTTCTGTGCTGCTGTCAGTCAAAAAACAAACGAATATTGACGAATAAACGAATAAAATTGAAAGAAACTCTTGAAGTAGGTACCCATCCTCTAATTTTATTTAATTTCCGACGAAAGTTGAAGAATTTTTTTTGCAGGTAACTAATAATAATAACTGAAAATATTATCATTAAAAGCCTAAAAGGTGAAAGGTTTTCTAGTCAGCACCTACCTACCTAAGTATTAGTGAAACATTGTGATTTCTCTTGCTTACGCTAACAGTTTACGAGTTTATACATCCGTGTTGTAAGATTATTACTTCAATTCAATTGTTTTCTTTTTAGATTAATCGCGATATTATATTCGAAATGTAAACTACTTGTATTTTGAGCCCTGCCTCGTTTGGCCCCTCAGTATCGACCTGCTGACGACACCTATTCTGTACGAAGATTAACAGGTATGGAAAACAATTAGATATTGCCAAAATACCTACTGTACCTTAAAATATTTCATTTTTATTTCAAAGAATTTATGGTATAAAATGATTAAAAGTCACGATAAATTTATATTGGTTAAGAAATGGTTCAGTGCAACAATGGGGTGTTGTGTTGTGTAATTATTATAGTTTTAATAAACTCTGTTACATACATAAGATAAAGCCTTGGTATGGATTTTATTTTATACATCAACAGAATATGAGTGACATTTTTTCTGCGATATAATCCCAAAGAAATAATTAATTAATTTTTGTACTCATTACATATAACATAAAGAGACTGTCTTTGTACTACAGAAGAATGCTATTCATGAAATTTATAATATAGGGATGTAGGGAGTCACTGGGAGAGAAATTCAAGGAGACAAATATACTAAATTTTGCATTGTAGTATATTTTCTACATTTAAGGTCCTACATAACTGGATATTCCGCCGAATTATTAATTGGTTTGCCATTCCATTATTTTGGCTGTGTAAACAAGTTCCAAGTATAGGTTAAGAAATAAATATGTTGACTTGAAATTTCAAAAAAATAATTTCAATAAATTAAACTGTCTCATTGTTGATTTTGTAGACCATAAAATGTTAATAAATAAACTAGAAGCATACAGCGTTAGGGATAATCCACTTAATCTTATTAAATCATACCTAACTAACAGAAAACAAATAACGCAAATTTGAATATTACTTACAAAGGGAAACCAATAACCACAACTGAGACCACAAAATTTTTAGGTATATTTATAGATAATCAGTTAAAATGGGATGCTCAAATTGAATATGTATGGTAAAACTTGAACAAATTTTTTTTTGCTTTGTATATCTTCTATAATATAAAAATGAGTCGCTGAATGTGTTGCTAAGCGCAAATCTCGGGAACGGTTGGACCGATTTTTTAAAAATATTCCTTGAAGTACGAGGATGGTTCTTCCGGAGAGAAAATTTGAAAACAATGTAAAGAAAATAATAAAAACAACAATTTCATTTTCCTATATAAACTGTTCTACCCATGTTCTACCTGTCAAACATAATTTCAGATTGAATACTTCATAAGGCAATGTCATGCATTTAGAAACGTCAAGATTTTTCTTTTTGGGTGATACTTCTATTATGCAAACTGCAATGATATAATATACATATTTTATAATGGCAAAACGAAGTGTGCCGGGTCAGCTAGTGCTATCTAAAATAGTAAATAAGACAGCGGTTTTAAGTGCTTGTCATGCCTACGTTGGCTCAACATTTAGGTATGGGATTATATTCTGGGGTAATGCAACAGGAGTGGATAGGGTATTTAAAGCACAAAAAAATGTATTAGAGCTATTTGTCAACTTTGACAAACTGATACATGCAAACCACACTTTCAAAAAATTTTATAACTTAAGATTTAGATTTTTTATTGTGGACCCTATGTTTTGTACATAAAAGCGATTTCTTTTAAAGTAGTGGGTTGATTTCGTTGAAATAAAAAATAATAATACGTCAAATAATTGGCAGTAAGGATAGAATAACACGTAGCTCTCAAAACAACATCTATCATGGCCTAAACTTTGACTTTTGTAACAAAAATGAATTTTTTTGGCGATAATGTTCAGTACTGGTTTTGTGACTTATTATTATTCTACAGCACATTAGCTTTACAACAGAAAAAAAACGTTTGTTCTAGCTCAATAAAAACAGTAGGTAAGAGCTCTTTCGGGGTTTCACTTTACCTTGGGACACACTGTAACATAGAAGATGAAAAAATCTCTTTATCAAAATGTTGATTTCATTGTATTTATTTTTAAAATTTTCTTTCACTATTAAAATTACAGAAAAATTTCACCATGGCTAGTGCAGCTGAAAAAGAAGCTGCGCTTCAAGCCTTGAAGGAATCCGTTATTCAAGCTTTACGTGCAACACTTATTTCTGTCAAAGGAGCCTTGACATTAAAGCAATGTAACCGTGAGTATCAAAATGTCTATAAATGTAATGTACAATTGACAGTATGATACCTTGACCCACCATAAACTTATTTTGCTACAATCATTCAAAATCAATTAGGTCGAGATTCGCGTAAATATTTGTTCCCTTGGAAACAACCCTGTTTTTGTTTTATAATCTTGACAGTTAAAATTAGCATTGAAATAAGAAATAGTAGAATGGTTATAATTATGTTAAGTTCAACTGAGCGCAATTCTATCACTCTCATCGCGACTGTGAGAGAGTGACAGAATGAGTTTGGAGCATAAACGCCGCTACTAGCTGTAGTGGATTAAAAACCAATAATGATGTTATTGGTGCCTTTCTACTTCATTCATTTTTTCTATGATCTACTACTAATAACTTATTATTCACTCCTTGATATTTATGACAAAATCTGATTGGCATCTGGCTTTTTGACATAAATATAATTTTAATATCAAAAGCGTCCTAAATGCAACACGCACACTTGAGAAGAAAAGGAATTGATTTCATTCTAAAATTCAAACAAAATTTTGGTTGAGTTGGTCAAGATATCATTTTGTTGATTGTACTATTAGACTTTGGCTTTGGCTTTGGCTTTGGCTGGATAGGTTCAAGGTTCATATGAACAATGAACATATTATGTATTTACAATTACATAATTATGTAAATTTAGGATATAAATTAGCTGTATACCAAATTTCAAACAAATCCAATCAACCATCTCTGTGTGAAAGAGTAACAAACATCCATCCATTCATCAATCTGTTATCCATCCATCCATCTGTCCACCCATCCACCCATCCGTCCACCCGTCCACCCATCCATCTATATGCCCGTCCATCTGTCCACCCATCCACCCATCCGTCCATCCGTCCACCCGTCCACCCATCCATCTATCTGTCCGTCCATCTGTCCACCCATCCATCCATCCATCCATATAAACTTTCGCATTTATAATAGTAGTAGGACAGGTGTGAATAACAAATACAAAATACTGATTAGGAATTACAGTAATGCATTAGCATTAGTTATATTAAACATTTATCTTATCTCCATGAAATAATGTGTGTTAATATAAAATAATGTGTGTTATTCAAATATTATTATGAATTTAAATTAATTTACAGGTGATTACCGTGAGTTGCAAGGTGAATATATTCCATTTAAAAAATTAGGCTACTCCAATCTTGTAGCTTTGTTCAAGGAAGTCCCTGGTTTCAAAATTACCGAAGTTAATGGTGAATGGGTAGTAGATGCCATAGCCAGTCAAGAAACTCAACATATAGTCTCAATGGTTGCTCGTCAAAAAACAAGCAAAAAATCTGCTCCAAAACTAAACTACCCTGTAAGACCCGCATTTATTTCAATTTGCAAATACATTATAATATTCGATTTTTATGTAACTCTACTTGAAATCAGAATAATAATAGTTTTATATATTCCAAGATGATATTTAGGTACAGTCTAACAGCTGCTGGAGTTAATCACAAATTACCTTCGATCAACAATACACTAGATTTCGGGTCGGCGCAAAAAATACGTCTCGGTGATTAACAGCTCACTTGAAATGTGAGCTCTAATTTTATTTAGTTCGCTTGTAAAAGAGCCAATATAAACACGTGTCACAATGCCGCAATGTGCATTCAAAAGTTGCAAAAATAATGCCTGAAGGAACAATTTAACGGCTGGAGTGTCTTACTTTCGGTAAGTACATATAGAATAAGTTGTATTTTATGCTTTAAACTAACAAATAATATCAAATTTAAATCAAAATTACCGATTTTATATCACCGCTACAAATGTTTGACCAACGTTGGCGCAAAATTGTGTGTAACAGAACAATAGATGCATGGAGTAGATTTGTATTGTAATAATTTATTTGTTACGAGATCTTGGTTAATACAAACTTTGTGTCTGTTTGTTGGACTTTCATAAGATACTTAGCTTTCCTTTTTTTATTTTAGCTTTCCGAGCAATCCGTTTACGTGTGCAGAATGGATCTCGACTTTCTATGGACATCAGTTTTAAAATTATATATTGACAAGAATGTGTTTCCTGGAGGAGATAAACACAATCACGAAATTAATTTACTCAAATCAGTGGTTCAAAAATTTATTGACGTCAGGTTACATTATATATGTAAAAAAGCTACCGGTATTTAATTATTATTTTGATCTAATTATTGCACTAAACTTTACATGTATTATGAAGATTGTAAACATGAATATAAAGATATTGTGGAATTTAGTGATATTTTTATTTGTGGCAAAAAACTATTGTCGATTCGCACTTTTACCACCCTTTGTTACCATTCATCCACATCTGCACACAGTATGTCTAAACACGACCGTACTTTCAATATTACGGTTTGTGATACCCTAAAACCCAGAAGAATCCCTTTGTTCACATTCATCCACATCTGTACACAGTATGCCTAAATACGACTACAATGCTAAGGTACCTACTAGCTACAACAGCGATAGACACCTTGGCCAAAAACATATTATACATACACATAAATAAACATACACACAACAAAACGGTTACAAAATAACATATATGTATGTATACTATCAAACATACTCGTAGATGCCCAAAATATAAATAATTTTAACTAAACTTTCGTGCATAATAATATACTAAATTATTTTTGTGTTCAACGCGACTCCATACCTTCTGTAGTTAAATTTGAGGAAGCAAACTGAAACGAAACCAAAGGATGTAACTCGCAAGGTAATAAAGGGAAAAAGTAGTTTATTTATAGTTCATTAAGGTTGATTTCACATAAAATGTTGTTTAACTTATGTCTTTTCATTTCTAAGTGACGGGAGTAATTTATTGCTTTGCTCGTTTTTCGTGACGAATGATTGTAAGAAAAAGAATATTTTGAAGAATTGCTACCTTATTGCTAGGCGTCATGGTTGTAATTAGGTTGAACTTACAACTGTTTTAAAACGTTTGTCTTATTTCGTAAGTAAAGAAATGAAGATGTATAAGTATGTATTCACGCGGACAGTATAAGTTTTGATTTTGTACGTGACCCGATATCTAGTGTATTGTTGATCGAAGCAAATTACAGTATTTTTATAAGCTGTTCCTTTTCCATTCCAGAAAATTTTGTCGATATAATTTATCTTAATTTATTTTACAGAATCGATTTCCTAAGAAGCAGGGATCATGGCGAAAACCATCATCGTCTAATTATCAATCAAATTACAACAATCAATACTCTAATCAGTATTACACAGGAAAATCACATGCTCCTTATGTTAATAGTTACAACAAGGTATGCAGAATCATAATTTTTCAGGGGAGATAGAGTGAACCTCTCATTTTTTAATTACAAGAATTACAGCAGGGATGCATCTGGCTTTCACTTTGTTCTAGAAATATTGATTTATTTAGAACACTAGCTATCCCGTAAGCTTCACTCTGCAAAAATAATTTTGCCTATCTATCCAAACTTATTTAAAATAATAACTTACTTAAATTATTTAAATTTTGTAACTAAATTTTTTTGTGAGAAACTCACCACCAATTCTGTTCAACTCCCCTATTAAAATCCAACTTAAACTCGTTAGCTACGATTGAGAATACTTAACTATCAATAACTCTTCCCCTACCCACCCTCCGCACCGTATGTATCGTGTTTTTTTTCAAAAGTCCTATATTAGCTGACATTTAGGTTATAAAATAAACCTGTGTTCTGTCTGTTTTACTCCTCATATTAAGATCACTGTGGACTTTCTTGTAGATATTATTTGGTCTATAAAAGTCTAGTAAGTAGGTACCTTCATAATTTTGTTTGATCATCATAAAAAAATAAGCAGCGCTATCTCCTGCATAAATTACACAAATTCATATGTTTTAAAAACCAACATCGATTTTATCAAGGTATTAAAAATAATCACATACATGTCAACAGATGGCGTTGAAACATCGTAACATTTAAAAGATTTATTTCAATATTTCCTACCCCTTACCCCCAGATTGATTGTAGACTGAAAAAAATTCTATTGTAGAATAGGAAATGTTTAGGTAGATTGAAAAATATCAAAAGGGCAGACGTCTGCTCCATCTGGGTCCGTCTGGGACTACGTCTGCCCTTTTGATATTTGAAAATATGATATTATATGTCTGCCCTTTTGATATTTGAAAGACGTGGTCAAATACATTTAAAATTTGCCAAAAATCGTTACCGGTCTTACTTGAGTGCGCGCCTTGTCCACCACTTTAAGCTTAGTGAGTCCCCAACTTATGTACGGTAGGTATTATTATAGGCGCATCAATGTACAAACACCCAGGTCTGGTCAAATACACACAGGTAGCCGTTCACTGGCTCTTAGACCAACTAATTTCTAATTTTTATCATTCGGATTTGTTTATGATAGCCACATGCATAAGGAAAGCTACAGGTAACTTTTAATTGCGGAAAATTTGCTTTTATTTGCTTAGAAATCAACATTCTTATTTCTTTCGCTTTAAAAAAGGTATTTTTTTCTGGAGATGTTTAACCGGCTGGATATGGATATGGATAATCTACACATGTAAAATTGTTTGTCCTGAATAACTGAGAAATCAACGTACAGCCTAAACCGCTGATCGTATAGACCTGAAACTTGGAGGGTGTGTTCTTTTAACCGTAGTCATCTGAGAAGAAGAGATTTTTTGAAATTCTTCCCTTAAGTTGGTGAAAAACGGGGGAAAAGTTTGTGAGGGACGATATGATGTTGTGCCATACGAACTTTGCCCCCATTTTTCACCCCCTTAGGGGTAAAATTTAGGAAAATACTTTCTTATCTAACTCCTACGTCATACAACGACTCATACACACCCTCAAAATTTCAGATTTTTACGATCAGCGGTTTAGGCTGTGCGTTGATTCTCAGTCATTCAGGACAAAGGATTTTTTATAATGATATATTATGATGATATGATTATGTTACCTGTTGTGCAAGACTGTCTAAGTCCTAAATGTATTATGTTGTAATCTCACACAGGTTATTATTAAAAGGAAAGCATGGGTATCATCATACAAATTTCAGTATCTTATTTTGTATGAAATGAAATGAAATGAATAATGAATGAAAGTTGAACATAATTATCATCATTTTAACCCTTAACTGTCTTTTCCCCCCTTATCTCCCTGCCAAGTTCATGTACATAATATATCAAATAATTTTCGAAATTTCGTGAATTGTGTGTTGTTTCGCGTAAGAAGCCTTTCGCTGTTACAGTAATGTAGAATAATTATTTTCTAGGGTAACAAATATACTAAATTTAATGACGTGAAGCCTGTACATGTAAAACAGAATAGTAAACCACTAAGTGATTACAATGAAAAAGATAGGAGTGGATCAAACATAATGACGAGTAAAGGATCTTCGCAAGCTTCTCGAGAGCCAAACAATATTATAGACGATGTATGTATTTTTTGTCCTTTAAGTAGATTGTTTTCCGCTTTAGCTTTAGCAATATTATGGTCTGAGGATTTACTTCTAAAGTATGCATTATGAAAGCAAAGTCCTAATTAATGTAATAATAATTGCTTTGCTATTTTGGACAATACTTTCTGTGTATAAATATTTATTTATAACTTTTATATTTTATGCATATTTTCTTTAATATCATGATTGATTGTAACATTTTATTTCAGAAAAAACATTCCATAAAAAATGACAAAGAGACTGAAGTAAGAACCAGTAGCAAAATTTCGGCATCACAAAGGCTGTCAAATTTACGTGATCGCCTTAATACTGTTGATTTGATACCTTTGCAGTTACCTGTTCATAATGAATGTTTGGTATGTACTTCAACTGTGAACGCTTCTACTGAGAAGCGTTTCCGATATTATTAAACATTTATCCTATAATTTTACACGATTAATATTTGTATTTCTATAAATATGTGTAATACAGTTTATTAGTATAATATTGGATGACCGAGATTTGCTCGATATTACCTTTTGGTCAGTACCTAGGGGATGCAGTTATAACAGATTCCGTTAGATGGCGCATATAATAAATTGTTCGAAAACACGAATAAAAACAGGTTTTCGAAGATGAAAAATGAAACCTAGCTAAATAGATTTGTTGCCTCCGAAACTGCGTAAATACCAAATTTCATGGAAATCGTTGGAGCCGATTCCGAGATCCTGATTATATATATACAAGAATTGCTCGTTTAAAGGTATAAGATGAGGAACGAATTCTGGAAAGTAATGACATGCGGCAACCATAGCTGTGTTCTAAATTTTATCTAAATCCAAACAGCTTTTTTCTTCTTTTTAATACTGAATGTAAATTATTGTAATCTTGAATGCAACACAATCCTTGAGTCTTGAATCCTCCAAAAAATGTATTGTGTTAAAAATTAGATTTACCCTTACGTTTGCCGTATGTTATGACTTTCCAGAATTTGTTCCTGATTAGTGACACTATCGAATGGTGTTATAATACAGGGTGTGATTTTTTTTGAAAATCATCTAGCTAGGTTTCATGCGTAGGAATAGTCATCTTCTCCAATTATTTTCGCGCTATAAATTTACCCCGTCTAGGTCAAAATATAGCAAATGACAACTAGAGAGAGATTGGCATCATGCCTTATATCGCTGCTCTCGACTCACCATAAGAATTTTATTGGAATAAAAGTTATGAATAATATCATCTAGACGAGTAAGTTTTCGGAATATTATTAGAAAATGAAAAATGCAAACTAAATTACTTACTAAATGCAAGCTGGCTGACACAATTTTTGGATGGGGCATGGGTTTCGTTTTCGGGATATTTTGGGATGGGGATTATGAAAAATACTATATGAAAACCCGGCTTCGCTCGGGTGAAATGTGACTCATAATACACATCTAGGTACAAAATGTAGGTAGATATTTCTGTAGTCATCGATTCTCAAGGAATATTAAAGGTAAAAAGGCTTACCTAGATTCGCATCGCTTTCATTTGAGACCCCACTCGATTATATTTGCAGACATTCGGTTAATCTTCCTCACTTTCACCCCTCACAACTTTTAAACGACTCAACCGATTTTCATCAAAAATGTCTAAGAACTGTTTATTCTCTGTAAACCTCTTTGTTGTAAGCACTCAGTCTAGCTCTACTTTGGCACGTAGATAAGTAGGTACTTACAATTTTTTTAAAAATAAAAAATTAAATTTGTTCTTTCATATATTTCGGCATATTCATATTATTGATATATTTCGGCATAATGTGTGTAATCCAAACAAAGTAAATCACAATGCAAAACTAAATTAAACTACTTAACTAAATTTTATGACATTTGAAATAAAACTTCAACTTTTATAGTTATGGTTAGTGTTCTTTTTTCTATGGTTTTTTTTTAAATAGTGGCAATCACATCTCTTGTGAGTGAGACGTACATATTTGGCCAACTACGACGTTATAATTATGAAAGTAGTACGCAGGAAAAAATTTCGGTGTTTATTTTCTATGGTTGTTATCGCAATCGGCCAATCTCAGGTTAAAAAAAAAACACAGAACAAAGAGTAGGTATATCATAAAAAAGTGTCAAACACGATATTTTCGCGAAACGTCAACTACTGAAGAAAAGTATTTAGTTTTGTTCATGGAGGATAGAGATAAGAAGGATCATCTTGTACATGAAAAAGTATCCATCGAAATGCATTAAATTAGGGTGGCGATGGCGCCACTTTAGCATCAGATATAAATTTTAAAGCCGCATTAGGCCAGCGTGGTGGACTAAGGCCTACATCCCTCTCATTGTGAGAGGAGACCCGACCCTGTAGTGAGTCATTAATGGGTTACTGACAACTACTTTAGTCGACAATAATATTAAATAAACTCGGCGTACTTCAATTCTTTGCTACATTCATACCATACCTACACCAGCGCAATCTTAATTCGGTTGAAAGCAAATTTGTGTTCTTACAGGATCAAAGTGACCCGGTGGCTCATGTAGCACCAGCACATAGTCTAGAACCTCCTCCAGATACATCATCAACATTTAAAAAATTAGAATGGACTTGTAGAAAATTAGGGCTGCCACAACCACTGGTCAAGGTGCATGAGTTGAAAACAAAACACGAACCTGTTAGTTACCATTGTACAATTAAGGTAAGCCTATTATTTCTTACTTAACGTTGATCCCAATCAACACAGTAGTAGATTGAGCCTAGAGACAAGGGAACCTAGAGTAGAATCGCGAGTGAAGCGAGGGTTTCTTTAGTGGAATCCTGAACGTAGCGACGGATTCAAAATACGTCGCCCGAGCCTAAAATATATTTTGTCCCGAGTGATACACTATATTTTTCATCACCATCTATGAGAAAATGAAAGGGGCTTCATGTTCTATTGTATTATTGTTATTTAATATTTAGTAATTTATTATTTAATAATATTACAATAGAATAACAACTTAATTGAAATGAGACATTTTCGCAATTATGAAAATTTATTGTTACTTACAGTTTTATTAGGAATAGAGATGGGATGAAAAGTTACATACATAATTATCACATAAAAATTAAAAGCAAATTTCCGAAGGCAGGTTTTGCAATTTGTTATGTACTAACTTCCAATAACTGATTGATTTGACCATAGAACAAAATAATGAATTATGTTAATTGTTTGCAAATCGGAAACATGATACTTAATACTGTAATTACTATGAATGCCAGCTAGTCTCATCCAAACATACCATAGTAGAGCTATAGTAGTTCGTCCGCGGAGGTACCATATTCCCGACCTTAATCGACTGTTAAGCAGCATATTCTCCATGTCTTGTATTTCAATTGGGGAGGTATGTTTTAGACGTGCGCAAAGTATATCTGTAAAAAGAAAAGAGTCAAATATATATCTTTTCATCTTAAAGATTTATATCACTCAATTATATCTTTACCATCGTTTAGATGATTACTAAATGAGCGCTGAACCGCTGAATCAAATGAGTGAACGAATCGTTTTTCTGCGATTATATCGTCATATCTTTCATGATTCGTAAGAAGAAAGAGCAGCCGAACGAAAGAGTAGAGAGAGAGCTATTGTTAATTACGTTGCGGGCGATGGCGATTTTTTTTGGTTTACTTACAGAATTTTAGCAATTTGGAGGATTCCGTTTTGAGTAGTTGATATAATATTTTATGAAAATATTTTAAGTTTTTAATATCATAGGTTATGCACATTACTAGGTAGACAAAACAAATTTACATATTAACATGTACAAATCAAGTCAAAGCGCACCGTGCCGAACATCGCGAATAACTAAAACAAACAACTATTTGTATTGCAGAACGGCGAAAAGTTCTTTGTACTCACATCGTACACCGTACATTATGAACGATCTTACAATGTAGCTAGCTCTCTCTTAAAAAAAAACGGAAACTTTCGTATCGCACTGATGAAGTGAATCCGAAAATGAATCATAATAACTAGTGATATATAGTTACGAGACAAAGTGATATGATGATATAAAAGCTCTTTTGGTAAAATATATATCATTTTTATCTTTCTTTCGCGAACTACACATGTCTAGTATGTTTTGGGGAGGGATATTTTATTTCATGGGCCTTAGTGACCACTTAACATCAGGTGGCCAGAATGCCCTTTTACTACCTACTGAATTACTATTACGAGAAATTAAAAGGAACTGATAAAATACCTTGTAGGTGGGCAGTACATATTCTTATTCTTCATATCCTGATTCATCACCCTCCGAAGATCTCGCCAAGGAGGTAGCCGCCGTTAAAATTCTTGCCGCAATAGAGAGTTCGGAGGCGGCCAGGCCCACGTCGTCAAACAGCAAGGCGGTGGCGGGGCTGGCGCAGCTCGTGTCCGAGCACGAGGCGGGGCTGTGGGCCAGCAATGTTCCGCTCCTCTACAGGTCATTACTGCACACTCTCATTGTATTGTAATAGCTTCGTAACTAAGGGATTTTTGTAAGTAATTTTAGCTGGTCTAAGTTAATTTTGGCACGCTTGTAAGAATGGGTGACAATATACATAATTATAGTATTTTATGTATTATGTATTATCATCGTAGAACCGTAAACCGTGTTTAAAGACCTTTTCAGTGCCCGCTCCATTATTGTCAACTTAGTGCAAAAAGGTTTGCACAAACCTGTTTAAAAAATATTAATAATGCCTTGTGCTTTTTTGCAATTTATTGATTGCTTTTTAATTTCATTTTTCAGAGATAAATATGGTGAAAACCTCCCAAATAATTGGCAAGACTTAATTGAAAATTGTCCTCGAATCATAAAAGACCGTGTAGTGAATGGTCTACTTGTCCTGTTGCCAAATAATGATGTAAGTATTTTTTAATATTTATATTATAGTGATAAATAAACCTCAATTACTAAGTTTATTTTGTTAACAATTAGTCACTGCAAAATGTCATGAGTAGTAGAATGAGTACCGCAATGGTACAACAAATACCTAGAAGTTTGTAGTCTGATTAATATTTCTCTTTTATAGGAGCAGATATCACCAATAATTGAAAACACCTTTATAGACGACACTATAGACAGCGACCTGCCTCCACTGCAATTTCCTGAGGATGATTTCTGGAATGTCTTCATTACTGTAGCTAATTCCACACTTGAGATCTGGCTAAGGATTATTGGACCACAATATAGTGTAAGATAATTGATTACTTTGACTGATTTTTTACCATGAGTTATTATATATTCCTGGAAGAATCTTGTGGGCAAATAGGCCACCTGATGTTAAGTGGTCACTGCAGCCCATGGACACCCGTACCAACACCTCATGGAGAAGAAATCTCATCTGAGGTTGTATGTGGGTGCTTTGTTAGTCATGAGGACTAAGATGTTCGCCTCAAATTAAGTATCCTGGGCATCCGTACCTCCCCAGTCGAAACACAAGACATGAAGAACATGCTGCTTTTACGATGGGTTAAGAGGCTAGCACATCCCCGGCGAGCTAGTAGGTCGGAGCTATTGTGGCTCATAATGGCTCTATCATCTAAACCTACTACCGCTTTTGTTTTGCTACAGGATAAGTTGGGAAAATTACCATTTCTCTTATTTCAGGACGAGTTTGAAGCTCTTTTAGCAAACATGAGTCAGTACTATGAATATGCTGGTACAGTTGTCGACAAGACAATGATAATAAACAATGCTTGGTAAGATATAGTTTTGTTGTTTATAATTTTTATTTATCTCTATTATTTTATGCATATGCATACTAGTTTATGTCTGGCACTTTGTCCGCATCAATATACAGATAAAAACTATTCCGTTTTAATTATAACAATCCTTGAAGTAGATTGTTAGATTCAAATTTGGACCTAATCTGTGCAGAACTTTTTAGTTTTTGAAATGAACACAACACAACTTAACATTTTTTGAATGTACATATTATTAACATATTATACTAAATATTTGTGAATTATCCTCAGGTACGCAGTCAATTTAGATGATGGTGGGTGGCAGCGTGCTAAGATCTTAGACGTAGAGGACGATACAGCGACAGTTTTTCTCGGCGATCACGGCGATGACGACACAGTTTATATCGACAAAATTAAAATTCTAGAACCACAGTTCAGACGACTTCCTGCACAGGTGATCTAGATTTAGTTTTCAAGAGTTCAATAAATGTAGTATGTATCTAATATAACATGTACGAGTATAAGGAATTTTATATATTTGCCTCAAATGTGTTAATAGCAGTTTCTTGTATGCAAAA
This sequence comes from Erynnis tages, assembly GCA_905147235.1. NCBI lineage: Eukaryota > Metazoa > Arthropoda > Insecta > Lepidoptera > Hesperiidae > Erynnis > Erynnis tages. The sequence goes on from LR990073.1 coordinate 7,352,962, forward strand.
TGATGAGTTTGCAGCCATTGGGTAGGCTCGCTCACAGTATTGCCAATCTCTTAATCTGTATCAGGTTCGTTCAGTCTTAATTAGCCGGGTGTAGAAACCGGATACTTTTTTTAAGACGATCATCTCAATCCGGACGAGTAACACACCAAAATTCGTATATCCGTCGTGATGTGAGATCATCACGTATTTTATTCTGTTCGAGTGGGTGTCTTAACATCAGCATGCCCGTTTGCTGCTCATAAAGTGTATGTTTGTGTTATAATTTGTTATGTCACGTATTCCTGCTAAAGGCTTGCAGATAAGCTCAAAACAAATCGTTTAAGCCGTGCGAAGCTCTATTCAGAACTCAACGGTTTTTAAGATATTTGAGTTTGATCGAATTAGAAGAAAAGTCACTTTTACGGCAATTAAAATGCCATAATAAAAAAAAAGTTTTGGATAGACCTTCTCATGGCTCAAACTATTTGTTTTGAGCTTATCTACACATCCTTACCGGGAATACGTCACATAACAAATCACCCTGTATAGGATTTGATATGTATAAGAATCAAAGAATTTCGATGAAAATACAGCGTGAGGATATCAAAAAAACACCTAAAGTATATTATTTTCGTAAGTGTTGAGCGATTTTCTTACTATGGGCACAGAATACATAATAGTACAAGTACAGAAGGCCTACTTCGAAAAGTCATTTAAAGAAATATAGACTCTACGATACGATTAAGTTCAATTCAAATCGCGCAGCGCTTATCAACTACGCTGATAGATACCTACATCTTGCATCTCTTTCTAGCGCTCAACTGTTACCTTTTCTGACGAAAAACGGGGCTGTGTTCGTTTTAAAAATAAATGAATCTAAATCGCTATCTTTGTTAAGACAATTAAACACTGCACAGTATCTTTTTCGCCATGTTTTAAACAGCGCGCGCTGTACGAAGGTAAATTTTTGATACCTACACGGTGAGTGGGCCAGGCCTGCTATGGGTTCCCTAATATTTATTATAATATTAGATTTCCTTATAGATAGGAAGCTGGCCAGCAAAAATCTATATGATCGGCTCGTGTGGCAGACTTTATTAAAGGCGATAATTATACGATAAGGAATATTAAGGACCTCGTCTGCCACCATGGTAGTGCTGCGTTGTCAATTGACAGCCCCTTAAAAATGTTAAAAAAATTGTTATACTATATCATTTGCTCGTGTCTGCCTCTAAGGCTGATGTTTATAAACCTTGTCAAAATGAAGAAAGTCAAAAAGGCAGACATCTAGGACTCTGATTTTTGAAGTAATGAATTTTTTAAGATTTTTTTATGATTTAAAAAAATATATGAAATGCACGCTTGGCAGACCTGCAGTGTTCGTTTAAAAATCCCGTGAAAGATCGCAGAAAAATAGTCTGCCACCATCGTAGCGCTGCTTTTTTATTAATAGCGCTTTAAAAATGTCGGCAAAAAAAAGTGTGTGTCTGCCTCTTTGACTGTTGTTTATATTGCCTATAAAAGAAACTGACACCCAGGTCACTGATATTCCGAAAGCAGACCATTTGAATTCTTTTTATTCAACGCTTGGGTGAAGCATTCAATTAACAGGTCTATGTTTACAAAATATTAATCGAAACAAATAAATTGAAAATCGAAATGCGCGTTAGCAAAACGTGCGATTCAAAGTACCCTGTTTGTACTATGCCTTAAGACTTTGTTGACCACCTGTAACGGTTAAAGTCAGTAAGTAAAATGTCTGCCAACTTGTTTTTGTATTCAGGGGTTCTAATAAATCGTATGGACCCAGTTATAGCTACGAGCAAATGACTTAGTAGAGTTTGTTTTTCAAAAATTTTGCATCCACCTCCTGTGATAATGCAGAGCCCTGGATGTCTGCCTCATAGATTTTCTTCGTTATCAAAATGGTATTAACCATTAACCCCAGAGGCAGACACGAGCAAATGATTTAGTACCAATTTTTTACAGATTTGAAGCCCTGTAGGAAAAAAAGCAGCAACGTACGACCTTCATTCATTAAGAAATTTTGTCGTATTGATCCCAACTTTAATGCCTATCAATACGGAGTACGAGCAAATCATATACCTAAATGCTCGCCAGCTCCCTATCTATTATAGACTTTGGTCGCTTTTAATTTTTTTATTTAAAATAGTTCCGCCTACTTTTACCCTTTACTAGTATACCACTTAGTCTGGTCATATATAAAAAGGTGTAGAGGGTAGTTGTAGAGTTTATGTAGATGTGTGGTGGATGTGACTGTGTAATTGTGTATGACGTGAGGCGGTGAGGTGGTGGTCGATGGTCGACGTTGAATGTGTCGGATGCGGTAGGCGATCCTGTGCCGGCTGGAGGGCGCGGAAGAGCTGGCGGCGAGCGCGGCGGGCGCGGAGCTGGTGCGGCGGCGGCTGCCCGGCGAGGTGCTGGTGGCGGCGCCCGGCCCGCGCCACGACCCCGCAGACCCCGCCGTCGCCGTCGTGCTCTACGACACCTCCACGCAGCGTGACCTCAACCTCAACAAGGAGATTGTGCACGACTTCTGCATCTCCGGCGCCTTTAACATCACGCAGGTCACGCTCTATTACTATTAACCTGTAGCGAGGGGCCGGGGCAGCCCACCTTGTCGATGAGTTCCCGATCGCCACAGAGTCGTAGAATAAGAACTCCCGATGCGGTTTTCACCTGCGACCGCCGCGGTTGCGGGCCTGAAGGTCCCGTAGAATGCAAATATGTATGTAAAAATTGAATTAAATTAAATTTATTTATTTATTTAAATCAGACATTGTCTATAAATTACAATTTCAAAAAACAATAGATCAATACATTAAAATTAATACACTAAAATTAAAATTAAAATCAAAATTGAAATTAAAAATTAAAATTAAAATCAAAATTAATACAATACAATACATTACAGTAGAATATCTCTATAATAGTCTAAGAGCCAGTGAACGGCTTCCTGTATGTATTTGATTTGGGTGTTTTTGTACATTAATGCGCCTATACCTACCGTACATAAGACACGCCGACAACTCCCGAACGAACGTGACGTCATAATGTTAGTTTTCACTCATTGCAGTTGATAGAAAAATGTTCCCCAAGGTGACAAACTATGAAATGTCTAATGTCTAGTCACGTGTAATAATAGCCGTAAACGCTGTACTGTTATTAAATAGCTATAACATTATGACGTCACAACTATGGTGACCAATTATGGCGCGTTTAGTCACGCGATCTTTATTTAAATTTCACCAATTTTTAATTGTTTATAATAATTAATTAAAATGTTTTTTTAAGTTTTTTGCATTAAATATCAATATTATTAATAAAAAAGTTTTAAAATACATAAAAAAATCAATAATATTTTTGGTTTATGTAGTTTCGTTAATTTGATGAATAGCGTGTAGCGAAAATGATCAAGATGCGTACTACATTTTCAAATAATGTTTGTACGGGGCAGCTTTCTTGTTGATATACTTCCACCAGTTTATCCAAATTGGGAATTTTCTCCAACGCTCTAACAACATAAAGTCTTTTTTACTTTTTTAAACAGCGCAGAACTCGTGTCACAACCACTAAATGCGTGTAAAAATAAAATGTGCTTTTTAGTACGAGGATACTGGTCAAAACTTTTAGAACAGTAAATTTGTGTTTTAACATTGCCTTTGCCAACTTTTTAAAAGATTTCCCTTTGATGTGATTGAGTACGTCCAATTAAAATAACGAGCAAGTCAATATCTTCTCCTATGATGACAGCAGTTTTGGGATGTTCTGATACGCAATAGCTGTGTCGATGATAAGAACATCATCATAATAATTATAATTTTTAGTAAGTAATTGACTTTATACAACAAACTGATAACTCACGCTTGACCTTGCATAAACCCATAATTATATTATGACTATGCTGCGCACTCTTCGCGCTTTACCTCAAAAATGGTTGGTTGTATGGAAAAAAAGTTTAAACAAAAGTTGTATATAATTTTATACTCTACAACTTTTATAATAAATACAAATCTCATTTGAGCAATAGGAACCGAGATATTTGCAAAAACCGATTTTGATGACCTTTGACCTTGAATATCTTAAGATGTGGACACGATAGCAATGGTGACTTGAGACAATATTTAGAACGGCAAAACAAAGGTTTATTAAATACCATTTTTCAGCTTATTTGCTTTCATTCCGAGGTTGACCTTTTTTACCTAATATGACTGGGCTATACGCTCCCTCTCCATGTCAAAGTCATCTTTTAGGTCTGCGGTGACCCAGTGGCCCAAGTACTTAAATGCTGAAACTAATTTAAGCGGTGTGTCTTTATATGTTACTGGCGGTATTTTCGAGTAATATGATTTACCTGCTTTAAAAACGAGAAGTTCGCTTTTGTTCGCATTGTATACCAGACCATGTGCCTCCGCATATCTTTCACAGATGCCTAGAAGTGTTCTTAAGGCCTTGACAGAGGGGCTTAGCTTTCAATCAGCCGGTTAACATATAGGCTAAACAGCATAGGCCCTTGCCTCACACCGCACCCCAGCCTGTACGGATCGGTCACTGAGCCTGCCCAGCAGACTATGTTTTCCTGGTGGCCATACTAGTATTTAAAAAATGTAATATACTGTACTGGTAGGTTACTGGTGTATTGGTCTCTGTATACAGCTTGTGCCACTGTTTATCATAGGACACCATAACGAAGGCCTTAGACACATTCAAAAAACAAGCGTAAAGGAGTCCGCCTGTCCTTGTAATATCGAACAGTATGTTTGAGGCAAAATACGGCACTTTCAGTGGACAGTCCTGGTCTAAAGCCAAACTGTGCATCATGTATTTTTACATGTCGAACCAAGCGAGTGCCCAGCATACTGTCTAATATTTTAGCTGTAATTGTGGCCAGCGATATGGGTCTCTAATTCCTTTTATCAAAGGTATCACCCGTTCGATTTCTTACTATTGGTACCATCAGAGTCCTCATCGTTCCCCCGGGAAGGGACGAGTGATTTAAGCATGCAGTGAAGAGTGACGCAAGCAATCTAAAAACAGGCGACATGCTCACCTGCATATTGTATGTGCTAAATGCTAAGAGAGTCGTGCTCAGGTGATTTTCCGCGCTTAATAATCTTTACCGCCTGCTTTACTTCCTCCTCCGAGAAACTTATTTGCTCACACTGATTAGGACCCTCACGTCGCCTCACGAGACAATAACGATTCGTCTGATTCTGATGGACCAAGCGGTGACTTTACCATAAAATAGATTTTAAACAGATCTGCAATTTGGGTGGGCTCAGTAATTCCATTAATACTAGCAGGTAAACTCGATTTTGGTGACAATTTACTCGTCTGTTTCCAAAATCTTCTAGTCTTTACTAGAGTGGTACGAGGCTACAATATCCATCTTTATTTGTTCTTCATTATCCTGACACCACTTTAGTCTTTCCTTGAAAATCCTGCGGGTCCTGTATTATGTATATGTCCTGCTTTAGGCCTACCATGCATTACCCATTCCTGGAACCCATTACGAGCACCACGACGTATTTTGTACCCACGTTGAGCGCGATTGAATGCGGTTCCCGCTGCACGGCAGCTTGTAGCAAGCTTCTTGTAGAATCACCCGCCGCGATCACCCGTAGCCTCGGCGAGTTGCGCCCGCGCGCTCTGCGGTCGGTTAGCGGTCTGAAATCAAGTGATTCTTGCCGTGGCGGCTGCGTTTTCGCATAGAGCTCCGGTCTCGTGAATAGCTGTTTCGCCACTGCGATGGGTGCGGGCGAAAACCGCATCGTGAGTTCTTACGCGTAGTTCGCACCGACACAACTCACACTCTCAGATACCAGCTCATTCATCCTCGTTATAGTCCAATAACAATTTACGTTTCCATTCAAAGATATTAAATACCCTGACGGCAGATGCCATCGAGCCAGAGGGATAACGTGACAAAGAATCGGTCTCATGCCTTGTCAGTAACCCATTGATGTTCCACTACAGGGTCGGGTCTCCTCTCACAATAAGAGGGACGTAGGCCTTGTCCACCACACTGGCCTAATGCCGATTGAAGGACTATCTATCTGTTACGTAGTTTGCGAAATTTACAATTAAGATGGTGGAGGCCCTAGGCCCCCAATATTGCAAAAGGGCTCGTGGCATGAATAGCACAAGGAAATTCTTCAATTGACTTACGCTCAGCGATAGTTCTTCCTACCTTCACGGTTGACGGGAGCAACAATAAAGTGATGTCGTGTAACGTGCGTGCAGAAGCTGTGCGAGGTGGAGGTGGGCTGCGTAACGGAGGAGGGGCGCGTGTGGGTGTCGCGCGCGGGCGGCGCGGCGGTGGTGCGCGCGGCGCTGTCGCTGCTGACGGCGGGCCCGTACCGCCGCCCGCTGCCTGCCGCGCCGCCCGCGCCGCCCGCCGCGCCGCAGCTCTACATCGTGCGCACGCTCGCCGGCGACTGGTCAGTCTCCTTTTTATGTCTTTCTCACACATAGAGACACAGTAGTCGCGCTGCAAGAGGCCAATTTTGACAGCTCTGTTAGACAAACCGTTCGCGTAATTAACACACGCAGCGCAGCCCACGACAGATCGACCAATAAAAATTGTGCGCGCCACTCGTGCCACCTACTGTAACTCTTTCCTTTGTATATTATAGACCACGTGTAAGAGGCAGGGTGGATTAGGATATTGAGTTCGAACTACGAGCTAAGGTATTTCGTGCGCGTACCGACGCGAGGGACTGAACGTAGTATGCAATTTCGCGCTATAGAAAGAGGAAATTGATAATATAGTGCGAATTTAAGCTCGAAGAAAGGGTAAGAAGATAGTCTGACATGGGTCCGTATTAAAATTAGTGTTTGACTGTAACCCATTATTGAACCACTTGAGGGTTTGTGGACTTCACTTGCTTTAAGAGCATTGTGGAGAAATCGCACGCATGCAGGTTTCCTCATGATGGTTTCCTTTACAGACTTTTCAAGAATGTCACTGGTGCGTGCTACCGGAATCTGGACCCGGATTTAGCTACCGGGCTATCACCGCTATTCATTAAGTATTTAACCCGCATATTGTGTATTAGGGTGCGGTGCACGATCATCAGCGGGCTGGACGGCGAGGGCACGGTGCGCACGCTGCTGGTGGACAGCGGGCTGATCCTGCGCGCGCCGCTCTCCTCGCTCGTGCCGCTGCCGAACTTCTCGCCCGCTCTGAACGCCTTTCCCTATCAGGTGCTCCACTTAATTTATTTAATACAATGAATGTTACTTTTACCATATTCCTAAAAGGAGTTATGTTCTATTTTCGTCTAGTATAAGTTTTTTACCGACTTCAAAAAAGGAGTTTATCAATTCAACACGTATGTATGTAATATTAACGTAACTGCACAATATTTACATGTGTTGGTCTATTACGGCTTCTAAACAAGTATATCAAATTTCATAGGTGTATTAGAGTGAGATCCCAGTCACCCTAGACTTACGTCATTTTAGGAAAGATGAAAATTGCAGGATCGGTAGTATAATATAAACTTGAAAAAGGAATGGACACTCACTAAGCTGAAAGCGGGGCCGCTTTATAGGTAGCAGGTATCGAAGGTGGAAAAACAACATGCTAACTTACGTGATTTGAGGAAAGCTGAATTTTATATATTATGTTTTAAATGATAGTGTTATAAACAAACGTATGCAGTTGCCAGACATTTCCTGTGGGCCATAACTTTTTACAGACACTTTAAAAGTAAAAAAATGTGGAAAAAAACACATTTTGTTAAAAATGAGCTCTATCTTTGTAACGTTGCGCTTGCACGTTACTCAAAAATAATAAAATATTACAAGAACAAATGAAGTTTCAATTTAAAATCTACCAATAAAGGGCTATCAGCGCCATCTATCCGTAACCGCTGTCAACATTTGTCAGTTGTTATCGACATCACTTCTAATTGACTCAATGGATGTCGCTTCGTACATACGATACTTGTTGTTTAATCAATGTCTTTTTTTAAATAAAAACAATTTAATTCTTCTAATTAATAATCTTAAACCTAATAATTTAATCTAAACTAAATAACAAATATCTAAAATAAAATTTAACTACATTCTAAGCACAGATTATGTCACTTTGACATTATCTGTGGATCGTGATTGGCGATTTTTCGAATGGACTCGAACGGATGAACGGGGGTCCCTTCTCTCTGGTCGCCGGTGATTCTTTGCAGACCACCGCCGCCGACCCTCGAGGCCTAACCTCGAACTAACTACGGCTTTAATCCCGCTGGGGATTTTATACCACGGATTTACATCCAGGATTTATACTTGGGATTCCTACTTTGGATTTATACCTCGGATTCATATATTGAACTACTTCCAATTCTACTCGGAAGAATTCTACTTGGATTTTCATAACCTACTACATAGGTTATGGAGGATTTTTACCTTTGAATTATAATTCCGATTCTACCCGGACAAGACCCTACCTATCTACGACACTAGGAAGAACACGAAGCCGACCGGCCGGCTACCGGCATTGAATACCGGTGGAGATCTCCCCGCGTGCACGCTACAAATAAGAAGCCAACACCACCTGGATCCACAGTCAGGCCAGTGTCCTTCCCTAACCTACCCCTACGCTACCAGAACGTGAGTCAGCTGATGAAATAGAAGGCGAAAATTAAGGTATCTATAGCACCTTATTCCGAACCCCTACCCTCTATCTGACCGTCGCTCGGGACCGCAGCTAGGCCTACCCCTAGCGAGCGCGGCATCTTTAAGTTTGCCGTATGTCATTACTTTCGGAATTCTTTCCTTATTAGTGACACTATCGAATGTTGTAATAATACAGGGTGTGATATTTTTTTTTCAAAATCAATGAGTTCGAAATGAATGAATTGATTGATTTTGAAAAAAACCTGCTACCTGAAAAAAGGCCCCGCTTTCAGCTTAGTGAGTGTCCATTCCTTTATAAGTTTATATTATACTACCAATCCTGCAAATTTCATCGTTCCTAAAATATCATAAGTCTGGGGTGACTGAGATCTTGGACTATAGTTGTATGTATGTACTTATGTACGTACGATACGAGTATATTTGTCCTTTCTTCATTTCTTATAATTTCAAATGAAAAAGTTGATCGGATATAAATTTGGATAACCGTTTGGTGATCTGATAGCGAGGCCCCCTTCAAACTGAGCAAGAGGAGCCCGGCGCTAGATGTGTTGTACCTGTGTAATGTGTGACACGTTGTGCCGTGTTGGGCGCAGGCGATGCAGGTGCGGCTGGGCCAGGCGGAGCGCGTGGCGAGCAGCATGGCGGCGCGGCTGCGCGAGCTGCTGCTGGGCGAGCGCGTGCTGTGTCGCGCAGCGCCCGCCGCGTCGCCGCCGCCGTCGCCCGCCGCGCCGCCCGCCGCGTCCGGCGTGCCCGCGCCTCCGCCGTCGCCGCCGCCGCCGCACGTCGAGCTCTTCGTGCGCATTGGTCCGCAGAAGATCCTCGCCTCCGTCAACAACAACATCCTTCTCGAGCACGAAGTCCTGCAGAAGTGAGGAACCTACTTGTCTCAAATCTATAATAAGGTGTCTATCTGACCTATGTCCAGAGCCCTTTCCATAGGCACACCACTGAACTGGGTGTTCAGCTTTTCTTATCATTTTCCCGCATCAGTGACCAGTAGGGAGTCCCACTTTCCTACGCTATGTTTGCCCAAACGCCTTATTGACGCCATTCCCAGTCCTTGGCCCTTTAAATCCAACTGTGTCCCACTGTTTTCTTTTGTTCATCGGTTTTTTTTTTTTTTTATTTTTTTTAAACATCCAAACCCTTTCATACCCGTACTAGCTACGGAGCAACTCACACAGTACGCCAATAATACCAGGATGTGTGACCATTCCCCAACCAACGATCCCAACTTTCCTCTCCTACTATCCACCTTTACCAGTCATCGTTATGGAGAAAGTTCGTACAAGAAGATATAACCTACGGCCGCTGCCCGGGGGTCGCCGGGGTGCACTTGGAGCCGGTGCTGAGTGCCACAGTATGCGAACCATCGGCGACGGGGGGCTGAGCAGGCGGGCTCCCCTCGAACAACACACTACAGCCGACATTCATCTTTCACCTTCTTCATCATCTATATCTCTGTTCCCGTCGCTTCCTTCTTCACCTCCCTCTTATCTGGATAATAATCTTAATCTATCTCCTATCTCTTCCACATCATCAACCGAGGACGTGCAAGTAACCCAACAGAACTTCTTAACTGCATCCGCTAAAGTTCCTTCGTACGCGCAAATCTTGCAGACAGGCGAATTTTCCTCAAGCCATTCTGCAACATCATCATCTTCACATCAACATTCTACAATAATGTCACATCCATTTTCTGATTCTTCACCTAGTGGCATTATAACAACGCAGGAAAATGTTGCTCAGACAACTATAACAGTTGATAAATCTGGGCCCACTACCTGTAATTATAAGCGTAAAAAATGGACACAAGAGATGAACCAATTTATTTTACGCACCTATCTTTATTTAACTAAATTGGATACCGAAACAGATACCTATCTTCAACCTTTACACTCCAGATTCATATAACAGTTCCCAAATATGACTGTGAGCCGACAACGTGTAGGAGATCAGCGTAGAGCCATTATGCGTGGGCTTCTACCGCAAGAGACGATCAAGAAATTTTTTAATTAGGTGCGCTCAAATCTAGCCGCTAGACATTCCACACAAGAACCAATTAATAGCTTAGATAATAGTGCTCACACGAGTGGTCAACGAATGAGATGGACACAAGAACACAATGAAACCACCATGCGAGCCTATTATAAAATTACATTATTAGAAACTAAAAAGACAGATTATAGAAAACAATTGCACCAGGAATTTGTAATTAAGTTCCACATCTAAGCCATGTTACTGAACAACGAATATCAGATCAACGCAGGGTAATTATAAATAATCGTCGTCTAACAACTGAAAGACTTGAAATTATTAAGCAGGAAGTAGAAAAAGGATTAAGAATAGTCAAAGAAAGAACACCAGAAAATACTGAAGACATACCACATACATGCTCCATTACAGTTAGTGTTGACACATCTAAAACAATAGATCCCAATAGCGATGAACAGTCCATGAATAATATACTTGTAAATGATAACATCCTACAATTAGATAACACAAACTTATTAGAAGGGACCAAAACAAAATAATAGAAACATTTAAATTAACTTTAGAATACTATAGTAATACTTCACCAACAGATCGCTGTTATATACCAAAACAGCAGTTATCAAAAAGCTTTAACAGAATAATTAAATATATAGATAAAGAAATACACATTTCTTAGACACACTTAAACAAAAACTCTCAGTTGCTGCTAGTAAGCTTAGAAGATACAAAACTTGTAGTCTCCAAAAAACTCAGAATAACCAATTTATCAGAAACGAAAAACAATTTTATAGAACCCTCAGTAAAAACAGCACATCTCAATATTGTGATCGTAATATCTCATTAGACGGTTTAAAAGCTTATTGGTGGGAATATGGGAATATGGGAAGAACCTATATTACATAATGATGATGCGACATGGATTGAGAATGAGATTGAAAATCACTTACATGTAGAGTCTATGCAGTTTGAATATATCACAGCAGACATATTTAGGGAAGTTCTGAGAAAACTTCATAATTGGAAAACGCCAGGATCTGATCACATCCATAATTTCTGGTACAAGAAATTGACTTATATACAACCTTATCTTTATAATCATTTTAATTCCTTTATTAAATACCCCCCCGCGATGCCAAAATTACACAAGGCACAACATACTTGTTGCCAAAAGAATCTAATGATTTAAATGATCCATCTAAATTTCGGCCCATTACCTGTTTACAAACTCTGTACAAAATTCTGTAACATGTCTAGCGCAAACAATTTATAAACACGTAAAGAGTAATAATATACTTACTGAACAACAAAAAGGTTGTCGAAAATTCAGTCAAGGGTGCAAAGAACAACTCATTATAGACTCAGTAATTTTACAGCAGGTGCTGAATAAAAGAGATTTATACACGGTTATATTGATTACGTCAAAGTTATTAAAAGTTCTAGAAATCTATAAAATTCACCCAACAATAATTTCATTTCTACAAAACACGTCATCTAGTTGGACAACACACCTCCGAGTAAATACAAAAGATAACATGATAGATTCAGAACCTATTAAGATTAAAAGAGGTATATTCCAGGGAGACGCTCTTAGTCCCCTTTGGTTTTCTTTAGCGTTAAACCCCCTATCCAATAAATTAAATTCCAGGAACATAGGTTACTCACTCCAACACACTATATATTTAATTTGTATGATGCATGTATGATGGAGATGTTTCCTTCATTCACAATTAATTTCAAAATCTAATTCTGCTAATCAGCTGCATTTACCACTACCAGAAAATCTAGCCCACCCTCCAATATCTCTAAAAAATGCAGTTCATTTAAAGAATCTCAATTGATTCTTGGATCTCAACCTTATTATATCATAGGTGTATTATAAAATTTATAATATTATACCGATTGTATAATAGGGTTTATAATATAAATCGCTCGGTGTGGTTGCAGCGGTAAGCTTCGCGAGGAGCGAATGGAGGGCGCGGACCCGGTGGAGGCATTGAACAAGAAAAAGGAGCGCATATTCCGTAGCGCGTCAAGCGGCGGCGGCGGCGGCGGGGCGGAGCGCGATGAGGCGCGCGTGAGCGCGCTGCCGCCGCCGGCGCTGCCCGCGCCCGGCAAGTGCTTCGACGTGCACATCGCCATGGCCGCCAACCCCTGGAACTTTGTGGTAACTGCCTTTGTGCATTCAGATGTTCGACGACAGACTATTCGCAAATCCAAGCAGAAGGTAACAGGAAGGTTTTATTTCCAAACTCACCAGTTGTTCTATGCGATAACGCAGCCTCCGCGGTTGCGATTATCACTCGCAAACTTGGCGGGCAATTATCGGGTGGTTTCAGGGCGGGAGGATAAACGATCACTTGATATAACTATCACTTGAATATCAGGCCACTGAGGCCACCAACCGATCGCATAGCGCGCGCCGAGTTTGCGGGTGACCGCGGCCCGCGTGATTCTACTAGTTACCCGCCTGTACAGCGGGAACCGCATACAACCGTGTACCGCGGGCGTAAAACGTGTCGTGAAATGTTCAATAATTTTTTCATCCCATCTATTCGAAAAGTACGACTTTGCTCCCCTTTAACTGCGCCCAAAGTTGGTGTTTTCTATAGAAACTTTTTAGCGGGCAGGAATGAGTTTTTTCTCCCTCTTCATAACGGAAAAGTTCATTGCCGGGCACTTTTTGAATTGGGAATATATTAGTGTTCAGCGCCAAAGAAATCGAACGCAAATATTGTTTGAATAAAGACGACAGAACTACAGCCCTCGTTTTTGTAAATTTTCACAGATTGTTAGAAATGAGCCAGATTCGGACATTATTTCAAACACGCAGAAAATAAAATCTACAACAATCTGTATTCCTAATAAAACTGTAAGTAAGTAACAATAAATTTTCATAATTGCGAAAATGTCTCAAATGTAAATATAACTTTTTAGTTGTTTTATTATCAGATACTATTTAATTACAATTTAGTTGTTACTCTATGTTTTATTAAATAATAATATTACAATAAAATATGAAGCGCCTTTCATTTTCTCCATGGAGAATAGATAGAAGGAGTGTTATCTCATATAGTAGAAAATTGAAAAAAGTCCAGCTGTAAGTAAAATATATTGTAAAATAGCTGTAATAGTAGATTGTATGACAAGGGAGCAAAATGACATTTTTATGGCGAGGGCGTTTTTTGAATCCAGAGCGAAGTGAGGGATTCTATAGTAAAACCCCGAGCGTAGCGAAGGTTTCTTTAGTAGAATCCTGAACGTAGCGACGGATTCAAAGTACGCCGCCCGAGACAAAAATATATTTGGCCCGAGTGATACACTCTACTTTTCATCACTCTCTATGAGAAAATGAAAGGGGCCTCATATTCTACTGTAATATTATTATTTAATAAAACATAGAGTAACAACTAAATTGCAATTAAATAGTATCTGATAATAAAACAACTAAAAGTTATATTTACATTTGAGACATTTTCGCAATTATGAAAATGTATTGTTACTTACAGTTTTATTAGGAACTAGCTTTTACCCGCGACTGCGTCCACGTAAACTTCAGGATTTGGTCAAGAGCGAAGTAAAAATTATTATAATCCAGATTCAAATTTTTTTTTATTAAAAATTCCCAATCTATTTTACGCGATGATGATGATGATGATGATTTTACGCGAAAGCATAATAAATATCTGCATCACTAAATCCGCCATTTTGTTGCGGCGGCCATCTTGGATTTTCATTTTTTTCATAAGGAGCTCTATTCTACTAATCAAGCCCTTTCATTTGATACCCATATTGAGGGAGTTGTGGAAACTATTGAATCCGCCATTTTGTTGCGGCGGCCATCTTGGATTTTCATTTTTTTCATAGTAAGCTCTATTCTACTAATCAAGCCCTTTTATTTGATACCCATATTGAGGCAGTTGTGGAAACTATTGAATCTGCCATTTTGTTGCGGCGGCCATCTTGGATTTTCAATTTTTTCATAGTGAGCTCTATTCTACTAATCAAGCCCTTTCATTTGATACCCATTATGAGGCAGTTGTGGAAACTATGGAATCCGCCATTTTATTGCGGCGGCCATCTTAGATTTTCATTTTTTTCATAGTGAGCTCTATTCTACAAATCAAGCCCTTTCATTTGGTACCCATATTGAGGCAGTTATGAAGGCTATGGAATCCGCTATTTTAGTGCGGCGGCCATCTTGGTTTTTTAATTTTTTTCATAGTAAGCTCTATTCTACTAATCAAGCCCTTTCATTTGATACCCATATTGAGGCAGTTGTGGAAAATATGTAATCCGCCGTTTTGTTGCGGCGGCCATCTTGGATTTTCATTTTTTTCATAGTGAGCTCTATTCTACTAACCAAGCCCTTTCATTTGATACCCATATTGAGGCAGTTATGGAAAATATGTAATCCGCCATTTTGTTCCGGCGGCCATCTTGGATTTTCATTTTTTTCATGATAAGCTCTATTCTACCAATCAAGCCCTTTCATTTGATACCCATATTGAGGTTGTTGTGAAGTAATAATAAGCATAAGAACTAATCCGCCATTTTGTATCGGCGGCCATGTTGGATTTACAATCATAAAGAATGTTTTTTATTGTATTGTCATCAAGATTAAGAGTGTGTACCAAATATCAGATCAATCTTTCACCAGGAAGGGGGTCAAATTCCAATTATGTACTAAATTTGAGCCAAATAAACAACTAAACAGGGCAAGGTGAATAAAACCGTTTAAAAAAGTCGTATCCTCCATCTTGAATTCATATCTATAGTTTATTTCTCGTTCCAAAATATTCTATTAAAATGTCATGTCATCAATAATTAAAAGAAACTGAATTCATGATCTTGAATTTAATAGTAATTTATTTTAAATAATAACACATGATAATTCAATAAATTATTTATTATATTTTTAATTCATTAAAAATGTGTTCGACATCTTGGATTTATACATGGTATTTTCCATATACTTTATTGCAAAAAAAATCATCGAGTAGCGAGCTTGCCGTAAGGCATGATGCCACGTCTGTCATTATATTCGAAAAATTAAAAAAATACGTCTCTAATTGTCATTGTTACTCACTACAAAGGTCAATGACCTAAGTGGACGTACATAATTGTGTGAAAAATGGAAAAAAATATTTGTTATATAATAAAATAAAATATAGCCTATGTGTTACCGACGGTTTTTCTCTACACAACAATCCAAATTTCATTCAAATCCGTTCAGCCGTTCGAGAGTTGTTCGCGCACAAACAAACAGACAAACAGACAAACAGACTAACAGACTAACAGACAAACAGACTAACAGACTAACAGACAAACAGACTAACAGACAAACAGACAAAAATTGTAAAAAGTATATTTTTGGGCTTAGAAGCGTGTCCTGATTTGGAAAAACTTAATTTCACAAAAAAATATTACATGTACAGAATTCATAGCTCAAGAATTTTATTATATGTATAGATAGAGATTGTTGTAGATTTTATATTCTGTGTGTTTGAAATAATGTCCGAATCTGGTCATTTCTAACATTCCGTGAAAATTGACAAAAACGCGGGCTGTAGTTCTGTCGTCTTTATTCAATCAATATTTGCGATCGATTTCTTTGGCGCTCAACACTAAGATGTTCCAAATTCAAAAATTGTGCGGAAATAGTAGATTGTATCACAAGGGAGCAAAATGATATTTTTACCGCGAGGGCGTTTTTTGAATCAAGAGCGAAGTGAGGGATCTACTAAAGGAACCCCCGCTACGCTCGGGATTCTACTCTAGAATCCCTCACTTCGCTGTGGATTCAAAAAAGCGTTTTCGCCGTAAAATATCATCTTGCTCCCTTGTGATACAATCTACTATTACGTACATTCCATTTTTCTACTCTTTGTCCAATTTGGTAAACAATCTTTAGCACTGCTTTTTATTGAAAAATAAGTTTAACATTGCTTAAAATTTACTCAAACTCATAAGAGTATATGATTACCTTTTAAATAAAAAAATGTTACAGTGTTTTCTGCTAAATTTGAAATACAGATATAAATAAGCATTATTTTAAACCTTTTTTTCAATAAAAATCGGATAATAATAGTACAAGAGTAAGAAAACGGACTGTATAGTTCGGTTCACGAAAGATGACCACTGCGCAGAACGCACTTTAGGTCCCTTTAGAGGTACGGGGTGAGGCGCGGGCGGAATGTGTCAATACTGGAGCGACGCCATTGGTGCTTGCGAGTCACGTGATAGGCCGCAACGTCGCTATTAGTCTATCGCGGCACTGACACGCTGTCACTGTTCTCGAGCACAGTTGAAGAGAAAAGCGTTTCATTGTTTTGGTTGTTGAGATTTATTATTGTATTGAAGTTACTTGTTGTTGTAAGCTATAAAAATGCCGCGAAGAAAAGGCAGTGCTTTGAATAGACAGTCGAGAAGGACGTACGACGGTGTACGACGTGTTTCAATATTTTACATGAGATTTTAAAATACTCGAAAGTTACAAAAAAAAAACGGCAGAGGCAACAAAAACATCTGTATCGACAGTACAAAGAATTATAAAAGAGAGTAAAACTTCGCCGTTCATGGTGGTTTTTAGAACCCCTGGAAAAAAGAGACCGCACTGTAACCGTGTCACAGACGTTGACGACCTTGACAAACTTACGTTTGATTTATTTTCATAACCAGCATTTACAATATCACATATTATATTATTTTACTAAAATAAAATATTATTTTGCCTTAAGTCTTTCTTCACGAGTGTACATGCGCAGACGGCCTCCATTTGTGGTCATCTTTCGTGAACCGTTTGCATTCTACGAGAGCTGCGGGACCGCAACCGCGCCGATCGCGGGTAAAAACCGCGTCAGAGTTCTTCAACAAAATGTTAATGACTGTTGAGAAGAGTTTTTATGTATTACATAATACTACATAATAATCACGTAAAGGCTCGAGATAAAAAACAATACAATTAATAAACAATATGTTTTAGTGTCCGTTTGAAACTGGTTTTTACGATCAAAAATTCGAAACCGAATGTTGTCAACGGTCTCAGTTTCAGCCGAAACCAAAACTTCCCTCAAGGATCATTATTGTGTTGAGGGAAAAATAAAAAACAACTGCCAGATGCTGTTTTTTAACAACATTGTCCTTTAATCGTCGATGTTTGAAGAATACCACAACAAGAGTATCTATTAGGTGTAATCAATACTTAATGCATTCTAAGATATGTAGGTATTTATATTTATTGACTATTATATACGGCGGGTTACAGGACGGCGGTAGGTTCTTCCTTAGGAAATCGCTACTTATTATGTAAGTAACCAATTAATGACCCACAACAGGGTCAGGTGTCCTCTCACAATGAGAGAGATTATTCCACCGGCCTTAGTCTTCCACGGTGGCCTACTGCGGGTTGGTGGACTTCACATAGGTATGTATGAGAACATGTTTTTTTGTGGACTCTCAGGCATGCAGGTTTCCTCACGATGTTTTCCTTCATCGTAATAGCAGGTGATATTTAATTTAATAAAGCACATGTAACTTCTTTACATTAGTGAGTGCCACTGGGATTCAAACCCAGACCCCTCGATTCGAGGTCGAAATCTAAGCCATTGGGCTATCACCGCTTACCTCATTATGTAAGCATCCGTAATTGTAATTGAAAGATCAAAGGAACTTTGTATCTAAAAATCTAACCGAACCTGCAATGCAACTCCTGTCATCCCATATTGTACGTCGTTGTCATTGGTTTATTTATATCGTGTATCGACTCGCGACCATCGTTAGGAATGCAGATGCCTGAGATTTTCCCATAATGTTTTAAAAGCATGTAAAGTCCACCAACCCGTAATTGGCCAGCTTGGTGGTAAAAAGTTTATTTTATTTTCAGTTTTAGAGGTGACCTGATTCTGCAATGGGTCACAAATGGACTCCAATGACATAAAAATAACGAGTATTCGCGAACTTATTTAATGGGGCTTGTTGATCGATAATATCGTATGTGATATCTTAAAACAATTACTTTTAATCAATTAATAACAGCTAAAACTAATTTTCTTCACTATACTTTTAGGTTCAGCCGAATAGTACGAGACATACATTGCAGGCGATGATGTCGTCTTTACAAAAAGAATGTCCTAAATTATCCGAGCAAGATGCCCCATTAAAACCTGCTAATGGAGAATTGTACACAGGATTTTACGAAAAAGACTCGTCATGGTACAGGTATTTAAATGATCATAAATGCTGTTATTCCGTATATTGTTTATCTTCCGTGTAAAAGTGGCAGTATAAATTATACTATATTAATATCCTTCTGTCGCTTAAGCGCGACCCTCCTTGTGATACATGGGACGCAGTGTGACGGGTTTGCATGCGTAAATTAATCTGAAATACAGCCTTTTCTCGTGTCAATATCATAAGATTAATTTGCGCAGTTTATTATAAAATTTTCCATAGGTATATAATTACTTCACCTTTTGACTGCAACAGGCAACCACAAAACATCTCGAAGGGAGGGGATGATAGGAACATTCATTCTCAGGCGATGTATACTCGTACTTTGATGTCAACATAATATTATCACTATGAGAGTCTTAATATCAGAGTATAGAGTAATCCGGTAGAATATTTCAGAGTGTTGATAGCGGGCGTGCTGTCGCAAGAGACGGTGTCGGTGTACTTCTGCGACTTCGGGGACATGGCGTTGATCGCGCCGACGCAGCTGCGGCCCGTGCCCGCGACCGTGCCGTTGGCGCGCTCGCTTCCGCCGCAGGCGATTAAGGCGCGCCTCTACGGTAACATAATTATGTTTCTCATTTTTTAATTAAAAGTAATCTAAAACAGTCAGTTCTATTTAAACTATATATAACTCAATTATGGTCAAAAAATCATTAATTAAATATTATTAAAAGTTTGTGGCTTGTCTTCCTTAGGCCTCTTACAATGACATAATAATATGTAATAGGCTACTTTTAAGCGAGTTCAAAAAAGGAGGTTATCGATTCGACACGAAAGTTTCTTCAAAATAGCTTTAGTAGTTTTAGAGTAAAAACTAAAAATTAGGAAACAAAAATAAATTTAATTAATTAAACAGACTTCAAAAAAGTATGAAATAAAATTTGTAAGTTACAAATTGTAACATACTTTTATAGGCTTATAATTCTTTAAGGTTGGTGACAAAATTTATCTTAAATACAAACAAAATGTTACAAAAACACCAACATAAAATAGTAGATTGTATCACAAGGGAGCAAAATGATATTTTTACGGCGAGGGCGCTTTTTTGAATCCAGAGCGAAGTAAGGGATGGTAGAGTAGATTCCCGAGCGTAGCGACGGATTCAAAGTACATCACCCCAACCCAAAAATATATATGTCCCAAGTGATATACACTCTACTTTTGAAGAAGAAAATGAAAGGCGCCTCATATTGTACTGTAATATTATTATTTAATAAAACATTAGAGTGAGATCCCAGTCACCCCAGACTTAAGTCATTTTAGGAAAGATGAAATTTGCAGGATCGGTAGTATAATATAAACTTAGAAAGGAATGGACACTCACTAGGCTGAAAGCGGGGCCGCTTTATAGGTGGCAGGTATCGAAGGTGAAAAAACAACATGCTTACTTACGTCATTTTAGGAAAGCTTTTATACATGTTTTAAATGATTTTAACAGACACTTTAAAAGTAAAAAAATGTGGAAAATAACACATTTTGTTAAAAATGAGCTCATTACTTTCCAGAATTCGTTCCTATCACTATTATTTACACTATCGAATGGTGTAATAATACAGGCTGTGATATTTTTTTCAAAACACGAACCCATCGATTTTGAAATGACCCACGGGAAGTGTCTGGCAAAGAACTGCATATGTTTGTTTATAACACTATCATTTAAAACAAATATAAAATTCAGCTTTTTATAAAATGACGTAAGTTAGCATGTCGTTTTTTCACCTTCGATACCCGCTACCTGTAAAACGGCCCCGCTTTCAGCTTAGTGAGTGTCCATTCCTTTCTAAGTTTATATTATACTACCGATCCTGCAAATTTCATCTTTCCTAAAGTAACGTAAGTCTGGGGTGACTGGGATCTTGGACTAATAGAGTAACAACTAAATTGAAATTAAAATTAGCCATTGATTACGTCATCACTCAGGTAGAGACTTTAACAGCTCTTAGCTAGCAATTTTATTGAGTTACAACATACGTTTTTTTTGTTTTAAAGCTAATATGTTGTAGAATAATAATAAGTCACAAAATATCCCAGTTATACTGGGATAATTTTGAAATTACTAAATATTATTGCCAAAAAAAATTCATTTTTGTTACAAAAGTCAAAGTTTAGGCCATGATACGAGTAGATGTTGTTTTGAGAGCTACGTGTTATTCTATCCTCACTGCCAAGTATTTGACGTATTATTGTTTTTTATTTCAACGAAATCGACCCACTACTTTGAAATAAATCGCTTTTTTTGTACATAGGGTCTATAATAAAAAATCAAAATCTTAATTTATCAATAAAAACTAGTATAATAAATAAATTTTCTTTTTTAATTTTTTTTTCTATTTTTTCGTCGATAATTTTTGGTCTAGTTTTACTCTCTTTCGAGGTTGCACTTTATTCAGGGACACAATATTTACATTTGAGACATTTTCGTAATTATGGAAATTTATTGTAACTTACAGTTTTATTAGAAATAGGGATTGTTGTAGATTTTATATTCTGCGTGTTTGAAATAATGTCCGAATCTGACTCAAATTGTTAAAAACGCGGGCTGTACTTTTGTAGTTCTGTCGTCTTTATTCAAACAATATTTGCGTTCGATTTGTTAGGCGCTGAACACTAAGATGTTCTAAATTCAAAAAGTGTGCGGAAAAGTTAATTGCCGCGCCCTTTTTGAATTTGGAACTTATAAAGAGGGAGGAAAAACTCATTTCTGCCCGCTAAAAGTTTCTTATAGAAAACACCACCTTTGGGCGCACTTAAAGGTGAACCAAGTCGTACTTTTCGAATAGATGGGATGAAAAATTATAAGCCTATAAAAGTATGTTACAAATTATATTTCATACTTTTTTGAAGTCTTATTTTATACTTTTTGAAGTCTGTTTAATTTTTTAAAATTATTTTATTAAACAAGCCTCAAATCGTTCAAAATTATTCTAATAAACTAAAACAAAAAACTTCTAAATTTGATTCTAATATGTCGAATCTAGCTATGAATTACGACTAGGAACATTGGCTATAATTTTGTACGCTAAGTAATCAGTTAAGATTTGCGTGGAAGAAATCGTTTGTTGTGTTATTACTCCTGTATAATAAATCCTGTAATATTGCACCATTCGATGGTGTAATAATACAGGGTTTGACTATTTTTTTCAAAATCAATAGGTTCGATAGCCAGGAGGCTAGGCATATTGATTTTAAATTGCATAATTTTTAAAAGAAGAGCATTAAATTGTTTACGGAATACACCTATCACCTTTAATTTATTGTAGGTACACAAACTTTTCTGTAATATTGGTTTTTTGTGATTGTATATTTTATGTTGGTAAACTTAAATAAAAAAATAATTTCATGGGCGCTTGCGCGATACCGCCTAGCCTATATGTTTTGGACACGCCAGGTGGTTCGCCGGTATATAGGGACCGTGCGTGGCGACACCTATGTCATCTAGTGTCATATATCGGAACTAGGTCGTGCTTTAAAGATTTTATTAATACACAAAAAATACAGTATACAAAAAAAAAATGATCGTAAACAGCGGCAATAGTATAAAACTGTGTCGCCACTTTTTATGCCCACCTCAAACGCTTTATGGATTACTACCGTATGTTAACTTATTAAGAAGTGTATCACAAATAATTTTGTATATTAAAAGCTCCAATACTCCCTAGAATAAAATATACTAGTGTTCGCCTAGTAGTCGAAATTCGACTATAATTTAAACTATTCTACTTCTATGTACTTCTCCGATAATTTTAAAACGAAAGATTTATAAGGTAAGATTAATCTACCTGTTGCTGTCTGGTTGCACTCGCTGTTAAAACTTTGAATTGATTGGTAAAATGTATATGATTTGAATTCAAAAACGATGAATTACTGTAAAAGTAAGCCAATTTTAACAATTTAAATGTCGTTTACATTTGCGGACTTATTCTATTATATGTCGCGGGCACTCGTTCCTTTTTTAAAAACATGAATTTGTGTGAATTTCGTGCGCTTCCCATATCTTCA
The DNA here is from genome assembly GCA_905147235.1 of Erynnis tages. Classification (NCBI taxonomy): domain Eukaryota; kingdom Metazoa; phylum Arthropoda; class Insecta; order Lepidoptera; family Hesperiidae; genus Erynnis; species Erynnis tages. The sequence continues at coordinate 7,375,828 of LR990073.1, forward strand.
GCCTATAATTATTTCAATAATTTCTTTTTTAATTTACATAATATATTTACATATTATCTCAATATAGGTAATATTCTCAGAGTTAATATCGTCTTGAAAAAATATTACAGTAATAAAAAATGAATTCATAGAAACAACAATTTCTACAACAATATGTTTAATAAAAACAGAACGTTGTAAGTATGGCATAGAAAATACACGTAAACGTTTTTTGTTCACTTTTATTGATTTATATCTTCAATAATTTCGTAATCTTCACTTTTCCAAATTTACCGTCATAAACATCATTTTTATCCTTTCTTCTCATACTTCTCGATAAATGTCTACCAGCTCTTGGCTATGATCGAACACTTCTCGAAAAATGTCTATAAGCTCTTGGACTATCATCACACACTCCTTGAAAAATGTCTCTTGGACTATCATCAAACACTCCTCGAAAAATGTCTACCAACTCTTGGACTATAATCGAACACTTCTCGAAAAATGTCTACCAGCTCTTAGACTAAGATAGAACAGTTCTCGAAAAATGTCTAGCAGCTCTTGGACTATAATCGAACACTTCTCGAAAAATTCCTACCAGCTCTTGGCCTATGATCGAACACTTCTCGAAAAATGTTTACAAATTTTGGACTACGATCGAACACTTCTGGAGAAATATCTACCAACTCTTAGACTATGGTCGTCGTCGTCACTTCGATAACGTATGAAAAAAATATTTCAGTAAAAAAATGGATTTATAGGAACCAACAATAATTTCTACAATATTTTTAAATATACAAAGTTCTATGGCATAGCAAATACAGTTTTTTTTATTATGCACTTTTATTGATTAAAATTTATATCTTCATTATTTCGTGATCTTAAATTTTCCAAATGTAGCCTTAATTATCATAATTATTTTCTTTAACTTCAACTTGTCATTAGCTGAACGATATTTAATCTGTGGGCTGAACGTGAATACGCTAACAATATTATATTTAATCTGTGGGCCGTGTGGGCTGAACGTGAATGCGCCCTCGCCGTAACCAAAAGAAAAAGAATAAATGTCATTTTTGTGTATCTATGTTTGAGTGTGAATATTGTTTAAAAAAACGTATGATTGTGTGCTTGCTGTGTTTTTTCGTTAATTTAATGTATTTCCAATTCATTTTACTTAATTTTATGGACCGTGTGCACTAAAACACGTCAATATCTACCAAACGAAACAAAAATGAGGAAAATCGGTTCAGTAACGAAAGAGGAAATTGTTCTGAACTGATTCGCCTTCGCCTATTTATATATATGATAAATACTAGCTGACCCCGCAATCGTTGTTGTGCCGTATAAATCATCGAGCGTTAAAAGTCGACTATTAAAAAATAGAAGTTGGTGATAGAAGGGTAAAAATTTAGGGTCTTATTTTTGATGCCACATTATTGAAAAATAAAAATAAAAAAAATTGTCCAAAAATAAAATAAAAATGTTAGGTGTGGACAACCCTTATCACTTAGGGGTATGAAAAATAGACAGTAGCCGATTCTCAGACCTACTGAATATGCATATAAAATTTCATAAAAATCGGTCAAGCCGTTTTGGAGGAGTATGGTAACTGTGACATGAGAATTTTATATATATAAAAGAAAGATAATAGAGTAAAATTCTATTATTTTTTCACTGATAGTACCAACATGCCCTGGCTTAAAGCTATACGAAAAATTGGATAAATGCAGTTAAAAATACACGTAATGTGAATTCAAATGTTTAAAAAATTTGTTTTGACATCAGTTTCTTAACTTCAAATTATTTTTAATTTTCAATGAAAAGAAGGAGGAATTTATTCTATAAACATTTATTTACACTCCGCGACAAAATATAACCCACCCCCCTAATTTTTTCATATCTAATAAATAATTATAGTTATATTAATATATTACTAATACACAAAATAATTTATAAAATGCATAAAATTAACCAAATATAAATAATTTTGATTTTTGCGGTGCGACAAAAGTATAACCCAGGTAATGAAATTTAAATAAAAATTAAAGAGAAATATAACAAACACCAATTATTATTCATATAATTTAATATTTTGTGGATCCACCACTTTTACTTATCACATCAATCATTCGGTCTGGTAAACTGTCATATAACTTTTTAATTGTGTCTTGATTTATATTTTGCCACTCGTCAACTATCACCTTTTTTAATTCTTCAACAGAAGTAAATTGTCTTGATCCACGATAGACAGCTCGTGATAAATTTCCCCAACAATTTTCAAATATGTTCAAGTCAGGGGAATACGCTGGCCACTCAAGAACTTGAATATTTCTTTCAGTAAAATAGGCATTGTCTTGTTGAAAAATAAAATTAGGACCAGCAATCCGCATCGCATGGGAGGTAATCTGTTCGTTCATTACTTCGATGTATCGTTTACTATTTATTTTTCCAGAACAGAACTTAATATCCATTTTACCTGAGTATCCAATACCAGACCATATGAAAAATTAGGGTGGTGAGTTATACTATTGTCGCGGAGGGTATCACACAACATTAAAATACCTGGCATTCATTCTTAAAATAAATAGATATCGCCTTATGCGTTGCTCACTCAATGTAATCGGAACACCTCTATCTACACCCTTAAAATATTCCAACAAATTTTCTATTTAAAACACGGTCCAAATACTTTTAGAATTTGAAAAACATCAACGTTCGCGCAACACAGCCGATTTTTGATATCACGAAAAACACTATAAATTTTATTCCAATTTAATCTTAATTTATACTAAAATAATTATTGAGTGATTTATGGTTAAGCGACATAAGTAAAACATAATTGATAATAGGGTATTACGCACCATGCAAGGAAAAATCCAAAATTATGTAATATTGATAGATTTTGTTAAAAGCAAGTGAAAAATAGTGATTTTCTCAATTTTAAAATTCAGGTTTGTTAATCTGTTTTTCAAATGTCAAAAACGCTATACGCCATGAAAGCTATCGGCGTGACGTCATTAGCAGTGTAAATAAATACATACAATGGAGTATAACTTTCTTCCTTTACTGAGATGTATTGTTTACACTGCGAGTGACGTCATAAGCATGGCGGCAGCGCCGAGACGGCCGAGACCGTGTTTTCGCGGGGATTTTTGAAATTTAAATTAAAAATTCTTTTTTTTACATAATATTTGTTTGCAAAAATTTTTTTTCCAATTTTTTATGGGTTTTTATAACTTACGAATTCATAAACAAGTTAACTCCACTTTACCCCTGTAAAGTTTTGTTTTGTAGAAACAGTATGTCTTGTTTTAGATGTGTGGCCCCTTCACCAAGACTGGACTGTAGAAGACTGCATTAGATTCCAAGAACTCTGTGTTGAACAGCAGTTTGTGGGTATATGTAAGGATGTTGGCAAGGACCCAATCAACCCCAGTGAGCCGCTTCTAACTCTGGATTTGATTGACACCTCAACGGATGAAGACATTTATCTAAATAAGCAATTAGTCACAGAGGGAAGGGCTCGTCTTGCCTCTGCTTCTTAATTTTCATGTTACTTTCTGTTTTTATCATTAAAAATTCTAATTAAACATTATTTTTAGCTATAGAAACTGATATGATACTGATAAGTGAATATTTATTTATGTGTGGTCCCTGCGGTCTGTCGACGTTATTTTGGAATGTGATGTTGTTATATCTTGTTGTTCTTATAGGTTTTATATTTTTTGTTTCGCATTGAACAGAAACATTTTTTCTTTTAGAATGATGTTTACTCAAATTAATAATTTTAATATCTTATAAGCCAAGTTAAAAAAAGTAGGCACCTATATTTCAAATAGGTATCTATTCAAAATATAATTTATGATAGTTGCTTTATGATAGAAGCAAACCGGAACTCCCTTGATTCACATAAAATTGCTTCTTAGTTATTATGGTAATTTGTATCATTAAAACCCAATTTTCATAGGAAGGTCTCTGACAATTTCTACAGATCACAAGCAAATTATTTTTCGATACAAAATATTTAAGTTTCATTAATTAATTATTGTTGTGTTAACAAACTTTAAAATCAAATACATACTGTCTATTCGCGGTTAAAAAATAGTAACGTATCAGCGGCACTATGAAGTAAAGGTGTATTCGTCCTGAGATTAAATGGTTTAACCATTAATATTAAAGAAAACTTTTTATTACATCGTATTCGTATCTTAGAGCATTCGTTTGCTTGTGTTCTTTATTAATTTTACAAACGTTATTTTCGGAATCAAATAGTATAATAATATCACAGAACATCACCAGCCATTTTCACGGATAATACTTAGTCACAATTTTCACCAATTCACTACTCTGTTTAAAGTATTAAACACGTTAGAAAATCATTTGATCTATTTTTATTGTTACGAAGAGGTGGCTGGCTATTCAGTATTAATTTATTTTTAAAAAAACTGATAGAAGTCGAGCGTATGACCAACTTCAACTGATAATTTTGAACACGGTTTTATGATGTATGGGAGAAGTGGCATGAAAGAGCCAGTTTGCTAAACAAAGCAAATAATATACTTTATATGAAAGATAATATCATGATTGTTTATGTCTCAAATTATTATTTATTTATTAAAGTAGGTAATTTCATACGGAAAACCTTAAACATGATTAAAAAATCTATGAATTTATATTTTTTAAAAAGTTTCATTTGGCTCTTTCATAACTTATCGGTATTGAAAGAGCCACCAAGTTATGAAAGAGCCAGTTTGTATTGTAAAGTGTAAAATAATTGCAAAACGAAAATAATTGCAGTATTAAAAACAGCATAACGACAATTTCTTAAAAAAAACTACATTTTTAAGATTTTTTAAATTCTATTATTCATTATAAGTAATTTTAATAAACGCCTTAATCTTATTAATAAACAATTATTAAACATCTTATTAAGTCAGTAATACCCATTTTATTACATAATGTTAAAATATTAGATGCTGATATTTTTAATATTTACAATATAATTTTTTTTTAAATGCACTCTGCTCTTTCATTACCTATTCTTTAAATAAATATAACCTTCAAAATAACAATATTAAAACTTTTTCAGCTCAGTATATTTCCGTATATACAAGGCCAAATATATCCACAAACTCAATTTATAATCCGTCTACCTATGTTTGTTTACTATTAAATATCAAAAAACAATTTAAATAAAATAAAGTAAAATACTTACTTTTTAGTGCCAAAAACTTTTGACTCGACGTACCGGGCGTCCAATGGTTTCGGCGAACTGTCAAATGTTTGTGGGTGACAGGAAATTAGTGTTGCCACTTAAAAATATAATTTTCAACCAGTGTCGATTCTAAACTACCGAAATAATGCAAGTGGCTCTTTCAAATCCTGGCTCCTTCATGTCACATTTCCCCTAATTGGTCAAGAGGTGTGGCTAATTTGAGTGATAATGATGCCACTATTTTCTTAACGCTTATATGCTATATAGAAGTCGGTATAAGTCGTGCGCACAATCTCTATTGGTCGGTTTGGCATTGACTGCGCAACGGGTCACGCGATTGGTTCCCCAGTCGTCAGTTCTTCAGTGTACGTCGGCTATTGGTTTAGCGCGTTTTCGGCTGCTGTACATTGGCCGAAAGTGTACAACATCCCTACCATACTCACGACTCATGACGATTACTATACCAACACTTATTTTTGTAATAAATATTCTAGGTCACTAGATAAGTTTTGCAATACGCAATTTTTAGAAACGTACCGTTCTTGAGTTTATATTTATTTTAAAGCTTAACTCATAACTATATGAAAGACATACAAAAAGTTTCCATAAAGGATCTAGGTATTCATAAGATTATGCTACTTTATAACTCGTGAATTGTCCATATCACAGAATACATAATAGTACAAGTACACAAGGCCCACTTCGAAAAGTCATTTAAAGAAATATAGACTCTACGATACGATTAAGTTCAATTTAGATCGCGCAGCGCTTAATCACCTACACTACATGTTGCGTCTCTTTCTAGCCGTTTCGGAACTGCTGCTGTGCGTAGGTACATTATTGATACCTACACGGGGAGTGGGACAGGCCTGTCCAGATGGTCAAGAGACGACTACGTGTAATTTTTTGCTGCATGTTACTAGGCTTACTGCTTGAAGACGAACTTGTTAAAACATGAAATCTGTACTCAAAAGAAAGATTAATTATTGTTTTGAATTTTAGCGCGAATTTTTAATGCTACTGATGTTTTAAGATATGGTCGCCCTATTGAAGCGTTGTCTCAGGAAAACATGGCAAAAGTAGAATTATTAATAAAGAAGATAATCTTTGTATAAACTACGTATAGAAAGAGGACATCTTATAGATAACTGTACCTAACATTCTTTAAATTCTTCTAGATATCTTCAGAGTAAGAAAAGTTCTTCGCTATTAGACTACAAGCCCATGGACAAAATTAACCTGTCAAATGAACCAACGTGAATAGGGCTTAGAAGGCTGTTACTATGTCAGAAAATAACTCTGAGCACTATGCCGTCATTTCTGAGCAGTACACCTGGTACCATGATGTCAGAGATAAGGGTTGCGACCCTTGGCTTTCGACCCCGGCCTTGGAAATATGTACGGCGTTCATGGATAAAGTATAAACCCATCATATTTTTAATAATTGATTTTTACACTTGATTAAGTATATAAACTAAACCAAAATTATTTTAAAATCCCTCAAGAAACATGACTGTATTGCAAAACTTACCTAGTGACCTTTTAGAATAGACCCTTTTAGAATTGTACGAATATTATAACAATATTCATAATAATTTAAAAGTTCAGCTGACCTTATTTGTCTTGTATTGCTTGTGTCACTATAATTGTCACCATAAAAAACCTTTACAATGATATTGTGTAATAATCGCGTATTTCAATTATACTTTATTAGTCCATGTAACCATTTATTTATAGTTATTTAATCAATAGACTAGAAGTTGTTCACAATTGTCTACTTTGAATCTAGAACTAGGTTAACAATAGCTTGTCATTGAAAAAGTATAATCATTGCGCACTAGCAGAATAAATGTCAAATGTATCTCAAGCTGTCTTATTTGTGTTATTTACGTTTCCCAAGTACAGTCAGCGTCATATAGTTCGTGACACTCAGGGTATTCTAAATTCTGCCGCGCTCAGCCGGCAACGCAATGACAACCGTGAATCTGTCTCGAACTAGCGATAATTAAAAATATTGCTAATTTTACTGGGCTAGTGTGTAAAAAATTGTGTACTAAAAGTTAAAAACTTACTATCTTACTAACCTAAAAACATTTATTTTTAATTTTATTGATGAGTTTTAAAAATAAAACTTCAAATACTAGAAAGTAATATTTTTATATAGGTAGGTATTGTATAACAAATATTATTTTCTAAGATCATCTGATGAAATACCATACTTTTTCTTTAAAGTATCCAATTCTTCTTGTTTCTTTTCAATATCCATACCTTTAAATGCTTTATTTGATCTATAGTATAAAACAACCAAATATCGATTGCAAACATTGAAGCCAGAGAGGTGATCACATGCATTTTTTGCATCAAATATATCTTCATATACAACAAACGCTGTCCCTCTTGTTTCTGGTGTGTTGCCGCTGTAAACATAAAATTAAGAAATTAATGCTTGTAAAAAAATAATTTATCTACTGAAGACTGTTCCAAAGTTTGCATGTACGAGGCAAAAACGTACGTGAAAAACGGACTGTGGAGGAACGCCACGTATCCAGATGAGGGTGAAATTTCAGTCTCCGGCGGGTGGAGTAGTGAAGAAAAGGTGATGTCGGCATCATCCCGTATAGCTCCGCGGAGCACTCACCAAAGTAAAGTCGGTAGAACACACACAGGGAGCCGATATCGCGGCGAAGGCTCAGTGGTTCTAACCTATCGGTCGATCTTGGGTTATTGACGATTCGGATAGTACTAAGTTGGTATTTTGGCGCCCCAGCCCACAGGTACGAGCAGTACTCCATATGAGGTCTTACCTGTACTTTATAACGCGTACCCCGTACGTAAGTTGCCCCGCAGTTGTGCCCCCTCGCTCTGTTGAGGACACCAAGCTTCTAAGAGGCCAGTTTGGCTTTGCTTTCCAAATGACTCCGAAACTGCACATCTCTCGCAATGTCAATACCCAAGATCCCAATACTTTCACTCATGGTGAGAGAGCGGTACCCTGGAACTCAGGCGTTATGACAAATGGGGCTTTTTAGCGGTAAACGCGCAGACTTGTGTCTTCGAGGGGTTGAATTCGAAAAGATTGTGTCGACCCCATTCCGAGATCCGCTCCAGAGATGTCTCGATTTCAGACACAAGCCGGGTTCTGCTTTCTTCCGCAAGTGTCCTAGAGGCATTAGCGAGGCAGGTGTATAGTGCATCTCCGGTGCTGTCATCTGCATAGCAATGCATGCTACTTGTATCTTGTAGCATATCATTGATATGCAGAATAAACAGCGTGGGGGACAACACTGAGTCTCGGGGGACGCCAGCATTGACGGGCTTTGTGTCTGAGCAACATCCGTCTCCTATCACCTTAATCTGTCGCTCAGTCAGAAAGCTGGCTATCAAGGTGCAAAGCCTCTCGGGAAGACTGTAAGATGGTAACTTCGCGAGAAGGGCCCTATGCCAGACCCGATCAAAGGCCTTATAGCGAATAAATAATTGGACTGCTAAACGATCACAACTTATTTTAATATAATTATAATATAAAATCTAGTTTTAGTTTTTTAAGATATAATTATTGTATGCCCGCATAGGGTAGACTGTTCTTAACTTATTATAATTTTTGTAACATCTTTCTCGTGTAACGGTCAACAATAAACGCATTCTTTTCTTTTCTTTTCTTTTTCTTTATGTATAGGCTTACAGCCAAGGCTTCCCCGTTGCTCTCAATGGCTTGTGCCCAGCGATGTGTTAGGTACACTAGCAGGTCTCCAGCTGACCGGCCTGGCGAAAGCCATATTGGCGGTCGCTGATCAGCTGTTAAGTATATATGTACGTATATATATACATAATTTCTTTTATTTAACAGAGATATTATAATAATTAATACTCACATCAAAGTGATCTTCACAGAAATAATAGGAAGCCTTTATTGACAATGATGTCGGATCTCTTCGTGCTAGATTCAACCATAAATTCCTCATTTTTAGATCAGTCGGCAATTAAATCCATAACTTTCCCGGCGTTTTAATGCTTGTACTCTTGCATTCAGCACGAGACACTAACGATAAGGACTCATTTTGTTTTTGCAAAACTAACTTCCTTTACTGACGTATTGTTTACATTGCGAGTGATGTCACAAGCAAGGCGGCAGCGCCAAAACGGCCGTTTCGCGGGGATTTATGAAATTTAAATGGAAAAGTCTTTTTTACATAATATTTGTTTGCAAAAAATTTTTTTCCAATTTTTTATGGGTTTTTATGACTTACGAATTCATATAAAAAGCTTTTTGACATAGGAGCAAGGAGGCAGTATGGGTTTCAACTTCCGGCACCCTGGTAAAACCAGTCACCATTTTGTGTAAACCCATATGCCAAGGAAGTCATACGCAGTTCTTCCGGCAAAGTCAGTGGTCTGGGAACCCAACCACTCTTTGTGATGAGCATTGAAGTCACCCAAGGTCACCAACTCCGCCGAAGGATACTGCTCTAGCATCCTATCGGTCATAGCCTGGACGTGCCCGAATAGTCAAGCTGTTTCCACGTCTCTGCTGTAGGACCTATAAAGGCACGCATAGATCCAGGTTTGATCCCCAATGTCTACGCGTGTCCAGAGCACAGATAGGTCCTCATCTTCAGGGCAGGTTGGACGGCGACAGCAAATATCGTCCCGGACGAGCACCTGCACGACGTTTGAAGGTGTGAATAATATTGTATCCAGGGTGATGTAGGTATGATGTATCGTCCGGAGGCGATATTTGCGCCTCCGTCAGAAAGAGTAACGCTGGCTTTGCTGTTTCGAGATGGTGGTGAACAGCGTTGAGGTTGGAATGCACTCCTCGGATGTTGCACATGTCAACTGTTAGTGTGGAGGAGGAAGGCGCTGTGCAACGTTTTCTCCTTTTTCTTCTGCCCATGAAGGTACATAAAAAGAAGGATTGGACAGGATTGTGTTCTGTCGGAACCTTCACGGTCAAGGTTGGAGGCATCTCCGAGGTAGGTTTATAACTCATGTTAAAGGAGTTTTTCTATAAGTTTATGTGACTACTGGCCACTTTATAAAAACATTATATTAGTCTTGTCAATGTACTGTTCTTTTAATTTTGAAATATATTGTTTATCAAGTAAAACATCTTCTTTGATTTTCTATAAATAATACTAAATAACGATCCTAAAACGGACTCTAATAACTTAAACGTATGAACAGCTTTATTAATATAAAACATTACAGTAGTAGAAACGCCGATTATTCGAATTAATCGGGACCGGGGTCGATTCGGATAATCGAAAATTCGGATAATCGGACAAATCTACCTGTCAGTACCTTTCCCGCCACATCTTTTTTTAACTGATTAATTATTTCCACTTTGTCCTTTGGTGATAGGACGACACGTTTAACTTTCCCTTTCACTCATTTTGGTTATTCGCTTATCATATCTGGACTCCAGCTTGTTTCAACTTGTTACATTAAAACAAAACATAAAATTACATGTTTTTAATTTTTTATGTCACGTTTAGGGGATCGATTCGGATAATTGGCGATTAGGTTAATTGGCGTTCTACTGTACTCAAATCGGACCGACAATCTAGAGCGTGTAAAGGACAAACATTCATTTTATACAGATTCTTTTATCCAGTATTATATTTCTTTGTCCAGACAACCTATACAATAATAATGAATCGCTATTCGTTAGTCTCGCTAAAATTCGAGAACTGCTAGATGACTGGGCTAAATTTGGATTTGAAATATTCGTGTGAGTCCAAAAGAGTTAAGTTTTTTAAGATCGGTTCGATAGAGCCTAAAAAATCAAATCTTAAAAAAATCTCAAAATAATTGATATTATCAATATTTAAGTATACAGGTGGATTTTTCAAGTGTGCGTGGATGGGGAAATCCGAAATTATGAAAATAGCGAAAAATGCTGGGAACGTGGGAACCGATTTTGAAGAAAACTAACACTGCATCGTGCCATTTTATAAAAACGGTATTTTAAGTATAGATTTATGAGTGCCTATAACATACATATATGCATGATATACAAATATTGCTTGTTCCATAGAATTGCAATATTTTTTATGAACTCTATTAAATTACATAGGACTCTAAGAACAGAAAAGATTTATAATGTCTGACTACTTTCACCCAGACGGACTTCCCCAACACACACTTCTCGACTTTAAAAAAACAAACACAGATATTTCAAAAACTAAAGCAATTTTCGTTTCATTAAATGTGAAACGCGGTATAGCGGTGATAGCCCAGTGACTTAGAATCGAGGGGTCCGGATTCGAATCCCAGTGGCACGCACCAATGACTTTGCTAAAAAAAGTTATGTGCGCTTTATAAAAATTAAATATCACCTGCTGTTACGGTGAAGGAAAACATCGTGAGGAAACCTGCATGCCTGAGAGTTCAGAAAAAAAAAGTTCTCAAAGGCATGTGAAGTCCACCAACCCGCACTAGGCCAATATTATATCCTTTGAACCACTAGGCCTACGACTATAAAATCCTGTATAACCTTTTTTGTCATAACAGTGTTAGGCCGCGCTCAGTTTGAATGTGTTTTCGTACGAATTTAACTCGTGAGTATACTTGCACGCCGTGAGTTAAATTGGAAATCGCGTCTAAACTGCGGGCGGCCTTATGACAGACTGCACGCGACTAACTAAAGTCGTACGAACAACTAACTTTACGCCTCCATCTGTGTTTTAGAATTAACTTTTGAATACAATACCAGTGAAACTTACACGCGTATTTGTCGAATAGCTCCATATTTTCCAAAGATATCATACATTTCTTCTGCTGATATTTTGTATGGTAAGTTCCGAATATACAATATTCTGTTAACTTCTGGTGGTAAACGGACCTAAAACCGAAGAACACACTATATGTTAATTATTATTGTTATGCATATGAAAAATTCTGTTAATAACTATTATAAATATGTAATATTATTCTATAATTAAATTATAACGCGTTTAACCTGTTGTCCAATCCCCTATGTTGAACAAAATATTGGAATATATGTATATTAAAACATTTTTAACAGACTTCAAAAAAGGAGGAGTTTATTAGATATTATGGAAACATAAAAAGATGACGGGCTGCCCCCGTTTGGCTATTTGTAAAAAATAACAGATATTTAGGTAACTGAATTTTTAATGGTTGGTGGTGCCAAAATTTAACAATAGAAACAAAATAGTTGATACAAAAGACATCAACATTAGACCTTTACAGAGAGGATAAGATATAACAATATGTGATTCTTCAGCTATCTGTCTTTTTCAACAGGTTTGAAAAAGTAGTGTGTCAATTTTGTTTAAAATTAAGAGAGAGAGAAAAACTTACCCCTAAAATCGTCCCTAAATAAGTGTGCAAGTTTCCATATTTTATCAAGCAATATATTATAAATAATTATATTTATAGCGTTACTAGCTGACCCCGCAAACATTGTTCTGTGATATAAGTTATCGAGCTTTAAAAATCAACTATTAAAAAATAGGGGTTGTTGATAGAAGGGTGAAAATTTTGGGTTGTATGTATTTTTTGATGCCACATTATTGAAAAATAAAAAATAAAATTAAAATATTAGGTGTGGGCAATCCTCAACACTTAGGGGTATGAAAAATAGACAGTAGCCGATTCTCAGGCCTACTGAATATGCATATAAAATTTCATAAAAATCTGTCAAGCCGTTTTGGAGGAAAACTGTAACATGAGAATTTTATATTAACATTATTTTGGTGTACAGGATTTTGCACAGGTGCAAATAACTAATTTTTTTATTGTTTGACCACATAAATATAGGCACATATTCCAATCCTTATACTTTTCGTCTTTGTGGTGTTTTATAATTATTGGCAGTGGGCAATTTGTTTTATGGTATAAGACACTGATTATGTGTAGAAGAATTTTCGGTCAGAGGGTAGGGTTCGGGGCAAATTGGAATATACCCTTAGGGGCACTATAGGTGACGTAGAAATGATATTAGAAAATAAAATTTTTATTTTTTTGTGGGACAGGGACTTAGAAAAATTTCATCGAAAATTTCAGCCCTGTATAACCCCCCCCCCCTTTTTATATTACCAATGGATAGAGGGATGTTTGGAGATCAACTTTGCTCAAGGGCCCACTGCTCTGAAGTCAATCCTCGCAGAGCTGGCAAATGAAAACCGAAATTATTATTTTATAAATAAACACGGCCGAGGCGTGAGCTTCCTTTCTTTCTTTCGTAGCAGCGGGATTTAATTTAGACTTCTGTCACTGACCCTCGCTCCGCTTTGCTTCGCTCGGGGAAAAAAAGAAATTTAACTTGAACCTAACCCATCAAGGGGATTTCTGTGTTAAATTTAGACTCCTGTCACTGACCCTCGCTCCGCTTCGCTTCGCTCGGGGAAAAAAAGAAATTTAACTTGAACCTAACCCATCAAAGGGATTTCTGTGTTAAATTTAGACTCCTGTCACTGACCCTTGCTCCACTTCGCTTCGCTCGGGGAAAACATGAAATTTAACTTGAACCTAACCCATCAAAGGGATTTCTGTGTTAAATTTAGACTTCTGTCACTGGCCCTCGCTCCACTTTGCTTTGCTCGGGGAAAAACGAAATTTAACTTGAACCTAACCCATCAAAGGGATTTCTGTGTTAAATTAAGACTCCTGTCACTGATCCTCGCTCCGCTTCGCTTCGCTCGGGGAAAAAAAATTAACTTGAACTTAACCCATTGAAGGGATTTCTGTGTTAAATTTAGAGTTCTGTCACTGATTCATGGGACATGTGTTTTCACTTGCCAGCTCCACGAGGATTGAATTCAGAGCAGTGGACTCTTGAGCAAATTTGACCTCCATAGATCCCTCTATCCATTGGTAGTATAAAAAAGAGGGGTTATATATTGTTGAAATTTTTGATGAAATTTTTCCAAGTCCCTGGTCCCATAGTGCCCCGAAGGCTACCGAATTTTCAAGAGTGCGTGGATGGTGAAATCCAAAACTATGAGTAATAGCGAAAAATACTATAAGAAGCCTAGGGCTCGATTTTGATGAAAACTAAAAATGCATCATTGGATTTTTGAAAAATCATTATTCCTAGCCACGAATGGACCTGTTGACTTTGAAAAAAAGGGGCATCCTGAAACTCCTTTGAGTACCTATTTTTCACTATTCTTCATAGTTTCGGATTTCGCCATCCTTGCACACTTTGTATGTACATATTATTATTACTATGAATGGAAAAAGGAGAGAATAATATTACTTATCATTTGCATCTACTTACATTTGCCCGTCTTTGTAAAGCTAATGCCATTTTCAGTTTTCACAGTGTTATGTTTTTATATCTAATTTTCAGAGACAACTCTTCTTCTACATTTAATCTTCTTATTATACTATATTATAGTATAAAACTTTTACGTAAAACTTATTCCCGTATAGATATTTCAAGTCATCAAGTGATTCAATAAATTCAATTAAAGCTGTAGCAAACCGTATGTATGTATTCGCCTACTGAATAAGAGTAACCATAACCAACCGCTCAAATATTTGTGATTGTGAATTTAATTAATTAACAATCACTCTTTCACAAGTCACAAATACCTGAAATACCTAGGCTACTACTACCTAATTACAGTGTTGCCAACTCTCAAAAATATTTATCCCTAAAGTTTCAGTCAACCCCTAAATCGCCTTAATTATTTAGTTGTCTCCCTAAAAAATATATAAATATAAATTCATAATGATTTAGAAATAATGAAAAAATGCTGTCATATGTTTCAAAAGTCTTTTTATTATAAGTTATTTAATATAAAAAAAATTTTCTTCTCCATCTAAAGATTCAGATTTTTTGAAATCATACATGTTGACATTGAATAATTTTAACATTTTATTGGATGAATTAGATGTTGTACAAAATGCACCATTTCGATTTAATGTAAAGAGGACCATCATAATGCTTTGCAACATTTTAATAGATAGAAGAATATTCAATATTCTTAATCTAAAATAAGCTAATGTCAAACATACGTTCAAGTTTAAAAAATAACCCCATACCCCCAACACAACAATAACCGCCATATGAAAAGACAATAAAATGACCGCCAGTGGCGTCAGTATTGCCGCCAGTCACCACAGAGTGGTTGTAGAATTATATCCTAGATGTCATTATAAGTCGCTAAGATATAAATATAAATATTACAAATTTAAAAATATTAGTCAAAAGTTCCTTGAAAATACCCCTAAAAATTTCAGGCCCCTAAAAAATCCCATCTCACTTATTTACCTCCTAAATCTGGGGGGAAGACCCCTAAGCTGGCAACACTGCTTAATTACATGTTTGATTTGACAATGATAAGAGAATCTACAGAATTATTGTGTTGCCATTTGTACTATAAACAAAAATTACCATTTTGTTGATAATAATAAATATACAACGGAAAATAAACTTTTTTTGTGGTGTTATAAAACGTGTGCTTATAAAACAATCAAAAATGTCGTTATTAATTTACATGAGGTGGATTCATCATAAAATCAATTGTTATTGTAATTTCAAATCGTCCTAAAAATCTACTAAACTGTTATCAGAAATTTTCAACTGGACATGGCAATGTTTTTATACACTGACGCATTAATTGGTTTCATTTTACGCAACATGTATAATAATTTTAAAAGAAATTTACATTATTTTATTTTGGATGTAATCCGATTTACAAACTAATATATAAGGCAATACTATCGAATGAGTGTAATACTATCGATAGTATTGTAGTTCGTTAATAACAAAATATCGATAGTATCGATACTGTCACTTTTATTTACAATACGATACTATCGATAGTATCGATACTATCGATAGTTTTGGACTATCGATAGTTTAACAATTTGCAATAGTATAGTTTGCAATTTTCGGGTATAATAGTCAATCACAATCAAGTGTTTTTCAATAGAAATTTTTTTGGTATATTTTAAAGGTGTAGAGGATTTTCCGATTACAATTTTTAAATAAAGTCAGCACTGCATAAAACTGCATCTATTCTAATATTAATGCCAGTTATTTGGTGTTGTGTGATAAATAAATGTTTATAGAACAAATTCCTCTTTCTTTTTATTGAAAATAAACATAATTTGAATTTTAAATACATAAATCTCAAAACAAATTATATATTAATTAGTTTTATCTTAACAACATTGATAGTTCTTTTTAACCATTTGATTTCATCCAATTTTTCGTATAGCTTTTAGCCAAGGCATGTTGGAAAATTACAAGAATAATTTACACTGACATATATAGGTATTTATATATTTTATTCTTGGAAATATTGGAGCATCCATCAATGCAAGAATACACTTTTAATGAGTCTTTTAATATACAAAATTATTTGTGATACACTTTTCAAAAAGTTAACATACGGTAGCAATCCTACCCATAAAGCACAAGTAACTTTGTAATCCTGTACATTTGTATGGGCTTACAAAATTATTTATGTAGTTGGTGTATCTAGAAAACTGGACCGAAATCGATTTTTTTTTAGTTTTTCCTTGACTTATACACTAAACACGAATTGTTATATATTATTTAAAACAACTATTTACATAACTTATAACAAAAAAAGGAATAGAATAAAGATAAATAAAAATAAAATTTTATAAATAAAATAATGATTCCAAACCACTGTCCTGCGGCAGGGTACCCAAGATGCTGGCTGCATTCCCCCTTTGGATAGCAATACTTATTCTTTGTCCAAAGAAGGATCCAGCTCTTGAGTCCCCAATTACGTGACTTAACCGAAAAGATAAGTCTTTAAAAAATGTTCTAGCTTCCGGACCCCACGGACCCAGAGTTTCAACTCCAAAAGGCACAAACATGTAGCTCTCACCTAGAACTGCATATTTGCTCCTCTTGGCGCTCTCAGCCGCCTCTTGGCGCTCTCAGCCGCCTCGACCGCTGCGCCTGCCCGCGAAGCGGTCGCCGGAATATGGGACGGAGCCAGGGTATCCACACAAGTGCCGTCCCACACAAGCGACCTGCCTTGTTTCCAAGGTACGAGTGTCATACCATCGGGCCTCTTGCCATCATCACGTACGATACCATTCGGCTCTAGACAAGCCGGCACGTTGATGGTGACAAGGGCCCTCCGGATGACATCGTTCAGGCAGGCGTGTCGCGATTAGCGACCAGCACTACGACGGCACGAAAGTCCGTGATGTCCGAGAGCGTTTATATTATTAATATTACGTTCTCGCCGCAAGGGCAACGGTGTGGCTCATTCACTTTTAATCCTAACCGCAGGCAAATAGATATAGAAAAAGAAGTATTATCTAAAAAAGTACCTAAAGAAAAAGATGGTAATGCCTGTAACCAAAAACCTGACTCCCTCTCAGAGACAGCTAAGAGACGAGCCCGTTCCGATTGATCTGCAGAAGATTCTAAAAGGTTATCAAAAAATTTTGAACAGATAGGCTCGTCCCAAAGCCTCTGGATGTGTTTTGAACTTGGGAAATGGTCATTTGGGCAGGCCAAACACCAAGCAGCTCGAGCCTCACTCAAGAACGCAACCTCAATATTATTGACAAATGATTTACTCAAAATGTAATCAACAAGAGGCTGCGTCCTGTGTACTGAGGCGAGAAAAGCTGGTGTTGAAACACTGGAAATTTTGCGGATTCCCAGACCTCCGAAGCGTATGGGAAGGGAAGCCTGGGTCCAGGCACGATCCGAAAGTTGGTAGTTTAAAATGTTGGAGAGACTATTTTTTATAAGAGAGTCAACTGAATTCAAAACAGTAAAAAATTTGAAAGTGGGACTTCATCTTAAAATATACTAAACACGAATTGTATTCTAAATTTGAAGCTTCTACGTTTGCTAGAAGTGCCTTAGAATTTTGATGATCGGTGAGTGAATGAGTGACAAAATTAAGAAACTTTGACTAGTTATAGTTCTTAAACTACTGGCTCAAATTGAATGAAATTTTAAATATACCGTCTTTATACAATACCTGCCTGGCTACTTAAAATTCAAGCTCCTAGTTTTATCCACAATGGAGTTAAAGGGGGTTGAAAATGGCCTGAATTGCTGCGAGAAAAGGATGGTACGGCCGTGCCGCTTTTTTGCTCGACTTGTTGGAGGCACTGCCGTGCCGCCAGATATCGGCCTATAATGGCCCTCAACTACATTACTGTTAAAACAAACCTAATACTATTGGAAATTGTGAAACTATCGATAGTCCAAAACAATCGATAGTATCGACAGTATCGATACTATCGATTGTGTTATAATCAATAAACTTGGGTTATAATAGTCGCACTTTAATAAATTGATGCATTTCGTTTGAAAATATGTGTTAATAGCTCAAAAATCGAGTCAAACTTATTTCTTTAGAATAGTACAATGATTGTCACTAAGGCGTAGTAATTGGCACTACAATTTAGTATAGTTGGCAAGTCATTACTAAATTAAATATGTTTCTAATAAAAGGCATTTATATCGACCAGTGTCTCATCATGGATACCACAACTCAACGAAGTGAGCCGAAAGCTATTCGCTGCAGTGGGATGCCTCCGGAGGCTAAAAAACTTTTTACCAATACACACTAAAATTTCGCTCGATCCTGCTACCAATTCTTGACTATGCTGATATGTGTTATCCTGACATTAACGAGGAGCAACTAAACAAACTTGAGCGCCACCAAAATTTATGCATACGATTTATTTTTGGATTACGAAAATATGATCACATTTCAGAATATCGCAATAAACTCCAGTGGCTGCCAATTCGTTTTTCGCCGGAATGCTCATATTCTATCTCTTCTCTACTGTGTGTTATTTAATCCATCTGCACCTCCTTACCTTAAGCTATATTTTCAGTTTCTTCACAATAGGTACCTACTCACGCTCGATCCCTTCGCTCCTCTGAAAACCGTATCCTTTGTATTCCTCCTCATACAACTTCTTTCTATGACAAATCCTTTAATGTCTTCGCCGTCTGTCTTTGGAATTCCTTACCCAAACCCATCCGTGATATAAACTCATTATTTTCCTTCAAAAATCAAGTTAAAGCTCACTTTCACAATCCCTAACACTCCTTCTGCATTATCTATCCCTCCTATTTATCCCTCTACAGATTTCTCCATTGTTATTCACTGTCTCTATTCTTATTCCGTCATTTTGTATTATACACTAGTCGAACTGTTTGGATTTTTTTATTCCAAATTGTTATACTGACGGATCGAACTATTTGGAAATGCAAATTTTATTCCAAATAGAACTACAACTCCGATGTACAGTTAAATAAAAAATAAAACATCACCTACGTATTTTTCAAGTTTTTTTTATAAAATATTAGCTCAGCTGACCCGGCAGGCTTCGCTCTGCCAATTAATTTGCCTAATATCAAAAGCTTTTTTGAAACACAGTCAACTTTCCGCCACCAAGTCCATCGCGAAAACCAAACAACTTTAACACGTTAGTTACAACGAAAAATATTTGGATAAGGATTTAAGCAAACGTATGAATAACAGAAATAACAGATAGCCCAGTGGCTTAGAATTCGACCTCGAATCGAGGGATCCGGCTTCGAATCCCAGGGGAATATCCCAATAACTTTGTAAAAAGTTATGTGCACTTTATAAAAAATTAAATATCACCCGCTATTACGGTGAAAGAAAACATCGTGAGGAAACCTGCATGCCTGAGATTTCACAAAAATAAATGTAAATTTAGCCTATGTTACTCAGGGTGAATGTAGCTTTCCATGGTAAAAGAATTTTTGAAATCGGCACAGTAGTTTTTGAGATTATTCATTACAAACACACACACACAAAAATACAGAGGCACAACAATAAAGTGGCGCCACCCTAGTTTAATACATTTCGACGGACACTTTTTCATGTATACAGATGATCCTCCTTAGCTCTATCTTCCATGCTGCATAGGGAGCCGACCGCGCGAACGAATGAACTGCGCGGCTACCTACCTATTTCATAGATATGCCCGCTCCTAATATCTTTTGAATGGAATATACGATTTGAAAAATGCAAAAAGTAATCTACGGGTATCGAAACCATTTTAATTTATTTGGATCAGGATTAATAAACAGGTATGAAAAACATGCACATTCTATGACTTATTCGTTCCTGGTGACTTATTCTATTCGGACCTGGTGTCCCATAACACCACATCATTTTTATTCATTTAATTTTTATTTTCAAGTTTTTAGTTTTGTTGTACGTTGATACTTCTCATTCTATTGACTTTATTTTGTAATTTTCCCAGAATGAGCTCTACTCTACTAATCAAGCCCTTTCTTTTGATACCCATATTGAAGCAGTTGTGGAAAATATGTGATGCACCACTTTGTTGCGGCGGCCATCTTGAATTTTCATATTTTTCATAGTGAGCTCTTTTCTACCAATCAAGCCCTTTCATTTGAAACCCATATTGAGGTGGTTGCGGAAAAAAAATGTAATCCGCCATTTTGTGGCGGCGGCCATCTTGGATTTTCATTTTTTTCATATAGCCTATGTTACTCAGGCTGAATGTAGCTTTCTAATGGTGAAAGAATTTTTGAAATCGGCCCAGTAGTTTTTGAGTTTATTCGTTACAAACATACAAAAATACAAATGTTTCCTCTTTATAATATTAGTATAGAGTATAGAAGTATAGATTAAGTATAGAATAAATAGATTAAAAATGCAGTTTTAGGCGCACAAATATTTATAATTATATAATATTATTACAGATGTGTGCTGTCTTCTTTAATGGATGCGCGGTATGTTTTTCCTTTACGCAATAAAATCAAACTCGCAAATAATAGCATCAGCAACGCTACGGAGACACCACACATAGCAAATACGCCTCCACGAAACCGATATTCGTCTATAACAAATAATACAATAGATTAATTATTTATTATTAATTATTCTTTTACTTTTTAACCGGCTGCAAAAAAGGAGTTTATCAATTCGACACGTATGTACGGAACTGTACAATAGGTATTAATAGGTACAGATTGAATTTTTCAAGTGTGCTTGGATGGGGAAATCCGGAACTATGAGGAATAGTAAAAAATGCTGAAAGGAGTCTAGGGCCTTATTTTGATATAATCAATCAATATTGAATCGAACCCGTGGATTTTGAAAAAAAATCACATCCTGTATTGCTACACCATTCGTTAGTCTCTAAAAAGGAAGGAATTCTGGAAAGTAATGACATACGGCAAACTTAGGGATGGAGCTTATTTTTCACAAAATACGTTTTTTTCATGGTCTTCTGTTTTGTATTTAAAAATATTGTGGAGAAAATGCTCCCTGATGTTGATTACACTTTTTGACACTTTTTTTATTACTTCAAAGTTTTAAATAAATAATACCTACCTTTACAGAATTAGTAAAAATTGCAGATAATTTTAATGTGTTAATTAATTAATTTAAACTAATATTCCATTACATACTATAGCCGAGTCGAGAAGTGAAAAATCTGCGAAAAATCGTTAAAGGGCTCTTAAAAATATGGCATTGGATGCAGAATTTAATTCTGAAAAAGCGTATTTTTATGAGTCTCGGTTTTGTATCTATAACGTCAAAAATATTAAAGTTATCTAAAATTTGATAAAAGATCCTAAAAGAGGAGAAAATTCTAGTAAAAGAAGTCCCGACTCCCGGAGTTATAGCTCCATTATTTATAGTTTAAATTCAACGTTCTACGTTCAACAACAGTCTACGTTTTGTTTGAGGGACGATCAAAGCGGATGAATGTAGAATGTATAATGTATTAATTTATGACTTTCATCAAGTGTCCACAAATTGGACCTAATAATGAATAAAAACTTTTGAGTTTTGAGTTTTTTGATGGCATTATTATAATTATATTTTTATGTATCGTCTAAAGATATTCTATAGGTATTCTTAATTAAAAAAAAATAACATTTATGTACTGTTTATAAAGTGTAAGGTTATGAATGCTTTGTTTATTGTTATAAATTTTAGGTTATACAGTGTATCCCAGGATAAAGTGCAACCCCGAAAGAGGGTGAAACTAGACCAAAAACTAACGACACAAAAATAGAAAAAAACGATTTCTTATAAAGTAGTGGTTCAATTACATTGAAATGAAAAAACAATAATACGTCAAATACTTAGCACTGAGGATAGAATAACACATAGCTCTCAAAACAACATCTATCATGGCGTAAACTTTGACTTTTGTAACAAAAACGAATTTTTTTGGCAATAATTTTCAGTAATTTCAAAATTATCCTGGTATAACTGGGATATTTTGTGGCTTATTATTATTCTACAGCATATTAGCTTCAAAACAAACAAAACGTATGTTCTTACTCAATAAAAACGCTAGGTTAGAGCTGTTAAAGTTGGCCATTGATAGCGTCATCACTCAGGTAGAGTCTTGCTATATGCCACTATTTTAAAAGAAATCGCTTTTTTTGTACAATAAAAATCAAAATCTTAAGTTATCAAAAAAAAACAAGTCGAGCAAAAAAGCGGCACAGCCTTTTCGGCATTTTCAACCGCCTATAATCTAAATGTGGATAAAACTAGGAGCCTGAATTTTTAGTAGCCAGGCAGGTATTGTATAAACACGGTATATTTAAAATTTCATTCAACAACAACAACTATCTCTAACCGGACAAAATAAGAATTAAGTATAAAAATATTATTATATACCTTCCCCAATTTTCAGTTTTTCTGATTGTTCACTTGTAATTGTTGTACTGATAAGTTGAGGTAAATATTGCATCCAAAAGTAAACTTCTTTGTCGAGACTGCGTGGACATTGGGTATCATCAAAGAGGCATATTTCATGTACATTAGGCTCTGCTAAAACATATCGTGGCCATTCACTTTGCGTAAAAGGTGATCTGCAAAATGAAATTTGTTTTACAAAATAAGAATCGACCGACACTTAAAACATAAAAGAAATAAAATGTAAAAAATAATCAATTTTAATTGATAACCCGAATTTGACGAAATTCACGATGTATCTACGGAATATTGTCGAAATTTTCTTTTCTTTATCTGTGGCCGGCCTTCGTGCTACTTGTAACATCAAGGGATCTCCAAGTAATGAAATTAAATCAGTCCCATGTACAGCACCTGTAAAATATTTTCATTACAGTAGGTGAATCACATGGACCTACAAAACTTTTTTAACTTTTTTTGTAGGTCCATGGTGAATCATTTAATTTCGGACATTGCATAATAAGATTATAGATCGATCGATCATTGCGTAAAAGAAGCTTCTACTGACCGGTAAAATTGAAATAACTTCCGGTGAAATCTACAGAACTCGGTTGTGAATAACGATACACATAAAGACGAGAAACCTGGCTAGCCAGTTTAGCGGCTAAAATATGTTCACCAACGCTCCATTTTGCCCCACTTTCCATTCTTGCTACAGATTCTATAGCTTCATACAGGTTATTCTTAGGTTTAATGACATTTGAACCCCAATATTCCCATGAAATTGCTTGTGTCATCTGGAACTCAAAAACAATATGATAAACAACAACTTTTAGATAAATAACAACAGTAGTTTATCTTATAATATGTTTTTAGAGATGTTACGAGTATATCTACCGTCAATAGGGAATCGGGACGGCCGAATGATAAAATTTCAAACAATTCTGGTATCATTCTAGTTGAAGCATATTCATATACTGACTTGGGGTTTAGTTGCATCAAATCATCATATTTGCCACCTAAAAATGTATCAAAAAGATAAAACGACAAAAACAAACAGGTACTTACTGTAGTTATTTATTCATTTATTTACTGTAAACTATACAATAATTGGCACCTTAAGTCGGCTCATACCACGAATGTGGATTGTTTGCATAATTAATGCAAAATTAGGTTAAGTATATCTTACCGCTTTTTAATTATTTTTTTCTTAATTTTTAGTTTTATGTCCATATCACGGAAACTACAGGACAAAATGCAAACAAACAAAAAAGAACGAGTGAACACGATACGTCAATTAGTTTCGGAGATATGCAAGGACAAACATATCTACATACATACACACATATACACCAATAATAGTAATAGACCAACATACGAGTATGTAATTATTGTACAGTTCCGTTAATATTACATACATACATACGTGTCGAATTGATAACCTCTTTTTTTGAAGTCGGTAATAATATTTGTTGTATGCGTTTTGCTATATTTTGAAGTAGGTGCCAAATAAAACATTTGATACAGAAGATCTCAAAGTTAGGAAGCCTTAAGTAATAATAACGTTTTTTTTGTTAATTGTTTTTACCCATAAAATTGATCGTTTCAAGATCCGTGCTTCCTAAAAGGATATCAAGATGAATATTTAACAAAGATGATGATAACATGTTAGCGATAGACTTTGGTAGGTACTGTTCAGTCTCTGGTAAAAAGTCATCTGCAATTGGTTGTAAGTAATCTGGAATAATAATTTCCTGAAACAAATTTTGACGGTCAAAGGAGATATACTATACTGGAACTTTATTAACTAATAAACAAAAACAAAAAATTAATCATTTTACCTACCGAATTTAAATTTATGATATCTGCCAGTGGTCGAACACGCATGCACTGCAAAACTTCCCGATCTAAGTTGTTTGAACAGCCCAAAAGTTTTGCGATGTTACGCCATGATTTTTCTTCTTGAGTCGTATTAAAATTTACGTCTTTGGCAATGATTTTCCAAGCATCTCTTGGGGACATTACAATTGCTCTATGAAACAAACCTGCATGAATATTAAAGTACCTATAAAAGATCAATTTTATTTAAGTACCTACGTTTTTTATACAACGAACTTTTATGATTTTTATTACCAACTGGACGTGGAGATAGAATATGATATAGCACGCTGTTTGCTCCAGCAGAATGACCGGCTAATGTGACGGAAGCTGGATCGCCTCCGAAGGCTGCAATATTTTCACGTATCCAGACAAGTGCCAAATACTGATCAAGCAGAGCAAGGTTTCCGCGAGCTGCAGTAGATTTTAATGTAAAGAAGGAAAGTACATGGAGGCGGTAAGCAACTGTGACCACTACAATGTCCTCCGCAGCTACCTCCTGGCAAGGTAAATTGATTCCCCCATATGACCATGAATCGCTGTACAGTATAACAAGAACGGGCTTTAATTTTCCGTCCGCTCGCTAACTGAAACATTAATCTTATTAGATTATCCTTTTGAATTCGTGCCATAATTCGTAAAGTATAGATGTATTTTAAGTCTTACCGTAGTTGTCCAAATATTGAGAAAAAGACAATCTTCACTAAAGTCGGTACCATTACTTCCTGGGTGAGGACAGCGCGGGGGCATGCGGTGCGCAAAAAATGTCCGTCTCCATCCTGTATGTCTTTCTGGGGGCTAAACATTAGAAATGAGTAATTATTTAGGCTTTTTCGCTGGTAGCACACGTCTGCCGCGAAATCGCGAAATGCTTGAATGTTCCGCCTAGTGTTGCCGATCGATAGTCGGACTATCGATAGCCAAACAATCGTAAGACTATCGATAGGACTATCGATAGTATCGATACTATCAGTAGCGAAGTATCTTGGCTGACATGTGACAGCTGACACGAAAATATTTTCTCAATATTATATTTAAATAGTAAATATAATTAATTTCAAATAATCAGTAATAAAATACATTGTGAGTGTTATTCTTATCAAATACATAAGTATTTAAAGTAAAGTTTGAAGAAAAATCCAAGGTATCCTTGGAACATGTTCAAAGAAAAAAACATGGACAAAGTAACATCATTAAAGACCACAGAAACATTTCATGATGCAGAAGCGGAAGGAGAGGACCAAAGGAAGGATAATAAGGTCATAGCTAATCAGAATAACAACAATTCCAACCTTTTAGCAGAGAAAGATAACATCAAACGTTCAGACGATATCCCTATAAGTGAAATCCCGGCACGTGCTAGTAAATTACTAGCATCAACACAAAAAGCATTAGATAGTGCTCGAAATCTCAAAAGAGAAGTTAAAGATGTGATTGTAATGAATCTACAGGATTTGCATAACATAATACTTCGTCTTACACACTTGAAATCCAAAACTTCAGAACAAGTACTGGATGATGAACGTCTGCAAAACCTACATACATCTGCAACTTTTGAAAAAATACAGGTATATGGGAATATTGAAATCCAAAATGAAGAAATATTAAAGGAGATTAAAAATATTAAAGACATAATGAATTTTGAGTTATGCGACAAACTGAAACCTTTAAATGAAATAGCAAGCGGTGTATTAGAACAAGTAAAAGAAACTAACGAAACCCTTAAAATCTCCACACCACATATAACAAAGTCAATTAACGATCTTACCTCTAAAGTCGATTACATCCAAAATGCAATAGAGGACAGAACCTTTGCTGATGTTGTTCGTTCTTTTCCCAGTAAACACCATAGAATGTTTGCTGCTCCTGAGCATACACTCATCATATCCTCAAATGATAAAATGAAGACTGGTCAGGAAGTATTAGATCAGGTTACCAACAAAGTTAATGCCAGAAAATTAGGTGTAGGTGTTGAACGTTTGAGGAAAGCTAAAAATCAAAAGATCGTCTTAAGCTGTTCTTCTAAAAATGAAGCTGAAAAAGTAGAACTTGCCATAAGTCAAGATGCTGAATTAGTCGTTGAGCAAGCGAGAAAACATAATCCTCAATTTATCATAAAGGATTTGTTGATGGTAAACTCAGATGATCAGATTATTGAATCGATATATCGTCAAAACCCAAAAGTCTGTGCTGCTGAACTAGATAATAATGAATGTCTTAAAGTTAAATATCGTTTAAAAGCACGTAATTCTCTGCAGTGTCATGTAGTTTTAGAATCTTCACCAAAGATGTGGCGACGGGTAGTCGAGGTAGGAAAGTTGTTTATTGGATGGCAGCGCTGTCGTGTCGAAGACCGCTCACCACTTTTACAATGTGGAAAGTGTTTAGGATTTGCACATACACGAGGGGCTTGCAGAGCAAATTTAAGCACAATTATATGTGCGTATTGTGCACAATCGGGTCATGTAGCGCATGATTGTCCAAGAAAAATTTCTACCCCACATCTGTCGCCTAGTTGTGCTAATTGCTTGCGCCATAAAATGGAGAGTAGCAACCACTCAGCTTTCAGTGATGAATGTCCAATAAGATCTAAGTGGGAAGCATTAGCTCGTACCACAGTGACATATTGCTAAAGTTTCACCAATTGTTACAGGATTAAATCCTATTTCATTAGTTAACCAACGACTAAACTTCATTCAAGGCAATCTTAGGAGAAGCCGAAATGCCACAGATGAGATATTTGGAATAGCTATACAGCGTAAGTGTGACATTCTCCTCTTACAAGAACCTTATGTAGGTAGTCAAGGGGAAATGTCACACCGACGTGGTAGTCAAATTATCCAGAAAATTAATGGAAGGACTAAAAACGTTAAGGCTGCTGTAGTTATCCTAAATACTGAACTCATAGTTCACGTTGATTATAAATTTGTCACTGAAAACATAGTGGTTGTACAAATATCATGCCAGGGGGGTCAAACACTAGCCCTTATTTCTGTATATTTCGAAGGTACTGAGCCTCTCGATCCTTATCTTAATATCTTGCGTAGTGTTATAACACAAATACCTACTGATAAAATAATTATTGGAGGAGATATTAATGCTAAAAGCATATGGTGGGGAAGCTCGGGGAATGATGAAAGGGGAGAAAAAATTCTTGACTTTGTATCATCAATGGGGCTGCATGTTTTAAATGAAGGAAGTGTCCCAACCTTCGAGGTTTATCGAAATAGTAGACAATATACTAGTATAGTAGACATAACTATGACTAGTGATGCATTGCTCAACAAAATTTTAGCTTGGAAGGTAGATTGTGGTGTAACACTATTATCTGATCACAATGCTATTACCTTTCAGCTTGATTTCAATGCTTCCAAGAATATGCGACCTTTATCTGCTACAAGAAAATATAATACGAGAAATGCGAATTGGCCACAGTTCCAATGCGTATTTCGTGAAAAAATAAAACTCCTAGGAAAGTCGATGGAAGAGATAGCCACTCTAAATAAACAAGACCTTGACATTTACGTCAAGAACGTCATGGAGTGTGTGCAGCAGGCTTCCGACGACTCGTTTCCTCCAATCAAACCACAAGTGCTATGTACTAATCCTTGGTGGACCAAATCCTTAAAAGATCTAAAACAGGAAGTGGTACGATGCAGACGACGTATTAAAAGAGCTAATTCATTCCGTAAGGAGCTTGTGATTCAAAAATACCTTGAGGTACTTGAATCGTATAAAAAAGCTATGGATGAAGCGCGAACTCAAAGCTGGGTAAGTTATTGTTCAAATATAGCTCAAGAAAATGCATGGGATAAAGCATGGAAGATAGTAAGACGCAACAACTTTACTAAGACAACAGATGTAATTCTTAAAACTCCGGGAGGTGTCACCCTAACACCTGCTGATTCTGCTCGCTTACTAGCTGATACGCTCTTCCCTGATGACTACCCTGAAGATGATACTTTAAAACAGGCAGAAATGCGTCAAGTATCTCAAACAAACCCGCCCTTTGAATGTCTATCACCATCTGGTCCACCAATTAACGGCCCGGAACTCTTGAGTGTTCTAACTTCGATAAAATCTAACAAGGCACCTGGAAAGGATGGACTTACCATTGATATTTGCAGGGCAGCTATTGAAGCAGACTGTCGACTGTTCTTGGCTCTTTTTAACAGATTACTGGAGATAGGACTATTCCCTGTAATTTGGAAATCTGCCTATATTTGTATAATACCAAAGCCAAAAAAGGAAGACTATACGAACCCAAAATCTTATAGACCAATAGGTCTACTTCCAATCATGGGTAAGATCTTTGAGAAAATCTTTATAAATCGGCTCCTTTGGCATTTGGAAGCTAGAGGACACTTGAACACTAGGCAGTATGGTTTTATGCCACAGCGTGGTACGGAGGACGCTCTCTATGATCTAGTTGAACATATTAAACATGAAAGGAATGCAAAGAAAAAGATAGTTTCTTTAGTATCATTAGATATAGAGGGTGCCTTTGACCATGCTTGGTGGCCTGCAATCAAAAATCAATTGCTTGCAAAAAACTGCCCTGTAGATATCTTTGAATTGGTTGATAGCTATTTAAATGATAGAACTATCACCTTAACATATGCCGGAGCCACGGTTACCAAGTCTACTACCCGAGGCTGTGTGCAGGGGAGTGTAAGTGGACCACTGATGTGGAATATTATTCTTGACTCGCTTTTTGATTTGTTAGAAGACTCACCAATATATGTCCAGGCTTTTGCTGATGATGTTGTTTTGGTTGCTTCTGCAGATAATGTCAGAGAGCTCGAGACATTGATCAACCCCGTTCTAGATCTTGTTGCTGAGTGGGGTTTGGATAACAAATTGAAATTTTCACCTAAAA
Organism: Erynnis tages; assembly: GCA_905147235.1. Lineage (NCBI taxonomy): Eukaryota > Metazoa > Arthropoda > Insecta > Lepidoptera > Hesperiidae > Erynnis > Erynnis tages. Next base: position 7,405,436 of record LR990073.1, read on the forward strand.
AAACTGCACATATGGTACTCACAAGAAAAATAAACCCCGGCATACCACAAATAACCATGGCGGGTGTTATATTGCCACCCGTTGATTCAGTAAAGATATTAGGGCTGGTAATTGATAAAAAATTAACGTTTCGAGACCACATACAAACTGTATGCACCAAAGCTGTAAATTTATACAAGAGCCTTTCTAAAGCAGCTAGAGCCTCTTGGGGTCTTAATTCGGACATTATAAGACATTTGTACAAAGGAGCAATTGAACCTGTGTTACTATACGCAGCTAGCACTTGGGCAGATAGTACTTCCAAGAAGTATATAGTTAAGCGTCTTAGGTCCACTCAGCGTTTATTTGCAATAAGAATTGCAAAATCTTACCGTACAGTCTCGTTCCTTTCAGCTGTGACAATAGCACGACTTTTGCCAATTGAGTTACGAGTCCATGAGGTGGCTGAGTTATTTGCAGTTAAACGAGGGAAACCTCTTCCGGAGGCTGGTTATCAAACAATTGAAAGAAGAACACCATTCTTCTTATTACCGCATCCTGGCCTTCAAAATGCAATCCCATATAGAGTGTTGGAAAATGTCGCTGGTATTGATTCTAATGAAAAACCTTCATTTCCTGTAAGTATTTACACTGATGGTAGCAAAATTGATGGCAAAGTTGGTTGCGCTGTCTCCTGCTGGAGAGATGGAATTGAGGTACTGAGCAAAAAATTTAGACTAGAAACGTTCTGCTCTGTTTATCAAGCAGAGCTTTTCGCACTGAGACAAGCGATACGGCTTTCTTTGGAGCTTCCGTCTTGCAGGGAGTATGATATCCTGAGTGACTCACGCTCCTCCCTGCAAGCGTTAGCAAACCCTCGGTCCACACATCCTTTGGTGAACGACATAAAAATGGAGTTGTTACGAGCATCCGAAAAGGGCATCATTCTTAAACTCTGGTGGGTTCGCGCCCATGTAGGAGTGATAGGTAATGAACGTGCAGATGAACTCGCCAAGCAAGCTGCTTTATATAAAAGAACAATTGCAGATTATAACAAAGTTCCGATGTCATTCGCCAAACGTATGATACGTCAACGCACTCTCGATGCATGGCAACTACAATATACCGAGTCCCAAGCAGGCAAAATTACTAAACTGTTTTTTCCAGATATTCAAAAGGCATACCGGTATATAGAAAAGATTGGCGTATCATACTGGAAAACACAAGTGTGGACCGGTCATGGTGGTCTTGCTCAGTACCTCCATCGTTTTGGGCTACGTGATGATCCCCGGTGCGTGTGCTCTCCTGACACCGAACAGACAGTCGAGCACATCCTGAACGAATGCCCACGATTCAGTTTCAAAAGGTGGCAATTTGAAACTGAATTGAACACAACTATCAATACCGATAGTTGGAGTTGCCTCCTGGCTGGGGATCGTTCAGGAATTAAGTTCTCTGACTTCTGTGTTGGTGTCATGCAAGCAGTTGCACAACTAAATAAGTAGGTTAGTTGTTGTTATTTTTTATTATTATGATATTATTGTCCTTTGTTTGAATTTCTTAGAATTTTTTAATAATTTATATTATCTAAGGCCCTCAAAGTGTAATATTGAGGTAAACTGTTTTAAATAAATAAAAAAAAAAAAAAAAAAAAAAAACTATCAGTAGCACAGAACAAGGCAATACTATCGAATAAGTGCAATACTATTGATATAGTATCAATCGATAGTATCGTTGCAAATAAAAGTGACAGTATCGATACTATCGATACTATCGATAGTTTGTTATTAACGAACTACAATACTATCGATGGTATCGATAGTATTGCACTCATTCGATAGTATTGCCTTGTTCTGTGCTATCGATAGTATCGATACTATCGATAGGCCTATCGATAGGTTACATGATTTTAGATGAAAACTATCGATAGTTTTAATATCGATAGTTCGGCAACACTAGTTCCGCCCGTATTACAACGGACAAACGGTGGCAAAACTTCAGCGGTTTCGATAGCACAGAACAAGGCAATACTATCGAATGAGTGCAATACTATCGATACCATCGATAGTATTGTAGTTCGTTAATAACAAACTATCGATAGTATCGATACTATCGATAGGTCTATCGATAGGTTACATGATTTTAGATGAAAACTATCGATAGTTTTAATATCGATAGTTCGGCAACACTAGTTCCGCCCGTATTACAACGGACAAACGGTGGCAAACAGGGCCGGATTTAGGGGAGGGCAACCAGGGCTACAGCCCCGGGGCCTCCACAAAAGAGGGGCCCCCACAATAGACTTCAGAAAAAAAATTGAATTAAGACTAGTACACTAGTATACAAGTTTTCCTTTCATATTTTTTTGTGTTTTACCTTTACCTACAGTACTTTGTACAAACATGATTACATTAAATATTAACAGAAATTAGAATATATTTGTTCACGGCAATCAGTAAAATATCAAAATATCAAATGGCCCTGATAAGCATTTGCAATTTATTATTATTATTTATTCGAAAACTCAACTGAAAAAAATCATTGATTTTATTTGGAAAATAATTTGGGACCAAGGGGCCTCCACTCCTTTGTTGCCCCGAGGCTTCCAGACTTCTAAATCCGGCCCTGGTGGCAAAACTTCAGCGGTTTCGCATTTCGCGATTTCAGGGCGGAGGTGTGCTAACGCGGTTTACGTCCACTTTTTCGCAATGTTTTATTTATGTGCATTAAAGAATAAATAAATATAACATCGTCTTGTGAAAAGCGAAATACGTAAAGGTCTGTAAAGCGAATTTTATAGTAGTTATTATACGGCTGTGTTATACGGTACCATAAAATTTATATAGGTAAGACTCGACCTGTCCTTAATTTAGACTGTCTATCCAAAGTACTTCTATCTAAGATACATGTCTCTAAGTTAGTCACTTTAACTCTCACCCAGTTACCCTCGCCCCTTTCCTCTCTCTCCTTAAAAATACAAATTTCCAAAAATCGTAGCGGATTTATAGGGATATAAAAATGATAAATAAACGTGTCAGTATTCCTTACGTAACTATAACCCTCATACAAAGTTACCCTACCCCCTTAACAATAAAATTTTCACAAATTATTTTGCAGTGGTAAAAAAGATTATAAATTAACTTATATTACATACAAGCTTTTTCCAAAATTTTGCCTTCGAGTAATTATCGAGTGCGCGGAAATTAACTTTTCCGCGCACTTTTTGAATTTGGCACATGTTAGTGTTCAGCGCCAAAGACATCGAACGCAAATAGATAATTGTTTGAATAAATACGACAAAACTACACTAAGTATTAAGTTTTTAGTTGTTTTATTATCAGATACTATTTAATTTCAATTTAGTTGTTACGTACTCTATGTTTAATTAAATAGTAATATTGCAATAGAATATGAGGGGCCTTTCATTTTCTCATAGAGGGTGATGAAAAGAAGAGTGTATCGGGACAAAATATATTTTTGGCTCGGGCGACGTATAGTCCAAGAACCCAGAGCGTTCTGACATAACTTATTTTTACATGGATGAAATCTTCACGACTTAGTAGCGTTTAGTATACTTTAAATACCTGCCTACTTGTGGAGCTTGCCCTGTGACACCTGGGCAGGTACCAGGTGAGAAAGGTGACTAAAAATATGAGTTATCTAACTTAAATTTGTATGGCTGATTTTTATATATATATTTTGTAGAATATTATTCTAAACTAGAATTATAAAGTGTCAGACACTTTTCATGGACTAGAGCTTTTGTCAGACGCTTTAAAGCTCGACAAAAAATTAATGAACTTTACTTATTTTATCAAGTCTGACTTTTAAATATGTTATTCAAGTAACTATTACAAAGTTATATTTCATCAGTCAGACAAATTCGAGTGACCAAACATCCCCTAAACACAAAATTATCCAGCCGGGAGTGCGAGCGCGAGAGCACTATGCGCATGCGTCTCAGAGTAAAAAATTGAAATGTATTGAAAATACTTTCTAATTTCAATCCAAGATTTTTGCATCATTACTTCAATAAGATCCCTTATTAAAAAAAAGATTTAAAAAGATTCAACCCATGCAAAATGTATATCTATATATTTGTCAAGTTGAATCTTTTTTAATCTCTTTGAGCCATTTCGAATCTTTTCAAATCTTTTTTTCTAATCAGGGATGAGCTTCAATATTATGTTGTGAATTAATAAATATTAAAGTGAATTTATTTATTGCATGTATTTGGGATAGTGAATATATGAGGAGCTATTTTGTTTTATAAGGAATTATCTTTATTTTATTGTAAAAAAGATACCTGTTAGAAAAATATATTTTACCAAAAAATATATAACTATGATTGATTACAGCAAATATTTGTTTATCTTTTAATCATCGCAATTATCATACAATTTTTAAATGTTTCTTCGGTAAATAATTTTAGTTTATCATGATGTTGTTTACAAAATACATTTTGATTTTTCTTCTTCTATGGTTTTCACTATTGCCAGTAACCCATTAATGACCCACTACAGGGTCGGGTCTCCTTCTCGTAATGAGAGGGATGTAGGCCTTAGTCCACCACGCTGGCCTACTGCGGGTTGGCGCAATAAGCACGTATAATACACTGTAGAGTGGAGCAGATGGTGAGTTTAAGAAGAGGAACCAAGTTGTTGTGAAAGTCCAAGTCGCTCTGAAATGCATGCGCATAGTGCTCTCGCGCTCGCATTCCCGGCTGAATAATTTTGTGTTTAGGGGATTTTGTGTTTAGGGGATATTTGGTCACTCGAATTTGTCTGACTGATGAAATATAACTTTGTAATAGTTACTTGAGTAACATATTTAAAAGTCAGACATGATAAAATAAGTTCATTAATTTTTTGTCGAGCTTTAAAGCGTCTGACAAAAGCTCTGGTCCATGAAAAGTGTCTGACACTTTATAATTCTAGTTTAGAATAATATTCTACAAAATATATCTAAAAATCAGCCATACAAATTTAAGTTAGATAACTCATATTTTTAGTCATCTTTCTCACCTGGTACCTGCCCAGGTGTCACAGGACAAGCTCCACAAGTAGGCAGGTATTTAAAGTATACTAGACGCTACCAAGTCGTGAAGGTTTCATCCATGTAAAAATAAGTTATGTCAGAACGCTCTGGGATCTTGGACTAGTACTTAGAATCCGTCGCAACGTTTAGGCAGGAATCTGCTTTTATCGACACTGGTCTATAGAGTAAGCGCAAAAAATGTGTTTATTAACGACATCACATTAGAAACGTCTAAAATTATCAGTTTCTCTCTAAAAACTCTATTGTATCATACTAATGTAAATATTATTACTTATTGTGGATTACACTAGTAAATCTGAAAATTGATATTGAGCTTGTGTATAAACCAGGCGACTCTAATATTAATGATTTCTTGCACGACATTGAATCATAAATACAAAATAGAAAGAGGGCAATTGTGTTTGGAGATTTCAATCTCAATCTGCTAAATGCTGACCGGAACACAAAAAAATATATAAATGTAGTGCATGAAGCTGGTTTTACTATCCTAAATAAAATAGAAGAACAATACTCTACTCGAACAACAGAAACAACAAAAAGTATTTTAGATCTTGTGATATCAAACCTTAAAGACGAAGCTTTCATATATCTCTGCTGGATTCATCAATATCAGATCATCAATAAATATTTGTAGGAATGAAAAAATATAAACCAGAGGCCATTAATTTTGATATACTTCATGAAATTTGTGAAAAGGAGCTTTGGGAGTTTAAAAATGAAATTAAAAACTTTACACACCTTTATAAAATAATTAATAATGTTCACACACAAAGTAAAATTACTTAAACTAAAATTCAGAACTTACCTCAAAACGACTGCATACAAAAAAATATCATCACTAGCATAAATATTAGAAATAATCATTGGCAAAAACTAAAAAGAAATAGTGTTAACAAAGAAAAAAGAAAAACTTAAAAAACAACATCAGAAATTAAGAAATGAAGTAACGGAACTTATAGCCAAAACGAAAAGTAAATACTACTTAGAATCCTTCAAAAAATGCCATAATAACCCTAAAAAGATGTGGAGCCCAATCCAAACTCTTTCAAAAAACAAATTAAAAACTGTCCAAATAGTAATCTCTACACACTTAGTGCCAAAAACTTAACTAGCACACTGCAAAATCTTGACAAATGCAGCGAACGTGAAGTAACTAATATAATTGACAAACTGGACTCGAATACGAGCTGTGGAATCGATGGTATTACCACAAAAGCACTTAAATGCCTAAAACCACTACTTCTCACTAACCTAACCAAGTCTATAAACGAATGTTTTGACAGTGGAATATTCCCAAACGAATTAAAAATAGCAAAAGTAACTCCTATACATAAATCCGGCTCAAAATCAGACCCTAGCAATTACCGCCCAATTTCTGTCTTACCAGTAATTTCAAAGGTGTTCGAAAGACTGCTATACACTTGCCTATCCGAGTATCTTACTTCCATAAATTTTCTTTCTAGTCGCCTATATGGTTTTCGTCCAAAATCGAATACTTTAGCCGCAACAATTGATCTTATTACCAAAATTAAAACAAATGTCGATAAAAAATGTAGGTCTGGGCATATTTGTCGACCTAAAAAAAGCATTCGACTCCATAAGCCATTCTCTATTAATTAAAAAACTTTCTCATATCGGCATACGCGGCACAACGCGTTAAAAATTTTCAAAAAATATTTAAGTAATAGGCTTCAAATTGTCAAAATTGGTAATTATCAGAGCTCTCCACGGCCCGGCGCATAGCTCTACGTAGATTTCGGCATTCCCCAAGGCCCGATAATCGGCCCGCTTCTCTTTTTGATATACATTGACAATATAACTGACCTCACTATAAGTGGTGAAATTTCTCTGTATACGGACGATACCTCTATTTTTTATTCCGGAAATTCTATTGATCAAATTATTCCTCGAGCCCAAGCGGACCTTAATGTACTAATAAATGATTTCAATGCAATCTACTCACCATTAATGTATCAATAACCTCATACCTACATGATATTTAGAGCAAAAAATAAAAAAAACTCAACCATCCACTACCATCTTACTATAAATAATACTAAAATTAAACATACTAACATAGAACGCTTTCTAGGACTTATATTAGACGATACTCTTACGTGGAAATCGCACATTAAATTAGCTAAGTGAGATCAAAATTATCCTCTTTGCTTGGCACGCTGTATGGTTGTATTAGATGCATACCAAATCGGATAAGACATATGATATACAATGCAATGGTAAAACCACAACTAGATTATTTAATATATTAGATTAAATTTGGTGCTTTGCCTATAAATCAAATTTAAAGGAACTGCAAATAAAGCCAAAATAAAATTCTAAAACTTTTATTTAATTACGATTTTTTAACACCTACTGACAAACTGTACAAAGAAAACAAAATGTTGAACGTCTATCAAACATATTGCTTTCATACTTTTGTTCTTATAAAAAAAATCCTAGATAATAAAATACATACAGAAATTAAACTTACATCGAACAAATGTCGCGGGAAAAAATACTTCGTAATTTCAACCATATCTTTATCCCCAAAGTACGCAAAAACGATGGCAAACAAATTATATACTACAATGGCGCAAAATTATATAATAAATTACCGAATGAAATTAAACATTGCAACAGTTTAAATATATTTAAAAATAAATTAAAACAGTACATTATTAGTTACCTCTGAATCCGGCCCTGCCTACTCTGCTCGCCCGTTATAAAATCTTTTACAACTACCTCCTCTACGTAATCTCAACAGCGTAAACAATAACTTCAAGTTTTAAATCATACAACTAAACTTATTAATACCTACTCGTAAAATAGACGAACACAGCTCTTTTCTTTTCTTTTCGTTCAAACCCTAAACTGCTGGTATGCTCATATTTAGTACTTGACAAATGTAATTATTTCTCATTAAGTGAAATGTAATTTATTTTGAGAATAAATAAATGTCTAACCAGATTTGAAATTTGTAATATAATTTTTGGTTGATGTCGTACATTTAATTTCTTTTTTAGTATTTTTTTATTTCATTTTCTTTCTTTAACTTCACTTTTTTGTAATGTCCACATTAAACCCTTCATTTTGATACCCCACTCGATAGGATTTGAGTATTTTTGTAGTCGTAAACGTCGTAAGTCGTCGTTAGTCGTAAAAACTTGGCTCTAAAAGTCAGTCATTTTGTTTTTTGGGTATTTTATGTACCCAGTGTCACTCTCATGATTGAGACAAATCCCAACGACACCTCTCAAGCTAAAATCCATCAAGCCGTTTATGCTGCAGTGCGTGCCAAAGAAACAGTCACAAACAAACATACAAATATACATACACTCGAAAAACATAACCCTCCTTCTGTCACAGTCGGGTAAAAATGAGCTCTATCCTTAAGTTTGCCGTATGTCATTACTTTCCAGAATTTGTTCCTTATTAATGACATCGAATGGAGTATACAGGCTGTGATTTTTTTTTCAAAATCAACAGGTGCAAATCCTGGCTAGGCCTATCGATTTTTCAAAAATTTAATGATGCAGTTTTATTTTTCATCAAAATCGGTTCTCAGACTCCTTTCAGCATTTTTCGCTATTCCTCATAGTTTCGGATTTCCCCATCCACGAACACTTGAAAAATTCACCTGTATATATATGGCAGGGAGTGAAAGACCATCGAGTTTTAGCCGGTAGGAAAAAAGTATCTAGTGACATGTCAAATTGTAGCAACTTACAGAAAATCTTAGCCGCCCAATAGGTGCCATAGCGTACGGTATTCCAAAAAATATTTCAATGGGGTTAACGGAATTCTCCATGTAAACTTTGATCTGAAAATTGTAACAAGAAGTCTAAGAACAATACCAGTGTTATTTAACTTATTCACATTTTTCTATCAATAAAAAAACTCTCATTAAAATATGTAATGAAATAACATTAAAATTGCTTACCCCAACAATACGACCCTGCCGTAGATTAACAATAGGATCCTGAGCTGTTATTATTGTTAACATGAACGAGTACAAAAAGTATAAAAAAAACATTTTATAACATTGAAATTGTGTTACATTAAGTGTCGCAAACTTTTAAAATGTCCCAACTTTCTATTTTACAGAATCTTGCATAAAACGTTTGATACACAGGCTACAAAGCTGATGTATGGCCATTGACTGTACACGGCATGGGCATTCGACACAATAAAAATTAGATTGAACAATGATTACTCTCCAGCCCATGACGAGAACATTGCAATGCTACATACAAGTGACTATGCCATTGTTCTGAATTCAGAGCCTATCACAATCAAAACACATCTTTTGTAATTTCAATTATTATTAAAAAGCTATTAACACGTTCACGTACACAAGCCTTTTTCAAAAACTGCTTGATGTGGCAGTGGCACGTAAATTTTCCATGCAAAGGCGGCATTTCGCCTTGGAATGGGTGGTCGTATACCTAGTCTATTTAAAAGTATAAAGCGAGTCGAAAGTATAAAGTTGGGATGAACACTAACGAACGGCAACAGAAGAGATCGTCGTCAGATTATGCCATATTTAGTCCAGTCAAATAAGGATTTCACCTCGGAATGATCGGATAACAGGCTGTAAACTCGTGTTAATACACCTTAAGGCTAGGATATTCGAGCGTAGCAGGTTTTATGTGAAGTATTCCCGCTAACGGCATGTAGGTAAGCTCATAAGTAATCATTTAAGCCATGCGAACCTCTAGCCTAAATTCAACGGTTTTCGAAATACATTTGCGTTTGTTTGAATTTGAAGAAGGCACTTTTAGGCTAACTAAAGTGCCATTAAAAAACACTTGATAAGATTGGAATTTTTATTATCTTGGAGTACTTGACATTTGTAGCTTCAATAACAAATCCAAAAATGTATTAAAATTGCAACGGTTTGATATTCTAGCCTTAAAAGTAAAAAAATCTGTAAATTTTTACTTGCTTTCATACAAATAACGGCTGTTTATTTAAAAAAAAGTCTAATCAATTGAATGTGCAAAATACGTTAAAAACTTCCTTATTTTTCTAGCAAAATTCGAATCTTATCAAGTGGGTTTTTTTATTAACACTTTAGTTATCTTAATAGTGACTTCTTCAAATTCAATCAAACTCAAGTAGGTATCTCGAAAACTGTTGAATTTTGTATAGAGCTTCACATGGCTTAAATTTTGAGCTTGTTTACACGCTTTTATTAGGAATACGTCACATAACAAATCACCCTGTATAATAAAAAAATATATAGCCTATGTGTTACCGGCTGTTTTTCTCTATACAACAATCCAAATTTCATTCAAATCCGTTCAGCCGTTCCAGAGATGTGCGCGCACAAACAAACAGACAAAAATTGTAAAAGTATATTTTTGGGCTTAGAAGCGTCCTGATTTGGAAAAAGTTAATTTCACTCAAAAATATTACATGTACAGAATTCATAGCTCAACAATTTTATTAATGTATAATAGAAGATAGAAGAAGTTATCAGAATTTGTGCATTCTTCTCTATATATATAAATTTTAATTGTGCCAAATTTCAATAGCTGTAAATTGTACCCCCTTGTACGACTGCTCCCACACTATTCGCTAAATACTTATTGTTAATTTAACATTTATAGTGAATAGGTAGTAAAATCAAAAAATACTAAAAGTGACAAACAGACCATTTTAAAAGCATGGGCAGTTAATTTTGTCACTGACTGTAGATACTTTTATCTAAAATCTAAATAGTCGAGGCGTTTGGAATAGGAGCCAAAAATTAAATCACAAAAGAGAAACCCTATATTTTTTATAGGACAAAAAATTCCAAATTTATTAAGACAAACAATTTTTGTGATACAAATCAATTTTTCTGTTTTACATAAATTTTGTTACACTTTGATATTGGTAAAGGCTAGTTCGAATTTTTTCAATATGTTTTTGTAATAATAATGAATTGGCTGGTTGTTTGCTAGACCAATTGTTGCTAACATAAGACCATAGCCAAGAAGTATAGAGAATAACTTATGTCTGGAGAGCCACTGCCAAAGTCCACCAGCTGAAATCGTAAAACGGATACAAATGTATACCATACCTACATGCCTCCTAGTTTATAATATTTCTTTAGGTATTATTTGTGTGTTCGATCAAATTTCAATGTCTCTTCATAATATTTTTAACCTATAAGTACGTTAATGTTTAATAGCTCGTATTGTGGACGGAATCGATCGCGATTTTGGGAAGAATAAATGTGTAAGTAGGTACCTATGTACTTTGTACTTATTCAAAAATACTTTTGCTTTTGATAGAAACTTTATTAGATTAGATACTTACGATTTCTATTGGAGTTGGCTGTAATAAACCTCATCGATACAGGTTGCTTAGCATACACGAACAAATATCGCACTCTCACCAAATCACAGTTGGTAACAATATAATGTGTCATTTGAGTATCACATTTTTGTTCAGTGGATTTTTCATTTTTTTCATCGTCAGTAACACCGTCACCTAAATTGAAATAAATTTAATAACATAATATTTTATTTAATTCGTAAACAAAACTAGTCATTTTATTTGCGTATTTGCGTTAAGAAAATAGTGATTCATCGTTGTCACTCAGTTAAGGCCCCTCGGGTCAATTTTGACGTTTTTAGATACGCGAGTTCTTAAAGAAATCATTAAATTATAATCCTGATAAAAATATATGTTATAGAAGCATCTATGATCTAATGAATTTACTGGATAAAAACACGACACTTAATACTTTTAGATAGGGAGGTGGCGAGCTTAGGTATATGATTTGCTCGTACTCCGTATTGATAGGCATTAAAGTTGGGATCAATACGACAAAATTTCTTAATGAATGAAGGTCGTACGTTGCTGCTTTTTTTCCTACAGGGCTTCAAATCTGTAAAAAAATTGGGACTAAATCATTTGCTCGTGTCTGCCTCTGGGGTTAATGGTTAATACTATTTTGATTTGATTTTGAAGCGGCGGTGATAGCCTAGGGGCTTAGAATTCGACCTCGAATCGAGGGGTCCGGGTTCGAATCCCAGTGGCACGCACCAATGACTTTGTAATAAAAGTTATGTGCGATTTATAAATTTAAATATCACCTGCTGTTACGGTGAAGGAAAACATCGTGAGGAAACCTGCATGCTTGAGTTCCAAAAAAAAAAAATGTTCTCAAAGGCATGTGAAGTCCACCAACCCGCAGTTGGCCAGCGTGGTGGACTAAGGCCTACATCCCTCTGTGGTGGTAGTAGGTCACTAATGGGTTACTGACTGACCATTTTGATAACGAAGAAAATCTATGAGGCAGACATCCAGGGCTCTGCATTATCACAGGTGGATGCAAAAATGTTGAAAAAAAAAACTCTACTAAAGCATTTGCTCGTAGCTATAACTGGGTCCATACGATTTATTAGAACAGGGAGTTCTAAAAACATTTGGCAGACACATTACCTGCTGACTTTAACCGTTACAGGTGGTTTCAAAGTCTTTAGGCGTAGTACAGACAGGGTACTTTGAATCGCACGTTTTGCTAACGCGCATTTCGATTTTCAATTTATTTGTTTCGATTAATATTTTGTAAACATAGACCTGTTAATTGAATGCTTCACTCAAGCGTTGATTTAAAAAAAATCAAATGGTCTGCTTTCGGAATATCAGTGACCTGGGTGTCTGCCTCATTCTTTTTTCTTTCTTTTATAAGCAATATTAACAACAGTCAAAGAGGCAGACACGAGCAAATGATATAGCACCGTTTTTTTTGACGACATTTTTGAAGCGCTATTAATTGAAAACGCAGCGCTGCGATGGTGGCAGACTATTTTTCTGCGATCGTTCACAGTTATTTTAAACGAACACTGCAGGTCTGCCAATCGTGCAAATCATTTGTTTTTTTAATATCATAAAAAAATCTTAAAAAATTCATAACTTCAAAAATCAGAGTACTTGCATGTCTGCCTTTTTGATTTTCTTCATTTTGACAAGGTTTATAAACATCAGCCTTAGAGGCAGACACGACATAAGGGCACCAACCCTTATTTTTTGAACGGTGAAAATTAAGAGTTGTATTTATTTTTTGATGCCATATTATAAAAAAATAAAAATAAAAAAATTATCCAAAAAATGAAATAAAAATGTTCGGGGTGGACAACCCTTATCACTTAGGGGTATGAAAAATAGATAGTAGCCGATTCTGACCAACTGAATATGCATATAAAATTTCATAAAAATCGGTTAGGCCGTTTCGGAGGAGTATCGTAACTAACATTTTGAAGACATACGTGCGTTTGCGCGAGATCACAGCGGCTACTAAGCGCGCGCCAACGTGTGAACGCGTCGCAAGCGCGTGCCGCAAGTGCCCTTTCATCAGTGTCCAAAAACCGACACTAGACCGGATCGGAAGCAAGCGGCCACAAGCTTACGCAAGCCAAGCCAAACGCTCTCTTTCCACGCTTGCGTTGGTGGTCGCTTGGCAAAGCCATAGCCATTGTGGAAACGCGGCATTACGCGTACCTACGTAACTCACAGCTCGCGCGTGAGGCCCCACGCGCGAGCTGTGAAGTATTCCATCCGGATGTGGCTGTGTCGCTGTAGCGTAGGTATATTTTTGATACCTACACGGGGAGTGGGCCAGGCCTGCTTTTGCTCCGTCCGTTTGCGATACATACTGCGATGTTGGGTCGTTTTCAAATTTGGGGCCAAAGCATATTTTGCGGTTTAATTCTTCTGGTGTAGAAGTTTACATTACTGAAATTATTCTAAACTAAGAAGTCATATGAGACGCCTAGGGTACCAATAAAAGTACTTGCTTATCCCTTCAAATTACGGAGATAGGCCAGTTAAAGTAGTCCTTATCTCTTTAGTGTCACTGGGTCGAATCTCTCTTTAGTATCGCTTTAAAAAATAAAAAGAACGTATTGTAGGAAATTTGAATTTTATTTTCGCAGTCTTTAATAATAATATATTATTATTCATTAGGCATGTTAATTGGTTAGCGAGGCAGTCAAGACGTTACAAGAAATACGATTTCATAGCGTTTTTAAAAAGGATTTTTTTTAATGTCATTTGTGTTACAGTAGGTACCTTGCCTCCCACCCCGTGTGGTTCCCGTGTGTCTGTCGTTCCCGAACTATCGTAGCGGTTTGTTAAGGTTTGGTAAGATTTTGGAACCTGTACCAAAATTCTATTATTAGTGTTTTAACGGCACTTAGTGCTTAGTTATTTTTTGTTTTGATTTTGATTTATTTGAATACTTAGGGATCTAAGGGTGTTTTTTTTTAATTTAAAGGCATATTTTAGAACGTTCCATACGGCCGGTATATTTAAAACATAAATAAACATATCTGTAAAGTAATTTCATGTACAGATGTTTTAAATTTTTAATAATGTAAACAAAGGTCCATTGTTCAACATCTCCAAAATTAAATATCATCATTGTAGAAAGAATAGGACTCGTACAATGAGGTATCAAAAATAAATTAAAATAAACTATGACGGACTTCCCCACGTTGACTATATTATGTATAGATATAAATATTTCGTATTTTAAATATTTCTAATTTACTTTTAATATTTTTCGCCAAGTAATTTCCCCACCTGAAAAATTCACCTGTATTCCTGTTAAATAAAAAGTTTCCTTTAATGTTAATTTTTATCCTAGTATGCATAGGTACCAATATAGTAGTCGGCATGAGTCCTGAGCACAATCTCTATTGGTCGGTTTGACATTGACGGTGCTGTAGTGTTGATTCACACGATTGGTCCGACAATCGTCAGTTCATCAGTGTATAGTTGCCGTCACGAGTGGTGAGCACAACTTTCTTTGGTCGATTTGACTTTGACTGCGCTGCGGTGCACACGATTGGTTCGACAGTCGTCAGTTTGTCAGTGTGCGTCGTCTATTAGATTGGTCCAGCACGTTGATTCGGCTGCTGTACATTGGCCGAAAGTATACAACATCCCTACCTCCCTGATAAAATCTGTGCTCACGACTCACGACAGTTACTGTACCTTATTATCTTTGCAATTGCACTGATGCGTCACTTATTTTCTTAACGCGAATAACCTTTATTTATTGCAGATATTGTTTACCTCCACTAGTCACCAGTTTTTGGTAATTAATTCCTTCAGGAGCATCTATTACTTCGCACATCGCTATGCATGATAAGTGTCCACCGATACAACTAGCTCCCCATCCAAATCCACCATGACTGTACGGTAAACTTAAGCTTAGGTCTGGCGATAAAAAAACACCGTTTCCCACTAAAGTTGTCTGAAAAGAAAAATGAAAATTTTGCTTTAGTGAAGTTTTACAGTAACATCAATAAACCAAGTCATTTTTTATTTTATCAAATAGTCCAGCAGCCATCCCCTGTTTTTTTCAGTGATTAATTCGGTCGTTCGGTTTGACGAGACGCCCAAGTTTTTCGTGTGTCCAAATTCTCAAAGAGGTAGGTGTAATGAACTGCGCAGCTGTAAAACATGTCGATTTGGTACGGTGTCGAAATTGTCTGACTAACGGTAAAATTTTTATTGAAATTTTAAGATACTAAACTTGGAAAAACAATTGTCCTACAAAATCGATGGTTTGAGTTGGAGCGTCCTCCACACCGAATATGTCAAAGTTATGAGGTCACCAGCTGATTTTTTGGATTTTTTTTTAAGTTGTATTTATATTTCTTTGCAACAATCCTCACACATGGAACAGGTTTTGGTATGGACCCACCACTCCCCTTCTCTCCAGGTAGGTACGAGTATATAGCATCACAACTTATTCCAATAGTACACGACACGTGTTTCGCCCCAAAATAGATCTCCATCAGGTGATGTGGACTCTAGAACGGTTGGTTGTCGAGTGATTTTTTGTATGCAGGTTAGTAAATATTAGTATGATTGAATGGCCACATTGTCCTACAAATGTAGGGTTTCCTAGTCCTACGCTTGGAAGTTGTCGATTCCACGGTTACACTTGTTTCATTAATAACAACCTAGGTTTGATTTTATCCTATCGGGAATAAAGTGTTGTATTTCCAGCAAATGAAATACTTTGTCCACTTATTATTTAACTTTACATTTCGATATAGAG
Source organism: Erynnis tages (assembly GCA_905147235.1). Taxonomy (NCBI): domain Eukaryota; kingdom Metazoa; phylum Arthropoda; class Insecta; order Lepidoptera; family Hesperiidae; genus Erynnis; species Erynnis tages. The sequence goes on from LR990073.1 coordinate 7,421,541, forward strand.
TTAAATTCGTAAACAATCCCGAGTAAACCACGTTGTCGTTAGACATTGAAAAGGAAGCCCAAACACAATAATTCTCTACTCCGTAAAACTGTAGTGTATGTCAAGCGGCCCAGATAAGCATGTACCATTTTCCACCAGTATTTCACGGAGTAGGATTGTAGGAGGTCGGGGCAGTACTCTGCTCTGCTCTCACCTCAGAGGCACAATGTTCGATCCGTCGGGCGGGGGAGCTAATTTTTTTTCATCTGGTCAATATAAATTCTTAATAATGTTTGAACAATTGATTAACTTTAAGTATTGAAGAAATTAAGAACTTTTAGTTAATTATTAATTATTTTTCATTAATTATTAGGTTTATAATTATTAGGTTTCGCTTGACCAGTTTTGAGGACTGTTCAATAAATTGTTTATATCTCAGCAATTTTTGCACATGCTAAGAATGAATAGTTACCTCTGTGATCAATGCATTCTTTTTTTAACATATCAAGTAAAAATCAATAATATTTAACAAATTGATGAATTTATGAAATTATAAAATCAACTATTTTCTATCTTTTTTTAAATATTTTTAATGAAGCCAATAATATGTGCATAATTGACTAGATACAAACTTCTCAAAAAAAGTTGTTTATGGATGTAACTCAATGTTTATAATAATAGAAATAGTGCTGCTATTGAAAGTATAAATGTTCGCGCTATAGGAAGTAGCCGAGTGGGGGCACTGAAGGAATTTTTCGGAAGAAACTGAGAGAGGTGTGAGGGGGAATTATTATTTTCAATATTCCTGTACTAGTGATACATACCCATTTTTTGATAGGACACTGTTTGATTTAGGCAAAGAATGCACTAACTGAATATATGTTTTTATCCTACGGTTGTTAATGAAAAATTATCATATTATTGTCTTAAAATGTTAATAAAACATTTACTGTTAGTTAGACAACTTCGACCCTACCAAATCGACATGTTTTACATCTGCGCAGTTCATTACCTCTGAGATTTTGGAGAGGAAAAACATGGGGGTCTCGTCGAACCGAACGAACTCACGAAGATTCAGCCTGTTATTAATCACTGAAAAAAACAAACGGTGTCTGCTGGACTATAACCAAAACCATAAGAAAACTAAAAACCTTGTTCAAGTGCTGTTGCAAGCCAAAATTCAATATAGTATAGAAATTTTCTAGACGATTTCCATGATAAGCGTAAAAAACTTTTTGGTTTTTGGAAAGTTCCTTCCATTTCATTTCTGCGCTAGACTTGCATGTGTTTACAACTTGAAAAATGTATTGCGGCTTTGCTGCTGTTACCAAAGAGCGCGCATTCAAAAGAACCGTATCATGCTGTAACATAATAATAATAATTATTATGATCTTTTATTTATCATGAATTATGATCAAATCATGGATGATGTTAAATTACAAATCTATCGTAACAAAAATCAGTGATTTGATAAAATCTCCGATTTTTATGAGGGAAATAACCCTACAGAGCAATTTGTGTGACTATATCACAGATTCTGTTATTTTCCTGCAACATATATATATCTTACCGATTCTTCGGGCACAGTCTTTAAGCTAGGTTCCTTTAGCCGAACAAGCACGTAGAAAAGCAAGTCCACAATTTCGCTGATATTAGACAAGTTTGCTAAGTTGTCTAACTGTTGCAATACTAAATCTAATGCTGGTACGTCTGTGATTATGCTAAGCTGTAAATGTAAGTCATAGATTGGGAGTGAGTAGGTAAAAGTACAAAATATGTATATTTATTATATACTAAAAGTAATTTGGGAACCGATTTTGATGAAAACTAAAACTGCATCATAAATTTTTGAAAAATCAATATGCCTAGCCACGAGTCAAACCTATTGATTTAAAATCACACCCTGTATTAATTATTACACCATTTAATTTTGAAAGTGTCACTAAAATGGAACAAGTTCTCGAAAGTAGTTGGTTATGACATATTTTTTGTAAAAACTTAGTTTTTGAATTATTTATGAAAAACCGCTTTAAAACATGTACTTTTATCACGAAAAATCACAATTTTTGATCTTTATTAACTCAGAAAGTATTGATTTATTCCGAAAACTTTATAAAACAAATTTTGCTTAGAATTTGTCTCTCTATCGATTCCTGTGGTTATTTTTATTAAAATAACTTTCACCCGCGAGAAGGAGTGGCATCCAGCCCAGGGCAAAAGTGCAGGTTGGCACTATGTCACTTTTGTTTCTTAAGGTATCCCCCACCTAATCACCAATTTTCATGAAAATCGATGGAGGTTCAACGAAATCGGAGGTGAAAACCTTCATTGACTCCACTAATAGGTAATTTGGGTAAAATGAATGAAAACTAGTAATACCTACCAATTCATCCATATCTTTTATTCCATTTTTGATAAATGCTGGGGGGAACGGTCTTAAACAGCTTTCATATCTAAAACTAAACGCAGCTGCTACAAAAAGGCTCCATTTTATGTCAGCAGCTTTGAAGTCCTTTTCGAGTACAAGTCTGTGAAATAATTTCAAAGGTATTGTTACTAATATAGTGACTGGCACGTCAGTGATCCCCAAGCACACGGCGCTCTGAAATTACGTAAAAATTAGCAGAACCAATTTATAGATTAGAGGTTTACACAGAAAACAAGAGATTAGTTACTGTCAGTCACCGTGTACTGGGCTGTGTAATCTCTACGTGGGAATTGCTAAACTCGAGCAGAATCGAAGATCTTGTCTAAATCTGTTAAGACTTCGAAAGAAATCCTGTAGGTATAAATAATTCACCAACACCGAGCAGTAACGCACTGTGAGGGAATCCCTTCTATCCTTCCTTTCAGCCCTTGGCAGTCCACTGCTGGATATGGGCCTCCCCTAATCGACGCCACTCCACACGGTCCTGGGCCCTCTGAATCCAACGGTTTCCCGCTGTTTTCTTCAGGTCATCAGTCCACCTGGTAGGAGGGCGGCCTGTACTCCTTTTGCCTAAACGTGGTCGCCATTCGAGGACCTTATTTTCGCCATCGGTTGTCAGTCCTGCGAACGATGTGGCCAGCCCATTGCCACTTTAATTTGCAAACTTTGAGAGCTATGTCGGTCACCTTCGTTCTTCTACGGATTTAATCATTTCTGATTCTGTCTCGTAGAGATATACCAAGCATAGCTCTCTCCATTGCCCTCTGAGCGACTCTGAGCTTGTGGATTAGGCTCACAGTAAAGGATCACGTCTCGGCACCGTAGGTCATCACTGGCAACACACATTGCTCGAGGACTTTTGACTTCAGGCACTGAGGTATATAATATCGGACGTTGAAATCGAAGTTGTAGCTTAACAACTCCGGGAGTCGGGAGTAATTTTACTAGAATTTTCTCCTCTTTTGTTCAAATTTTAGATAACTTTAATATTTTTGAAGTTATAAGTACAAACCGAGACTCCCTTTTTCTCTCTTCGTTTTTTTGTTTATAACAAATGTAATTTTTACTGGCGGATAATAAAAAATACGCTTTTTTTCAGAATTAAATTCAGCATCCAATGCATCAATCACCATATTATTTTTAAGAGCCCTTAAACGATTTTTCGTAGAAAACTCACTTCTCGACTAGGCTAAGTTTTTTTGAGTTGTTTTTGGCCTGTAATCTACGATCTACGAACCTGTAATAGTTGGTCTTTATCGAATGATCTTTTAAGTTTCTTAAGCAAATTGTTGCAAAAAATTCTGTATCTTTTATATGTGAATTGTAGTATTTCGGTGTTTGTGTTCGATTTAAATTTTTGATGCATTTTATCTCTTGTACGCATACAACATAACATACCTCTAGTGATCCAGGGCTTGATTATTACCATTTTGTTTGAAATTTGTCTAGTTATTGAATTTCTAGCAACAATCATTGACAGTATGTCTACGAAGTTATTTATAGCAGTGTTTATATTTTTCTCCAAAAATATTTGTTCAAAGTTGTAAGTATTACATTCAGTTTTCATATTACCAAATCGAGTTCCGATTTAAATTTGATTTCAGGTAATTTTTGTTTGCAGTTTTGTGTGTTTAATGGGAAGCGGATTATAGATACAATAACGGCTATTATAGATAGGCGAGCATTTGGGTTTATGATTTGCTCGTACTCCGTATTGATAGGCATTAAAGTTCCTGAATACAAAAAAAATTGGTAGACATTTTACTTACTGACTTTAACCGTTACAGGTGGTTTCAAAGTCTTAAAGGCATAGTACAAACAGGGTACTTTGAATCGCACGTTTTGCCAACGCGCATTTCGATTTTCAATTTATTTGTTTCGATTAATATTTTGTAAACATAGACCTGTTAATTGAATGCTTCACCCAAGCGTTGATATAAAAAAACTTCAAATGCTCTGCTTTCGGAATATTAGTGACCTGGGTGTCTGCCTCATTCTATCATAAAATCTTTAAAAAATCAAAACGTCTGCCTTTTTGATTTTCTTCATTTTGACAAGGTTTATAAACATCAGCCTTAGAGGCAGACACGAGCAAATGATATAGTATAGCTGTTTTTTTAACATTTTAAGGGGCTGTCAATTGACAACGCAGCGCTACCATGGTGGCAGACTCGGTCCTTAATATTTCTTATCGTATAATTATCGCTATTAATAATGTCTGCCACATATAGATTTTTTGCTCGCCAGCTCCCTATCTATTAGAATACGTAGCTGAATTCGAATGCATCTCTTTTTTGGTCTCCTTCTTACCTCCCTTTTTTGGGGGGAACCTTCCCAACCCCTAAAAATGTCATAGTTTTAGGTTAAGTTATAATGCTTTTTCTCCGGAACTGTGCATTACCTTGTAATGGGAGTAGTATCGGGGGTGAGGGGGCACAATAAAATCGATAGGTATTGGTTTTTTATGACATATTATTATTATTATGATTTCGAGTAATAATTTCTGTACAAAAAGTAATGATATCCCATTAAAAACATAAATGTGAAATGAGAGCCAGTGTCAATATACTTATTACTTTAGTTATGCTAAAAAAAGGCAAGAGAACGATTTCCGAGGCGCCAAATTTTGACCATGCAGTCTTCATATTTAGCCCAAAATAAGATATTTTTTAAGAGTAAAAAAAATCGAAATTTTGCCTTTAAGGGGGTGAAACGGGGGTTTGAAATTTTAAGTTTTTTATCATTTCTGAATAACTTTTACATCCGATTTGGCTCAAATTTGGTGGAGACCTTCTATTCGACAATACAAGCAAGTGTGCCAAAGGATTTCTAGCGCATCTCAATATTTTTCGAAAAATAGAATTTCCGAGGCGCCAAATTTTGACCATGCAGTCTTCATATTTAGCCCAAAATAAGATGTGATTTGAAGGTAGAGAGGAGAAAACGCCTACAATTCGGTTCTGGCACTCGCCGCCCGCTGCCGCGGCACGCTCGCTGCGCTCGCTCGGCTCGTGCGTTCTTTTAACTGTTCTAACCTAACCTAACCAATTTTAATGTTTATGGTTACCCTATTTTACATCTCTAGGTTCTAGCCTTTTTAGTCTAAAAATTGTTATTGACACCATTTTATATTTCGAGAAATCATTTCAACGCAAGATGTTCCTACTCTCACATAGCTGTGCGCGCTAAAAATCTATTATGAATAGCCAAAAAAACACTTTTTTCCAAATTTAAATGGTCATAACTCTTAAGGAAGCTGAATCAGCAAATATTTTATTCTTGAAATTCTTTTTATAATGGTCGAAATATGCCGAATCAATCGCCAAATCTTGGCGCCTCGGAAATCGTACTCTCTCCTAAAAAAAACCACGTAAAAATATTGTCACCAAATCGTACACAGAACAATTTACTATAAGTTGTTGAAAAAATCATGGTTGTGTTACTTACCTGAGATGAATAGCCTTTTTTTCCAGGGAATCTAATTTTATCTGGTTATTATCCGAAAGAGTTTCAGAGGCAGACGCCAAATTACAATTAGTAGCGGTATCAGATAAAGTTTCTGGCTCACCATCCATATTTTCCGTTGGTCTTGTAAGCTTTTAATCTAAAATCATAATTTTGAAAAATTGTGATATTTTGATCCTAGAGTCGTTAAGCAACCAAACTAACAATCGCAAAAATGACATTGACTGCCAGTATCACACAAAGGAGTATTTTTAATTTTTTTACTTTTTTATATATAATCAAAATACATATATTTATATACTAGCTGACCCGGCACATTTCGTTTTGCCATTATAAAATATGTATATTATATCATTGCAGTTTGCATAATAGAAGTGGCATCCAAAAAGAAAAATCTTGACGTTTCTAAATGCATGACATTTCCATATGAAGTAGTGTTGCCGAACTATCGATAGTAAAACTATCGATAGTTTTCATCTAAAATCATGTACCCTATCGATAGGCCTATCGATAGTATCGATACAATCGATAGTATCGATACAATCGATAGTATCGATACAATCGATAGTATCGATACAATCGATAGTATCGATAGCACAGAACAAGGCAATACTATCGAATGAGTGCAATACTATCGATACTATCGATACTATCGATAGTATTGTAGTTCGTTAATTACAAACTATCGATAGTATCGATACTGTCGTTTTTATTTGCAACGATAGTATCGATAGTATTGATACTATCGATACTATCGATTGTTTTGAACTATCGATAGTTTCACAATTTGCAATAGTATTAGGTTTGTTTTAACAGTAATGTAGTTGAGGACCATTATAGGCCGGTATCTGGCGGCACGGCAGTGCCCCCAACAAGTCAAGCAAAAAGCGGCACTAGCAAACGTAGAAGCTTCAAATTTAGAATACAATTAGTGTTTAGTGTATAAGTCGAGGAAAAACTAAAAAAAAATCGATTTCGGTCCAGTTTTCTAGATACACCAACTGCATAAATAATTTTGTAAGCCCATCCAAATGTATAGGATTACAAAGTTGTGCTTTATGGGTAGGATTGCTACCGTATGTTAACTTTTTGAAAAGTGTATCACAAATAATTTTGTATATTAAAATACTCATTAAAAGTGTATTCTTGCATTGATGGATGCTCCAATATTTCCAAGAATAAAATATATAAATACCTACATATGTCAGTGTAAATTATTCTTGTAATTTTCCAACATGCCTTGGCTAAAAGCTACACGAAAAATTGGATGCAATCAAATGGTTAAAAAGAATTATCAATGTTGTTTAGATAAAACTAATTAATATATAATTTGTTTTGAGATTTATGTATTTAAAATTCAAATTATGTTTATTTTCAATAAAAAGAAAGAGGAATTTGTTCTATAAAAATTTATTTATCACACAACACCAAATAACTGGCATTAATATTAGAATAGATGCAGTTTTATGCAGTGTAAAATATACAAAAAAAAATTCTATTGAAAAACACTTGATTGTGATTGACTATTATACCCGAAAATTGCAAACTATACTATTGCAAATTGTTAAAACTATCGATAGTCCAAAACAATCGATAGTATCGATAGTATCGATACTATCGATAGTATCGTTGCAAATAAAAGTGACAGTATCGATACTATCGATAGTTTGTTATTAACGAACTACAATACTATCGATAGTATCGATAGTATTGCCTTGTTCTGTGCTATCGATAGTATCGATACTATCGATTGTATCGATACTATCGATTGTATCGATACTATCGATAGTCTTACGATTGTTGGACTATCGATAGACTATCGATAGACTATCGATTAACTATCGATATTCCGACTATCGATCGGCAACACTAATATGAAGTATTCAATCTGAAATGATGTTTGACAGGTAGAACATGGGTTAGAACAGTTTACATAGGAAAATGAAATTGTTGTTTTTATTATTTTCTTTGCATTGTTTTCAAATTTTCTCTCCGTAAGAACCATCCTCGTACTTAAAGGAATATCCAAAAAAAAATTAGCGAAATCGGTTCAGCTCCTCCCGAGATTTTCGCTTAGCAACACATTCAGCGATTCATTTTTATATTATAAGAAGATAGTCAAGTCCGTCTGGGGGGTAAGTCTAAGGTAATTTTGACCAAAACGACCTCTGAAAAAAACAGTAATTTTGACGTGTTTTAAAGGTATTTCTCATAAAAATTATGCTAAAACGTCTTTAATAATAACTACTTTAATGATTTATTACATTTATGAAAAGAAAATTGGTTTAGTTTTTGAAATATCTGCAAATGTTTTTTTGATAGTCATGTTAGAAGCGTGACTCCGTCTGGGTGAAGGGGGTTAAGACCGTCATATTAGGTCGTCTTTACCTATGAAATTGCCGTTTTGTATGGAATAAGTGAAAGTACTTATTTTTTAAACTTAATTGTTAACAAATTGTTAAGTTGTTAAGTTTTTTAACTTAATTGTTAACAAATTGTTAAGTTAACAAAGAAATTGTTGACAAAAATAAAATATTTTAGTGTACCATTATATAGAACGGTAAATTATGATTTTTAAGAAAAAAAATTTTTTTCTTACCTAATAATTTAAACAATAGAAATATTGAAAAAACGATTATAAACAATTAAAAAAGCATTGATATAGTCCTTTTGTTTATAAAAAAAAATTAACCACTGGAGGAAAAAAAGTTTTTTTTCGTCGATAAAAGCCGATTATGGGAGAATAAAATGAAAAAAAAAATCGCTAATATTATTTGGATTTTTCATTTTTTGTTCAACGTATAAAGTTATTATAAACAGTCTTCAAATTTGTAAAACTTTTATGGAGTCTTCTCGTTAAGTATGTATATAAGGGCTCCACTAAGGGAATTTTTTTCACAATTATTAATCCTTTTTTTTAATTAACAATGAAAATGGAAGTTCGAGAAAATTGTGTTAATCAACAATCGGCTGACCTGTTGAAAAATTAACTTTAAGATAAATTTCCATCGGCAGCAAGTTCTTTGAAGTGTTCCGAATATAACATATTTTTTTTTAAATGTTCAAATAATAAAATTTATACCTTAAAACAATTATTGAGCGTGACGTACTAGAATTTGATGCCGCGACCGAAGCCTGAACGTGCCGCGCGTATGCCCATTTTCAGCGTTAAATTTAAACTATAAATAATGTAGCTAGGTGTCGAGACTTATTTTACTAGAATTTTCTCCTCTTTTAGGATCTTTTTCAAATTTCAGAAAACTTTAATATTTTTGAAGTTAAGATACAAAACCAAGACTCCCTTTTTCCTCTTTGTAATAACAAATGAAAATTTTATTGGCATTAAATTCTGCATCCAATGCAATAGTCGGCATATTTTTAAGAGCCCTGTAACGATTTTTCGTAGGAAACTAACTTCTCGACTAGGTTACTAGAATTTTCCTTTATTTTTCTTCTTTTTTTAGTCGATAATTTTTGTCTAGTTTTACCCTCTTTCGGGGTTGCACTTTATCCCGCGACACACTGTATATTATTACTAACGTTAAATTGGACTATAGTTTAAAAAATAACTAGTTGACCAGGCAGTTATCGCTCTTCTTACCGGTACTTAATAAAATGAAGTTTTAAAGTAAAAACAGCATAATAGTTCCTTAAATTTAATGAAAAATCTTACAAAATTCAGGTATACCTATATTCATGATCAAATACAAATAATTTTCACGCGGAAAAAAATTCGTAAATGCAAACTTACATAATAAAATATTTCTATTTAACTTTAAACTTAAACATTGAAAAGTAATACATATATTTAAACAACGAATTATAAAAAATACTTATAAATATTTCATACTACACTATGTTATGTAATGCACTTCCATAAGCATTTTATAGGGGAATGTTAAACAAATATATTTAAGGCAGGACTCATAACATTATTGAAAAGTATGAATATCCGACAACCTGAAATAAATAATACAAAAATGATTGGGACCTTATAGCCAAGTTGATAGTGACAATTATTTATTTATCGTTGATTTTCTCCTCAACAGCACCCTATATTATATTGAAAACTCAATAATATTATATCACGTAACGTACAATAATATTCTATATTCTAGTATTTAACAGTAAATACATAATATATTAATAATGAATGAATGTCTTAAGAAAATAATAAAAAAACTTTAAAATTAATATTTTCAGAGATATTCTCCATTACATCAATATTATAAGGGTTAAGGGTTAATATTACACTAATAAAATACATTAAATCTACAACCTTCAAACAGAATGACACTGGTTGGTATAATATTAAGTTCTGGTTCGTTCCTGTTAAAAATATTATAAAATAGATATATAGATATCTGAATTATTGTAAAACACCAACAACCTCGCAACACTAGGTAGCTAACACCATAAGCAACAACTTTTGGTAATTTGTTAATTTTTAATTTCATACAAAAATATTTATTAATTTTAATTTCCCGCTTGAATGTTTTTATCTCTACGCGCATCGCAAAGATTACGCAAACAAACCCGTGCGAAGCGGGGGAAAGGGGGTGCAGCGCTAGCGCCTTTGATTGAACTTGACCTATTTATTTAGCCTAGGCGTGGGAGAAATATCACATATTTACGATTGGAACATTTGCATCTCGATCAGTCAACTGTTCCGGAACACTGATATGCATCATTAGGAACATTTGGAACATTGCGTTAAAGATGTAAAATACAGAATTGATATGGCACGTCGCGGTCGAACCAAGGCAGTGAGTCGTGTCGCCAACATACTAGCTTATTATTGATAAAATCATTCTATCAATAATCTATGGTAGCAAGGACGAAACAAAGCTTTTTTAACATTGTGAAATTATTAATAAAACTATTTTTCATTAATAAAACCGAATTTCCTTCATACTTTATGCAGGCTTAGGCTTAGGATTGATTCGCTAATTACATCATGTACATTTTATAAATTAATGTATAAATAGTGAACATGCAAACGCCACAGTGATCATTTATACGTGCACAGAGATTGTAAAGTGTGGCTTATCTCATTCCCTATCTCACTCTAACTTGATTATAATTTATTGTTTTCCCGCTCTCTCGCTACGATGTCGATACCTGCTCACTCTCAGTCAGTGTCTCAGTGATTCAATATTGGTTGGTCTCTATCACGCTTATGCGACATGAACGCGCTAGACAAAGAGCCAAGTAATGTTCCAGTTCCAAATGATGCATTCGAAACATTAATAATATTCCAATCTTTTGGAACACCAAAATGTTTCGGAACAGTGAGTAAAGTTTCAGTAAAGAGTTACACACGCCTCATTTAGCCGCCAGTCGACCGTCGGTAATGATTGATGTTGCGCGAGCGTTGCATTGTTTTTGAGTAGCCGCCGCCGTCGCGCCCCATATCAATCGTGTATTGTGCGGATTGTGGAAACCTATTATCATGGCGTATCGATATTCAAATATCGAATACACGGAAATACATAGGTGTGATGTGTCGGAATGTATCGCAATGTGTCGGAATCCTGCCGCCAATACACAACAAGATTCGCAAATTTACCTACATGAGGTACCTCGAACCTCAGAGGTAACAATTTGTAAATATTATTTTAAGCCTCTATTTTTTAATAATTGTAAAAACGCTGATTCCGCTTTTTAAATGCGCCTCCGTTAAACAATAAAAAGTAAAGAAAACTAATAAACTAACTAATTAAATAAGTTTAATTAAACTGATAGAATATGGTTTTATCACCATTATCTCATATTTAGATGTTTAGATACCTAGCTAATTGACATACAATTTATTTGTTATTGTTTAAGTTTTAAGCCTGGTAAAGTATGAAGTAGCCTTGGGTAAGAAATGTCGATATATCAAAATACCGATATTATTTCAAAAATAATCGATAATTATCGTCGATATTTTAAATCTCGATATATCAATAGCGATATTTTTTTCCGGATATCAGGTTCGATATTTTTTTATGATTGCCCATAAATAAATAATAAAATGTCTGTGGTTTATGAACGTATGATATCAGACAATTATTGGTTTGATGATTGTTTGTATTGTTTTGAATTAATAAAACTACAAGACTACAAATTCGTATTTAATTTTCGAAACACTAATATTTGACAATGTTCAAATATTTCGATATATCGATATATCAAAATATTAATATTTTTACACGATATAATTATAACTTGGGCGCGATAACTACACTGATACTACAACTATAGTACTGAGTGCAAAAAAAATTTTTGACGTGATATAGTTTTATAAATTTAATTTGGTTATATAATTTGAATTTTATTTTTCTGGTCAGGCTTTATTATAACTAAAATAACAATTTCCATTATAAATTTAGTTCCATTGAAATTCCACGGTATGGCGAGTCTTGAAATGAAAACTATTACTGACTTATATTTTATTTCCTACGGAGATAAAACATCTGTACTTATAACGAATCTAGTATTTTTGACTTAATAGGCATGATGACGGTAATCAAGTATCGCCAAAATATTTATCTGATCTAATGAAATAGGATTCAAAGATTTTGAAACATGTATTTATACTCTTATTAATGTCGAGATTAATAATTTATTTGTTAAAATAAATCTACAAAATGCAACAATCCGCCATGATAGCTTAAACACCCATCAGATCGAATTACGTCAATTTACGTCACGTCTTAGTAAACGTCATTTTTTTCGTAAGCATATTATACGCGATCTGGCATTTTTTACTGAGCCGTGGCGCAATGACAGACACCATGTCACGGGCCAGCGTTTTGGAATGAATTTGAAACTTAAAATTTAAATGTACTTTTATTGCACAAAAACCTTCACAGAAACTTCTGAATATCATAGAAGAGTTTTTGAAAATTAGTCATCATGCCTATTACGATTTGGAGCAGTAATAAACTATTTAGAGTCTATTTTGGGATTAATGTTCAATATTAATAGGTACATTAATCAAATGTACCTATTAATATTTTTTTATAAAGTTTAGACTTGTTAAAGTGGTTTTACATTAAGCAGGTAAAACAATTAATTTCTTACGGAAATAAAACAAAAAAGGATGTTATATTCATTTATGATGCTAACGCTACTGAAGGACGAGAGCTACCTCGCGCGGGGTAGCGGGAGGAGGGTCGAGTTTCGAGCCAGGTGTCAAAGATTTCGCCCGGGTAGTATATCGAAAAATATCGATACAATATAATGTCGATATATTTTATTCATTTGCGAATGCCTAGTATAAAGGGATTGTGAAATCACATACCTACTGGCTACAAACCCCATGAGCAATTGAAATTAACTAAATAGGTAGTTATCTGGATTGTATATGAATTAAACATAGACTTACAAATGTCACAACAGTGCAACTAAAACTTGTAAAACTATTTATTTTTTATGTATTGAATTATGTTCGAACTCATAGAACATAAGTTGTTGCTTATGCTGTTCGCTACCTAATGCTGCGAGGTTGCTGGTGTTTTACAATTAGTTTTATTATTCGTAGCAATTAACCCTGTATTGCAAACATGACACAAAAGCGTAGCCAAATGACTAATTGAAGTTAAAACAAAACGGATGTTTAAAGGATTAAAATCGTTTTATTTTTTAAAACTTTGTTACTGAACATTACAGGTTTACACGGGGAGTGGGACAGGCCTGGTAGTACCAAAGTTACGTAACTTTTTTTAAAAAAGTTCGTTATTTTTCATACTACTGTGTGTCTTTGTATACCACAGCTGTAATTAAATAAAATCCATCGGGTTTTTGATGTTATAATATGCTACATAGAATACTTCAATGAAAACGAATAAAAAAATATGTGTAGCTGTATTAATTTAAAGGAAAATAAAGTCTGAAGTTCAATTTTAGTCATAAATTGGCTATTTTTAACTTTATCGTAAAGATTAAATATAAGTACTCGGTGGAAAAAAAATGTATAAAAGCCTAAGTGGCCAAATGTTTCAAAAATATTCGCCTTTAATACAGATTTTAAAATGGTACAATACTTTCTTTTAGCTCAAATAAATATGAAGTTATTGCTATTAATATACAGAAGGGGAAAATCGACTAAAAATTTAAATTATGAAAATTCTTTAATTTCATGTCTTAACTGAATGTCATGATAAGGATTACATAAAAAAATAACTTAACACCGTCAATCACCCGTATTTGTTTTATTTACATCCACAATAATTCACAAATCCTCAACCCTAATACAGGCGCGTCACACACACATTTGCTTGGTGGCGTAAAACGCCATTGGGTTATTTTTGATGTACAAATACGTAGTTTTGCTAAATTTGTACTCAGGCTTGAGTAAATCTCATCTTTTAGGCCAACCTGATTAAGTTTGGAAAACATGGAACCCACAAAATGGCTCCCAGGTTCCAAACAACCCATCTATTAGGGTACCGCTCGGAACCATAGGACCTAATATTTTAGGTACCGTAAAACGGGGTGAATAGAACTGACGGGGGGAATAGATAACTTTTATTGGGATAATTAACGTTTTTTACGGCAGACTCGGTATCCCCAGTAAAAACCCGCAACTTTAATATTTTGTTGGTGTAATTTTTCTTTGTCTGGCAACTTTTTATTTGTGGAAACATCGCTAAAAACGTCAAAACTTTAATGTAAAAGTTGACAACAATGCGTTTGAACCTCCATATTTCGGTGAATTTTGGTGTTAATAGTTTAAAGTTATCTTCAAACTAAGGTCAGTGCAGTTATATTTAAAATTTCATTCAATTTGAGCCAGTAGTTTAAGAACTATAACTAGTCAAAGTTTCTTAATTTTGTCACTCACTCACTCGCCGATCATCAAAATTCTAAGGCACTTCTAGCAAACATAGAAGCTTCAAATTTAGAATACAACTAGTAGACCAGTCATTATCGACATTCGAAATCGAAAATTTAATTATAAAAGTTTTCAAACTTCGGTCAAGTAAATGGTACATTGGGATTGGGACGACAATAAATCTCATTTTGCAACCTTGTCCGCAGTCCGGAACATTGTTAAAATTGCAATTAAATTATTTTTTGCTGTATGATCGTGAAAAAAATTTCTCATTGGCTCGATTTGCAAAACTTTTGCAATTTTTTCGAAAATGAAAAATGCCATAAAGTTAAATTTCCGACATCACACAAGATTCCGGATTGCGTGAGAGGTTGCAAATTTTAATACTAACATTAATCCCAAAATTAAACAGTCCCCTCGATTTGCAGAACTTTTGAAATTTTTTCGAAAATGAAAAATGCCATAAAATTAAATTTCGGACATCACACAAGATTCCGGATTGCGTGAGAGGTTGCAAATTCAAATACTGATATTAATCCCAAAATTATAGTCCCCTCGATTTGCAGAACATTTGAAATTTTCTTGAAGGTGAAAAAATAAAAAAATTACATTTTTGCAAATTGCATAAAATTCCGGATCGCGTATGAGGTTGCAAATTTGTAAATGCATCAGAATAGATGTTTTCGAAGTTTGCAACCAAGTTTCAAAACTTTTGTAAGTATTCCGAGACCACCTTACTCGAAAAAATGACCACGAATTAAAAATAATTATAAATAAACATGTTGCGGTCAACGTAAAAGGTTGCAAATTTATACAATCGTTCGGTATATTTTTCCGATATATCTGTTAAATTTGCAGAACTTTTGGAACGTTTTCCTTCAGTTTAATAAAGAAAAACATTAATTTTTAATAACAGAAAATGCCCCGTACACTTAAATTGGTTGCAAATTTGACACGTGATGTAAAATAATATATTTAACCCCTCAGGTACGTCTATTGTCCCCTGATGGGTAGAAATCACGTATATTAAACTTTGTGTCTATTTTTATTAACTAGGGGTGATTAGCATTGATTATGTCAGGGCTGCCACAAAGTTTGTAGTTGTTATCTACAGTTCAAATTTCACTTTTAGTTACGTTTTCGTGATACACAATGAATTTATTATTTTATTTATTTATTTTTATCATTGATGATTTATATTTGAAATTACAGTTTTACTTTAAACTAATATCTATCAAAGATACCTTCTCGAGTTTGCTAGCCTTTATCCTAAAAAAATATTTAGGTAAACTACAATGAGGCAGCCCTACAAAAATTTTCTAATGACCCCTCAGGTACGTCTATTGTCCCCTGATGGGTAGAAATCACGTATATTAAACTTTGTGTCTTTTTTTATTAACTATATATTTCAATAGTTTGGCCTAAGACTCAATATGTGCATGCTTAAAAAAATTGGTAGGTATCAATTCTGCAACGTTACGAAAATCGTTACCAAAGTTCGAAAACCTATCTATTCATCCCGTTTTACGGTAACCATAATTACAACAAAGAACGTCCAGGGAACGCAGATGCCATAAAATGGGACCAAACGGACGATTAGCCGGATTTGATGAATTCGTCTATTACTACTAGAAAGCTACTAGAAAATTTAGCAAAATAATCAAACATAAATAATGACCTAATTACTGTTTTGCAAGAATTACCACAAAAGGTGATCAAATCTCAATGGTTTAAGAATTATATACGCAGGATACAGTAATCTTGCGTTGCGTGCGTCGTATAATGAAAAATTTACTTACATTTACTTTACTAGATGGATTGAGCGTCTGCGGCCTAATTTGTGGATTCGATGTTCCGGACCTATTTCGGATTATCTCTAAAAGATGAGGTCTACTTAAATCTGAGTATAAATTTAGCAGAGCCACGTAATCGTGTACGGTAATCTACTTCAAAAATAACTCAAAGGCAATTTACGTTACTAAGCAGATGTGCATGAGGCGCCTGTATTATGGCTGAGGATTTGAGAAGTTATTGTAGATGTAAATAAAACAAATACAGGTACTTAACAATGCAAACTTATTTTTTTATGTAACCCTTATCATGACTTCAGTTTGCCTTCTTTCTTGCTGACCTTTTCATTTTCAAGAACAAATAGCATGCGCACTCTCTTTCTTTAAATGGAAGGACTTCGAACAGCTGCTATGCTGTGTCCTCTTCTATCGCATGGGATGGTTGGTTGGGATCTCTCACTCGCACATATTCACTCGCAGCAATATTTCAATTTTCTAAATACGACAACCGCAATTCGGGACTGATTTTTCGCAGGCAACCCTATACCACCATGATCATATTAAAATGATCTTTATTTTCATTTAATTTTCATTCAATAATCAGACCGGTGCAAAATGCTATTAGTGTCGATTTACCTGTTTAAACCTGGCAACCTGAGGGTTGGGACTGGAAAAAATAGACAACCTAACGTTTGCATATTCTATGGGCATCATACTTTCGATTGGTATAGAATTTGTTTAACAATCAAACCGTTGCAATGTTAAAAAAATGTTTTTAATGGTTAATTAATCGTATCCTGGACTGAAATTTGTGAGGCAACCCATACGCAATATATTAATTGAAATATTAAATTGATTATAAAATACGTTTCATCAAATAAACATCTCGGTGAAGGGCGTTTTATATCGGATCTTATAAACGTATATACAAAAATTTCAGCACAATAGGTTGAAGATATCTACTTTAAAATTGAGTTCAAAGATTCCACCCAAACATACACTGCAAGTTACTCGTAAATAAAAGCTTTTAAATAGCAAATTTCATGACTAAAACTTCCGACATATTTTCTAGTAAATTGAAACAACTGCACATATTTTTAATACGTATTCATTGGAGTAGTCTATATAGAATATTATAACATCAAAAACTCAATGGATTTTATTAATTTATTGAATACAGAAATATTATATACAGAAATACATAGCAGTGTGAAAAATATCGAACTTTTTTTTAAAAGATACGTAACTTTGGTAATACCGGTAAATATTTTTTTAATTCCATATTTAGGGTCCTCAAAAGGCCTACTATAAGAGGTTTAAGGATTGTCCATTCTTTCTGGGACTTCGAATAAAAGCGAAGACAAACTTCGCTTTTATTCTCTTTCAGATCAGTAGCCTATGCACAAAAATAAAACAAATTGGGCCAAAATAACAAAAAGAAAAATACGTTTCGAATTTATTGTCTTAAGTTGTTAAACTTAAAAAATACAAAATACAAGAAACGTTCATAAATATGTGTATTCTTTGATGTAAGTATGTTAATTTAGATGGAGCACTTAATGTGTATTAATATAACTCTGAAGATATTGAAAATAAAATACCCACATGTTAAATAAATGAAAATGCCTGCTATTCAGCAATTTTGGTAACAATTGTTCAATGAGTCAATTAATATTAATTAGTCGTAAGTGCGAATGGTAGCTGCTATAAAATAAAAATGAAACAATTAATAAAGACAAAATTTTCTTAACAAATTAAATTCTTAAATTTGAATTAATAAAATACTTGTGCTTAATACTTAAATAGTAATGATACTGAAATTTTTAATGTTCATATTTTTTAGATTATCAGTTGTTTCTCTTAGTATTTTAAGGCCTCAAACTGAATTTTGAATAATTTTTTAGAATTTTTTATTACCTACAAAAATATTTTATATACAGCTTATTTAGAAATAGAGTATTCGTTATGCAAAACATATCTATCAACACAGACAACAAACAGTGCGAGCTCAGCTATAACCTCAGTTGATACATACACGAAACGTCTGCATAAAAAGTGTTTATGAGCCAATTCACATCCGGTTCACGAAGATCTGGTAACTGGTTCAATAAAAGGTAAAAAAAATAATCAAAATTTGTCACCCTGTCAGTCATCGAAGTTAACAGCGCTATAGTCGGCAATATTACCGACGAGGTCACCATCCGCCGGTAGGTAGTCGACTCTATCAAAACCTAATTTAAAATTTACTAATCGAGGTGCATTACATTGCAACCCCACTTCTACCTCACCGGTCACCTTACTCACTCGCTCACATTCGGTAAGGGGCGGGAGAGCGCGGGCTTCGAGGCGGTGCGGCACCCGAATCTCTAATCGGTAGACGATCACCTTCGCGGCTACTACTCGAAGTTGGAGTTGAACATGTTGATGTTGAGGTCCTCGAAGGTGGCGGCGCCGCCTTGGTCGAGGATCTGCAGCATGTCGGATAGCTCGTGCGGCGCGTGTGCGCCGTCGCCCGCCACGCCCGCCGCGCCCACCGCGCCCACCGCGCCCACCGCGCCCACCGCGCCGCCCTGCCACGACCACATGCCTGTCCACACAGTAAAACCGCATCTTAAGGAAAAACCTAGCTAAGCAACTTGTTTCAGTTGAGCCTGGCTTGGATGTGAGTGGTAATATAATAAATTGCTTGGCTACTCTGTTTGAGAACAATTGTATTTACATAGAAATCACTTTAATAATGCAAATTATTTATTATTTAGAAATGCAACAAACACAGTAAGTAGTCAGTATTGTTTTCCGAATAGTCGTCGACTAACCACCGACCACGATAGTGGCCGGATAGTCAGATTTACCGATTAGTCGGCGACCAGTCGGCATATTTCTAATAGGAATAAAATAAAAATAACAAAGGCCAGTAAGGGCCTCTTCTCATTGTGTCACGAGCACCGCGACAGCCGCACTATAGTAGCTGCGCTCACTGTAGCCGCAAGAGAGTAGCGCGAATCAGTGGTGGCCCACTTTCATTACTTTTTTATTTTATGTTTCTGAGCACCATGACAGTCACGGTGATGCAACGTGGAGCTTGCGACATAATAAGGCACCCTTATAATATACAAATACCTATCGAAATCCAAATATCGAAAATAAAAAAAACGTCGGAGCGTTATAGGAGAGAATGGAGAATGTTCACAAATTTTGATTTTAGCTATCATATTCACTGTTGAAAATAAAAAAATACATGTGGGAATGGAATGTTAGAGGATAGTAGATAATATGTAGTAATAGGTAAGTTGAAACGGAATGCATGAAATTGATTGAGTGAAAAAGCGAAGGGAAGGAATGAGTGATAGACGGAGGGGTAAACGGAAATCGGGGAACGACATCTATATATACATGTGATAAAATTATTTCAATACGTCAATTACATTCACAGGAATTTTAAAGGTAACCCACACGACAAGACATTTCCACCGACCCGAACTCAATGCGTGTGATAATAGTTCTGGCGGTAGAGCTAGAAAACTACGTATTTTTCTATACTATAGTATAGAAAACTACTAAACCGATTTAAAATCCTAGTAAAATAAAACATGCCAGGATTAGTATTATAAAACAATACCGTGAGCTGGATGCGAAGGATGCGAGGGGTGCGGGGGATGCGTGGGGTGCGCGTGGTGGTTGTGGTGGTAGTGCGCCGGCGGCAGATACGAGGGCGCGGGCGGCGAGCGCGTGGGACTGGCGCCGCCCGCCGCCGCCGCCGCCGCCACCGCAGCCGCCGCCTCCGCACTGTAAGCGTAGCCCTCGCCCGCCGCCGCTCCGCCAGCTCCGCCGCTTCCGCCGCTCTGGACAAAAGTTATTGTTACTGAGATACGTAAATTACACGTTCGACACGCCTGGCGGGTTTTTATAATATTCTAGCGACGCCGGCGACTTGGCGTGTCAATATCGTCTACTACTATTATTATAATAATACCTAATAACTTTCTGTATAATTATACTGCCTTATCTGTCTATTAAGTTAGCTAATTTCCCTTTAACTAATGTTCGTCCAGTAGTCGAAATCGACTATAATTTATTAATTTTTTTTACTTCTATTAGTCCAGCAGCCATCGACTGGTTTTTTCAGTGATTAATAACAGGCTGAATCTTCGTGCATTCGTTCGGTTCGACGAGACGCCCAAGTTTTTTCTGTGTGCAAAATCTCAAAGAGAACCTCACCATGTATCACCAAGAGGGAGGGGGGGTTAAAAAATGCTTAAAAATAGACCACATGATTAATGGACGGCCCCTTAGTAAATATTAGTATAATTGAATGGCCACAAAGTCCTACAAATGTAGTGGTAGGTTTCCTAGTCCTACGCTTGGAAGTTGTCGATTCCACGGTTACACTTTTTTCATTAATAACAACCTAGGTTTGATTGTGTCCTATCTATACATATAATAAAATTCTTGAGCTGTGAATTCTGTACATGTAATTTTTTTTTGTGAAATTAAGTTTTTCCAAGTCAGGGCACGCTTCTGAGCCCAAAATCATACTTTTTACAATTTTTGTCTGTTTGTCTGTTTATCTGTTTGATTGTGCGCGAACATCTCTCGAACGGCTGAACGGATTTGAATGAAATTTGGATTGTTGTATAGAGAAAAACCGCCGGTAACACATAGGCTATATTTAATTTTATTATATTCATTTTTCATGCAATTATTTAGGTCCACTTAGGTCATTGAACTTTGTAGTGCGTAACAATGACAACTAGAGACTTTTTTTAAAATTTTTCGAATATAATGACAGACGTGGTGGCATCATGCCTTACGGCAAGCTCGCATGATTGGTGATTTTTTTTTGCAACAAAATATATGGAAAATACCATATTGTATAAATCCAAGATGTCGCACACATTTTTTAATGAATTAAAAATATAATAAATAATTTATTGAATTATTATTTAAAATAAATTACTTATTAAATTCAAGATGATGAATTTTTTAATTATTGATGACATGACATTTTAATGGAATATTTTGGAATGAGAAATAAACTATATTTCTAAATTCAAGATTGAGGATTCGACTTTTTTAAACGGTTTTATTTAGCTTGCCCCGTTTAGTTGTTTATTTGGGTCAAATTTAGTAATTGGAATTTGAACCCCTTCCTGGTGACCGATTGATCTGATATTTGGTACACACTCTTAATCTTGATGACAATACAACAAAATACATTCTTTATGATTGTAAATCCAAGATGGCCGATATAATTGTAAATACAAAATGGCGGATTACATATTATTATTACTTCACAACAACCTCAATATGGGTATCAAATGAAAGGGCTTGATTGGTAGACTAGAGCTGAAAAATGAAAATCCAAGATGGCCGCCGCAACATAATGGCGGATTACATGTTTTCCACAACTGCCTCAATATGGGTATCAAATGAAAGGGCTTGATTAGTGGATTAGAGCTCACTATGAAAAAAATGAAAATCCAAGATGGCCGCCGCAACAAAATGGCGGATTCAACAGTTTCCACAACTGCCTCAATATGGGTATCAAATGAAAGGGCTTGATTAGTAGAATAGAGCTCACTATGAAAAAAATGAAAATTCAAGATGGCCACCGCAAAAAATGGCGGATTCAATAGTTTCCACAGCTGCCTCAATATGGGTATCAAATGAAAGGGATTGATTTGTAGAATAGAGCTCACTATGAAAAAAATGAAAATCCAAGATGGCCGCTGCAATAAAATGGCGGATTCCATAGTTTCCACAACTGCCTCATTATGGGTATTAAATGAAAGGGCTTGATTAGTAGAATAGAGCTCACTATGAAAAAAATGAAAATCCAAGATGGCCGCCGCAAAAAAAATGGCGGATTCAATAGTTTCCACAGCTGCCTCATTATGGGTATCAAATGAAAGGGCTTGATTAGTAGTATAGAGCTCACTATGAAAAAAATGAAAATCCAAGATGGCCGCCGCAATAAAATGGCGGATTCCATAGTTTCCACAACTGCCTCATTATGGGTATCAAATGAAAGGGTTGGATTAGTAGAATAGAGCTCACTATGATAAAATTAAAAAACCAAGACGGCCGCCGCAATAATATGGCGGATTCCATAGTCTCCAAAACTGCCTTAATATGGGTACCAAATGAAAGGGCTTGATTGGTAGAATAGAGCTCACTATGAAAAAATGAAAATCCAAGATGGCGGCCGCAATAAAATGGTGGATTACATATTTTTCACAACTGCCTCATTATAGGTAGTAAATGAAAGGGCTTCATTAGTGGAATAGCGCTCACTCTGAAAAAAATGAAAATCAAAGATAGCCGTCGCAATAAAATAGCGGATTCCATAGTTTCCATAACTGCCTCAATATGGGTATCAAATTAAACCCACCAACCCGCACTAGGCTAGCGTGGTGGACTAAGGCCTACATCCTTCTCATTGTGAGAGGAGACCCGACCCTGTTGTGGGTCATTAATGGGTTACTGACAATAGCGTAGTACCATTTTGCGAAATAAATAAATAAATGTGAATGTGTTTTATGTTACTCCTGCTTTCGCGTCGCCAAACTGAGCGATCGATAGACGTTATTTTTGTGAAGATATTTGAAGGACTGGAGAGTAACATAGGCCTATTTTCTAAACAGGTCTTACTTAACAAAACAGTAATTGGGGGTTGGATTATGTAATAGACATTTTGTTAAGCCCATGGACCAAATTAATTTTAAAACTCAAACAGGGCAAAAATTGCAGTTATCTTCCATCTTAAGACTTTTCATTTTTAAGACTAGGATGTCAAAAGAAACTAAAGACATAAAGAGAGAGAGACGTTCTTCACGATAACAGCACAGACATAACAGTTCGACATTTAGTGATGCAGATATTTATTATGCTTTCGCGTAAAATCATCTGAATAGATTGGGATGTTTTAATAAAAAAAAATTAATCTGGATTGTGATATGGAATCCTTTTTACTTCACTCTTGACCAAACCCTGAAGTTTACGTGGACGAAGTCGCGGGCAAAAGCTATCGGGAATAAAGTGTAGAACACAATTTTACCACTGTCCTACTCCAAAACTGGTATGTTCCAGGAATTGATATATTTTTTCCTGTAGGGCTTGATGAGGTCGGGGTCGATGATCGTAGACTCCTCCCAAATAAAGACTTGGCTTGATAGAAATGTGTGTATTTGTGAATCAGCTATACAAAAAATAGTAACATAGAGCGTGCGCCTTAATAATTTTTATAACCTCGATATGTCGACATATTCGGCGTGGAGGACGCTCCAAGTCTCCAACTCAAACCATCGATTTTGTAGGATATTTGTTTTTCCAGGTTTATTATCACATTATCTTAAAATATTTAATTTACTGTTAGTCATTTTTTTTCATCATCCTCATCCCAACATATCCCGAAAACGATACCCATGACCAAGTGTTCAAAAAAGTATAGTACGCAATCTTGGCTACTAAAATTAATATATATTTTTCATCATGGTCGTCCCAACATATCCCGAAAACGATACCCATGACCAAGTGTTAAAACGATACCCATGACCAAGTGTTCAAAAAAGTGTAGTCCATCATCTAGGATTTCAAATTTAATATTTTCTTCATGAGCCTCATGCCAAAATAACCCAAAAACGTCATCCATATTAAAATTCTACAAATTTTGTCTGAAATCTTTGATTGGTATAGATAGTATTTTCATTATTTTCATCTCAACATAAAGTGCAACATAAAGTGCTACGACGACTAATTTATGAAAATAATGGATGATGTGATGCTATCACGTAAAATTAAAAAAAAACACTGGTTGTTATTTGCAATGTCTTAAGTCTGTCACAAATGTGATTCAAGATTTTGATACAAAAATCAATACAAAGGTGGTCTTTGACTAATGGGGTACGCCATATTGCACCGGAAAATATTGTGCGGTGAAAATAAGGTTTCCCAGATATGAAACCTAGATAGATCGATTTCTTGCGAAATCCCCTACCTACAGTGCAAGTTTCATCGAACTCCATCCTGCAATTCTATAGAACGGCATTATATATACATATAAATAGATTTATCAGTACCTACATAATATACAATATTGTTCGTTCTATAGAATAGTGAGTTTTTATTAACTCAATCGAATTGCATTAGGACTTTCACACCAGAAAAGGTTTATAATTCTGACTGAGAGAGAGAGACAGTCATATGACGGTCTTACCCCCTTCAACCAGACGGTCTTCCCCTTACAAGCTTTTCGACTATCAAAAAAACCAAATGCAGATATTTCAAAAACAAAACCAATTTTCGTTTCATAAATGTAGTAAATCATTAAAGTGGTTACTAATAAAGTCGTTTTAATATCATTTTTATGATAAATACTTTTAAAATACGTCAAAATTATTGTTTTTCCAGAGGTCGATTTGGTCAAAATGAACTCTCAAAACACCAAAAATTTTTAAAGGCTATTTTCATTACAAAAGACGCCTATGTTTATTTTAAAGAGCATTGTTGACTGTTTAATTTACTGTGCGACACATTGTCGTAAAGTTGTTATGTTTTGAAAAAAGCCCAGTAGACGGTCTTACACCCCAGACGGACTTCCCCGCATTGACTATATCTCAAAATAATATTCTAAGATTTAATTTTTATAATCTCATCACCTCTCGTAAGCTCTCGAACCCCTCAGTGCTAGAGTTAGTATCGCTGAGCATCTCAAAGTACACTCATGTCTGGAGGGTTGCCCTTTTTGCTGTACCTGTTTGCAGGTTGGGGATGGTGAGAGAGTCACCACTTGTTCGTGCGCTGACACTGCTCAATGGCGTTCTGGCTTGGGATCCAGGTCTGGACATTTTTCATTCAACACCTGCTGTATTTCGCAGAACCGTCGAAAGATATGTGCAAACATTGTAAACGCTTTAGATTTAAGAGAAATCTGTAATGTTTACAATATGAATGTGTTTCAAATAAATAAATAAATAAATTTTCCACAACTGCCTCAATATGGGTACCAAATGGAAGGGCTTGATTGGTAAAATAGAGCTCACTATGAAAAAAGTGAAAATTCAAGATGGCCGCCGCAACAAGATGGCGGAATCAACAGTGAGAAAAACTCGTCAATACCTAACAAAAAAAATTGGAAAATCGGTTGAGCAATGAAAGAGAAAATTGTTCTGAACTTATTCACCTTCGCCTATTAATATATATGATATGATGATTAAGTACAGTATTTATGCCACGTATGCTATCAAAATTTACGTAGATCAAAATACACATCATACGAATGATTTCCTTCGCCCGAGTACCTACATGAGATATCGCACAACATAATGGTTACAAATAGACGAGCATGGGTGAGGTGGCAGTATTGAGGTTTCTCCAGGCGGGCGTAAAAGAGGCTCTCCTTAAAAGCCGGTAACGCACCGGCGACTGCGTTGATTTTACCCCTGTCAATAGACTACGGAGATCGCTTACATTCAGGTGGTCGATATAACTGTGGTAGGCATTTAGTAAAAATACAAAAAACTTACGGGGCGCAGCGTAGTCCAGGTGGTGTGCGGCGGCGTGTTGGCGGGGCGGTGCGGCGAGTAGTCGGGCGCATAGTGCGGCGTGTGCGCATAGCCCGCGCCCGCCACCGCCTCGCCCGGCGACCGCGCGCTGCCGCCGTTGCCTGCGACACACACACACCACACACGCGCGTCTTTACTACCCGTTTATTTATTATGCTAAGCGAAAATAACACAAGATAATTGTGATTATGTGAAGTAATATATCACCCCTCGAATTTTAAGCCACGACAGGCCATTATATTTTGTGTAACATTAGGTAGGCAGAGCCGAGTCGACTCTCACATCTCAATAAGGAGGAGGTTAGTTTGAAAATCGCGAAAGACATCTTATTGACTTAACATACTAATTTGTCTATTTTGCACATTCACAGAAAGTGATAAAGGTAAAAAAGCAAGAAATTAACAAAATGAGTGCACTGTAAATGTATGAGAAATTTATCAATATTGGTTTTCATTTTAACAATAAATAAATTTTCCGTCATACCCATAAGCATAAAATACCGGCAGTAGAATCTAGACCACTTTATTAGTACTTAGGTATTAATCCGTATCCAAATAAATTATTTCATAATTAGGATTGTTTCAATACCTACAGTAGCCGCAACGTAAGAAGCCCATTTTGTCAGGTCTCATTGTCTATGTACCTGTAGGGACCGTGCAGAAACTATAGAGGGCTGCACAAAACGACAAAACGCCACCAAGCGGGTTAAAAACGAAACTTCTATAACTAAAGTAGAATATTGTCCCTTTGTTTTTCATATGTTTTCATTTCGCTTAACGAGGAATAACTCAATATTTCACTATAAATTACAGATTAAATTACGAAAAAATGTATAAAATGCGATTTTAGTGATATCAAGAATAGTGTGTGTCGTGCGAACGTTGATATTTTTCAAATTCTAAAAGTATTTGGTCCAAGTGTTTTTCAATAGAAAATTTGTTGGTATTATTTAAAGGGTGTAGAGGATTTTCCGATAATTTTTTTTAAATAAAGTGAGCAACGCATAAAGCAGTGTCTATTTTAAGATGAATGCCAGGTATTTTGATGTTGTGTGATAAATAAAAATGTTTAAATAGAACAAATTCCTCCTTTTCATTTAAAATAAAAATAACTTGAATTTTAAATAAATCTCAAAACAAATTATACATATATTAGTTACATTTAAAAAACCTTGATAGTTCTTTTTAACCGTTTGAATTAATGTCACGTCTATTTTTAACTGCATTTATCCAACTTTTCGTATAGTTTTTAGCCAGGGCATGTTGGTACTATCAGTGGAAAATTACGAGAATTTACACTAACATATTTATATATTTTATTCTTGGGAGTATTCGAGCATCCATATGACACTAGATGGCGTAGGTGTCGCCACGCACGGTCCTATTATGTATCCAAAAATTTATAAAAACGATTGGTCGCCCAGTAGTCGAAATTCGACTATAATTTATTGAAACTTTCTACTTCTGTGTGGGTACTTCTACAATAATATTAAAACGAAAGATTGATAATGAAATGTACCTGTACCTGAATGGTTACAGTCGCTTTTAAAACTTTTGAATTGAGTGGTAAAATGTATATTATTTGAATTTAAAAGCAATACCAGTAAACTAAAAATACTATAAAAGTTGGACAATTTTAACAATATAAATGAATAAAACATGCGAAATCGTATTTGCAGACTTTATTATATTACTGTTCGCGGGCACTCGTTCCTTTTTTAAAATATTAATTTATAAGAAATTCTCGCACTTCCATCCCTACAATAGCCCAATAATTTCAAAAAAAATTTTTTATTTACATATATTTACATATCTCAAAATAATATTCTCAGATTTAATATTGTATTGAAAAAAAAAACATTATAGAAATAAAAAATGGATTCATAGCAACCAACAATAATTTATAACAATATTTTTACAAAAGCATATGTAACACGTAATTTTTTAATAATGTGTATTTTTATTTATTTATTTCTTCAATACTTTCGTGATCTTTAGGTTTAATATTCTTTATGATTGTAAATCCAAGATCGCCGCCGCTACAAAATTACTTAACACCAACCTCAATATGGATATAAACGTAGTGTATTCAGAGTAAATATTATGATTTATATAATTTCACGTGCCCAACGCTTTTATATTTTGTCTGATCAATACCTCAGATTGAAGATTGGTGCAATCTGGTAGCTCGGACTTACCAATTTATTTTTTAGGTTTTATATACATAACCTACATCATTTTTTATCTATATATTATTGTAATCTATATAATAAAGCTAAAGTTTGTTTTTTTTGTTTGTTTGTTTGAACGCGCTAATCTCAGGAACTACTGGATCTATTTCAAAAATTCTTTCAGTGTTGGATAGTCCATTTATAGAGGAAGAAAATAGGCTATATTTTATTTTCAAAAAAATTAGGGATCCGAAAGAAAATTGAATCGAAAACCTATTTATGCGTGCGCTGCAAAAACTATTGACAATAGAACAAAATGATGTACTACGGGTTTGTAGGTCTTATTAAGATCTACAAAAAAGTCCGCGAGAGCACATATCTTACTATCATAGTTTAGTCACAATAACCGCTTTTATGTTCATAAAAAATATAAAATCGTCTGAACAAAGAAACTACGTTAAATGTGTATCGTAATATTAATCCTTATCCAAATTAAGCATTATGTTATCAAGGGTATTTATGTAGAGGTAAAATGAACAGATATGGATGAAAATTTTTACACAGATCATACCGCGCGCACAGTCTAGTTGTAAATAAAACCGTTTAACATAAAAAAACTTTTTTTATTAATTTAATTTATTTATAAAATATTAAATCTTAAAAATATTATTTAAAACTTGAAACACAAGTGAATTAAATGTAGTTTTTTTTTTTGAGAAAAACAAGTGAATTAAATGTAGTTTGAAAAGATGGGAGCATACGTATTTTACGCAAATTATTATTTTAAAAAAAGGAACGAGTGCCGGCGTCCTCGGATAGAATACGTCCATCCTGCAAATATGATTTCGCGTGTATGATTTCAATAGATAAAATTTGTTAATAATATACATTTTATCAATAGATTGGATAGTTTTAACTATGAGTGTAACCCATCAGCAACAGGTACCTTATCTACCTTATAAATCTTTCGTATTAATACTATCGTAGAAATAGGTACATTATACATACAAGTAGAATTTTTTAATATTTTATAGTCGATTTTCGACTAGTGGGCGAACACTCGTACATACTTATAAATATAATAAAATTACCGGGTGGAGGATGGTGTTGCTGATGTATGGCTGGAGGAGCCGCTTGATACACATCTCGTTGGCGCAAATGGTAATCGTAATTCTCTTCTGGTACAGGTTCACCTGTGGTGCTTCCTAAAGAACGGCTGAAATGAAAATGAAAAACGTGCATTATAGTTCCTTGAGTCCCTTTTTTGCCTAAAGCATAACACAATGCTACCATTATAAATACAGAACATATTATTATCTAGTTAACTAAAATAGGATGTTAATGTTAGATCTTTATGGATTGAGATAGTATTTACACAAACTTGTGTTCGATGGTATGTCATGTAATAAATATAGTAAACAGTAAGTAACTTACTTAGCCAATGTGTTTGTGCAAACGATGTATTCAACATCATCATTGTATGGATTCAAAAAAGCAAAAGCAGAGGTCCGTAACCATATCCACTCTCTACTCTTTGTGCGAAACCGATACATAAGGGATATGATCTGTCCTTTCAACTTAAGTACTGAAACAAAAGTTATAAAATTATTATTGAAAAAGTAATAAGATAACATAACATAAAAAGATAATCAGTTTCTTTTGTGTATTACTTTATGTTTTATGGTGTACAAGTACAATAAAGATTTTATTGTTGTTGTTGTTAATTAATGAACAGGGCAGCAAAAGCCTAACGGGAATCATATAATTTTTATTAAATACATTCATACCTTGATCAAAATTATCTCTCATATGCTGCTGATCCTCGGGATGATAGAATTCGTAACACAGTTTTCCAAGAAGATCGGCTGGCGCGTAGCCCACAACCTGCGTGGCTCGCTGGTCCGCGAATGTGAACCGTCCATCTACAGAATGGCGGGACACGAATTCTACTCCACCACTGCATAGACTACTTTCAGATGCATTGGGTGTAGAGGTAACCTAAAAGCGGGTTTATCAACGTCTCTTAAAACTGATTTAAATGAAATGCATTGTTATGTACAATACTAAATTAAATATACATAATTATAACTTATTGAAATCAGTATAGAGCCACCATAAGGTATAAATTATTTTTATTTACGTTTTTTGTAAAATAAATACATATACAGTGTGTTTATTTTGATAAAATAATACCGATAATTAGCTCTACTATTATCAAATTTCATGAAGAAAGCATGGTCTAGCCCCCCTCTTTTTGAAATGGCAGCCATTTTTAATTCTGTATTAAAAAATTAAAAAAGAAAACAAGAAAAAGGTAGTATTTGATAACCAATATATATTATCACTAATAATAAGTATAATATTACCACCCATTAGATAAAAAAAAGAAAATTTTGTAAATTTTGAAACGTTAAATTGACGCAAAAAGGGATTTTTATACCGATTTCCTTAAAAAGGTGATTTTTTTCAGTTTTTTTTACACAACTCGAAAACTAGCTCATTGCTGGAAAACTTTTACTTGAATTAGTTCGCAAGAATAATAGCTACAAAACAAGCTAAAAATATTGCTCTCAGTTGCACAACTTTTGAGTTCTTGGTTTTTGAACATGAGCCTATCGTAAGCTTATGTGTTTTGCCAATGAAATTGGATCTATTTTATGCCCATAAATAATCACTAGTTCTAGACTAAACACACTGTATTTATTTATAACAATTAATTTTTATAATTTATTTTTAATTCGTATATTTGGCTGTGCCATTCTATTATATTAATGTTAATGTAAATCTTAAGTAAGTAGTTACCATGAAATTTTATATGCATGTCGGAGAAGGATTCAAGCCAAGTTGATTGCTGGCCATACAATGAGAGAATGTTTAGAACCTTATTTTGAACTTGTTTTTTTTTTAAAAAAAGAGTAATCTGTCAAATCTTGTTTGGAATGTCAATTTGTCAATAGATTTTCTACTACATCTTGTTGTTGTATTGTGAATTGTGATAATTACTCGTATTGTAATCGAATGTTTACGAAATAGGCTGACAGTAGAGGATAACTCAGAGCGTGGTCGGTACACGTTCTAGTTCGCCATGTATTGTGTGGAGTTGTTGGAGATTCGAGGGATTATGGGGTCGTGGTGGACCAGTTGTGAGTTAAGGTTTTGGTGGAGTAAGAACGGTGTCACGAACTCGCTGCTCTTTCTCAAGAGTTTGAGGCCATCCATGTAGATGTTAAACTAACTTGTACATGTGTGAATATTGTGATACCTTGAATAAATAGTGTGTAAACCTTAAGTACTTTGTTTGTGCTTGCATTATACCCAAATGACGCCCACTGCTGAACACGTAACCACTAATGATGATGTCGAGTAGAATGGTCTTTCTCCGACATGCATATTCAGTAGTTCTGAGAATCGGCTACTGTCTATTTTTATACCCCTAAGTGATAAGGGTTGTCCACACCTAACATTTTCATTTTATTTATTGGACAATTTTTATATTTTTATTTTAAAATATTGTTGCATTAAAAATACATACAACCCTAAATGTTCACCTTTCTATCACCAACCCCTATTACTATTAATAGTCGATTTTTAACGCTCGATAACTTATATGGCAAATAAACGTTTGCGGGGTCAGCTAGTTATATTATATAAATAAATGAATGGATTATAAAAGGACTCACCTGTAGACGTCCAATGGCTACTAGACAACAATGCGATGCGTGCAACTCATCCTCCACGGGACGATCCATCTGCATACCTGGAAACAAGTCTGATTTCCCAAAATATTTGAAGAATTGCACTTTTAATGTTAGCAATAAATACAATACCTTTTACAACAAATTTTATGCTTGATGTGCTTGAGTATCTGTTACGAGTTTTTAGGTGTGAAGGTTGAAAACTGGTCCTGCAATACAATTACCTGTAGGTGGCCAGTTCTTGATGTATCCAGTGCAATGCACGACAGCGTAGTTGTGTCCGTCGTGCGAAGGCCCGAGGGAGTTGCGCGCGCGCAGGCGGCCCAGCTGCGCGCTCTCCGCCGTCCCGCCCACGCGCATGCGGCAGATGAACCCGCGTCGGGAACCCATCACTTGCCGCATCGACGCTGCCCATATCAATTTTTTTATTATTTTATCCAATCAATACTGAATTACAGACTATATATCCAATTCATTTACACAGCAGACAATAAATCAACATCTATAATAACTAAAACCTACACTTACATTCTTCTCTTAGATAATGTCACCATAATATACACGCTATGGATGATCGACACGACATAGGTAAAGGGAATTGTAGCCACAGACATATTAATTAACAGACTTCAAAAAAGGAGGAGGTTCTCAATTCGTCTGTATGTTATGTACTTTGAATTTGGTCCCATATAAATTTTGTGATGATCTGATGAAGAATTTCGGAGAATTCGGAGATACAGAGTGGAACTCCTCAACGGATTAGAGTTAAGGAATCGGGTTAAATAAATATTATTGTTGGTCACATTACCTTTGAAGAACTTTATACTTACTACTACTTATATATTACTTATAAAGAGAGAGGAAAAACTCATTCCTGCCCGCTAAAAGATTCTTATAGAAAACACCACCTTTGGGAGCACTTAAAGGCGAACAAAGTCGTACTTTTCGAATAGATGGGATGAAAAATATATAGAATATACCGACGTAGGTTCATAGTGTAGGGTTGTCCATTATTTACCTGGACGAACCACTAGGCTGCCATGTATAAACAGGTATGTCGATGCCAGTTAGTAACTTTATTGATTATTTTATGGTTCAAAACACGATATTTGTAACTTCACTCGATCGAAAAAAATCACGAAGATACGAAGATTTTGATTATATTTCTGGTTTTACTTGAAGATTATTAGTTTTTTAGGTAAAAAAATTACATGGAATAACAGTTTACATTTAAAAGTGTATTCAACTGTTAATTTTTCAAAAGAATGTTATTTTATTTTCTTAGTATCATAATTATAACTGTGCATAACATAGTACAGTTGCACTACTGTTAGAATTTTACTAGAACGCTCGCGCATCCTGGTGACTGCGGCGCAAGGTCAGGAAGTGCATTTGATCTATGCGAATCCGCGCGGCGCCACGCGGGGAGTGAGGTAACGCTAAAATACCTGCTTACGCTCGACAATTTTAGCCTTAATATGATAATAGAAAAAAATTATATCAGCATAAGCGCTGTTTCAGTGCGAACATGTTGACATAAGGTTGTCTGCAAAAAAATCGGTCCTAAAAGAGGTTTGCGAAATTCAAAGATTTAAATTTGTGGAAATGAGTGACATTATCAAATAGATAGGGAGCTGGCGAGCAAAAAATCTATATGATCGGCTCGTGTGGCAGACTTTATTAATAGCGATAATTATACGATAAGAAATTTTAAGGACCGCAGCTGCCACCATGGTAGCGCTGCGTGTCAATTGACAGCCAATTAAAAATGTAAAAAAAAAAAACAGCTTTACTATATCATTTTCTCGTGTCTGCCTCTAAGGCTGATGTTTATAAACCTTGTCAAAATGAAGAAAATCAAAAAGGCAGACATCTAGGACTCTGATTTTTGAAGTTATGAATTTTTTAAGATTTTTTTATGATATAAAAAAATAAATGATTTGCACGCTTGGCAGACCTGCAGTGTTCGTTTAAAAATCCCGTGAACGATCGCAGAAAATAGTCTGCCACCATCGCAGCGCTGCGTTTTCACTTAAGCCCTGTAGAAGAAAAACGCAGCAACGTACGACCTTCATTCATTAAAAATTTTGTCGTATTGATCCCAACTTTAATGCCGTATCAATACGGAGTACGAGCAAATCATATACCAAAACGCTCGCCAGCTCTCTATCTATAAAAAATAACTTCAAGTCAATGAAAATACATAAAAATTGACATTGGAAATAATTTATTAAAATATACCAAACATCAATTTATGATTCATTCTTACAATAGATTTTTTAAAATAGACCCCAAATGGTCAAAAATAAACAGTTATACTTTTCCTGATCAGTAGTTTTTCTTATTAAGCCCCAAATATAATCCCCCGTTTTCATACTTTTAGTATAGGTACTGGCCTTCGTAACATCGCTTCAATTTCCTTATGTCTCGATGGAAGCGAACAGGTAGATGGAAATATGTTTGATATGCCTCGAAAATCTTTAAACTTGTACTTAAATCATAGTTTTTTTCTCTTACTTAAATAAATTCACCGCAATAAGGCCGCAATTAGGACTAAAGGACTTCGCGAAGTAAAATCGCTATAACTCCTTAAAAGCAAATATTTTTAATTCTTAATCTCACATTTTAATTCATATTTGCTTATGTAATCAGAATATATATTAAGTAAAACCCATGCGCAAAAAAAAAAATTTTTTTGTTGACCAGTGTAATTGTAAATTCCATGTGTCTGAATGCCACTGATTCTGTATGTGCGAAGTTATACCCTGTATACTACGGATGGCATTTAGATGGTTTTTTAAAACCAGCAGATTTTACCGGGGATCAAACTCCTTTGAAAATCCAGGACATTATCGAAATGGAAGTTAATGAGAAAGAACTTCATGAATCTGATGAATTGAGAGTCACAATTTTACTTCCGATGAATCAGATAGTGAATAGAAAAAGTTTATTTAAATTTATTTTTCATTAATATTATTTTTGTACTTTTGATGCAAAGCAATAAATTACTCCTGTTACTTAGAAATAAAAAGACATAAACTTAACATTTTATGGGAAATCAACCTTAATAAGTTATAAATAAAGTACTTTTTTCCGTTATTACCTTGCGAGTTACATACTTTGGTTATGATTGCGAGCGCGCGTTACTATCACGCCGTTCTTCTATTTATGTGAGCAATTATGAATGAAAAAAAAATATGACTTACAAATGTCACAACAGTGCAAAAACTTGTTTAATTTTTTAATGTATTCAGTTATGTTCGAACTCATAGAACAAACGTTGTTGCTTATGGTGTCAGCCACCCAGGGCCGCGAGGCCGCCAGTGTTTTACAGTTAACCCTGTATATATTAACTATAAGTATTCTCACTCATCACTCATGTCCACACTCGTTAAAATTTTAATCTTTGAAATTCGCAAAGCTCTATTAGGACGGATTTTTTTGCAGACAACCTATATCAAAATGTAAGCAATAAAACAGCGCTTATGCTGATATAATTTTTTTTCTATTATCATATTAAGTGAAAGTAACTGGCATCGACATACCTGTTTTATACCTGGCAAGCTCACTAGCACGAACCACTGTTCGTCCAGGTAAATAATGGACAACCCTATGTTGGCATATTCTATATTATGTTTTATACTTTAAGCCCAGTATACATTATTTTTATTATCTTGATCTTTCAACATTTAAAGAAAAATATATTTTTTTAATATTTGAAAATATTCTGTCCATGATATTTTTTTTTGAAAACCCATTTTTAATATTATTTCTAACTAAATTTATTATAAAATAAGTTTTATTCTATATCAGACCGGTGAAGGTTGATTTAGGTACGGATCTTCTACTAACTAGAATCTAAATTTATGGTCAACTACATTTATTATTATTTTCATTTATAAAATGAAAATAAATATTCAAAATTTGCTTACATTGATGTCCTTCTTTTTTAACAGTTCCAGTCTTTAGATCTAAGATGCGACCAGTGTTCTGTGGTTCTTGTGTACTTAATTGTTCTCGAACTTTTTCTACATCATCTGGGTGTACTTGATCATACAAACATGATGAATACCACTCTCCCTAAAAGTAAGAAAATAATTATAGGACATTTCTCCCCAACCTCTTTATAATAAGCACAAAATATTGGGTACAATTCTATAATACAATGCTTAACCAACCTGAGAGTAGTTTAGGACAGGTGCTATACTATCACTAACATATATGATGCGTCCTGTATCACAACTCACAACAAATAAAAATCCATCAGCAGCTTCAAGAATTAAATGTTTCAGTTCTTGGTCTGTTAGAAATGATGGTTTATATGTACCATCTGTTGAAGTATTTCCAGTGCCTAAAACAGCAAAGAATTAGAACCGTAAGGATAAGTAAGTATATCGTGAAAATAAAGTGATAATTCCTTCATGTGCTGTGTTTACCTCTTAGCGCTTTCATATGCGCTACGGCCATACGTAGTATAGTAAGTTTGTCTGGCTTGCGTGCAAGAGCAGAACATGTTGGAACCATGTCAGATAGTTCCGTGATGTACGCCGTCATCTTGTTCCTCCTCCGACGTTCAATTTCACAGTGATTTTCGCGGCTAAAACAAAAAAGATACACTTACGAGGGGTGATCCAAAAGTAATGATAATTAGATATTTGTAGAGCCTATAAAAATATGAAAAAAATTGTTTTTGTTCCTCATAATTAAATCCACTAGTTCAGCATGAAAAAATCATATAAATAGGTCACGATTTCCGGGAGGTACATTCAAGCCCCTGCTGCAGCACCTGAACCCACATCTGACCCCTCGTCCGGAGCAGTATGAGTTCCGGCCGGAACACAGCACTACACAACAGTTGTCGAGGGTACTGCACCACATCACCGCGGCGCTGAACAAGCGAGAACGCGCATGTGCAGTATTCTATGCTCTACAAGATCTCGCAGTCGTCGGCGCTCAGGCGTAGTGGTCGAGGGCGCTCTATCAAGCGAGTTTCCGATAACAGCAGTAGTCCCGCAGGGAAGCTGTCTGTCCCCGGCCTGTTATGCCCACTACACCGACGATATCCCGGCGGCAGGGGGGGCACTCCTCGCTCTGTACGCCGATGACACTGCCTTTGTCACCACGTCGCTTAACACTGTGCACGCGGCGACGAAGATGCAGCGGGCGTTGGATGCCCGGCGGCCCGAATGGCTCGCCAAATGGCGGCTGTCGATGAACGTGGGCAAAACCCAGGCCGTCAGGATAGGCGGCGCGAAGAAGACCGACCATTATCTGAAGCTCCAAGGCGTAGACATCCCATGGCTCCCGAAGGCCAAGTACCTGGGAGTCATGATTGACCACAGACTGACCATGAAGTGGACTACGTCGTCGCGCGCTCCAGGTCGGCAACAGCAGCTCTTCGTCCAGTGCTTTCCTCGAGACTCGCTCTGAGGACCAAGGTGGGGATCTACAAGTCCCACATCCGCCCCCGCCTCACATATGCGGCGCCAGCCTAGTACGCGCTCGTGAGCGAACCACAATGCAGACGCCTGCGTGTGGTTCAGTCTCTGACGTTGCGACGCCTGGCCGGCGCACCGTATTATATGAGGAACACCACCATCCAGAGGGACTTATGAGTCGAGAGCCTGGATGACTTCATCGAGCGCGCCGACGCGTCATAGTTCCCGCACTTGCGGGACCTGGCGTCACACCACGCCAGACCTCCGGTCCGCCTCGCCGGACGTCTCTGGGGCTTCATAAGCCGCCGCCCGATCGCTGTCGGCTCCTGCTGGGCTTCCATCACGGCAAGTGAAGGTCTCACCCGGTAGGGCTTCACGCTCGGTGCGGCGTGAAGAAATGAAGAAGATGACACCAGCGCTGGAACAGCAGCGCCACCGGACGAGACGCCACCTGACCGCCTGCGGTGTGGGCTGTAATCTTGCAGTTCGACCCCCGCAGGCAACGACACGATCGCTGGGCCTAGGCCCACACCCACAAGACTGACCCGTCTTCACGGGTCGCGGAAGACCCCACAGTCAGGGGGCAATGCCCCGAAACTGTCTCCCCGCAACAAAGACTTGTTGCGAGAGATATTCCTCAGTTGTACATTCATTTTAATACGAACAGTCGGAGAGTAAACATCAAAATGGAGAAAAACGATATCAAAGCTGTCATAAAGTACCTATGTTTGAAAAAAATGGCTAACAAAGACATACACAGCGACCTAGTGGAAACATTGGGGGACTTTGCTCCTCCATATTCCATAGTTGTGCGCTGGGCAAGGGAGTTCAAGCTAAAAGAAAGTCGTGTTAGTTACACTACTTATAACTTAAGAACGGCTGCACTGATTTGGCTGAAACTTGGTGAGGAGGTAGTTTAGAACCAGGAGAAGGACATAGGATGCTTTTTATCACGTCAATACTTCATACTGTTTTTGTTTTAAATAAAATTTGATTTTGACACAGTCACGTTTCAATCAAAACTCAATCCGATCAAATGTCACCCGCTGAGAAGGCGCCTGAAAATAAGAAGGAAGGGCTGAAAAGACGGCTGAATATTATGACGTGTTGTTGGAATGAATCATGAAAGAATTAAAAAAATTAGGGCTATGCCCTAACGATGTATGCCGGGATTCCAGGACCGCTAATACACACATAATACACAGAATTTGTTAGAACGTACAAATTTCTGAAACTATCATTCGGATTTGTTTATTATATTGATAGCCAAATTCATGAGGAAAGCTATGGGTGACTTTTCTTTTATTTGCTTAGAAATAAACATTCTTATTTCATTCACTTTAAAAATGAGTAACTTTTTGTGGAGATGTTTAACAGGCTGGAGGGTGGATAAATAACACATGTAAAATTCTTTGTCTTGGATGACTGGGGGATCAACGTACAAGCCTGATCGTAGAGAATCAGATCTGAAACTTGGAAGATATGTTCTTTGTATGACGCAGGCATCCAATAAGAAAGGAACTTCTTCCCCCAAGGTGGTGAAAAACGAGGAAAAATTTGTATGGGACGATGTGATTCCTTTATCCAATCTACTTAAAATTTTACATAAACATTCTTTAACAGAATGGATGGAAGACGTGTTTCGTACTTTATTGAAACTCACTCCTAGGTCCGTTAAAAAAGAGGTAGGAAATATTGCAGTAAATATTTTAAATGTTATGATGTTTCAACGCCATCTGTTGACATAACTGTGATTTTTTAACACCTTGATAAAATCGATGTAAAGATTTTTTTAACACATGGATTTGTGTAAATAGTTCATTTATTATCTAGGAGACAGCGCTGCTTACTTGGCAAGCAAGAAACAACAACTGATTACCTACCTAAATTTATTTTAATTTTTTTACTATTGATAGAATAGATAACATCTACAAGAATGTCCGTAATGGTCTAAATATGAGAAGTATAACGTAGACAGAACACAAGTTTATTTTTATTGAACGGTTTTAGAGCGGTTTTATTTAGCTTGACCTGTTTACTTATTTGTTTGTTTGTTTATTTGGGTCAAATTAATTAGTAACTTGAATTTGACCCTCTTCCTGATGACAGATTGATCTGATATTTGGTACACTCTATTAATCTTGATGACAATACAATATAATACATTTTTTATTTTTTATGATTGTAAATCCAAGATGGCTGCCGCTACAAAGGGCGGATTACATAATCTTCACAAAAATCTCAATATGGGGAAATCCGAAACTATTAGGAATATCGAAAAATGCCGAAAGGAGTCTCGGGAACTATTTTAATGAAAACTAAAACTGCATTTTTGGGTTTTTGAAAAATCAATATAAAATAAAATATTAAAAAAAGATACGACACAAAAGGTTTATAAGTAACACAATCTTGTTGCATCTGTTATCAACTACAGTAAAGTTACGCTATCGCGTTGGAATTTACTTTAGAAACATCCTCAATAATGAGTAATATTTTTTGATAATATTCTTGGCGTAAAATATCTACTTATTAAAATAAACTATAGTGTATTAACAATGTTTTCCAGATTTTAAGTATAAAATATGAAATATTATAATTAATGCATTAAATGTCACTTATCACAAGTTGAGAGACACACTGTCTAGTTGATTAAAATAAAGCACTTCACGGTCACTATTATTTTAGCACAGTTTTGTCGACGATTTCCGTAATATTGGTATTAGATAACAGTTATACGCGTGAATCTAATCCTATAAATTGATTACATGATAAAATATTAATGAATAAATAAGTTATACTATTTTAAAATAACTCGGGAGCTAGTGTTTACTACTTCGCAGTGTTGCCAAATTAGCGAACTGTATGAAACATCAATGAAAGTCGACTTTTGTTATTCCGTCTCTAGGCAACGCGCTTCTCGCGGTTGTGCACTAGAGACGGGGATGGCTATGACATTGATCTAATTATCAAATGAATATTTACAGTGATCGATGAATGATCAATGTCGAGTCGATAACGATAGATAGATAGTCGATATGAAGTATGGCTGTTATGGACCAAATGATTAATGCAGGCATTATATACATATAATGAGTGCCACGAATTAACATATCCTGTATAGCCTTCTATAAGAGGTTTCAGGATTATCCATTCATTCTGGGACACCCTGTATATTACTTCTATAAACACTGAAAGAGAGTGATCTTATAAAATTAACATAATATTTAAAGAGTATCCCATTTTTATTATTACACAGTAATGGCTAAAGAATATTATGGTGTCGCGTGATACGACACGTTTTCGATTATCACAAGTTATAAAATAATAACGGCCACTTGACTTGAGCAACCTGTTTCTGTTAGCTATTAGCAATTTTTGAAGGTCTTAAATAATATTCCCATCCAATAACTGTAAATTAGTCATTATTATGCAGTTGCTGTTCATTGTTTGAGTTAACAATGTGTTCAAATGTCAATTGTTCAATTGTCTCGGATATGAAAAAAATAATACTAGGCTAACGTGTTTTTTTTTCAAATACGAGCCAATGACTTTGTAATTAAAATTTTGGCCCCAATTTTATGATGATATAACATCGAATAATATTGGAAGATAAAATTTTTAAGAACTAAAAAAGCCGCAAAGTATTTTTGGCAGCTATACTTACCTCCAGTAACAAAATCTAAGATATGAAGAATTAGAAGCAGAGCACAGATTTATATAATGAATTTCAAATTCTGTTTCGGGTCTGGATTTGTGTGTTCTTGTCTTGTGTGTGTCCATGGCAACTACAGCACAGCACATCCTGGAGTGGTGTTATAACTGTGAAACCTGTCTAGTAGAATATAAGGAATTTCAAACCTAGCAAATCTCTCCTTATCTTGAATATTGTCCTCCTCCATCCTTGTGTATTTGCTGCCACTTGCGTCGTCTTCATCTGATCTGTTAATTGACAAAACAAATTGAATATGCTTTTTATTTAACAACAAT
Organism: Erynnis tages; assembly: GCA_905147235.1. Taxonomy (NCBI): domain Eukaryota; kingdom Metazoa; phylum Arthropoda; class Insecta; order Lepidoptera; family Hesperiidae; genus Erynnis; species Erynnis tages. The sequence goes on from LR990073.1 coordinate 7,462,877, forward strand.
TAAAGTTAACATAACAGATTGTAGGTGCAAGGTGTTACAAAGTTATATTATTGTAAAAGCTAAACTGTTGTTTTCTGTACTACGGGTAATATGAAACTAACGACCAAACCAATTCCAATTAGTCGGGTTATATTTTAAAGATATAAAGCGCCGTCTGGCGCCGTCGCTCAATTTTTATGGTACAGGAACGAGCCCGACTCCATGATGTTACAGGAACGAGCCCGACTCCGTGAATGTAAACATTTGGTCCACCATTTTGAAGTAGACGTGCCATGCCAATTGACGTGAAACTAATTTTAAAAGGTCATTAGTACAATATTAACGAATTTTCAATAATTCTTACAGTTTTAACTAATAATAATATTATAAAGAGAAAAAAATTGTATTTTTGTGTGTGTGTATGTTTGTAATGAATAAACTCAAAAACTACTACGCCAATTTCAAAAATTCTTTCATCATTGGAAAGCTTCATTCAGCCTGAGTAACATAGGCTAAATGAAAAAAAAGAAATTTTTTTTCAAGAGTAAGGCCCCAGCCCTGCAGAAACTGGAAATTTGGAAGGATAAATGGTGTGTATGCTTAATAATATTATAGTACCAAACAAGTGCATCTGTGCTGCACAGTACATTTACAGGCCAATGTTTCTGGAATATTTGTGAAAATATTAAATCAAGACATTTTTGTCCAATATACAGTGTGTCCCAGGATAAAATGCAACCCCGCTTAAAGAGGGTGAAACTAGACCAAAAATTATCGACAAATAATAAAAATTAAAAAAAGAAAATTCTATTTTTTTTTTGATAAATTAAGATTTTGAATTTTTATTGTGGGCCCTATGTACAAAAAAAGCGATTTCTTTCAAAGTAGTGGGTCGATCTCGTTGAAATAAAAAACAATAATATGTCAAATACTTGGCGGTGAGGATAGAATAACACGTAGCTCTCAAAACAACATCTATCAGGGCCTAAACTCTGACTTTTGTAACAAAAATGATTTTTTTTTGCAATAATTTTCAGTAATTTCAAAATTATCCCAGTATAACTGGGTAATTTTGTGACTTATTATTATTCTACAGCATATTAGCTTTAAAACAAAAAAAACGTTTGTTCTATCTCAATTAAAACGCTAGGTGACAGCTGTTAAAGTTGGCCATTGATTATGTCATCACTCAGGTAGAGACATTAACAGCTCTTACACTTTATCCTGGGACACACTGCAGAACAAATTACTATTTAAAATTACTCATATTTGCGTACATAAATTGGATAACCAAAAATTTTAAGCCTTTTTATTTACCTAAATATTCAAACTTACCCAACACTACCAGCACGACGCTTTTGTATGTCTTTTGTAGGGTCAGCCCCTGTAATTGTCATCAATAAAATAGCTTTATTTATTTTAATAAAATAACATTATTGCTTCCTATTATGTGTTTAAGCATCCCAATAATAGATGTACGCTATAATATGTAAGCTATATAACTTAGCTGTGAATGATAAGCAGTGTTTAAGAGTAATTTTGAGAATAACCTTTGTTAATTTGCCACATATCTATTTTACGGTTTTTTTATATTACACTTTGATATTTATCTGCCATTCTAAATGAGTATAAATAAATAAAAAATTTAAAAAATTAAACTAAAAATTAAATTAGTTTAGTGAGGTTAGTGTTTTTATCAAGTATTTTGTTTGTATTTAAGATAAATTTTGTAACCGACCTCAAAAATAGGTAAGCCTAACGTAAATTTTATTTTATACATTTTTGAAGTTGGGGGCGTTCCAAAGTGATGAATCTCCAAAGGGACTCATTTTTGCTTCTAAAAAGAATAATTCTTCTTTTTTCTATTAACAAAATCACTATTACAATTGATCATAATATATGTAACCAGATAGTTTAAGAACATGAAGCTTACACAATAAAATAAATTAATTAAGTCTTAAGTTACGGGTGGGACAGCAAAGTCACCTGCCCATCTGAGTAGAGGGTTTTACCTTTAAAATCAAGACAAATGAGTACCTATCTTAATGCATTGCATGCATACTTAAAGTAATTAAATGGGAAATTAAGACTATTTTTCAAATATTAAAAGCATTATAGAATTCATAAAATCAAATAGAATCTGTAGACCAGTCAGTTTGAACATTTAATTCACAATAATTCCAAAAGTTTTCAAACTTCGGTCAAGTGAATGGTACATTGGGACGACAATAAATCTCATTTTGCAACCTTGTCCGCAGTCCGGAACATTGCTAAAATTGCAATTAAATTAATTTTTGCTATATGGTCGTGAAAAAAATTCCAAAAGTTCTGCAAACTTGGAGTGGTGTTAAATATATTATTTTACATCACGTGTCAAATTTGCAACCAATTTAAGTGTACGGAACATTCTTTTTTATTAAAATTAATGTTTTTCTTTATTAAACTGAAGGAAAACGTTCCAAAAGTTCTGCAAATTTGACAGATATATCGGAAAAATATACCGAACGATTGTATAAATTTGCAACCTTTTACGTTGACCGGAACATATTTATTTATAATTCTTTTTAATTCGTGGTCATTTTTTCGAGTAAGGTGGTCTCGGAATAATTACAAAAGTTTTGAAACTTGGTTGCAAACTTCGAAAACATCTATTCTGATGCATTTGCAAATTTGCAACCTCATACGCGATCCGGAACTTTATGCAATTTGCAAAAATGTAATAAGGTGATAAAATAAAAAAATTACATTTTTGCAAATTGCATAAAGTTCCGGATCGCGTATGAGGTTGCAAATTTGCAAATGCATCAGAATAGATGTTTTCGAAGTTTGCAACCAAGTTTCAAAACTTTTGTAATTATTCCGAGACCACCTTACTCGAAAAAATGACCACGAATTAAAAATAATTATAAATAAATATGTTCCGGTCAACGTAAAAGGTTGCAAATTTATACAATCGTTCGGTATATTTTTCCGATATATCTGTCAAATTTGCAGAACTTTTGGAACGTTTTCCTTCAGTTTAATAAAGAAAAACATTAATTTTAATAAAAAAGAATGTTCCGTACACTTAAATTGGTTGCAAATTTGACACGTGATGTAAAATAATATATTTAACACCACTCCAAGTTTGCAGAACTTTTGGAATTTTTTTCACGACCATATAGCAAGAATTAATTTAATTGCAATTTTAGCAATGTTCCGGACTGCGGACAAGGTTGCAAAATGAGATTTATTGTCGTCCCAATGTACCATTCACTTGACCGAAGTTTGAAAACTTTTGGAATTATTGTTAAATTTTCGATTTTGAATGTTCAAAATGACTGGACTACTGGCAGAATTTTCAATTCATAAGTTTTTTTTAGTTATGTTATGACACATCATTTTCATCAATTCGAATTGTGTAATTTGATGAATAAATGCTTTTCAAGTACATCACCTTTGTTGCATCATTCTCAGAAAAAAGTAAACTGTAGAAAAATAAAAAAAACTGTTGCTTTTTTATGATAAATAAGTGCATTGGCCTGATTGTATTGAAAAACAATATCAAATCATTGATTTAATTTTTTACCCTGAGGTGACCTCTTCACTGGAATGCCCTGGTGGTTTAATTTTTAAAATTATTTTTATTTACTAATTCTTGGTTTTTAGTCAATATCACTCAAACTACTGAACTGACTTTGATGAAACATTTACCATTCCCTAAGTTTTTAGAAATAATAAAATAAATATTAATTTATAAGCAGTGAGCATTTTTAGTCCACAATTTTTACACAAAAAACAGGATTAATTTTTTTTAATATAAAAGGCTGCCTTTGACCTATGCATAACCAAGATCTTATAATTTTTATTTCAAAAGAGGGTAAATAAAAACAATGTTATATGTTACATGATGTGAGCGTAAAACTGTCATATATTTTTAACCACTGTGATCAAGACACTAAAACTAGTGTTTTCAAAAGAAAACAGCCCAATACTCATAATTTGGACATCCAGTAAATGTCGTTCTAAATTATATTGCCAATATTTTGAATATTTGATTGAGTGTTGATATTCAAACTTTAATAACTTAACTTTAATTCAAAATTATTTAGGATTCATAAAGCATTACAATTAGTGTAATCTCTTATACAATTTCTTAAAATGAGATGTGCGGCAATACTCACTTTATTTGTGTGCACTATTTTATGTTTACATGTGTATTCTAATGACAGCAAAACAATCCTCATTTACCTCAAAAAAACTTTCATCCTATTAAATTACTATGAAATCATTACCAAAGAAAATCATTATGACACCAATACCTATTATGCCTTAATACAAGGTTTCAGAACCATCCTAATTGACTGAGAAATTTGAAATAATGCAAACATTAACAGTATATAGTAATACCCCAGACTTAAGCAATACGTGGGCCAGAGCAATTGTCATGTAAGTCGAATTCACGTAAGTCGGGGTTCAACTTTGCATATAAATAGATATAAAGTATGTTTAATCGGGACCAGAGTCTAAAGAAAACATTAATTTAGACGAAAAATGTTTAATACAATGTAAGATAATAAAACAATTTATATTTTTGAGAACAAAGTAACCTAAACTGAAGTTATTTTGATGTCGAAGGTTTCAGATATTCTAACAATGTTGACTGACGAGTTAGGTTTTTCTTCTTCTCGTGCAAAATTTTCTCATAGTATACCAGTAATCAATAGCAGTTCAATTGAATTGAATTGAGGCCTTCTGTTAAGTCGCAAACTGTCGCCCTTGTCGCAAACTAGACACTGAGAGGGCGGAGCGAGAGCCGATGCGCGCGGCAATCAAAATGAAAAACTGTGTATTTCCGAATTTTCGTAAAACTGGGTAGCGTAAGGCGGGGTATTACTGTACTCAAAATAATATAAACCAACCTTGGTAATTATTAGTAGGTACTAAGCATTGACGAAACCATTACTTACAATTTGTTTTTTTATTTTAGAAAATAACCTTTAATACAATTAATGTTGCATAACCAATGCAACGAAATAGCTTAGGATGAAATTGTAGATGTTAAACACTGGGAAATAAACAATCTCTGTGGCTTGTGAGTTGTGTTTGTGGGTCAATTTGACTTGCTTGAACAGAGTCGCGAGAGCGAGCAACGCGTCACGCGGAGCGACGTCAATGTAGAAATAGGTCGCTATTAGGCAGTTGTAGACAAAAAAGAAATTGAAATCAGAGTTAAACCTTTGCCACCGTTATTTTACATAATTTTGAAAGAAATTTGTATTTTTTAATGCAGTAGGTATATAAAACAAATCTGCAACAAGTAAATTCACACTAACCGGGGATAGTGGGAGCCACGGCAGACATCGGTCAATAAACTCATTAGTCCACGATATTTTATGCGCGATACTGAAAAAATAGGTTAGTGTTGATAACACCACTTTTATTTACACAAAAGACACACGTATGTTTATCCTCAATTCTTAAGACAACACAAGCGCCATTTTTCTTCATTTATGTGAGCTGACATGCATGACACTTCATGAAGTTCATGACAGGCCAACAAGCAAGGAAAGATAAGGCCAGAAACACATTTACGTGTCGTGAGTCGTGGCGCTTACTGTCGAGTGTCGTGGCGAAGACTGTGCACACTTGTGTGCACCGTGCATTTATCATTACACCATAATACACATAATCATACTAAAATCAACATTCAAGTGATCATTAGTTTAGCAAACCATTATCATTTAATATAATTAGTTTGATATAATGAAACAAACATTTTTGTAATCACATCAAAGTGAAATAATTAATTTAACCAGTATCATCAACCATTTTATCTTCCTGATTATCATTGCCAAGTCAGTCTATGGATACATATACAGGGATCTCACAACTTTTTATGGTACAAGATCTGAGTAGCAAGACTTGGGTTTTTTTACAAGTTATGTTTTTGGATGAAATCGGTCAATGCGTAGATTCAACTATTTTAATTTTGACGTCATTGATGACGTAGTTAATGCCATGGAAAAATCGGATGACGATCTATGGTATTAAATATTACTTACAATTATTAATCTGCAAATAAATCTGATTTAAGGATTAAGGTAAAAATAGTGTGTAGAGTATGACCTAATTTTTAAAGTAAGGATAGCATAGTGTGGAGAGCCCTTTATCTTTGCTTGATGTCACTGTTATGGACCCTCCACACAATGGCCTTCGTAATATTTTGGAATCAGTCGATAGCTTTTTTTCAAACAATCGCCCCACAACTTGGCGCGATATCCGTGTGTTGTCGGTTTTTCTCCAAAAGATCAAAGGGTTTATGGCCGAGTTATGGCCGGCGCATCCACACATTGGCCACACATCTTTCAATCTGCAGAGTCTGCTACCGAGAATGATCACACGCACGCTCTTTAATGGTTTCTTCTGTGTGCTACGATTAATTTATTTAGTGTCGAAATATCAATTATCATTGAAGAAACTTTTAGATTTATAGAGCTCTACGAAAATTGCTTGTGGAACTGGCAAAATATAAACCACAGAAATAAAAACATATTTAATAAACTAGCTGCTTCCCCTTGTTATAAAAGCCATATATGTTATCGAGCGGGATGAAAGATTATTAAATTGCTAAAATGACTATTAAAACATAGTGGTTGGTGATAGAAGGGTGAAAATTTAGGGTTGTATATATAAAAATAAAAAAAAAATGTCCAGCAAATAAAATTAAAATGTTAGGGGTGGACAATCCTTACCACTTAGGGGTATGAAAAATAGATAGTAGCCGATTCTCAGACCTACTGAATATGCATATAAAATTTGATAAAAATCGGTCAAGCTGTTTCGGAGGAGTATGGTAACTATAACTAAAAAGGTAAATAAACCGCGGCAACAGTGAGCGCCTCAATATTCATTTCAATAAATTCGTCCGCAAATTGGCCAGAGCTAAAGCAAACTGAACGACCGACCATTGTGTGGACGGTGTCACAATCTCTTGGGCCATAACTTGGCCATTGTGTGGAGGGGCCATAAGGTGAAGACTGTCAAAAAATTATTATTCATCCATTCCACAAATCCACACTACTTGACACAGGACACTACTAGTGTAAAGAATCTAGGCTCTAGCAATCAATTTCAATATTTTCAATCAAATTATTTATCAATCCATGAATCCATTATCCAACGTAGGTAGTGTTTTTTTCAAATAATATCTGCCGTACTATCTCATTGAACATTGAATGATGGCTAAAACACCGCAAGAATTTATTCAGAGTTCATTTTCTCCTATTATCGCTACATTATGCAGTTCTAAAGTAGAGAATATTGTGTCCAAAAACAACCTTTCTTTTTGTGAACTGCTGCACCCCTTCACTTGTCTTGACTGGGAAGGTAAGTTTTGGGCTTATAGCTTGGTGTCTATTAATTTATTAATAGCCCAGTATCCGAACTTAACTCAACCTGCACCGGGCTGATAATATTCAGTATCTTAGAAAATATATTAAAAATGGTTTTTCCAAAAAAATCATGGAAATCATTTCTTTAAATTTTTCAAGATCAAGATAATGAAAAAAATAGAACATAAAGTATAAAACATATATTATAGAATATGCTGACATAGGGTTGTCCACTATTTCTGGACGAACCACTAGGCTGCCAGGTATAAACAGGTTACATGTCAATTAGGGTGGAGCGATTTCATCTTTTTTTTACAATCGCTTTGGAATATCTGTAACAACTTTTTACCTCACAAATACATATTTACATAAAATTTTTGTAGCTTATAATATATTAAGAGGTGCCCCAGACATCATTAAGTTTAGTGAAATCCATGAATTTTGTCATTAACCAAAAATATCTTATGGACACTGAATGATGTTATTCAGGTTGCTGTCTGTTTGTATAAAATAGATGTGCATAACGTAGAAACATGCATGTTATGATGTTAGGGTCTCACAAGTGAAATAGTATGTGTACGAGTTGACTGAGCGTTGCACAATCGAACAACGAATGAAATTTTCAAAATAGTTGTCAAAACATAACATGCACGTTTCTATGTTACAGTTATCTTCTCCAAAACGGCTTGACCGATTTTTGTGAAATTTTATATGCATATTGAGTAGGTCTGAGAATCGGCTACTGTCTATTTTTCACACCCCTAATTGATAAGGGTAATCCGCACCTGACATTTTTATTTTATTTTTTGGACAATTTTTTTATTTTTATGTTTTAATAATGTGGCATTAAAAATACATATAACCCTAAGTTTTAACCCTTCTATCACCAACCCCCTATTTTTAAATAGTTGATTTTTAATGCTCGATAACTTGTATGGCAAAACAACATTTGTGGGGTCAGCTAGTATTTTATAACATTCTATCATGTATAACGTTCATGAGGGAGTTTGAAAGAGGGAGGGATGAAAGGAGTTTATTATATGATTTAAGTGATGTAGACTATAAAAACCGTGACAAAAAAGCCGAATCTTGGCTTGAAATTGCCACAGAACTACCACTTTTGATGAAACACAGTTCCTCCAGTTAGTATTTTGTTTTTCGATATCAGATATTATGATGTCATACTATTTATTAAAACTATTGATCAAGATTCGAAAATAAATATAAAATTGTTCCTCTTCAAGTAAATCCTTAAAATTCTACTAAATTCGACTTATTCTTCTTGCGTTATGTTAATTGGGTGCACCCAATACTTCCTTTTCTTTTAGAAGCTGCTAAGCGCAATAATTCGCAATAATAAGCAATAATTCGTCATCGGATGATGAACTTTCTAGTGACATGTTGCATATACAAAGACCCAAACGAAACTAGAACGCGAGAATTTGAACGCCGCTTGTGTGCGTTGGAGTTGAGCGGTCAACGGTCATTAGAACGCAGAACTCTGACCGCTCTCTGTGTGCGCTCGGTGTTAGGCTTTGTTTATTTTGATTATGATACTCAAATCACTGCAGCCATCATAAATTATTATGAGCTTGCAGGCTGTAAAATTAATTTGGCATGTTGCAGCATTTATGATTGTTATTTTTACACCTAGATATCTTTTCGTGAAATAAAATATATCTCATTAGCCTTCTTAGTTTACTAAAAATATTATAAATCAATTTTAGGTCAATTTCGAGAGCCAGGTGGAAGTGTTTGTGTAGTTAAGAATTGGAAGTTAATTATAAGAGATATCAATTGGAAACCTCTACAACCTACTGAAGCTAGGAGACAATTGAACAATGCTGTGCTCCACAACTTTGACGAAAAAACTATAACTCTTAACTTAGGTATCTATGTTACATATAATAATAATAATATGTGGTAGAATCTAGCTAAAAGAAATGTTGATTTATTGTCAACGAAACAATGTTTAATTGTTTTAACAAAAAGCTCATTCAATTTTGGCTTAGTCTGGGAAAGCAATGCAATGCAAAGAAAAACAATGAATGAAAAGAAAATTTTATCCTGCAATGAAAATGAGCTTAGTGAAATTATCACCACAGACTGAGTAATGGTTGAATTTATACTTGGGCTACTTCAAGCTGTCCAATTAATCAACAATTTACACACCAACTTGGCAACATGAGTTAAGTTGCTTGATTCAACTAGTTGATGAAGGAAATTCAATGTTTTTGTTATTTTAATGGAAAAACAGTCAACAAAGCATTGCTATTAGAATCCATTCCTAGCCCACAACATATGGTATAATAAATAGTTAAAAAAATTAAACCTTAATAATTAATTTTTCAGAGGGTCACAAATTTGATGTGCCTTGTGCAACACCTTGGTTTGATGCTTGGCGGGAAACATATTTTGATGTTCAGTTTCCATCAGATCATGAATTTACAAAACATTTCTTGTCTTGCATAATAGTTGCTACAACACTGGATGAGAATATAGTTGACACATACAATGGCTTAAATCAACAATATGCTCAATATCAAAATGTTACACCTCCAAAATTACCTAAGTGGTTTAATAATGGAGTACTCAAATCATACCTTCTTCTTAATGATGTGTCTTTAGTACCCAAAGATAAGTATGTTTTTTCTTTTGTATTGCCACAGAATGTAGACTATTTATAATTATGTATAATAAATATGTGAAGTAGTTTTACTACCTATTGTTTTCTGCTATTTTAGAGCTGATGCTGCCTTTGACACTTTGAAGCAAACATTTGGTGCTACCAACTGTTTTATGTTGTCAATAAACTCAAAAAGCTCAGTTGATATTAAAGTGAATGATTTATGGGCCCCATTTATCAAGAGAACACCTGATACAATTGTAATTATATTTGATTTTCAAACACAATGTGCTAAGTCTAAGGATGCTTTTTCTATAATTTCTTTAGTTCATTACATACAATAAAATAAAAATTACCGAGTTTCTTATTAGTCTTGAAATTAAGGCAAGAATTGTATATTTTCAGAGTGATATTTCATCATCCCTGACAAACCTGTCTTCTTCTACCCCAGTGGAGTCACAAATCACATTTAACCCACCAAATATTTTGATATCTGGTATGTACAAAAACTTTTTACCATTTACTAATTTATTTATTTTAAATTTTATGTATAGATGCAGGAATAAAATTTCTTTAAATTGTAAAAATCTACTTTATTTCAGATTGTTTATGCTTTACATTAATTCTAGTTATTATACAATATTCTAGTTATTTGTCTACTTGTCTCTCAATAATTGCACACACACACACATTCATACTAGTAAAATAATAGACACTCGCTGAGAGACAAGAAGTACCTAACATGAAGGGGCCAACGTGTGATAATCTTTACCTTCACCTGTAGCATTCAGCATTTGCAAGGGATTTTTTTCATTTCATTCATATTTTAATAACAATATAATGACAATGTTCCATGGTTGTAAAAATTGTTTGAGTATTTATAGTAAAAAAATGTATTTACTTATATTTTAGATGATAAACAAAATATACTGACTTCTGTACAACATGAAGGATCACATCCATTGACTACAAACGAAAATGAAGTCTATGATAATGCAAACAGTTTACAGGTACAAAATTACGTATTATCATAATTATGATGAAAAATATAATATATATTTACATTTTACAATAAGCAATTTTTTTCAGACACATTCATTTTCTGGAAGTGCTGAAAGTATTTATGTAACTGGAAAAACATTAGACAGCTTATCTGAAGTTCATGGTGCAGCTTTGAATAATAATGATATTGAAGCTGTCAAGAAGTTTTTACAAGAGTATGCCTCAAAAGCTTTATTGCCTCACTTGGAAAAACAAATAGTACAACTATCTGAAATGGTTAGAACCTATTGTACTTATACATATAGAACTAAATTGTTGTAACACAAGTACGTTGTATCATCCTTATTTCTTCACTTATATTTAATTTTAATAAGTATGCAAAATTATTTTGGTTACATTTTCATTTTAACCTCATAAATACTACAATATTTAGTATTAGACTAAGCTCCCATTGCATAAAACCCTACCTCATAAGGTGGCAAATCGGAAATGTAATCTAGTGATAGATATTATTTAGGAACACTGGATTTTAGTTGGTTGCCATCGCATATCCTGGAAGAACTATGTTTTTTTTTACGTTGTCGTATCGATTTTGATCGAAAATTACATCATCAGGTGGCAGATCTTTTTTTAGATCAGAGGTTTTACCCATCGAAAGAGACACATTTGGAGATAACAACCCCCATTGGTTGCCATCCGCCAGCCATGTTTTATGAGCTCCAAAAATGGGGTAAATTACCTCATCAGGTGACAAGATGAAACTGATGCAGATTGATTGCCCTAGACGTGCCGTTCATGAATATATAGGGTTGCCTGCCTTCAGGCTGGCAGTTTTTCTGCTCAGCCACCTCGAACAATAAAGTTAAAATCTTGGAATAACGAAAAATTCTTGGACAGTTGCTATGACTCAGGGTATAATTAAATTAAAGTTGTGTATCGTTTACGGGATTTTTAAACGAACACTGCAGGTCTGCCTATATTTGGTCTGCATAATATATTTTTTTAATCATAAAAAAATGTTCTTTACTTCAAAAATTGGAGTCCTAAATGTCTGCCTTTTTGATTTTCTTCATTTTGACAACTGTCAATTAACAACGCAGCGCTACCATGGTGGCAGACTCGGTCCTTAATATTTCTTATCGTATAATTATCGCTAATTAATAAAGTCTGCCACACGACCCGATCATGATTATAGATTTTTTGCTCCCCAGCTTCCTATCTACTATTTAATGGATGTTATTGTACATATAAACCTTCCTCTTCAAACACTGTATCTATTAAAAAAAACCGCATCAAAATCCGTTGCGTAGTTTTAAAGATTTAAGCATACATAGTGGTATAGGGACAGAGCGACTTTGTTTTATACTGTGTAGTGATAGTGATATTTGATTGAATGACATTTATTTATTAACAATTTTTCAGAAATTATTTTTAAAGAATTGAATTTTAATGAAATTATACTTTTGTTGGTTTTATTAATGTTTATATTGTATAGACAGTCAGTTTTTAATATATGTATAAATAGATATAAACACAATCAATCGAGCGTCAATATTGTGCATTTCGTGCCCACCTGTAATTGCGGGTACACAATCTATTATTTTTTTGTTTGTATTATGTATGTATCTTATGTTGGTGAGCCTGGAATAAATAAATAAATATACAAACGAAAACCTGACATTTTATAAGAAAGGATGGAACCCTAAAGCCATACAAAATCATGTGAAGAAGTTACTTTAAAATAAAGAAAACTTTGATTAACAACTGCAAAATAAACAATGTTTCTACATTATTTTTAGGTAGCCAATAGAAAAGGCGTCAGCAGGTCATTACTTTCAGCAACTAAGAGATGGTTTACTACAGGAAAGTCTGGCAACACCACAGTGAATAATACTGTAATGTAAGTTTAGTTGCATACATTTTGTTAAGTACAGAACTTTTATTTACTTATTTGTGTAGTACTTAAGCATAAGTAGTACGTCCAGATGGGATTGTGAAATGATAAAATTGTTAAAAACGTATGTTATTTACTTCTTCATTTATGTTATTAATGTAAATTTAATATTTAACAGATATTCAACAGACTGCCCGGAGCTACAACTACGACGATTAGGAGATCTATGGTTTATGTGCGGGCAGTGGCAAAAGGCATTTGATGCTTATCATACAGCCAAAAGAGAGTTTTACGCTGATAGTGCGTGGCTCTGCTATGCCGGTGCCCTTGAAATGGCTGCCATAAGCGCATTCATGGCAGGAGAGGCCAACCGTAAAACACACAGCTACATAGAAGAAAGTATAGTTACATATCTTAACACTTGTAGGTTAGTACCTATCAATGATTACAAATATATAGGCGAAGGCGAATCAATTTAGAACAATTTTCTCCATCGTTTCTCAACCGATTTTCCTCATTTTTGTTTTGTTTGATAGGTATTGACGAGCTTAAGTGCAGACGGTCAATAAAATTAAGTAAAATGCATCGGAAATACATTAAATTAATGAAAAAACACAGCAAGCACACAACCATACGTTTTTTTACACACAATATCCACACTCACACATAGATACCTACACAAAAATGACATTTATCTTTTTTTTTCTGGTAACGACCACATACTTACGTTGTAACGTAACAGGTTACGACGATGGCGCATTCACGTTCAGCCAGTGAAAAGTTAAAGTTTATGTATATTTTAAAAAGAAGGAAAGGTTTAAAAAAGTTATGAACGTTATGACGGTAATAATTTTGGAAAAATTAATCATGGAAGTATTGAAGATTTTTAAATTTTTATTGTATTTTTATATTTAATTTTAAAGAAAAGAACAGAAAAGAATATGTTATTGTTGACTATTACATGAGAAAGATGTTACAAAAACTTATAATAGTTTAGAACAGTCTACTCTATGCGGGCATACAATAATTATGTCTTATATAACTAAAACTTAATTTTATATTTCATCGCAATTATTGCTAAATTATATTTATTTATTATTTTGTTCAGCAGTCCAAATTATTTGTTTATTTTAATATTTTACCTATTCGAACTCATCGGCTATGCAATGTGCCACCCATTACTGGGCAAAGAGAGAAAAAGCCGGAGGAAAAAACTCTCGACACAGTTTTAATTAATTTATTTAGTTATTTATACGCGCGTTACTTTACATTCCTTTTTATAATTGTTTATCTACAAACATAATTTACATTGAAATTGCGAACCATCCATTCATTATTCCGTTCGTTATTTGCATTTTTGTGTGATAGTGCATTCTCTCAGATTATACCCTGGTATAAACACAAGGAAGCACTTGCAGTCGGCAGCTTTACAGGACTGTAAATGTAGTCTCTGTCCTTCCTGAGATTGTTATTTTATTTTATCGTTAAAGAATTCCTTTACGGTATAATAACCTTTTTTGACCAGCCACTGTTTTAAAGACCATTTAAATTTATTGATTGGTAGTTTTTTTTAGTTCTGGAGGCAAATGATTGTAAATGCGTATGGCAGATATAAACGTACCTTTTTATAAATTCTACATTTTATTCTAGGTAAATACAATTTTATCTTTCTGTCTCATGGGTAAATTTCTTACACGCATATCAGATTTATTTTTAAACCAGTGCATGTTTTTACGACAAAAAGACATATTTCAAGAATATATATACCGGATAACGTCATGAAATTTTCTTCTGTGAATACCGCGCGTTCTGATTCGTCACTCGCTTTACCGTATAGTATTCGCATACAGCGTTTTTGCAAAAGAAATGTACTGTTTGCATTGACTGAGTCACCCCAGTAGATTACGCCGTATAATAGAAGAGGATAGATATTACCGTAGTAGAAACTTTAAGTTTTAACAGCGAGTACAACCAGTCAGTAACAGGTAGATTAATCTTACCCTATAAGTCTTTCGTTTTAAAATTTTATCGGAGAAGTACATAGAAGAAGAATAGTTTTAAAACATTATAGTCGAATTTCGACAACTAGGCGAACACTAGTCCATGAAAATTGACAAAAACGTGGGCTGTAGTTCTGCAGATCTGTCGTCTTTATTCAAACAATATTTGCGTTCGATTTCTTTGGCGCTGAACACTGTGCGCGCATTTTTTGAATTTGGAACTGATGAAGAGGGAGGAAAAACTCATTCCTGCCCGCTAAAAGTTACTTAAAGAAAACACCAACTTTGGGCGCACTTAAAGGGGAGCAAAGTCGTACATTTCGAATAGATGGGATGAAAAGTTAATTGCCGCGCACTTTTTGAATTTGGAACTTATAAAGAGGGAGGAAAAACTCATTCCTGCCCGCTAAAAGTTTCTTATAGAAAACACCACCTTTGGGCGCACTTAAAGGCGAACCAAGTCGTACTTTTCGAATAGATGGGATGATAAAGAATTTTTTGAAATTATTATAGGCTGAAGATATGGAAGCGCGCGAATTTCACACAAATTCATATTTTTAGAAAAAGAACGAGCGAACATCTTCAAATACGATTTCGCATCTTTTTATTTTTTCCCATAAAGGTCATTTAATTTGTTGAAATTGGCCCATTAATTACGTGAAGCAATTTTGCGAATTTTTTGACCCCTCCTCCCCCCTTGGTGAGATATCGTAAGATTTTCCTCAACTCCCTCCCCCACCCCTAATCTCACGTGAGACTCTTCAAAATGTATGTTTTGGCTGTAAATATGTTGATTATTGAGAAAAAAACACAACTTGTTCTAATAATTTAAATCACAATCAAAAAATTAAATAATGAGTATCAAACAAAAATTGAGAGAATTTAAAAAAAATAATTATCACCGTTTTCTGCTAAAAAATAATTACGTGATATTTGCCAAGATCCCCCCCTCCTCCCTTAGTGAGATTTGGAAAGATTTAGCTCGATCCCCTCCCCCTCTAGAAAAAATACGTAATTTATGGACGCTCCCTTACTTTTATAGTAATTCATTGGTTTTAAGTTCAAATAATATACATTTTAACCAATCAATTCAAAAGAGTTAACAGCGACTTCAATCGCCAGCATCAGATACCTCACCTCATAAATCTTTCGTTTTAATATTATTGTAGAAGTACATAGAATAAGAAAGTTTTTATAAATTATAGTCGAATATCGACTACAGGCCGACCACTAGTTATTATAAATAGAATGATTTTGTAAAATGCTTCATTGGAACTATAAACATCTTTAT
This sequence comes from Erynnis tages, assembly GCA_905147235.1. Taxonomy (NCBI): domain Eukaryota; kingdom Metazoa; phylum Arthropoda; class Insecta; order Lepidoptera; family Hesperiidae; genus Erynnis; species Erynnis tages. Next base: position 7,479,042 of record LR990073.1, read on the forward strand.
ATGTACCTGTAGCACTGAAAGGTTTCACAAGGTCCTGAAGTTCTGACATTTTAAGGAAGGTCTTGCTATAAAATATCTACCCAATGTTTGAACAATTAGTTTACCTCAAATAAGTTACCATCCAAAAATGATGGCATTTAAAGTGGTATCACACAGTGTACCCTTATTAACTTACCCTTACTAACTACTTTTAAAACTTATAAGTTAGAAAAGTAGTTAATACTATAGGATTTATGGTATCAGAAATAACTAAACATTTTTACAATTTTTTCAGAATGGTCCAATATGCGGTGAGAGCTACATTATTGTCTGCTGTGTGCTTAGTCAATTCGGGATTGTTTGGAGAAGCCGCCAAGCAACTCATCCGTATGACTTCTGAAGACAGTGATCTGCGCAGTGCAATGCTTTTGGAGCAAGCAGCAATGTGCTTTCTTCAGGGGCCGGGCACAAAAGCCATGTGTAGGAAATATGCATTCCATATGGTCCTTGCAGGCCACAGGTTTTCTAAGGCTGGACAAAAAAAGCATGCATATAGATGTTATAAACAGGCTTATCAGGTATGATAGCATTTTTTTTTCACTTTTGTTTTTACTATCTGAAAGGAATTAAATGGACATGAGGAATTTAACTAAACACAACTCTCCAAGTTCTCTTAAAGGATCAGGCATGTACTAGGATAGGCATACTTACTTAGTGATACGCGGTGATAGCCCAGTGGCTAAGAATTCGACCTCTTAATCGAGGGGTCCGGGTTCGAATCCCAGTGGCGCGCACCAATGACTGTGAAAAAAGTTATGTGCGCTTTATAAAATTAAATATCACCTGCTGTTACGGTGAAGGAAAACATCGTGAGGAAACCTGCATGCCTGAGAGTTCAAAAAAAAATGTTCTCAAATTTGAAGTCCAGGCATTAGGCCAGCGTGGTGGACTAAGGCCTACATCCCTCTCATTGCGAGAGGAGACCCGACCCTGTAGTGGGTCATTAATGGGTTACTTACTTAGTGATATTTAGTGACTGCGAGAATCACTGAGTCCCTTGCCAAATTTATAGGATGGTGCTTTCACTCGATTTAATGCTAGATTGTTTTTAATTTATCATTATTTATTGTATTCATAGTAATAGACTCTCGGGCGCGACAAAATTTAAACGCATTGACGTTCGATCAATAGACTGATGTCGCAATGACATTGTCGTGCGATTAACTTGTTACGAGCGAGCGATTTTGTCGTCGAATGACTCGGCTGTTGACAAGGAGTCAGTCGCAACCCAAGACAGTGTTACAAAGCGGTTTGGGTAATGCGTGGGTTACGGTGCAGGTGTACGCGGAGAGCGGGTGGCGGCTTTCGACGGACCACGTGCAGTTCGCGCTGGGGCGGCTGGCGGGCGCGCTGCGGCTGCCGCGCGACGCCGCGCGCTGGCTGGCCGCGCCGCTCGCGCCCGCCTCGCATCACCATCGCCACCAGCAGGACGCCTTCCTGCGCGAGTTCATGCTCGCGCACCAGGTACTAACACTTCTGAACATACACATTCACATGCATCATCGAAAAATCGTTGTGTGCAACATTTCTATGTTTGCAACGTTTTTATCTTCTATAACTGGGCAAGCCTGGGGCAATTTCACAACATTACTAATGAAAGATGCAGCTCAAAGGGCCAGATGAGATTTAACAAGTGTGATCTGTATATATAAAGACTGGCCGGCGTCTACAGCTTAAATACCCTCGCGTTGAGCACAGAAGTGGGTATGGGTTTCGCCTCGAGACTCACGTTGCTTCAAACGTTGTTTGATTTTTTGATAGCTTGCAATATACACAAGCAGCAGTCCTATGTGATGATATGTTTGAAAGGACACAAATTAGGGTGATCTAAACATGTTTAAAAAATTGGATCAAATTAATGAAATACATGTGAATTTATAAATCTTACAACGAATATTGTTTACACATAATTTGGATACTGAAATATTAACTTCGAAGAAAGGAAGAGTCAAATTGATTTTTTATTTATTTATCAATATTTAAGAAATTGCATAATTATGATTAAATGAATTGTGTAAGTATGATTTAATGCATTAAATATTAAAATGGTAGCATATAATTCTAGTAGAATAATATCAAACAGATGTAATAAATTTATATTTCTTTTCAATTCAGGCACATTTGCTGAGACAAAGCTATATTTGAATGTAGAAGGATGAAAAAAGTTATTAAAAGATAAAAAAACAGTCTCGTTCAATTTTATTGTTGTAATAACACAGAAGATCTTAATTTTCAAGGATTTCAATCTTAGTGTGAAGGATTTTATATAAATAAATAATAAACAAGGTAACATGTGTAAATTTTCATGTCAAATATAGATTTATATTACATAAATTAGGAAAAAAGATACATTATCAAGATATTTTTGTATTTATTGATACATTTGGTATTGTAATTTTTTGATTACATGTTTATTGGTGACCTCACCAGGGTTTTTGTACATCTTCAAAGGTGGTGCCACATTTACCTTTGATATGGCCACACTAATATCTATGTATCTGTCTTCTATAACGATATCAATGTCAGTTACTTTGCAAGCTCTTTGGCTGAAAAACATGACACCGTCATTATTCGAGTTTGGTTCAAAATTATTCCGCAACAAGGCGGAATATAAATAGAAAAAAAATCCTCGGCAAATTAGTATCCCGCTCACTAAATTTAAATTTGTCATGTTACCATCGCAGCAATGGGTAGAGAGTTCAGATGAGTTCAAGGAGCGTCTAGGCGCGCTGGCGATCCCGCTGTGCGTGGAGGCGGGCACGGCGGTGGCGTGCGTGGGCGTGGCGCCGCTGTCCGCGCCGGGCCGCCGCGCCGCCGCCGCCGCGCCGCCGCAGCCGCGCGACGACGCCTACTGGCACAAGCTCGAGGAGACCCTGCTGCACGTCGCGCACGGCTCCCCGCCCATGATCTTCAAGCCCACCTCCGATTTGTACACCGCCAAAGCCGATGCACATCCTATTGTACCGCAAGGAGGTTGGTTGTCTTCATTGGTAGCTATAGTAAAACGTCGCCTACGACCCATATTGGCACAAGCATCATTAAGTCTACCTCTGATGTGTACCTGATAATGAGTGAGAAACCTCTGGAAGGTATGTTAGGAGCTTTCGAACCTTGTTCATTTAATTAGTTTTTTTTTTTCGATATTTACATCTATTCGATATTTACATCTAAATAGAAGTTAAATGTAAATAGCTCACAATAATCTGTATAACGACAATTTAATAATCAACAGGCTATGATCCACTTGTCATGTATTGTAGTGATTTTGTCACTACTATCTAAGGCTTCGCCTCATAGTTAGCTTGCCTATTGTGCTACTAAATAAATGGAAAGCGTCTTTGTGATAAAAAAATTCAAGGTCCCTTTAGATCCCAGTTTATATAATATGCTATACGATAACGGTTAACACGCTTTAATATATTTTTTACAGAACCGATACAAGTCTCGATTTCGCTGCGAAACCCATTAAAGGTGTCATTACTCTTAAAAGATATTGAAATTCTATGGCAGTTCATTCCAAACGGAGATAAATCTGATATGGATGAGAAGGTTCTTAATAATGAGCCCTGGATAGCAGCTGGTCAAATTCTAGAAAGCGATCTGATTCACAGCCAAAAAATTAAGTCATTTGTCCTTGAAGGAGATTGCCAAAAGTTGTTATCGTTTTCTATCACAGCATTAAAAACTGGCCAATTAAATATCCATGGCTTGGCTTACAAGTAAGTAGATATTATAATAGTTTCTAGAAATTACTATGTACTTACTATCTACACTTCTACACTATCTACACTATCTACATCTACACTATCTACACATCTACACTATCTACACTTCTACACTATCTACATCTACACTATCTACACTTCTACACTATCTACACTTCTACACTATTATTATAAAGAGGAAACGGAAAAATAATAAATTAATGATGTTGAATATTAAACGAATTTGTTGAAGTGAAAACCATTTTAGTGGTGTTGTGCACCTTTTTTTGAGACGAGTAAAAAATGTTAAACTCGCGCCAGGGCACGTGACCCGACCGAGAATTCGTAAGACGGAAGGAGAGTGTTTAAAATATGGAAATTGAACAAAGTGCATCTATTAATGAAAAAAGTGACGACCACAGAAATGATAGTACTTTTATACTGATAAATAAAGCAATTCGTGCGAAATTATTCCCTAACCATTCCAAAATATTCAATAATGTACAACGTTTATGTTCAAGTGTTTACTTTTGCCGGCACTCCCGGAGCGCAACCCGTTATTTTTTTAATACTTTTTAATTTTTTTTTAATAAGTGCATAAACTGTACACAAACCTACTTAAATTAATTTTAAGTAGGTAGTCGGGTTTTGGTTTTTGTTAACTTTTTTTTCAGACTTAACAATTTAGCAGAGGATAACGACACTGAAGGCGGAGTTACAATATCGGGAAAAATAGACTTACTAGGAGGAACAAGCACACCTCCCAAACGCCTGCAAATACAAGTGATTCCACACGCGCCATGCTTACAGGTATTACAAATTAGAATCTACTTTATATTTATTAACCCCCGATGCAAAAGAAGGGGTGTTATAAGTTTGACGTGTCTGTCGGTCTGCATTGTCTGTGGCACCGTAGCTCACGAACGGATGAAGCGATTTCAATTTAGTTTTTATTTGTATGAAAGGTGAGTTACGGGCGAGTGTTCTTAAGATATGTTTGATGAAAATCGGTTGAGTCGTTTAAAAGTTGTGGGCGTGAAAGAGGGTCTTCCCCTCCTTAGAGGGGAACCTCTCTTAGAGGGGAAGAATAACCGAATGTCTGCAAATATAATCGAGTGGGGTCTCAAATGAGAGCGCATCACGTGCACATTACAAAATAATACGTTCAATGAAAATCGGTTGAGCCCTGAAAAAACTGTGGGAGTAAAACTGGGGAAAATAGCCAATATCTGCAAATATATGTGGTGGGGAGAAAATGTGGATGTAAATCTGAAATTTCGACAAGAATCTATGTAAGTATTAACAACTTAACAAAACCTACATTATAATAAGTGTGTACCTATAAAAAATATAAAATTAAAATAAAATTAAAAATAAAAATAAACCCCACACAACCTAAGTTCCCTTTAAAAGTAAAAAATAATGAAAGAAACTCAATCTTAAAGTACTGAAGTATGTACGAGCAAGTATTAATAATTCTAAAAAAATACATCGCGTTGGGGGACCGTTCCAAACCTAAAATTACAAATAGTTTAAACTAACGTAACCTAACTAAGCAACATAGACGAATATAAAGGAGGAGCGGTACCCCAACGCGATGTATTTTTTTCAGAATTATTAATACTTACTCGTACATACTTAGGTACTTTAAGATTGAGTTTCTTTCATTATTGTTTACTTATAAAGGGAACTCAGGTTATTGTGTCGGGGGTTTTTTACATTTTTAATTTAATTTAGGTATTATCATTTTGAATTTGACGCAGCAAGCAAACATCCAGCATATAATGCGAACAGACAGCAGTAGCGTGTGGATAACTACAGCCCGTTTTTATTTCACTTGTCTTATTACAGCTAGAATTACCATAAATTTATTGAACACTTTAATTGCGGCGACAATTTTTGAAGTGAAAACTTCTTTAGCGGCGTTGTGCATTTTGGGAATGGGTAAAGAATGTTTAACTCGCGTCAGGACGATCAGGGTCACGTGACCCTATTCGTAAATGCGTAAGACTTATCGAAAAGGTGTGAGACGGAGGGACAGTGTTTTAAATAAATATGGAAATTGAACAAAGTGTGTTTAATTAGATGGTAACTATGTAAACTGTCAAAAGGAAACATTCATAAAAAAAAAACTTGAGAGTTGTCAAGGGACACCCGGAAGGAACGAAGTTCATGACGTAAATGACAATGTCATTTACGACACTTTTTGCTGTCATGCCGTAACTGACGTAGTCATGAACTTCAGTCATTGTCATTTACGTCATGACTTACGTCATGACAGACACTTTTTGCTGTCATGACTTACGTCATGACAGCAAAAAGTGTCGTGACAACTTTTCGTAAGAATTTTTTCCGTCTAGCCCCCTTTCACAACGCGCGATAAGGAACTTCGTTCCAATAATATAATTATTTTGATTTTGGATTCGACATTGCGATTATTAGCATTAAATGTAGTTTCTTTTCTTACAGAGAAACTCAATTGTGTTTTAATTGAACTGTCGTTCAAATCACCAAGAAAACACATCTTATAAGCATTTTGTGATTAGCGCCATTTAGTAAAAAGTGCAGAAACGATTACATGACGTTCGTGAAAGAGGGAAGAAATAGATTGCTGCTATACGAGAAGATGGCCTTAATACTATCCGATACAAACGTCATAAAGGGCGTTAATTGGACACGTGACCTGATCGAAAATTCGTAAAATTCGTTCACAAATGCACAACGTTAATGTTCAAGTTTTCACTTCTGCCGGCACTCCCGGAGTTCGACCCGTTGTTTTTTACTGTCATGAATGGTTACGCACCCACAAACGACCTCAAATAGAATTTATATCATATTAGAACATAGCTTGCAATGAATTTTCACTCTTCTATCATCAACCCCTATTTTAAATAGTCGATTTTTTTAGTGCTCATCAACAGCATTTTTCATTTCAGCATTTTTCGCTATTCCTCATAGTTTCGGATTTCTTCATCCATGCACATTTGAAAACCTTCAACCTTCACCCTATATACCTACTTTATTATTTTTTTGCTCTTCAGATGACTTTTTCGGAAACTGACACGAATGTCATTAGTGGCGAGTTGCGTTCAATCGATGTTGAATTCAGAAACGTAGGTCCAGTTGCTATGAGAAACTTGCACTTAGCAGTGTCGCATCCAGAATGCATGTGTCTTCTAGTCAATCCCGAAGAACAGGAAGACGGATTTAAAACTTTATATGATGAAAAATATCGTGAGCAGCCTTTATTTCAAGGTGGGTGAAGAAAGGCTGTATTTTTTACTACAAGCTTTTATTTAACTTGCAATGTATGTTTTGTAATAATGTTTTCATCCCATTTATTCGAAAAGTACGACTTTGCTCCCCTATTAAGAAACTTTTAGCGGGCAGGAATGAGTTTTTCCTCCCTCTTTATAAGTTCCAAGTTCAAAAAGTGCGCGGCAATTAACTTTTCATCCCTTCTATTTGAAAAGTACGACTTTGCTCCCCTTTAAGTGCGCCCAAAGTTGGTGTTTTCTATTAAGAAACTTTTAGCGGGCAGGAATGAGTTTTTCCTCACTCTTTATAAGTTCCAAGTTCAAAAAGTGCGCGGCAATTAACTTTACCGCACAATTTTTGAATTTGGAACATCTTAGTGTTCAGCGCCAAAGAAATCGAACGCAAATATTGTTTGAATAAAGACGAAGGAACTACAGAACTACAGCCCGCGTAATTTTTTACGGATTGTTAGAAATGGGCCTGATTTGGACGTTATTACAAACACGCAGAATATAAAATCTACAACAATCTCTACCTTTATTCCTAATAAAACTGTAAATAACAAAAAAACATGACTGCGAAAACGTCTCAAATGTAAATATAGCTTTTTAGTTGTTTTATTATCAGATACTATTTAATTTCAATTTTGTTGTTACTCTATGTTTTATTAAATTTTAATAATAATACTACAATAAAATATGAGGCCCCTTTCATTTTTTCATAGAGGGTGATGAAAAGTAGAGTGTATCACTTGGGACAATATTATATGTTTTTGGCTCAGGCGACGTACTATATTTATTTCTTATAGAAAACACCAACTTTGGGCGCACTTAAAGGGGAGCAAAGTCGTACTTTTCGAATAGATGGGATGAAAAATATATTTTTGGCTCGGGCGACGTACTTTGAATCCGTCGCTACGATCGGGATTCTCGGTGCGGCACTATCAAAGGTGAATGTGGCGCTGCAATTTGTGTTGTTTTTTTTATTTTTCTGGTGTTAACATGGCGTATCTTTGTGAATTTTTAAAAAAAATGTCTTGATGCAGAGGAGCGAGCGGCCCGCGCTGCGGCTCGTGCGGCGTTCGCGGAGCGGCTGGCGCGGCGGCTGCAGGCTGCGGTAGCGCCGGGGGCCAGCACGCGCGCCGCGCTGCTACTGCGGCCGCACGCGCGCGCGCACTCGTTGTACCTGCTCGCGTACTACGAAACCGGCGTGCCGGCGCGTCCCTATCGCCTGCTGAGACACGTGTTCCGCTTTCAAGTCACGGTAGATAATGTTCACTACATTTCAACGATCATGATCGATTGTAAAGCATTATATTTAACAGGTGATAATGCCCAAGGAGTGGCTGTGCTCCGATTACGTCATCTCGTAGTTTTGAATGTAGAAAACATTGATAGCGTGATTCAGGCTATCCGTGGTGCCATCTCTTGACGTGTAGTAGAAGTCGCCACACCACCGCCCCGTGAGTCGCGCGTGCATCGTTCTTTCAGCTCGCGTACTACGATATCGCTGTGCCGGGCGGCGGGTCCATGCGGGCGGCGGGTCCATGCGGGCGCCTGCTGGGACACGTGTTCTACTTTCTAGTCAAGTAACTGTCATGTCTCGTGAGCACAGATGATTATAGTAGTAGTGATATTGGATATTATACAGTTTCGGCCTATGAACAGCAGTCGAAGAACCCGTGCTAGACCAATAGATGACTGACAAACCAAGTGATAAGATGACAATTATATTGTGTTTAGAAGGTCTCAATATCTTTTTTATATATTTTTAGGGAAATCTGGAATAATAAAACGAAAATTATACAACTTATGAATCTTTTCTCTATCAATGTCCATGACAGTAATGACAGTTCTCATTTTCAATATCCGTGTTCTTCTTATTTTCCATCCTCTGCGCCAACCAGTCCTAGGCCCTAGCTCTTGAATTGAGCTTGAAGGCCATAGCTTCCACCATCCGTAGCAACCGCTTACGAGCTGCAAGCCCCATCTCACAATATTATATTTAAATGTTAATCCTTATGTATCCTTATTTCTGGTGATAGAAGATTAAATACTTATAATATCAATCAATCCATCAATTTAATTACTGAAGTAACGATTTGGGCCAAAAAAATTTACTTTGAGTGTAAAATTTTGGACAAAATCTGTACAAAAACTCGCATATTATATCTTACTAGCTCTGGGGGGCCACTCTCTAAGCACTAAACTCGAAGTTTCGGCATTTCCTACTCGGTATCACTTACGAATGCCCATTTCTGACGGGCTCGTCCGTAGAATGAATGACTTTTCAAGTGACAGCAAAAACCTACTCCGTAAGGCTATAAGCCCGTCCGTAAATTTGAGTTTGACATGAGATATCTCGGTTGAATGTGTCAAATTACACGACATCAAATTTGCTTTCGTGTGGACTAACCACATCGGATTAAAAATAAAATACAAGCAATAAAAACGCTTCAGTTGTTGTTTTACAGAATATATTAAACATATACAGCCTCCCACAGAATTAAGGCAGAAACACGGGGTCTCCCACAGCCGTCTAGCGCGGATTCGGCCGTCCGCTCCCCTTAGAAGACCTCGCGCTAAATCCCTGTGCTTCTGCATAAACTCGACGATAGCGTCTAGCTGTAGTTGGGTAGCGGCATTAGTGGGCGGCATCCAAAAATATATTCCTCGATATTGTATTTCAAATCACTCAACAGTAATCAAGTTATACTTATACGGATTATTCGTTTTTCATCACACCAAGATTATTATTATGATTGTTGACTGACCCGGCAAACGTTGTTTTGCCATATAAGTTACCGAGCGGGATGAAAAATTATTAAATTACTAAAATGACTATTAAAAATAGGGGTTAGTGATAAAAGGATGAAAATTTAGGGTTGTATGTATTTTTAATGCCACATTATTAAAACAAAATTGTCCAAAAAAATAAAATAAAAATGTTAGGGGTGGGGTGGACAACTCTTATCACTTAGGGGTATTTTTAACCGACATCTGTATGTTTTTTTTTTTAATATTTGTTATCGCCGCATTCCGTCATTTGTTAACCGATTTGATTTTTTTCTTTTTGATTCGGAAGCTGTTACTTTGAATTTGGTCCCATATTAAGTTGATGATGATCTGATGAAGAGTTTCGGAGATACAGAGTGGAACTCCTCAACGAGTAAGAGTTAAGGAACCGGGTTAATAAATTATTATTGTTTATCACATTACCTTTGCAGAACTATATAGACATTGACCACCTTCGAGTCTGATGATGGAGTGGAACTCGTTTTTTTTTATATTTCTGACCGCCGCCGCGCCGCATTCCGTCATTTGGTAACCGATTTGAATTGTTTTTTTTGTTTGGGAGCTGTTACCTTTAATTTGGTCCCATATTAAGTTGTTGATGATCTGATGAAGAGTTTCGAAGATACACAGTGCAACTCCTCAACGGATAAGAGTTAAGGAACCGGGTTGATAAATTATTATTGTTGTTATAAGATAGGAATAATTAAACCATGTTGAAAGTACAAATTCTATATTTAAACTATAATAGTGGTGTCCGTAAGGTTACCATTAAGAAGCCAGTTGCCACAACCTATGATGAAGCATTAAAACTAAGATACCAGAGTCAGATAATAGAGTGGAAGTGGAACTATGACACCTAAAAAGCACGAAATAAATTATTTTTTTACAAAAATGTGAACCGACTTCAATCTAAAAGTAAGAAATAGCTTTACAAACATACTTCAATAATAAGGTATGTTTGGAGTCTGTGCAAAAATGAGGTTACTTGAAGTTAATCTGAGGATGAACTTGGGCACAGACTCCTAAAATACCTTATGATTGAAGTCTGTTTGTAAAGTTATTTCTTACTTTTTTGTTTGTAGTCAGTTCACATTTTTGTTAAAAAATAATTTTTAGATTTTTTTTAGATACCTTTTTTTAGATAAAGATTTTTATTGAACAAATTAACAGAATATTGCCAGTAACCCATTAATGACCCACTACAGGGTCGGGTCTCCTTCTCGTAATGAGAGGGATGTAGGCCTTAGTCCACCACGCTGGCCTACTGCGGGTTGGTGGACCCGCAGTAGGCCAGCGTGGTGGACTAAGGCCTATGAACAGAATATTAACTCATCTAAATTATGATATTTCACACACAACAGATATTATATTGTGTGAAACGTGAAAAATACTATTATAAATATAACTATTGAGCAATGTTTTCAATATTGTATATATTTTATATGTACGAAAAATTAAAAAATCAGTTTGTCTATTTTACACATTATTAATTTTGGAAATGTTTCACAGGAGGCCGTCGAGGTATTGGCAACACCGCGCCGTGGCGTCGACACCCCAGAAGGAGATGTAGTTGAAAATTTACGCCTGGTGGTTGTGGTTAAAAATATATGCAACGAGAAAGATGAAAACTTAGCAGTTGAAGTTCTTGAAGCATCGCTGCTCAGTAGACAGTGGAAGTTTGTCGATCTTACCGCGGCCGTTGAAGGCAATGCTATCTTGATTTCGCGCGAGAGAGTTCACTATATTTTTAAGGCTAAAAGAATCACAGAGGGACTTCCCGAAGGGCGCGTAGATTTCTCGTGCCTAAAAATATCGAAGAACGACCCAGAGAGCGCTGTCAATATAAACGTGCCACCATATTCGAAATTCGTTAATGACTTTCTGCCGTCAGTGATTGATCCGATTGAACCTAATTCTGAAAATGTCGAGAAAGCTGGATTGATTCGATCCATGTTTATACTGAGATGGAAAGCCTATGACAACATTAAAGGAACAACTGCTGTTGGTCAGCATTGTGTATGGTTGGAATGTTTTACAAAAGTAATTTCACGTGAAAGGCAACAATTCACTCCCGACCAGGGTTCCATAAAAGTAGAAAGTTATGATAGTAAAATCAAGTTTCAGGAAAGTAAAGAAAAGAATGAAAATAATAATGCTGTCATTTTAAAACTGGAACATTCCAAGTATATTTATCATAATTTCAAAGCAAGAAAATTATGCTTGATACCTATAATAATTAACATAGTTAATTGTTATAATGTCCCAATTAAGTTGTTTATAGACATAACAAAGCAACAAAATAGGTAAGAATTTTGTTTTCAACTCCAAAACATTTTTAAATATGTCCAGAATATGACCCCATACAGTTTTCTTTTATTTATACATAAAGGTGAAGAAGGAATTAAATTTTATATTATTATCTATACATATAAAATTGTTGAGCTATGAATTATGTGCATGTAATATTTTTGAGTGAACGTTTTTTAAGCTTTTCCCTGTCAGGACACGCTTCTAAGCCCAAAAGTGTACTTTTACAATTTTTGTCTGTTTGTGTGTTTATCTGTTAGCCTGTTTGTCTGTTAGTCTGTATGTCTGTTTGGTTTGTGCGCGCACATCTCTGGAACGGCTGAACGGATTTGAATGAAATTTGGATTGTTGAGAGAAAAACGGTCGGTAACACATAGGTTATATTTTATTTTATTATATAACTGGCTGACCCGGCAGGCTTCGCTCTGCCAATTAATTTGATTCATATTTTTTACACCTTGGGTTACGTTACTTAAGTTTTAGTAAAATCCCTTAGCAATAAATAAAGCCTATGTTACTCAGGGTAAATGTAGCTTTCCAATGGTGAAAGAATTTTTGAAATCGGCACAGTAGTTTTTGAGTTTATTAATTACAAACATACAAACAAAAATACAAAATTTCCTCTTTATAATATTTGTGTAGATAAAACATTTTCTCCATTTTTCACGCAATTAGGTCCACTTAGGTCATTGACCTTTGTACTGAATAACAATGACAACTAGTCGTTTTTTTTTAATTTTATGAATATACAGACGCACGTGGCATCATGCCTTATGGCACGGCATGGAGGATAGATATAAGGAGTGTCATCTCATATGGTAGAAAATTAAAAAAAGTGTCCAGCTGTAAGCTATAAATAACAGTTCCAAAACCATACAGAATGGCGCTGGTGTAGACAAAGGTATGGTATGAATGTAGCAATATATTAGCAATTGTAAACGAATTAGATGGCGCTGGTGTAAACATAGGTATAATTATGGTATGAATGTAGCAACGAATTGAAATACGCCGAGTAAATTTAATATTATTGTCGACTGAAGAAGTTACTTCTTGAAAATTTCAACTACTTCCCTAGTACAAAATAATGTAGTAAATATAAACTTAAAGAGTTATTATTCAATTAAGACACTTACATAAGTTATCAGTAATTCAAAATTTGGCGCTTCCTTTAAAATTTATAGCTCGCGCTAAAGTGGCGTCACCCGTGGTGGTAATTTAGTGCATTACGACGGACACTTTTTCATGTCTTACAGATGTTCCTCCTTAGCTCTATTCATGTTTCATGTATACAGATGTTCCTCCCTAGCTCTATCCTCCATGTGGCACGGCTTACAACTCGACTATTTTTTTTTCAATAAAATAATATGGAAACTACCACGTGTATAAATCCAAGATGTCGGACACATTTCTTTATTTTAATTTGAATATGGGTGTCGTTTTCGAGATATTTTGGACTGTGATTTATGAGAAAATACATTACGTTTTAAATTCAAGATAACAGGCACAGCTTTTATTTTTATTTTTGATATGATATTTTGATTGGATATTTTTAAATCCCGCCACTTTGGATTTTTTCGTTGACACAGTTATTTAGCTCATGAACGATTTTCATTCGTATTTATTATTCGTACATAAACTTGCGGTCCGGCACCGGTCCGGGTCCGGCGGCGTCGTGTACTAGAGCCTTATACCTTTATATCTCTGGAACCTCTTATGGACTATTTCTGAGATTTGGTATGTTGTTGAGACTATTCCATGACTATTTTTTGGAACTCGATAGAATTCGATAGACTTTACCGTTTGCTTGCACCAGAGGTGAGGATTACAGCTTGACGTTCAAGCCATAATCCTCACTAACCTATAGCTATAACGCCGAAACTAAAATGCGACTATTTTTTTTTACTTGTACGACTATTTACGACTATGTCAGGACTATTTTTTAGCATTGTCAAAATTCGTTTTCATTGAGATTTCAAAGGCGAGGATTCCAGCTAGAAGTACGCGTAGGGCTCGGTCACCCAGTGATATCAGATTGATTTTATCGACGTTGACGAGTATATGCAATGCCGTCAAAATGGGAGTTCGAGTAGGTACACGGGCCGGCTGCAATACAAACTCTATCCATGTGCAGCGCGACGTAAGACAGGGGGATGTTATCTCCCGTTGCCTGAACAAGGTAGCGTGAAACCTTTGGGAGAAAGGGTTGAAGTAAGAAAGAAATTATTATTAGTAATATAGTAATCATAATAAATATTTAGGTACAGAACAATTTTCGCTTCCAATTTTACTCATTTTGTTTAGTTTCGTAGGTTTTGTGATATCATCAGAAAATAAATAATATGTAAAATACTTAATGTATTTTATTATATTAAAAACATATTAATCATACAACCAAAAGTTTTATAACACAATATCGTACTTACACCCCACACTTAGATACCTACACTAAAATGATATGTATTTTGTCCTGGGTTGGCGCAATGGCTGAGTACGTTCAACCAACGACAAGTTGAAATTAATATTTTAAAACAAAGGAAATAATTAAAAAAGAGTTGACACGAAATTTAGAAAAGTTAAGACTACGAAAATATTTGGACGGAAAAATCAAAAAAAAGTGCAAGATTTAAAAAATACCTACTTTTTGAAAATATAGTCAATGTGGGGAAGACCGTCATAGTTAAGTTTAATTTTGAGATTTTTATTTTTGACACTTCATTGTACGAGTCCTATTCTTTCTACAATGATGATATTTGGAGATGTTGAACAATGGACCTTTGTTTACATTATTAAAAATTCGAAACATCTGTACATGAAATAACTACAGATATCGATGATAATTTAAAATATCATCGAGCCAATATAGTCTAGCCACATATAAGTAGTAATCAAAAACAAATCGTGTACATACAAATTGAATCTATAGTCTCGATAATATTTTGAAAAATCAAAGAAAAAGTGGCGAATTCGTCATAAAATTGAAGTCAGGGGTTTTAACATTTTTTTACGAAATAAGAGAAAGAAAGAAGAAGTTTCTTTTCTCATATATTATAGGTATAAAGTTGTTACGAATTATTTTGATCAATCTATATTCACCCAATCATACCATGGCGATATCCATCTCGATATATTCGAAAAAGCCAACCCATCAAGATATTATTCATGTCGAAATATTCAAAAAAGCTGTCTCCACCTAATATTTAAAAATATATATGTATTTTTCATAATCCTCATCCGATACATCCCGAAAACCATACCCATGACCAAGAATTCAAAAAAGTCGGGTGCGCCATCTTGAATTTCATATTTAATATTTTCTTCATCATCCTCATGCCAAAATATCCCAAATACGTCATCAATGTTAAAATTCTAAAAATTTTGTCTGAAATTTTGGATTGGGTATACAGGGTTAGGTACCTATAAAACACTAGCAACCTCGCAGCACTAGGTAGCTAACACCATAAGCAACAACTTGTTCTACGACTTTTGGTAATTTGTTAATTTTTAATTTCATACAAAAATATTTATTAATTTAATTTCCTTTATGTATTGAGTTATGTTCGAGCTCATAGAACAATTGTCGTTGCTTATGGTGTTAGCTACCTAGGGTTGCAAGGTAGTGTTTAACAGGTAACCCTGTATAGATAGTATTTTCATTATTTTCATCTTGTGCTAAGACGGCTAATTTTATGAAAATAATGGATGACGTGATGCTATGGCGTAAAATTAAAAAAAAACACTGGATGTTATTTGCAATGTCTTATAGTCTGTCACAAATGTGATTCAAGATTTTGATACAAAAAGCAATACAAAGGTAGTCTGACTAATCGGGTACGCCATATTGCGCGGGAAAATATTGTACGGTGAAAATAATATTTCTCAGATATAGAACGGCATTATAAATACATAATATTATTATAAATAGATTTATAAGTATATATATACATATATGCATAATATACAAATATTGTGCGTTCCATAGAATAGTAAGATTTTTTATTAATCGAATTACATTAGGATTTTCATACCAGAAAAGGTTTATAATTTCTGACTGAGAGAGAGAGACAGTCATATGACCAGACGGTCTTCACCCCACAAGCTTTTCGACTGTCAAAAAAATCAAATGCAGATATTTCAAAAACAAAACCATTTCATAAATGTAGTAAATTAAAGTGGTTACTAATAAAGACGTTTTAAAATACTTATGTCAAAATTATTGTTTTCCAGAGGTCGATTCGGTCAAAATGAACTCTCAAAACACCAAAAATTTTTGAAGGATATTTTCATTACAAAAGACGCCTTATAACAAGATCAATTTTTGTTTATTTTAAAGAGTATTGCCGACTGTTTCATTTACTGTGCGACACATTGTCGTAAAGTTATGTTTTGAAAAAAGCCCAGTAGACGGTCTTACCCCCTAGACGGACTTCCCCACATTGACTATATAAAAAATCCACTATGAATCGATTGTTTGTCGAGCGGCTGTTAATTACTATAGGATTTCTTTCAATATGATATTAAATCTAAGAATATTATTTTTAGGTAAAAATATTTACGTACCTAAATCAAATGCAGTATTTTTTTTAAATTACCATAGTCTGAAGAAATGGTCAGCTAGTTTTATTATAAGATGTAATACACCGTTGACCTATAAATTCAATAAATTTAAGTGCGAGTGCAACCCGTCAGCAACAGGTAATTTATAAATTTTTCGTATTAATACTATCGTAAAAGTACAAAGAACTGGATTTTTTAAATTAATTAAAGTCGAATTTCGACTGTTGGACTATCATAAGTTATTATGATTATTTATCAATTGATATAACCGTATGAACGTATTTTCGGTTTTCAGGGCAGTAAATAGTCGTATATATTATATTTGTTACACTTTCCAAATCAGCAGTTTAGATTGGGATGTTATTTAACACATAATTTTTAATCTGGACTGATATGGAATCCTCTTTACTTCGCTCTTGACCAAATCCTAAAGTTAACGTGGACGAAGTCGCGAGCAAAAGCTAGCATTGCATAAAATTGGATGTCTAAACTAAATTCACTATTTATTGACTTTTCTTAAATAGGTTAGTACTCTCATATAAAACTGTACTATTGATTATGATAATTATTTAATTTTAGAGAAACTTCGAGTGAATTGGGTTGGGCTGGTGCGTTAAATTGTGGATCGAATGCAGACACCAAGGAGTTAGGGCTGAACGTAAGCTTAGAAAAGTTCGAAACACGTCGCGTGCAAGTGCGAGCCCTCTGCGCCGCGCCCGGCACTTACCCAGTGGGGGCCGCCTTCTCCGCAATTACAACTTGGGGACAGGATAATCAAGCAACCGCACGTTTCACTAATAATACCTCTCTTTTAGTTGTAAAACAAACCTCATAAAAAGGTTCTCGTAAGGCTTTTTGTGTGTTAATGATGAAAAAAGAATTATTTATTGTTTATAATTAATAATTATAATTATAGTATGAAAATATTCTATTTATAGTTGAAGAAAAAAATTAAAAAATTGTATACTTATGAAATTATTTATCATAATTTACAGTGAGTTTAACTTCGAACTAGCGATAATTTAAGAAAAAATTTCATAGGCAAAACACCGCCCAAATAGGGTACTTTGCCCCCTTCTTTTGAAATGGGTGCCATTTAAATTTTGTACTAAATTTTTGTGTGAACCCACAATATAAGTTCGATTTCTTGACCTAAATGTTCTACAGAGATGAAAAAATGTTATTTGACAGTTTATATTACCACCTATCAGATAAAAAAGAAAATCTTGTTAAGTTTTGAAAATGTCGTAAAAAGATTTTTATTGATTTCAATCAAAAAGTTGATCATTTTTTTCAGGTTTTTTTACATAACTCGAAAACTAGCTCGTTAAGGCAAATATTTTTTCGAAAATGCGAATAAGAAACTATAAGAAACTTTTTCTTATGGAAAACACCAACTTTGGGCGCACTTAAAGGGGAGCAATGTCGTACTTTTCGAATAGATGGGATGAAATAGTAGATTGTATCACAAGGGAGTAAAATGACATTTTTACGGCGAGGGCGTTTTTTGAATCCAGAGCGAAGTGAGGGATTCGGGATTCGGGAGTAGAATCACGAGTGTAGCGAGGGTTTCTTTAGTAGAATCCTGAACGTAGCGACGGATTCAAAGTACGCCGCCCGAGCCAAAAATATATATTGTCCCGAGTGATACACTCTACTTTTCATCACCCTCTATGAGAAAATGAAACGGGCGTCTCATATTCTACTGTAATATTATTATTTAATAAAACATAGAGTAACAACAGCCCGCGTTTTTGTCAATTTTCACGTATTGTTAGAAATGAGCCAGATTCGGACATTATTTCAAACATACACAAAATAAAATCAACAACAATCTGTATTGTATTCCTAATAAAACTGTAACAATAAATTTTCATAATTGCGAAAATGTCTCAAATGTAAATATAACTTTTTAGTTGTTTTATTATCAGATACTATTTAATTTCAAAGAACGCACCAACTCAAACCATCGATTTTGTAGGACAATTGTTTTTCCGAGTTTATTACCATATTTTAAAATAATAAATAAATATTAAATTAAAATGATCAATAAATAATTTACTGTTAGTCAGACAATATTTACACCATACTAAATCGACATGTTTTACATCTGCGCAGTTCATTACCTACCTCTCCGAGAATTTGGAAATAGGAAAAACTTGGTCTCGTCAACTTCAACGTCTCGTTGAACCGAACGTACTCACGAAGATTCAGCCTGTTTTACTAATCACTGAAAAAAAAACAGTCGGTGACTGCGGGACCCTAAGGACGAAGATTGGGCAAAAGGTGTTTCCAATACACGTACTCGTACATAAAAATGCATATTCATATTATTGTGTTTTACCAGTTGTATTAAATTTTTTTATTATAGTTTCATAATAATATTTCACTTTTATTATTACATCTTTGTAGTAGTAACAAATGGTACGCATTTTAAAGTAATTTTTCTACCTTTTTAAAATATGCATTATTGTTCATCAAGATGTGTTTGGATTTTTTTATCAGGTACCTATGAACTTCAAATTTTTATAACAACTAATAGGTCTTTTACCTATGAAATTGCGGTTCTTCAGTACTGGTCATTTCAAATAGAAAAAAAGTTTGGAATGGCTTTGTATTCTAAATTCAAATTAATTTTGTTTTAAAAACATGACATTATTTTTACAAACACAGTCTTTTGTTTATTGATTAGCGTTGTATTTTCATTACATTGGAACATTTTTCGTCATAATGGATACTTTAAAAATGCGTGTAATTATGGAATATGAGTTCCGTCGTGGCACCAACGCGACACAAACGGCACGTAACATCAAAAACGTTTACGGAGAGAACTACAAACTAACGCACAACCCGTTGTTGATTTTCCCGGTTCCGTTCTGGAAATTTTGACTTGAAAAATGAAGCTCCCGGGTCGTCCGGAGACTTTGGTGAACAATGATGAAATTAAAGGCGATTGTGAAAGCTAACGAAACTCAATCTGTGGCATATGGCATATTAGAAGTTCTATGTTATCTGTGGTGAGTTTTGACAGCGACCGTTTTTTGGCGCCAAGGGCGGGAGTTTTTGGATTGTGTAATTAAATGGTTTGACTAAACGGGAATGGTGTTTTCCTTGGTCCTTCGTCTATATATCGTTGTATTGGGGCTCGACCTGCTCCTCCAAAGGTTCCTATTGAAAATTGGAATTGGGCTGATTCGGTTTTTGAAAGAGTGCACATTGATTATCTCGGGCCGATATATAATAAAACGTTTCTTGTTCTGGTGGATTCTTACAGTAAGTGGCTGGAGTGTGTCGAGGTACCTAATTTAACAGCATCGGCACTAATAGTTAAACTGCAATGTATATTTTCGCACTTTGGATTACCGCAGTGTGTCGTATCAGATAATGCTAAAACATTTACGTCAGGCGAATTTTCTAAATTTTGTAAAGAACATGGTATTCGACAAATGTTTTCGCCAATTTATTCACCTCAAAGTAATGGTCTAGCTGAAAATGCTGTTAAAACATGTAAAAAGTTTATTACGAACGCTATTAAAGACGGATACGGTAGAGACTTAAATGTTGGACTGGACGAATATTTATTTCACTATAGGAACTCCCCGCACTGTACAACCGAGGAGTCACCAGCGCGTCTTATGTTTGGAAGAAATCTTCGTTGTAGGCTTGACGTAGTTTCCACAAAGGCTCAGGATGCACAGCTTCCGCAACCATTTTCAGAAATAGCCAATAGAGTGAGTGTAAAACAAAATCGTCAAAAATTGTTTTATCGGGGAATTAAAAAGTTTTTTGAAATCGGTGATCGACTATGGGTGAGAGATTACCGTAGCAATCCGCAAAAACCTACTTGGATTTTGGTCAATGTATTTGCCAAAGTTGGAAAAGTATTATACGATGTAACTCTTCCGGGGTCAGGGATCGTTTGGAGGCGTCACGCAAATCAGTTGATGAATGCAAATGCTGAGCCCCCGGGAGGATTACAGGCTGAGAGCGTGGGTGGTAAATATATGCGCTCGGGTCGGGCAGTGGTACGTCCCAAACGTTTCGTTACGTTCGTTCGTTAATTATAATTATATTTTTGATTTGTTGTGGAGGAATGTGGCATATGGCATATTAGAAGTTCTATGTTATTTGTGGTGAGTTTTGACAGCGACCGTTTTTTGGCGCTAAGACGGGAGTTTTTGGATTGTGTAATTAAATGGTTTGACTAAACGGGAATGGTGTTTTCCTTGGTCCTTCGTCTATATATCACAGTGAACAATGATGAAATTAAAGGCGATTGTGAAAGCTAACGAAACTCAATCTACAGCTGAGCTAGCAGCAGCTTTTGATGTTAGCACCAAAACAATTTTGATCCATTTGCGACAAATAAGCAAGCCAAGCAAGGTACAAAACGTGATAGATGGGTGCCCCACGAACTTAACGATCGCCAGCGCAACGTACGCGTCGAGACCGGCCTCGCGCTGCTCAATAGGCAAAGAAATGAAGGAATTTTGAACCGGATTGTTACGTGCGATGAAAAATGGATTCTGTTCGATAATGGAAAGCGCTCAGCAAGTTGGTTTGATCCTGGTTCATCACCAAAGCAATGCCCTAAACCAAAAATGACCCCTAAAAAAGGAGATGGTCTCTGTTTGGTTGTCTAGTGCGGGTGTGCTTCACCACAGCTTTTTTACAAAACGGCATGAGCATAACTGCAGATGTGTACCTACTGTGAAGAATTGGAGACAATGATGGAGAAGCTTGCACATCGGCAACCAGTTTTGGTCAATCGGTCGTGCCCACTGCTCCTTCACGACAACGCGCGACCCCCTACTGCACAACAGACAGTCTCCAAGCTGCAAGAGCTGGGGTTGGAAGCTCTCCCTCATCCGCCATACTCACCAGACCTTGCACCTACCGACTATTACTTTTTCCAAAATTTAGACAACTTTTTAGTTGGTAAAAAATTCAATTCCCGAGAGTACAAAATGCCTATGAAGAGTTTGTTGCCTCCCGTCCTGATGATTTTTACAAGGGCATTCAATAAAAATAAATTGCCAATGCGTTGGCAAAGATGCGTCGATTGCATATGGGTGATTACTTTGGATAACATAAATAAAAAGTTGTAAAAAATAAGTATTTTCACTTATTCCATACAAAACGGCAATATCATAGGTAAAGACCTAATAGTGTTCACGGCGAATTTTGAAGTTTGCGCGGATGGTGAGCAAAATTCGAAGCTATGGGGAATAGCGAAAAGTACAAGGAATCGTAGGGTTAGATTTTGATGATAACGAAAAACTGCATTATTGGATTTTGGAAAAATCAATATTCCTAGCTAGGAATCGAACCCGTTGATTTTGCAAAAAAAAAATACACCTATATTATTACACCGTTCGATATTAACAACAATGAAAATCTCGACAAGCAGTGCCGTCTTTAGCCTAATGGGGGCCAGGATCTTGGGGCCCCAATGACTAGATCAGAGCACAATTTTTTTAGACAAAAAATAAAGTTATTTATCAGCAATCTAATTCAATTCAACATTTCTATTAATTTCAATTCTATTAAAAATTTTCAAACTTAGTGAACCAAAGTAGAAAAAAACTAGAGGCAGGAGTTTTAAAGTGATTTGGCTATAATGTGATTGGGGGTTTGAAATATCAGTACCTACATCTCGGAAAAGAGGTTGCTCGCCCAAAATAATTTAGAAAGGGAACTAATTTTTTGAGCTGTTATTTAAATATTCGAGATGTTATGATATTATGATCAGTTGAAAAACATATTGAGCAGTTATTTGATTTATTTTTATTGCGACAGTAAAACATGGACAATAATAAAAAATCAATTTGTCAGTTATTTTATAATACAATGTCAATTCTAAAAATAATTGAGCAGTCCAATAGCTGAATGAGCGGTAAAAATGATGGAATGAGCGGTTCGATAAATAGTTCGGCAGATCATCAGTGACAGAAGTCTAAATTTAACTCAGAAACCCCTTCAATGGGTTAACCCTTAAACAAACAAAAATTATTTTTTTTGAAATTTGAAATCTGGTCACGGTTTTTAGGGTTATGGAGATTCCGAAAAAAAACATCACGCATGTAAGATACAATTTTACCTAACCTTTCAGATTTTATCTAACTAATCGTCTTCTGGCGATCTGAAGGACGTGTTAAATCTAATGAAGTGGCAAAGTGGAAAAGTTGTTGGTAGTTCAAGAAACATGCATTCAAAATCAACGAATTTCTGGCTAAGAATAGTAATTTTTCAAAAATCTAATGATGCATTTTAGTTTTCGTCAAAATCGAGCCCTAGGGGTCAAATCGACTGAAATTATATTCGAAACTATTATTCTCATACCTATTATGTCATTTGCGTGTCATAATTATGTCACAAGTGGTTGTCACATCGCAATCACAAAATGTGGCAGCGATGCTATTCACACGTGACCACAATTTGACTGCGTTTTGTTGCGTGGTTTTGGTGTGGTTGTGGTACGTCTGCGCAGACCCTATGCTCTATGCTAAATTGCCATTTGACACGCACAACACTGTGACTGAGTGGACTGATGCTGCAAACTGTAAGTTGTCTATTCTATAACTTCATGTTGTCTATAGCTATCAAAACATTTTTTTATTACCTACACCAAGGCGTTGGATACAGCATTTTTAGCCAATATATATATATATATATATATATTATGTTTACCTTGATTATCTACCTTCTCAGTATGTATCTAGAAAATCTTAAGAATCCAATCCAATAATATCTAACATGATTATTTAAGCGTTGAAATTAAGTAATATTTTTTGAAAATCTGAATATATCAATTTTAAAAGGAAGCTTTGATTGATTGTAATGTAAATAAATAAAACTTTAATTAAATACCTATTTAAGAGCTGTAATTTTTAGTTTTTAGACAATAATAAATTCTACTAGGTACTACTAATAGATTATAAAAAAAACAAACAGCTTCGTGAATATAGCATAGGGTGGGACGGAGAGAGACCGAGCTAGTGGGTGGTACGGTAGAACTGGTAGATAGATGGATGGATAGGCGTCCATCTTGAATTTCGCTGAATTTGTGCCGGTTATGTGATAAAAGTGTATTTTAAAGATCGGACTAAACATTATTTGTTAATTTTCAAGAACTTTATGTATGCTTAAACTATTTATTGTTTGAGATAAGATTAACTGCAGTAATGTGTTAGGTATGGATAAAGGTTTTATTCATTTGAACATTTGACGAATAATGGCGTGCGTTTTTCTCTTGAATACTTTCAAATTTTATTTCGTGTCATCAAGTCTCTAATATTTGTATTTAGTTCAAATTGCCAATTTCACTATATTTTCAAGTAATAATATGCGTAGTTGTTTTCCCTATTAAGTTGATTTAGTGTATTATTGGATCATTGAGCTGGATGTCGTTTTTAGGTTATACATCAATACAAGTGACTCGTAATCGTTCATTATCGCTAGTAATGAATTCAAGTGACAAACCAAATGGTCAAAATTGTAATAGTTCAGTGGTGTTATGTGAATGCTGAAAGTGACGTCGAAAATATTTTTATTCACAGTATCATTACTCAAGACATATGCGATTTCCGGTAAGAGTATCGTCGATAAGAACTTAGGTTGGCAAAGGTATTATACGATGGCAGTACCTAGTAGAGCAAGGGTATATGCCGATGTAAACTCACAGAAACCTCGGGAATATTGGGACTATGAAAGCTATGTGGTTGACTGGGGTAATCAGGAAGACTATCAGTTAGTCCGCAAGCTTGGCCGTGGGAAGTACAGTGAAGTATTTGAGGCAATAAATATTACAAATAATGAGAAATGTGTAGTAAAAATATTAAAGGTGAGTGTAATACTTTATTACTGATAGACAATATTAATACTTAGCCCAAAAGCATCATGATACCCTCATGATGCTTTTGGGCTAATAATTTGTTTTTGTTTTTTACATGCATCATTTTTGAATGTTTGCAAACTAATTGGAGCATGCTACAATAATATAAATATTTTGCTAAGTTTTCATGACATCATAATTATAATCTTTCAGCCTGTCAAAAAGAAGAAGATAAAAAGAGAAATAAAGATACTAGAAAACTTAAGAGGAGGCACAAATATTATCACTTTACAAGCTGTAGTCAAGGATCCCGTATCACGCACTCCAGCACTCATTTTCGAACATGTTAATAACACTGATTTTAAACAATTGTATCAAACTTTGTCAGATTACGACATAAGGTATAAGTTTTACTTTATCATATTTTTGTTTTCCAAGTTATTATAGCAAAGTGCAAAATATGTGTTATATGTACTAACAAGCAATGCCCATTTTTCAGGTATTATTTATATGAACTTCTGAAGGCACTAGATTACTGCCACAGTATGGGCATTATGCATAGAGATGTTAAGCCTCATAACGTAATGATTGATCATGATAACAGAAAATTGCGTCTCATTGACTGGGGTTTAGCTGAATTTTATCATCCAGGTCAGGAATATAATGTTCGTGTTGCATCTAGGTACTTTAAGGTGTGTATTTATTTTCTCAGTACCTTTATTTCTTATTGCCATTAGCCTCTTGCCTCTCAAGGTGTTAAAGAAAATCTGCCACTATAAATGAAATGTCAATAGATTTCAAAAATCTTGTGTGTGCTACAAAAGTATTTGAAGGCCAGAAATAAAAAATATCAGTTTTTTTTATATTATATGCCTGGTTAATAGTAAGTGTTATTGGACAACACTGATGAACAAAATTAGATCATTTCGGACATATTGGTTATTTTTAAATGACCTTATTTTGTTTTTAGTTTGTATGTACTTTGTTTGGTTTATACTTAACATCAGTTTATTAGTAATTGCAGAAAATATGTTAACAAAAAAATTAAAAATTTGAAGATGTTTTATGAATACATATTTCGAGAGATGGTTGGTAATTCATACAAATTTGCATCCCATTCTTGTATATTTCTATTTTGCTACAAGTACATAACCTTACTTTAATTCAATTCCAGTTTTACTGCTTTTACTAGATAACTCAAAATATTTGTACCCTACTAGTGTTGCCCCTGGCTGATGTTTTTACAATTTCATAGGAAAAAGGCAAATTGGGAAAATTCTTGAAGATATTGATGGATCCTATGTATGTATAAGGGCCAATGTGTAAAATCACAACTTTACAGGAACAGCTCCCAAAGTTTAAATTTGGAATAATTTTAAGATGGTAGCACCAAACTTTATGAAACTCTGCATGGTTGCTGAGACAATTATATTGGTTATTTACTGTATATTAATTCTTTTGTATATATTTTAGTTTTTTTTTAACTGCAAATTGGCCCTTATACGCTTGTTTTTTCTGTAATTACTTTTTTAAAAACACTTCATAAAAAGGCCAATTATGTCAAATTGGCTGTTGTACTCGTATAACGTTTTACTCCATACTTTTATTTCAAATGTATTTAACGAGTAGAGTTTAAAACAGTACCAAATATTATCAAATTACAAGTGACAGACTGACAGACGCACATACAAAGACACTACAAGGGTTCTTTAGAAAATAACAATTCATAAGGGCCAATCTACCACATTGGCCGTTAATCCTAATAATACGTAAGGACACAATGACACTGTTGCTCAGTTTGATGCAAGTGTCTAACCAGACATTGTACGTTAAAATTTATGCTACATTAGCTGTTTTACTCTAGCAAAAAATCGTGTTTCCATTCAGAAATTACTATTTTTTTTTCAGTTCACCATATAAATTGTACTAATAAGATGTGTTTACCATAAAAAGATCAAAATCACTAAATTGTTAGTTTGGCCCTTATACGTAGGACCCATTGATATACATATATAATTCACATAATGTTGGCAATTTTAGGGTCCTGAACTTTTGGTGGATTATCAAATGTATGACTATTCACTGGACATGTGGTCATTAGGGTGTATGTTGGCATCTATGATCTTCCGTAAAGAGCCATTCTTCCATGGTCATGATAATTATGACCAACTTGTACGCATAGCTAAAGTGCTGGGCACTGAGGAGCTGTTTGAGTACTTGGATAAATACCATATAGAATTGGATCCCCGGTTTAACGACATTCTTGGAAGGTAATAATTTGTTACGATTTTGTTATTTTATGTACTCGTATGTTATGCCTTTAATCTTTGTTAATTCCATAACATGATAATGCAGAAAATAATTTTTGGTCATTACATAATGCCTAGAATTATATAAAATAGATTTAAGATAAAGATAGTTGAAAAGTTAAATACCATCAAAACCAATACTTGTAAAAAAAACACAAATCTCACAACTCAGTTCTTGCACTGTAAAAAGTTGTGAGATCCATGTATGTATCCATAGATTGACTTGTATATACCTCACACAATGTATATCACACATAATAACATTGTACTAGTGTTCGCCTAGTAGTCGAAATTCGACTATAATTTTTTAAAGCTATTCTACTCCTATGTACTTCTCCGATAATTTTAAAACGAAAGATTTATAAGGTAAGATTAATCTACCTGTTGCTGACTGGTTGCACTCGCTGTCAAAACTTTGAATTGATTGGTAAAATGTATATTATTTGAATTCAAAAACGATGAATTCATTTAACGCCAATTTTAACAATTTAAATGTTGTTTATGCGTTAAAATAAAAACACGCAAAATCGCATTTGCGGACTTATTCTATTCTAATTCGCGGGCACTCGAAATAGAATAGAAGTTTAGTCAACTAAAGTTTGTAAAAAGGTGGTGGCAAGTTCTCTCCCCAGTTAAGCTGTTCGCAACTAACTAGAGTTATGTAGTCACTGCATCCTCTATAATGCAACCAATATTTTAATTGAGTTTGGACTTAGTTATGTTGCTACATGCATACTAAGATGGTTACTTTTGTCTTGACTGCAACCAAGTCTTCTATGAAACATAATAAATTCCTGTTTATACATAATTACATTGATTTTAGTATATTATCAAAATTATATTTTTGTATAAAATTTTCAGGCATTCACGCAAACGGTGGGAACGATTTGTACATTCAGAGAACCAGCATTTGGTGTCAACAGAAGCACTAGACTTTCTTGATCGTCTGCTACGTTATGATCACTATGAGCGTTATACAGCTCGCGAAGCTATGGATCATCCATATTTCTGTTAGTTTTGGTTTTTATTTACATTTAATACTTCTTTCTGGCATGTGCATGCATATCTTCAGGTTCTTTTTTTTTGTTGCCATATACATTACTGTCTCAATAATAATTTATATACAAAAGTTAAATCAACTTCAACATATTAACTTAAAATTATGAAATAACACTTGTAATAATGCTTTAATCAGGGCTTGATTAACCCTTAGGCTAATGATTAGGCTGCGGCCTAGGGCGCGAGGATCGGGAAGGGGGGGGGGGGGGAAAACGGGTCTTCGCATGCACTATTAATCTAGCATCATCGCATCTACCCTACATATTTCAACTAGACCGAGACAAAACACTTAAAAGTTAACGCAGTATTTTTATGGGTATTGGTAATGGGTATGAACCATGTTAAAATTTTCTCAGTAGTAAACAAAGTCAAAACTAAGTAGTAATATGTAATTGTTAAGCCGACCGTAACACACCTGACGAAGGCGCGTCCTCATAATTAGCCTAGGGCGGTTAGAACACTTGAGCAGTCACTGTCTTTAATCTTAATATTTTTAAATTTTGTGTACTGGATGTTTTTCCTTTGTAGTTATGCCCATTGCTTGTCTCAAAACATTGATTTAGCTGAACAGATGCGATAGAACCGATTTAGCTGAATTTTTTATTGTTCCCCAAGTATAAAAAATGTAAGCAAATAAAGAAAGAATTATCTTGATTCCACTATTTGTTTCTGAGATGTATGACGTACATGAAATACTACGAAATCTTGTTATTTTTTAAGCCACAATGGACCAACCTAATATGTGAATATTTCGCAGTTGCAAAGGAACTGCAATACTAAGTTTGCTAGTTATCAATTTAACACATACATAATATTTAACACAATATAGTATAACTTCCTTTTTTAACCATCTTCAAAAATGGTATAGTAAATTTCATAGGTGTATGTATGTATGTAGATATGTTTGTCCTGGCCTATCTCCGAAAGTAATTGACGAATCGTGATCGTTCTTTTTTTGTTTGTCTGCATTTTTCTCAACTTCGGGAATGGTAAAAATGTCATCAAAATCGATTCAGTAGTTTCGTGATATCGACTAAAAAGTAAAAATAAGGAATTAAAAATAATTATAAAAATGAAACCGACTTCAATAAAGTATGAAATAAAATTTTGTTACATATTTTAGGCTTACCTACTATTTTTTGAGATTGGTGACAAAATTTATCTTAAATACAAACAAAATAAACCAACCTCAAAATAAAGTTAGCTTAAAGTATAGAATAAATATTATTTCACTTTTTTTTGAAGTCAGTTTGATTTTTTTAAATTATTTTAATGAATTTAAAACAACTCTGCTTCACTGAAATTTTCCCTCACTCAATCCTCCTTTTCCTGATTTCAAGTATACTGGTTATAATTTTACTTACTATACGTTTTTTCGGGGAACAATAAAATATATTAATTTTAAATTATGAAATGCTCTTGATGAACTATAATGAGCTTAGATAAATAGTATTTCTTTTTTCAGTTCATTCTTTGTCTCGATAATACCTTCGCCTGGTTCATACCGCCTCTCAACTATTAGAGTAATATATTTCTTTACATAATTAATTCATATTAAATGTTAAAATAATATATGTACTTAGATTTATCTTATGGAAAGAAACATACGAGTAATTGTGCTAAGACACAAGCATTATTTTAAATTATGTCTTAAGACACAAGCATTATTTTAACAAAAAACCAGTCTTAATAAAAAGTTTTGCTAAATGTAGAAAAATGAATTGTATAAAAAGTTAGATCTTTACATAAAAATTGTGGCATAAGTGCTGGTTTATGGATTGTATAAAAAGTTAGAACTTTACACAATAAATTGTGGCATATGGTTTGTATTACACTGTACTATAAAATTTTTTTTTTCATTTATATACTTTTGTAGTGAGAACTTATTTGGGAGCGTCTTGAGAGAGAGAGAATAAGAAAGGACTGGCTTAAAGATTTTTATTAGTTTTCAATTATTTTATTTCTTTTCAGACCCAATTGTGAAGGAGCAAGGTCGGATGGTGTCATCAAGTTCTCCTACACAAAATGCATTACAAGGTCCAATTAACGCGGCAGAATAACTAACTGCATACAGTACAGTTATTTACAACACTATATATGAATATTTACTTGTACAAGATTCAGGAAAAGATCTATATGAGTGAAGAGTGACATTTTGCAGTCTATCCAGTATGTGTGCAGAGGTCAGGGAGGAGCAAAATCCATTAAAACAGCAGTTTCACCTCAATT
The DNA here is from genome assembly GCA_905147235.1 of Erynnis tages. Lineage (NCBI taxonomy): Eukaryota > Metazoa > Arthropoda > Insecta > Lepidoptera > Hesperiidae > Erynnis > Erynnis tages. The sequence goes on from LR990073.1 coordinate 7,509,130, forward strand.
CCAAATTTATAAAATGACAGGACGTATCATTTTGAAAGACAATATAATTTAGTGTTTAATGTTAGCAAAAATCTGGTTTGTTTATTGATTTTACAAGTGTTTTATCTCTGCTAAAAGACCATAAAGTGTATTCAAACTGTTACTTTCAAGTATCGTATGGTCAAGTAAAATTGCAACAGCCATCTTTTTATGTGAAGTTCAATATTAATTATTGAGATAAAAACATTTCGAGTTTCATTGCACTTGATCTTTTGCATTTATTAACCTATGGTATTGTAATTACTTGTATGATATAATACTGATAACACCTGCATACCATATGTGAAATTTGGTTTGCGAGTTTCGTTGGTACATGAATTAAAATTTTGTATTTATGTATTAAAATGTAGATATGTGTGATAAATACAAAATTTTAAGCCGTAATTGTTTCTTTTCTTAAATGAGTTGTTAAGGAGACCAGTAAATTAATTACTAATTAATTACTAGAAATGTCAATAAAATATTGCTTCTATTAGTATATTTTTAGTAAGTTATGTTAGTTGTCTTTAATCCATTTAATATAGTTAAAATCAAGTCAATCTTCTTTAAAGGTGGGCCTCATTATAATTTATTTTTATTGTGATGACTCCCAAGTTGTTGCATTAAAATCTTAAGAAACCTACTAACTTTGCGTGGTATGTTTGGATTATTTTTGTAACATTAAACTATTTTATGCAGTTACTGTTAAAGTAAAAACGCAAATTTATATTAATTAATTGTTTTCTTTTCTTGGATAAAAAAACGATGAAAGAATACACATTACATTACATCTCAAAAGTTTAATATTGAAATTGGCTTAAAGATAAAACTGCAAGGGTTACGGCTCGGCCACAGCTACTGGCGGCGCGACTTGCGGCGCGGTAACAAAAACAAATGTAGGACAACTGATGAAGTATGCCACAGCTACCGCGGCGCGACCTGCGGCGCGACATGCTTCGCGCGGCAAGCGGTGCGATGGAAACAAATGTACTATTATAACGAGTATCGATGCGGCCACAGCTCAGAGCGGCGCGCGCGGCGGCATCGGTGGACGAATTTGACATCCGCGCGACCGAAACAAATAATTTTGTTTTAATCGCGCGTTGAGATCATAAATATGTATGTTACCGAGTATACATATAATCAAAAGTTTCTATGCTTGCTTTCGTATATTCAAAAAACCTATCGGGATAGTTTCTGTATTCATAATAAAGAGTGAAATTCGCCAAGTTCTCTTCTTTTTTGGTCTAGTGGTTAGCGACCCTAACTACTACGCCGGAGGTCGAGGGTTCGATTCCCACCCAGGACAAGTATATGTGTGATGAGCACAAGTATTTTTTCTGTGTCTGAGTGTCAATTATCTATATAATTATGTATTTAAAAATATATATGTACGTTTATCTGCCACTGCCTACTTTGGGATCAGAAAGCCGTGTGTGTTGTGCCACGATTTTTTTTTATTTTGAGCTTAGAACGCACTTATTTCAAGGCAATAGCGTGCTACTTTGGATAGCGACATTTTTTTTAATCTATACTATAGTTCCCTAAATACGTCCCCTGCCGGCCGGCCTTGATCGCAACTAGTCAAGCTGTGGCATACCATCGCAAATCGCGCCGCTTGCCGCACCGCCAGTGGCTGTGGCCGGTACCTTAGGGATTATATAATATTAACTTACATATTAAGTAATGCAATATTATAAAATCATTTTTAAAGAATAAATGGTACCTAGGTTATTATAAGTTGGATTTATCCAGAGGAAGGTATGAAATTGATTTTGATTTCTTGATACTAAATACAGTAAAATAAGTCCTAAAAACAATCAACACGTATTTTTATTGTTGTCATAGTTTCGATTAACTCAGAAGTCCCTACACATGATGCACATCTACACTAATATTATAAAGAGGAAACATTTGTATTTGTGTGTGTGTGTGTGTGTGTGTATGTATGTTGTAATGAATAAACTCAAAAACTACTGTGCCGATTTCAAAAATCCTTATATAAAACTTAAGTAACGTAACCCAAGGTGTAAAAAAAAGTGCCCTAAAACGTCTTTCGTCGCATGCGCTGCGGAAACTATTAATGATAGAACAAAAAAATGTTCTACAATATTAAAGATCATATTATTATCGATATCTATAAACAACTTCGCGATACCGTAAATATTATGTCCAACTATTATCGTTGCCACAATAGACACTTTTTACAGCTTAAAAAGTTAAAAAAAATATCGCAGGTAGAATCTAGAATACTTTATTAGTACCTTATTATTATCCCTTATTCAAATAAATTATTTCATAATTAGGGTTGTTTCAAGTACTCAGTATTGAATAAAATCGTTTACCCGGACCGAACATTACCACGACACCAAAATTACTTTATAGCAATGATATTATATTTAAAAGATCATTGCTTTATAGGAACTTAAAATTTGGAATGTAGGTTGGCATTCTAAAAAAATGTAAAATTAAAATATTGGAATGGTGTGCCGGTTTTTAATTGTTGGAGCTATTTCATTATTTTCAATTTTTTCATAGTGTTAAAGATGTTGGGATTTTCGCAAACGTACTTGGTGGCGAAAGTTTGCGACTCAAAAAAACTGGATATTAGTCAAATTAATTGGCAGAGAGAAGCCTGCCGGGTCAGCTAGTAAATAATAAAAATATTGTGTGAATCTATTGGGCCGTCTAGCAAATTCAGATAAAATTCAATATGTTGATTTAAATTTTTTGTAGTTTTTATTTTTTAAGTTTAAATAATATTATGGATGGTCAATGTGGGGAAGACCGTCGGGGGGTAAGACCGTCTACTGGGTTTTTTTCAAAAAATAACAACTTTACGACCACATGTGTCGCACAGTAAATTAAACAGTCGGCAATGCTCTTTAAAATAAACATAAATTGATCTTGTTATAAGGCGTTTTTTGTAATGAAAATATCCTTCAAAAATTTTTGGCGTTTTGAGAGTTCATTTTGACCAAATCAAAATTTATCATAAATCGAAAAGCTTGTAAGGGGAAGACCGTCTGGTTGAAGGGGATAAGACCGTCATATGACTGTCTCTCTCTCTCAGTCAGAAATTATAAACCTTTTCTGGTATGAAAGTCCAGTTATATATAATTCCAGAAATATAATTCGATTGAGTTAATAAAAAACTTACTTTTCACAATATTTGTATATTATGCATATACCTGCGTATGTACTCATAAATCTATTTATATGTATTTATAATGCCGTTTATCTATAATATGTTTATATTTATATATAGTTATCCCTTATCGACAAATGTTGATCAAACGCGACTTCACGCGAGCACTTTGTTGATCCAAAAACTTATGTTGATCCGGCGCCTTTTGTTGATCCAATATGCATCTCTGGTAACTAATGTGGCTCCGACCGGATCAACATCTACAGTCACGTGACTGCTTACTAGTTTTGGCCGATGTTGATCCGATATACAAATCCACCTTGCGATAGTTACGGAAAACGTTGATCCGATTCAAATGAGCCAATCAGAGCACAGCAAACGATCGGATTGGCTGAAAGCAGCCGCGACGTTGCCGCTCAGCATACGATCGGATTGGCTGAAAGCAGCCGCGACGTTGCCGCTTCGTATCTTTGACCCTACAAGCTACAGATTTTATTTGGAAGTTTGGAACGCACACTAGGTACCTATACTGTGTTATACATTTCTTGGAAGATTTCTTGGTATATTTCTTTGCCATCAATAATTGTAAAATCAAACGAACTTACCAAGTGAAGATCGATTGTAATTAAGCTTCATATCATCCCGTCCGAAGATGATGAGATTACTACCTGTTAGTATCCTGGTAGCATCCTCGAGCATCACACTTATTACTGAGTGGAACTCCTCAACGGATAAGAGTTAAGGAACCGGGTTAACAAATTATTATTATTGGTCACATTACCTTTGCAGAACTATATAGACATTGACCACCGTCGACTCTGATGATGGAGTGGAACTCGTTTTTCTTTATATTTCTGACCGCCGCATTCCGTCATTTGATAACCGATTTGAATTGATATTTTTTTGGTTTGGGACCTGTTATTGTGAATTTGGTCCCATATTAAGGTGATGATGATCTGATGAAGAGTTTCGGAGATACAGAATGGAACTCCTAAACCAATAAGAGTTAAGGAATCGGAATAAAAAAATATTATTGTTGGTATATTATTATTGTTGATTTGAATTGATATTTTTTTGGTTTGGGACCTGTTATTGTGAATTTGGTCCCATATTAAGGTGATGATGATCTGATGAAGAGCTTCGGAGATACAGAATGGAACTCCTAAACCGCTAAGAGTTAAGAAACCGGAATAAAAAAATATTATTGTTGGTCACATCACCTTTGCAGAACTATATAGACAGAGGTCGCGCTTGACCCGGGGGGACAGCGGGTGCGCGCTCATTGCTTACGTAACTTACGTTTCTCGGTTATCCAGGTCCTCTTTGACTGACGTCGCAAAGACCACGTCCGCGGCCTCCACCGGCTCCGGGGAAGTTAACGGGGCCTTATGGTCGTAGGAGGCAAGGGCAGACTTGAAGCCCTCCCAATCCGTCCTACGCTTCGCGCGCGGCAATGACGTGCACTCGGGTCCCAAGCCAAGAGTGACCAGTATGGGGAGGTGCTGTTTGTTCATGTCATACCTCCACATAGACCGGGCACGGTAGATTCCCGTGGAGTACGATGTCAAGCACATCCGGACGGTGGTTGACGTTAGAGGGAATGTGAGTGGGTGTCTCTGGCCCTAACACCTGATACCCATTCGCCTCCGCGTCCTCGAAGATTCGCCGTCCCGCGCTGTTGGCGACTCTGGAACCCCAAGCTCTATGCTTAGCGTTCAGGTCGCCAGCCAGGAGGGTCGGGTTCCCACCGTCGACGATGTGTCTGAAATCTTGGAGGCAAAGATTACGTCCAGGCGGGCGGTATGCCGCAAACACCCATAGTGCCTGGCCCGCCGCGTTCAGCTCGACCCCTGTGGAGCGCATAACTGAGAACGGCGGGATTGGCAAAACCGCGTGTACCACGTCGCGGCGGACCGACACCACCGTGCCCCTGTAAGGGTACCCGGAGGGGGCGATCTCATCGCGGCGGTACACGAAGTAATTCGGGAGGCGGAAGTCCTGGTTAAGAGACAAATTCGTCTCCCCCATGAGCAGGACATGCACGTCTTGCTCGCGGAGGAGACGCCAAAGTTCCTGTCTGGACTGTGAGGACAACCCACCCGGGTTCCAGTGCATTAGTCTAAGACTGACTGACATGCTGGAGCCCGAGGACTTTGGTTGAGACCCCTCTAATTGTCCCCACGAGCTCCGGGTACCGCGCAATCGCCTTACTGATGGCCGATACGGCGGCCACCAGTTCATCGGCGGGCGTTTCGAAGCCCAGAGCTTGTAAGGGCCTAGAGGGGGCTAGGCGTCCCGTTATCTGTAGCGGGGATGAAGTGGCAGGATGGGGTGGGGTCAGTGTGGGGAGGTGGGCAGGGACTGGTTGGGGTACCTGGACTACCTCCTCCTGGGTGCTTTGCGGCTTCTTCCCCTTGCACTTTGGCATGCGCTTGCGCTCGGGGGAGCCGTCCTCTGCAATGGCCGGCGGCTAAGCCGTGGAGGGGAGTGGAGCAAGGGCGGGCGCGGTAGCGGGCGGAGTCGCGACCATCGCGGGCGCTCGAGGCGTAGGTTTCGGCTTAGGCGGGGCGGAGGAGGCCTGCTCTTTAGCGAGCCCCTTCTCCCGCTTACGCCACCTGGCCTGGCGTCTACGGCTGGTGTGCGCGGGCGGGCCGCGTTCGCCAGCCGGCATGTTGGCTGGGGTTCCGGGTGGAGGGGGGACGCTGAGACCCCGTAGGCGCGCCATCCGCCTAAGGTATGAGCACATACGGTTGATAACCGTTCCTCAACGCTCATACTCTCCAGCTGGACGTAGTACACCCTTTCTTGCTGCCGCCGCGGGGGGCCTTGAGCCGGCAGAAACGAGCCGGAAAGCCCAGGTCCTTAAGACTGCCGGTTACCCAGTTTGGGTCCGTATTTTCCGGGAGGCCGCGGACATTGGCCTTTGTCGGCCGTTCCTCCGTCAGGGACAGATAGTACCAGACTAGGCCCGGCTCGGTCTTCTGAATCTTGATCAGGTAGGCCTGGACCTTCATGAACTCGTCTGGGGATTTAGGATGGAAGCGGAAGCCCTTTTCGTTTGCCACGGAGTGCGGTGGGACGCCGAGGATGTCCGTTGTTGGCCGCTCCTCCGTCAGGGACAGAAAGTACCAGACTAGGCCCGGCTCGGTCTCCTGAATCTTGATCAGGTAGGCCTGGACCTTCCTGAACTCGTCTGCGGATTTAGGATGGAAGCGGAAGCCTCTTCCGCTTGCCACCGAGTGCGGTGGGACGCCGAGGATGTCCCGCAGCGCTCTGAGGTGCACTACCCAGTTGGGTAGCATCTTCGCCACTAGGCTTCGCTGGCCGCTGCAGTCGGGGCCTGTGAAGGGGGCCGACCTACCTGACCTCCATGGTGCGCGGGGTGAATGGTGGGGGGTAGGTAGGCTCCTTTCCCTCTTCTTCAATCCGGTCGCAGTTGCCAAAAGTGCTCCGGCGCGCAGAGGTCCGGACACCGCGACCCTTTTCCAGTGACCCTTTCCAATTAAAGGGCGCGGTGTGATCGGCAGGTACCATGGATGGCACGCGAAAATCGCCCGTAAGCCAGCGCCAGAAGAGCGCAGTAAGAGTAAATTTTGTGCTCCGGCCGGATCAACTTAGTCTAAGCAAATGTCACATTTAAGTTAAATATACTCCGGATCTAAGAAATCATATTCAGTATGATTTTTGTTTTTGTTTCGGACGGATCAACTTAGTCTAAGCAAATGTCACATTTTATATAATATACTCCGGATCTAAGAAATCACATTCAGTATGATTTTTGTTATTGTTTCGGCCGGATCAACAAAGTCTAAACAAATGTCGCATTTAAGTTAAATATACTCCGGATCTAAAAAATCACATTCGGTATAATTTTTTTGACCGTTAATGGATCAACGAATGTTGGTCAAACCGCTGACGAGTATGTTGAAAATGTGCGAGTGCAGATCCACCGACGTCACAAGTATATTAAGGACGGATGAAAGTATATCATGTTGCGCGAAGCGGAGCTGAGCAAACACGTGAAATAGGTGGATCAACAATTTTTCTAACTTCACACTGGAGCAACATTTACCGTGAAAGGATCATTATATATATATATATATATATATATATATATATCTATAATATGCACGATGGAGTTCGATAAAACTTGCACTGTAGGGGTTTTCGGGGGCAAGAAATCGATCTATCTAGGTTTCATATTTGGGAAACATTATTTTCACCGTACAATATTTTCCCGCGCAATATGACCCGATTAGTCAACACACGATTGGTTCGACAAACGTCAGTTCGTCAGTGTGCGTCGTCTATTGGTCCTGTAGTTTCCACTGCTGTACATTGGCCGAAAGTATACAATACCTACCACGATAATACAATACCTACAACCTACCACTGATAATATCACGACTCATGACGGTCAATTTTCATATTTCAAGGTGTCATGTCCTACACATGTTCAGTTATTCCCACAGATTAGAGACTAGTTACTACGTAAGTTATGCCTGCACAAATGAACTGTGCAGGAATAACCGTCAGTTATAACCTAAGGGACTTATTAACTAGCGGATTGCGAGCGTCCTCACAGCGGAGCGGCGGCGCAGCGAATACGTTGCGGTCGCGCAACGAACCCGCCGCGCATGCGCAGCGAACACGTAGCGGACGCGCAACGAATTCGTTGCGAATAGAAGCGTCGACGCCATTTTGTACACTCTCGCACAAACGCCAGCCCCTCCGTAACAAGAGACAAATGTGAGTGGACGTATCATCATGGCATCGGCGCGGTGTGTTCGCGACGTATTCGCTGCGCGCCCGCTCCGCCCTGAATCCGCTCGCAATCCGTTAGTATGATAAGGCTCTAACGTGTGTGGCCGGCATGAAAATGAATATTTTTTGCCGCTCGGTTATGCTTGTGCAGGCATACCTGAACGTGTGTGTAGCAGCGCAGCGGGGCTTCAGTTATCCAGTGATTGTGGAGGGGATAGGTCGCACGTCACTACATAATGTCACGCAAACGAAATGCAATTGTAGAAGAATTTATCTTATATATAAAATTCTCGTATCACAATTTTAGTACCGTTTCGGAGGTTTCTCCTCCAAAACGGCTTGACCGATTTTTATGAAATTTTATATGCATATTCAGTAGGTCTAATATCGGCAATTTTATATTTTTCATACCCCTAAGTGATAACTTGATAAGGGTCCACGCCTAACATTTTTATTTACGTCAACCACCGCTACCGGTGTCATCATGGCTTGAACGGAGTTTTGCAGGTTTGTTGTTACGTGTGTGGTGCCCTATGAAACTCGGTCGTGCCTGTTGGCATTGCTTGTTCATGCAAAACCGACACGCAAAACCTAGCATGGTGGCCGGCGTAAGAGTAGGGTAGCGCCCAAGCCACGACGATTCCGTCTTGCAAACTACTGCTTGAAATGCGTACTGAATTGTCGTGTTTAGTTACAACTGATAATGAAACTAATATGTCAGCTTTTATAAATTTTAATCGGTTTTCAAATTTTAATTGGCTAAGGCGTGCAATGTATGCTCAGATTTATTGCAGCATGTACTAGTAAAGGACGACGTCCTACAAATAACTCCCTTTCTGAGCACCTTTTGATACTTATAATAATAATTTTGGTACCTTCTAAAGACGATAATATAGGTTCATACTGATCCCGCTATTTTGATGCCTCAAGATGACGGGATCAACCTGTTACCACCAAACTACCAATCCTTTTGTTAAACCAACTGCTCTTGAGATTTAAAACTCATTTAACACCTTCGGAAAGTCTCGACGATGTTTTAATAACTTAATAATAGTTTGGTTCATAATATTCATTGAATATGTTTTAATTGTATTAAATTAACCAAAAAAGTGCAGTGACTTTTATGCGAATCATAATTATGTTCACTTCTGTCATATCATGTCTGAGGCTTCCCCGAGTTTTGTCGCCGTGAACCGAACGATGGCGCTGCCGTAGCTTTGCAACTACATATATCCAAGAGCCATATTGTAATTTAATGTATTTTTAGATGAAAACAATTTAATGCGTGTTGGTGGTCGTATCAGCAACTTGGAGTTTTCGTATGAACATACGAAGCTCTTGCATGCTGGACCACAACTATTGTTAGCATCAATAAGAGAAGCTTATTAGCCGATCGGCGGCATTTGGCAAAGGCTACTTACCGTAATTGTGTTAGGTGCGCACGTATGAGAGGTAAGGTTAACGCTCCTATGATGAGTGATTTACTAAAGCAGCGTCTCACTCCTGGTGGTTATTCATTTGAAAGCGGTGTCGATTATGCTGGCCCGATCGCTTCCGTCAGTCGTCAGGGTCGTGGTTGTCGCATCGTGAAGGTTTACATTGTAATTTTTATCTGTTTCATCACTAAAGCCATACACTTGGAATTGGTTGGTGACTTTGAAAAGTAATAGTTTCATTGTTACTCAACGGTAATTACTCGTCGTGGAAAACCTCTACATATATTTTCCGATAACGATACCTAAATCGTTTGTTGGAGCATACAACGAGTTAGCTACCTTCATAAAGCGAAATTCTGACTCACTATCTAGTGATCTAGCAAATGAGGGAATAAATTTTCATTTTATCCCCGCGTATTCACCGCATTTTGGCGGACTATGGGAGGCAGCTGTTAAATTTCATTTGGTAAGAGTAAATACATATTAGGAAACAGTAATTCGACCTATTCGAAGAACAAAGTTACATCTGCTAAATGCCTACTTTAGAGGAGAGCGATTTGAAGTTTGACTTGCACAAATTTTGCCCTAACTTTTTTCTTAATTAGTTTAGAGAATTGATACTTTTACCAACGTACTAAAACATTACTATGCGTTTATTGATACCATATTTATATAAATAAACCCCGTGCACATATGACGTTTTTTTGCGGATCTTTCGGTCGCAAGCTGGGTCATATATACACAAGTAACCTTATTCTTGGGAAACGTGTTAGAAATAATGGGTTTTATATCTACATGTAACTTTGTTTTATGTTCCATTGTTACACTATTTACTGAATCTGGCTGAGATAAAATGCGTAACATACGCCTAGAACGTGTGTTTTTCATTCTTCAGTTCAGTTTCTTACGTAATTATCATGTAAAATATGCGATAAACTGATCCCACTGACGAGTTTCCAACGAGTTGAGCAGCTCCGTCAGCATTTTTGGACGAGGTGGAGCAAAGAATACATTATTTTCTGAACTCCAGAAGCGTACCAAGTGGCAGTCTGCATCTGCACCCCTAGAACGTTGGTCCTGTTAAAAGAGGATAATCTACCGCCGTTGAAGTGGAGGCTGGGCCGAATTGTGTCCCTTTCCCTGGAGCAGATGACGTCGCCCGGGTGGCTGAAATCAACACCACCGGTGGGATCGTGAAGAGGTCGTTTAACCGCATTTGTCGGCTTCCAAGCAGCGATATATGATATAATTTGTTGAACGCAGAGCCTTCAACGCCTGTTTACGACCTCGTTGATGAACATTGGCTTTAATTCTTTGTAAAAGAAATATTTTTATATTTGAAAGATGTCAAGGGTGTAAAATAGAGGTGTTTGGTCTCTCTCGTGATCAACTCATATAATATAAAAAATAATATTTTAATAAATTCATATTCTACATACTACATATTTTTCATTATTCTGACCCCGTTAGAAACAGCAGATGTTTATAAACCTTGTCAAAATGAAAAATATCAAAAAGGCAGACATCTAGGACTTTGATTTTTGAAGTTATGCATATTTAAAGATTTTTTATGACTTAAAAAATATGAAATGCACGCTTGGCAGACCTGCAATGTTCGTTTAAAAATCCCATGAACAATCGCAAAAAAAATAATTATAATCTGCCACCATCGTAGCGCTGCGTTTTCAATTAACATTTGCTCGTGTCTGCCTCTTTGACTTTTGTTTATATTGTTTATAAAAGAAATAAAAATAAATGAGGCAGACACCCAGGTCACTGATATTCCGAAAGCAAACCAATTAATTTTTTTTAAATCGACGCTTGGGTGAAGCATTCAATAAACAGGTCTATGTTTACGAAATATTAATCGAAACAAATAAATTGAAAATCGAAATGTGCTTTAGCCAAACGTGCGATTCAAAGTACCCTGTTTGTACTATGCCTAAGACTTTGAAAACCGTTACAGATGGTTATCTGTAACGGTTAGTCAGTAAGTAAAATGTCTGCAATTTTTTTTTTTGTATTAAGGGGGTTTTAATAAATCTTATGGACCCAGTTAAGTATAGCTACGAGCAAATGATTTAGTAGATTATTTTTCAACATTTTTATATCCACCTCCTGTGATAATGCAGTCCTGGATGTCTGCCTCATATATTTTCTTCGTTATCAAAATGGTACATAATAACCATTAACCCCAGAGGCAGACACGAGCAAATGATTTAGTACCAATTTTTTTTACAGATTTGAAGCCCTGTAGCAAAAAACGCAGCAACGTACGGCCTTCATTCATTAAGAAAATTTTGTCATATTGATCCCAACTTTAATGCCTATCAATACGGAGTACGAGCAAATCATATACTTAAATGCTCGCCAGCTCCCTATAGGTACCATGGAGGATAGAGCTAAGGAGGAACATCTGGGTAAATAAACTAAACGCATAAAAAAATAAGTTTTTCATCACTGTGCCGTTATTTACAGTTCTCAGTCATTTTAATCTAGTATACATGTTTGCTTTTATATTTTATTCAAAGGTGCCAATAATTTTTCACCCGGGAACATTAGGTATTTGTAGAAAATTAACAAAACACGCACCTAACGTCATTCCTTTCCGACGATAAATCACCACATCTAACGATGAATATCAAAAGCATAGCAAAATGGGTGACCACAGTCCGTTTTTAATTATTACTTTATAATAATACAGATCTGTATTCTTGAAAGTGTCCGTCAAAATGCACTAAATTAGGGTGACGCCACTTTAGCGTGAGGTACAAATTTTAAAGGAAGCGCCGAATTTTGAATATATGAAAATTTATGTAATTATATTAATTGAATCATAACTCTAAGTTTATACAGTGTGTCCCAGGATAAAGTGCAACCCTGAAAGAGGGTGAAACTAGACCAAAAATTATCGACGAAAAAATAGAAAAAAAAGTTAAAAAAAGAAAATTCTAGTTTTTTTTTATAAATTAAGATTTTGATTTTTTACTGTTGACCTATGTACAAAAAAAGCGATTTCTTTCAAAGTGGGTCGATTTCGATGAAATAAAAACAACAATACGTAATACTTGGCAGTGAGGATAGAATAACACGTAGCTCTCAAAACATCTATCACGGCCTAAACTTTGACTTTTGTAAAAATGTTTTTTTTGGCAATAATTTTCAGTAATTTCAAAATTTTTCGAAATCATCCCGTTGTAATTGGGATATTTTGTGACTTATTACACGACTCTACAAAAAAAATTTCGTTCTTTGTCCTAAAGTTTATTCTATTATTTTCCAGTTAGTTATGCACAAAAACGAAAAGAAAATACCTTTTTTCGGTATAAAGTTTGCTTTTGTGATAGTTATAATATTATTATAACTATTATACTCATTTTTCAATTTTTTCATAAATTTTAATTGATTTTAATATTTTTAAAAAGACCGCGCGGTGAGAGTGGGGTATTAACGTTTACACTGTGCCGCTAGATGGCACCCGAGTGATAAACAACCATCAGGTGTTATTTACAAGCCCAGATTAACTTAAAATGTCGTCACGAAAGTGCAAATACGATGCTGATGCATTTTGTTTTATATGTGGTCAATTTATTAAAGTTCGAGACGTGAAATATGAAGTAAAGACATCTCACGTTCTCTGAATGATATGCCTATGAAGCATATTTTGACTGTCCTGTACGTTTCCATCAGGACATCATGAATTTTGAATAACGCTATCAAGGCCAATACAATGAAAACATGATGGGCGACTTTATTTGGGGTTTATTGAGAGAAAGTAGCTATGAACATAAAAGAAAAAGTAAAAGTGTGCACTTTTAAGTTATTTTCCACTTTTCTGTAAGCTAATTTGATAGTAAAACTTAATAAAAATAATAAACATTTTTATTTCAATAGTTTTATTTTCAATCAAAAATTAAAATCCGAGATTTTTAAAAATTTCGTTCAATCAGTCTTCTAAGCACAAAAGCAAAGTTTTTCATGCCATATATTTTTTTTCCGTCTAATTACAACCTAAACTACCGAAATTTAATACTTTGCAATCAAAGTCAAATTTCATGTTGACCCGTGTTATTATTCAATAGCATATTAGCTTTAAAACAGAAAAAAACGTATGTAAATAAAAACGCTAGCTAAGAGCTGTCAAAGTCTACCTGAGTGATGACGTAATCAATAGCCAACTAACAGCTCTTACCTAGCGTTTTTATTGAGTTAGAACATACGTTTTTTTCTATTTTAAATCTAATGTGCTGTAGAATAATAATAAGTCACAAAATATCCCAGTTATATCGGGATAATTTTGAAACTCTGAAATTACTGAAAATTATTGCATAAAACTTTGCTTTTGTGACAAAAGTCAAAGTTTAGGCCATGATAGATGTTGTTTTAAAAGCTACGTGTTATTCTATCCACACTTCCAAGTATTTGACGTATTATCGCTTTTTTGTACATAGGGTCCACTATAAAAAATCAAAATATTAATTTATCAAAAAAAATTAGAATTTTCTTTTTTTTATATTTTTTCGTCGATACATTTTGGTCTAGTTTCACCCTCTTTTGGGGTTGCACTTTATCCTGGGACACACTGTATTCACTACATTCTTTTGTACTACGCAAGTAATTGAAATTTTCAAAAAGTAACTAGGTACTTTAGTCGACAACAATATTTTTTTAACTCGGCGTACTTCAATTCGTTGCTACATTCATACTATACCTATGTCTACAGCAGCGCCATCTAATTCGTTTACAATTGCTACATTCATACCATACCTCCGTCTACACCAGCGCCATTCTGGAAGGTTTTGGAACTGTTATATATAGCTTACAGCTGGACACTTCAATTTTCTACCATATGAGATGACACTCCTGTCTATCCTCCATGATAGATACTTACTTAAAGTTTAAGGTACCTACAGAAACAATAGAGCAAGAAATGCAAAAAAAGTTTAACAATTCAATATTTTTAATTACAATTGCGTATTTATGTACAACTATTATTTGTCTATTAATGAATTAATATGTTGTTTCAAAGCGTTTTTTTTCATTACAGAATAACTTCTGCTACAGCAATAACAAAGGTGTAGATGAATAAAAGGGAACATTGATTCATCATAAATTTCTTGCATGTCAGAGTTTACTAATTGTTCTATTTGATTAGAACTTTGTTGATTGGGAAGGGAAACCAATCTTGAATAATTTGTCGCTTGTAATGCTGTTAACTTCTTGCTATTGTTGACCAAGTTACCCTGAGAAAGCAATAGGAAAATAAGAATTCAGAAGAGAGCCAATATCGCATCTTATAGTGAAATAAATTAGCCTATCACCATTGTCTCCACAACATGTACATTTGAATGCCTACAAGTATGAATGTTTATTTACAACCTACATTTGTATGTATCTGATCTGCTCATGATAGAAACTGCTGTATATATAGTTTATAATAAAAATATTCCTTATTGTGAATATCAAGAACAAGAAAAGAAAACATTATACAATTAGCAAAATACAGTATTACAAAAGGTAGCCTAATCACTAACCTATTCACTTTGTTTATTTATGCTCTAAACGGTTCATCAAAAATGATAATTTCGGATTTTACCGTCTCATAACATACTGTGCGGCGTATTAATAAACACAAAATATATGAGTCAAATTATTTTCATTTGTGACTCTTTCTGTGTGCAAAATTATTAAAAATCATACTAGTCAATACTACGTGAAAACTTTAAGGGGATAGGAGGGGGTCTCAGCATATACTATGAGTGGACAAAAAAAATCTTAAAAAATTGGCAGTATGGGTATGCTTGGCTATCCATAAGTTTCGCTTTTCGCTATTTCTCTTAGTTTCGGATTTCCCCACCCACGCACACTTGAAAAATTCACCTGTAGGTATACTTCTTCCTTATACAACTAAAAAAAAATCTCCATTCCTCTGTGATAACAACAGGTTACATACCTTACAAAAAACACATGCTGTTTTCTTGTTATCATTATTAGAATGACCAATTTTATCTGCTGTTTTACATATAGTGGATATAGTGGCAGGCGAATCTTTTTCCAATGTTCCTACAAAATTCTTTATGGTTGATTGTAGACTATACTGTGTTTGGGATTTACTTAATGGATTCTCATAACCCTTGAGATGTATGTAGTGCTGTAGTTCTTCATTAGTTATATCTCTCAAAGGCCTTAGAATCTTGATATTTTCATATCTATGATATGAAAATCCCTGAAAATTGTAACATGGTATCCATTATTTACAAAATAACAAATAATACATAAAAGAAACTATAGCACAAAAACGCCAAAAAATATTATTGCATATGTGGTAAAGACAAATATATCGATGGTCCCTATTAACAATGGCGCTTGTGCATTTTTGCCAATATTCACTTTTTTACATAAATAGAATCACAATAAAAAGATCTATTATACGTAATATTTTATTTTATTGAAAATCATGTAATTCAGTCAGTTTCTTGGTTAATATTGTCGGTTGTAATAACTATGTCCGCGCAAAAGTGTAGGTAGTAACGGAACCGGCGTTGTCACTGGGAGGAGCGCTCGCTCGGGCAAAATAACAATATTATTCATTATTTTTATGCCAGAAACCAAGTGTCCCATGATGTTGAAAGGGATCAGTGGGTCCTTTAGACGTTCGAAACGGATTTTAGATCGTAATTTTTAATAAAGAAGATCCTACTTATCAACTTGAGACAACAAGTGATTGTCAAGATTATCCTATGTCTACGGAACCTGGTACGCACCCTTTATATTACTAAGTAGAAAAAGTGAGTACCTAAGTAGATTATACAGCCATTTCAATAATTTATAGATTAAGTACAATTTTATGAGACCATTCGTATTTTGCATAATATAGATAATTGTATTCCTTGTAATAAAGTAGGTTGCGTAGATACATCTATTTTCAATAGTATTCAAGCAGACAATTTTGTCGGATATACCACGGTGTTTGATGTGTCACTTCCGACAATTAACCTTGGAAATAGTCTATGTTAAGCCCGCTACAGACCTTCAGTTTTAACTGTACAGTCGAACTGTTCAGTTATAAAACTTATAAAGCCCACTACAGACCTTCAGTTTTAACTGTACAGTAGAACTGAGCTCGCTACAGACCTTCAGTTTTAACTGCACAGTTCGACTGTACAGTTAAAACTGAACGTCTGTAGCGGCCATTAAAATGTCGGTAGATGGTAGTACCTTATTTCTGAAACAATCAAGTAGGTAATAGGCGTGTTTCCAATATTTACGGAAAATAAAATCCGCAAAATTGGCTATTTAATCACGTGACATTAAAATAATTGAACACAAATCAGAGAAGCGTGACCTCACGCCTCGCGAAACGTCATGTTGTTGCTGTCATTTTCGTATTCGTATACAGTGAACAGCTTATTGTTTTCCGAGGCGTGACATCATTCAAGACGCCGAATGTCATTATTTCGTTACATTTAGGTTAAAAATTGAAAGTAATAAACTCACTATGTCATTTTCAACTTGTGATCCACGACCAATCACAAGGTTGGAAAGCAATTTTGCAGCAAGATTATTAGCAAACTCAGAAGTGAATATTAATCTGCATTGGAGATCTTTTGCAACAGAAGCTAATATGTTTTGTTTTATTCTCTTCATAAAATCATTACTTAGTGTTTTTGCTACATTATTTAAGCCACAACCTGTATTGTAGTTTGGGAGGTAATTTGAAAAATTAATGATTTTTAATTCAAAACCATAACTGTTGCATTGTTTCACTAACATCTGTGAAATCTTATTTTGATCATCTTCATACCCTGAAATCAAAGAATGATTTAAATTCAAATCAAATTGCTATTTCTAATAAGGTTAGCTTAACATTCTAGCACAAACAGTACAACAGTAGTATTATGTAATTAATTATGTCCTTTTAAAATCTAATAATTAATGTAGCATTGTTTTCTTGGAACAATCCAAATGCTACCCAAGACATTTTTAATATGTAGGTATGTAGAATAAAAATAACTTGCTTTCAAACAAAATATCGAAAAAAGAAATAAAAACGTCTATACCTGCCGTAGGCCCATTTTGACAGCTCGATTTAGCGTATGGGCGTTTAAAATAAGAAGGGATAAAAATCGATACTAACGAAAGATCAATTTTTGTCCCATACTAGGTAGGTATATTAAATCATAATGTTAAAGCATTGATTTACATAGATACTTGTACTCTGTAATAAGGCATTTTCGGGAGACTAACTTAGTATAGTCAATGTGGGGAAGTCCGTCTGGGGGGTAAGTCCAACTGCCGGGATTTTTGCAAAATATAACAACTACGACAAAATCCAACTGCCGGGATTTTTGCAAAATATAACAACTTTACGACAATGTGTTGCACAGTACGAGTAAATTTAACAGTCATCAATGCTCTTTAAAATTACATAAATTGTTCTGGTTATAAGGCGTTTTTTGTAGGTAATGAAAATAGCTTTCAAAAATATTTCGTGTTTTGAGAGTTCATTTTGACCAAATGGACCTCTGGAAAAACACTAATTTTGACGTATTTTAAAAGTATTTATCATAAAAATTATACTAAAACGTCTTTATTAACCCCTGACGCAAAAGAAGGGGTGTTATAAGTTTGACGTGTCTGTTTGTCTGTTCGTCGTGACACCGTAGCTCGCGAACGGATGAAGCAATTTCAATTTAGTTTTTTTTTCTATGACAGGTGAGTTACGGCCGAGAGTTCTTAGATAATTATGTTTGATGAAAATCGGTTGAGTCGTTTAAAAGTTGTGGGGGGTGAAAGTGGGGAAGAATAACCGAATGTCTGCAAATATAATCGAGTGGGGTCTCAAATGAAAGCGCATCACGTGCACATTACAAAATAATACGTTCAGTGAAAATCGGTTGAGCCCTGAAAAAAATCTGGGGGTAAAAGTGGGGAAAATACCCAATATTTGCAAATATACATATTATTGTGTCAGTGGTTTTTTTTTAATTTTATAATTTAATATTATTAATAACCACTTTAAGTGATTTATGACATTTATGAAATGAAATTTGATTTAGTTTTAGAAATATCTGCATTTGTTTTTTTTTATTGTTAATTTGGAAGTCCGTCTGGTTGAATGGGGGTAAGACCGTCATATGACGGACTTACCCTCGGTCAGAAATTATAAACCTTTTCTGTTCTCAGTCCTATGTAATTTGATTGAGTTAATAAAAAATCTTACTACTTTCTATGAAACGAGCAATCTTCGAAATCAACTTGCACTTTTATTTTACGGATATAATGATTGACGTGATACTAAGCTTTCTTGTAGCACATCTCTCAACACCATGAAAATTTGTTGCGATGAATTTTTTAAAAATTGGATATAGTCCATCAAAAGGGTTTTTGAATTTTTGACATGGGTGTAGTTTTCAGAACATTTAAATATGAGGATTATGAAAAATATAATGTTTTAATTTTAAAATCCAAGATGGCGGATTTGACTTTTTGAATTCTTGGTCACGGGTATCTTTTTCGGGATATTTTGGGATGAAGATTATGAAAAATATATTAATTTTGAAATCCAAAATTGGCGGACTCGATTTTTTGAACACTTAATCATGGGTATAGTTTTCGGGATATTTTGGGATGTGGGGACATGTGTCCGAATAAAATGTGACCTGTTTTACATTTGCGGGTAAATTATGAAGTAAATCCCATAAACAAGCAAAGGTTTTTTTTGTCTTGTCATTTGGTACAATTTCATAAATTCAAAAAGAATATGGGATTTTAATTTGTTTCTACAATTAAACTTTGTTATATTACTTCATTTGGTTTTTATTTAAATTCAATTATTACAGTTTCAATTTTTATCTTCCTTCAGGGAATAAGTTGATAAGTCGTCGGTGAACAACTGAATAAGTCTGTTTTTAAATGCATTAACAGATATTAAATTTATTTTGTAACATAGACTTAAAACAGCTCCTTAAGGAACCTAAATTCAACTATTAAAAAAGTAGTCATCATTAATTTCGATTTACGAATAGATTGTAAACTTTAAATTGGCTGCCCTGAAAAGTATGCATATATAAATGACATATCAACTTATTCACGCCAGGTACATGGCGAAGCAAAGTGGAGCGAGAGTCAGTGACAGAGGTCTAAATTTAACACATGTATCCCTTCAGTAGGGCGTCTTTCCATTGTATAGGAAAATGTAGCATCACCAGCTCAGGGTGTTGTAATACTGGTGATGCTGCAGTATAATGAAATCACAGGATAAGAATATTGTTAAAGTGTAGACATTTATAAATCAAGAGTCGAAGATGATACTCTTGTCTTACATTGAGCTTTACATTGAACTGACTACCTACAACGAAAGAATGCAGCCATGGGAAACTACTTGCATATATATTGTAATGCTGTTTTTTAATAATGTTATTACAATAGATACACGAATTTTGCATACTGATTGTGTAAGGTTGTATCGTGTATGTACAGCGAAGATTAGGAATTGCGTTACTACCACATTTTTAACGACTTAAAACCCTCTCCACAGTCTAAATTTTTAAATGGCTTAGGTTATTTTTAAGAGGAGACTTCTAAATCGTTGGTTTATAATCGGTATGGGGTAATATGGAATTGTTGAGTTTTACGGGGGGACAATCGCCTCTTTGTAATGAGAAAGTTACATGTACCGATTTTGAGACACTCGCTGTTATTCGCCATTTGTTAAGCCAGTTGTTTGTGACATTTAGTTGATGCAATTTCTCGCTTGCCTGGTTTGGATCATAATGATTTCTGAGATCTTCCAAATGTCGGGGAAGTGCGAAAACCTGAAGGTGGGATTCAATAAGTTCGTGAGAAAAACTAAACATTTCCTTGGCAATTCTTTCAAAATTTTTGGAGTTAAGAGGTCGAAGCCCGGGGCTTTTTTGGATTTAAAATTCTTTATTTTTTTAACTTCACGGGGAGATACTGGAAAGGGGGGAGACTAAGTTGCAGGTCCTGATTCAGTATAAGGTCAATTTCTGGGTTATCTAGTCCTTCATTGGGTTTGAATACCGATGTAAGGTGAGTGGAAAACTCATTGGCTTTTTCAATATGTGGCCAGGAGATTCCACTTCGTATTGAAGGCAATTTTTTTCCCGAAGCGAAGCAAAGTGGAGCAAGGGTCAGTGACAGAAGGGATCTGACATGGAAGTGTCCTACCTACTGTACCACCTGAGTGGCACGGTGGTTAAGACGCCGGTGCACCGCGCGGAGGGTCCTCGGTTTGATTCCCAGCAGAGCAAGGATTTAAATGATGAGTTTAAATTTCTGTTTCTGGTCTGGGTGTGTGTATGTTCTTGTCTTGATAAAATGATTATATTTTGGCATCATAACCTCAAAACTTTGATCATGAATACCTCAGTAACTCTTTGTTTCCAGGGGCTGGGGTTTGTGGTGCTAGTAAAGGATGGTTATCTCCCACCCCCCCTATCCAAATGCCTGTGATTTGCAGTAGGTAACTACAGCCTACACTACACTAACGTACACTAGTCTTTGAAGTAATCAGTCATTGACAGTGAAACTGTGAAAGCCAGTTTTCTCTATATAAACTATGTATATTATTAACAATTTAAAATCTTACCTGTAATGTGAACAAACTCTGGCACAATTCTTAATCTCTTCTGAGAATTAAGATTAATTCCTGTGTGTATTAAATCTAGCAAAGCGGTAGAATCTAAACTACCAGAAAGGCCAATGAGAACCTTTTCATTCGGAATTATAACCTTGCTTTTACCAATGCATGCTCTAAATTTGTGATTTATGTAAAGTAGAAAACAACTTTTGCAGTAACAATTATCCTTTTTGATTGTTATTGTTCCTTCATTTTCGCACTTCCTACAATTCATATTTTAAATTTTTAACCCATTCACAACTTTACATTTATTTGCTTTGCGGCGAAATCGAGTCGAACACCAGTAGGAGTGTAGGACTAGGACTTAGGAGTGCTCAATACGATAATTACGATATATTATAAAATATCGATATATGCACCGATATATCGGTTAAACTCGATAATATCGAATGGTCTGATTTCAAATTCAAAAGCTTTTATTCATTATTAGGTAAAATTTATGCACACTTAATGAACGTCATACATTTAACATTATACAAACATCCGCTTTGATCGCCCCTCAGGCAAAATGTAGACTAGGAGAAAAAAGCAGGCGGAAAAAAACTCCCAGCACTCTTTTAAACATAAGTTTGAATTATTCTATGGTGCAGTATGACTAGGCCCAATAAAGGAACACATGTGACAGCTCAGCTTATCGTGTGTGTCAATATCGCCCCATTGCCATCCGCTCACAAATGAATATTGATACATGGTGTATAGAAATAGCCTAGTGAAGTTATTCAATCCCACGCTTTCTTATGGTCTAGTTATTTTCGACGACTTTCGATTATTATATCGATATATTTCATCCGATATATCATATCAAATATCGCGGGAATTTTAAAAACATATTTCGTTTCTAGTATTTTCTACTTAATTATTTACTGACTCTTTTTTTACTTAATAAAGTGCAATTTCCAATTTCTAAAATTGTTTAATGTCGCCTACAAACATTTAACGATGGTAGCAAGCTCTGTCCCACCTGAAATACTTTTTTCAAAAGCCGTTCAGGTATTAACCCAGCAAAGAAGCATACTGCAGACAAAAGAGTTAATAAAATTTTGTTTTTACAAAGTTTAGAGAAAATTTTTGATAATATTAATAAAGTTTGTTTCTGAACCATCGCTGGTTTTATTTTATTCTCGTATTACCTACTCAATCCCAACTCATATTATAAATGCGAAAGTGAGTTTGTAGGTATATTTGTTTGTTTGTTACAATTTTACGCTCTTCCTTCCGAACCGATCATCATGAAATTTTGAATACTTACACGTTGATAATGCTATGGAAAAGGACATAGGCTATATTACACGCGGCTGAAGCCACGGGCAACAGCTAGTTTCTAATATATATATTTTTTACTTTCGAGTAGTTAAATAGAAATTAGGTACTTAAGATATATTGAAAATATCGATATATCGAAAACATCGATATATTTATACGATATACCAAAATATATCGATACAGCAATACATTATATCGAAAAAATATCGATACTTTTTTGTGTATGAACATCCCTAAACACCAGTGGTGTTGCCAACTCTTAACTCTACTACATGTCAAATTATCAAAAAGGCTTGCAACGATATATATAGATATATCGACACCTGAAAATATCGATATCGAAATTTTCAATATATCGGTTTTTCTACATAATATTTAAAATATGTTCCTGATTATCATTGCCAAGTTAATATATGGATACATATTTGGATCTCACTACTTTTTACGGTGCATGATCTGAGTACCTAGCGAGACTTGGGTTTTTTTACAATAACATATGAACATAATAATCTTGGCTTTATATTAAGAGTAAGTCGACCATTTACTGACGTTGGATGCCTACGGGCACTATATTACTCATATGTGTGAAGCATACTTGAATATTGTAGCATTGTTTGGAACCCTCAATATATCATTTATACTCAAACTTTAGAGCGTATTCAAATACAATTCATTAGGCAGTTAAATTTTCGTATTTCTCATAAATTTTCAGATTATATGGAGTCATGTTGTCATCACCATGTCATCACCACATCATGTCCTTACAAAATCGGCGTTGCTTAACTGACATGTCCTTTTTGCATGGAGTATGTAACGGCTACATAGATTGTGTTGAACTGGCATCTAAAATATTATGTTTCTGCGTCCCAAAATCAAGAACAAGACATACGCAACTTTTCGCAACTACTCACAAAAATACGAAATATGCTAGAAACTC
Organism: Erynnis tages; assembly: GCA_905147235.1. Taxonomy (NCBI): domain Eukaryota; kingdom Metazoa; phylum Arthropoda; class Insecta; order Lepidoptera; family Hesperiidae; genus Erynnis; species Erynnis tages. The sequence continues at coordinate 7,532,361 of LR990073.1, forward strand.
AGTTGTCAATCGCCTGCAAAGAACCTACAACAAGCATTTTAATTCTACAGATATTTTTAATTCCGGCAAAAATGCATTTAAATCTAATATCATTAATAATTTCAAAAATAGCAAAAATTTTGTGGTGAGTAATGCAATTGTAATTATATACATATTATACATATTAATTATATATATACATATATATTTTATATATGTATATTACACACACACACACACACACATGCACGCGCACACAGACACACACAGTGTGTGTGTCATGTACACATGCATGTATACTTAGCGACTGTAATCTGTAATTTGAATTTGAATTTAAATTTAAATCTAAGTTTAAATTTAAATTTAAATCAGCTTAATTAATTAAAAGCTCTTGCAGTAAAAAGTAAATCCATTTTTGGTTCTAGGAATTAGATGTAAGTATTGCTGTAAGTTAGTCTGTAAGCTGTGGATTTTGTTTTTAATAAATAAATAAAATAAATAAATAAATAATTATGTACATACAATTTTATATTTTCCTGATATTGAGATTTTCAGGATCAGGCAGGAGGAGTTCACCGATTTAAATAGTTGACTTCGTTTTATACTTCGTATACTTCGTTTACTTGACATTTTACAATTACGCCTTAGTGCCAATCATAGTATTCTAAAGATATAAGTTTGACTTGATTTTTGAGCTATTAACACTAATATTTTTAAACGAGATGCATCAATTATTTATAAAAGCGCGACTATTAAACTCTATATTGAAACAGTAAAATTATAACCCAAGTAGTAAATTAATGCAAAATCTCTACAAACGTAATAAAAACCAGCTTAAGGGGCCAATAATTGTAGTTTACGTTAATCAGTGTCCCATACCAAAAAGCATATATTGCCCACGGCCAATATTATAAAATACCAAAAAGATGGAAAGTACAGTGATTGGTATCTGTGCCAATAATTTTGTGGTCAAACAAAAAATCTATAAATATCTATAAAACAAAATATATATAAATAAGCGAAGGCGAATCAGTTCAGAACAATTTTCTCTTACGTTACTGAACCGATTTTCCTCATTTTTGTTTTGTTTGGTAGATATTGATGTGTTTTAGTGCACACGGTCCATAAAATTAAGTAAAATGAATTGGAAATACATTAAATTAACGAAAAAACACAGCAAGCACACAATCATACGTTTTTTACACAATATTCACACTCACGCATAGATACACAAAAATGACATTTATTCTTTTTCTTTTGGTTACGGCCCGGGCGCATTCACGTTCAGCCCACACGGCCCACAGATTAAATACAATATTGTTGGCGTATTCACTTTCAGCCCACAGATTAAATATTGTTCAGCCAATGACAAGTTGAAGTTAAAGAAAATAATTATGATAATAAAGGCTACATTTGGAAAAGTTAAGATCACGAAATAATGAAGATATAAATCAATAAAAGTGTACAATTAAACGTTTACGTGTATTTGCTACGCCATACTTACAACGTTCTGTTTTTATTAAACATAATTTTTTATTACCTACTGTAATATTTTTTCAATACGATATTAAATCTGAGAATATTACCTATATTGAGATATTATGTAAAATAAAAAAGTTTATTGAAATAATTACAGGCTGAAGATATGGAAGCGCGCGAAATTCACACAAACCATGTTTTAAAAAAGGAACGAGTCGCGAAATAGAATAGAATAAGACCGTAAATGCGATTTTGCGTGTTTTTATTTTAACCCATTAACGACATTTAAATTGTTAAAATCGTTTTTGAATTCAAATCATATACACGAGTGCCCGTGAACTGGATTAGAATAAGTCCATTTGCAAATGCGATTTTGCATGTTTTTACTTTAACCCATAAACGACATTTAAATTGTTAAAATTGGCTTACTTTTATAGTAATTCATCGTCTTTGAATTCAAATAATATACATTTTACCAATCAATTCAAAGTTTTGACAGCGAGTGCAACCAGTCAGCAACAGGTAGGTTAATCTTACCTTATAAATTTCGTTTTAAAATTATCGGAGAAGTACATGGACGTAGAATAGTTTTAAAAAACTATAGTCGAATTTCGACTACTAGGCGAAAACTAGTGTTAATAATAACGCTATAAATATATTATGGTTACTTATAAAAAGATGGAAACTTGCACATGTACTTGACTAAAACCCACTTTATTCGTGTGAATTCTGTCACACACTTTGTTTTCCAATTTGCTGAAAAGACAGATAGCTGCTGAATTACATGTTGTTATATTTCATGAGATGTAAGAAATGAGATTATCATTTTATAGAGAAACAGCATTTTTCTTCATTTGAGTTAAAAAGCCAAAGTGCCAATCATGGGGGGGGGGGGTCAATAATAGTAGTTCTCATTAGTTTCGTAAACATTACTATAGTATAGATAGGTTGCAGATATTTTTTAATTATCTGGATTGAATGGAGTTCTTAATATATTAGTATAAAAAAAAATGGATAGACTAAAATATAAAATTTTATTTTAAGGCAAATTTCAACTTTTATACTTTGTTAAATGCGGCAATATCGACGCTTTGCACCTGAAAACAAAAACAATCGTTTATAAAATTTGTCACATTGTACATGTGTCAGGTTATAAAAATATATGAAATTATTTGTCATTTTTATATTCATACAAAATATATTACTGCCAGAAGATTATTGTGGTACTGGTACAGATAGCGCGCGAGTTCAATGCAGATTTTTTTTAAGTAATTTTTTTTTTGGAAGTAATGATGCCAATGTCAATAAATTTCAAAATAGATTTAAGTTTAACATTTTTAGTTTAGAAAAAAAACGAGAAAATAATTATTTAATTTAATTATGTCAAATTGTTGTTCTGCCTTTTTTCAATAAACGTGTCTAGAACATTTTTCGCCATTTCCCGTGTTTGGCGATGAATAAAAACGCGTTTTTTTGTAACAGAACTTGATAAAACTCGGATCAGTCATTATTAAAAACGAAAATAACACGCGGCTGCAACTTGAATACTAACGCGATGACACAGTAAACGTATGATAGCTGTCAACAAGGACAGTACAGCACTACACTGCAGGCGTGCGAGGCGCGGCGTGCTCAGGCCCCGACTGCATTCAACTCGCGTGCTGACTGATTCTCATTTAATTATTATTTACATTATTTCCATATACATAGTGTTCTTCGCGACGTTTTTCAACCATAGATATTATAGTAAAGCAGGGAAGCCAGGCTTCCAACTGTCCTTCGAATAAAAAGAGAGAGAAGATTGCCGTACCTTCTCTTCTCGCGCATGTGCAATTAGCGAGAAAAAAGCTCCTCTACTATAATATCTCTATGTTGTCAACACTTGCGTTGAGTCGAAACACGGGATGATAGTAGTGTTGTAAAAATGCTCGAGTCGGCGCTAAAACACTCGAGTCGACGCTCGAGCAGTTTTAAAATTAAGATTCCTGGTCATACGAAGAAGACGATTCTTTATAATTAAAAATTGTATTACAGTACCTCTTTTGGTTGTTTTATTTTTTAATCCCTAAAGTACTATGAATATCAACATTTTGTACCTGTTTATTACAAGTAGGTACCTCAGTTCATTCACATGCTTTTTATTTGAAATAACTACAGTAAGTCTAAACGATTATTTTAGATTCATTAATTTGCAGCGAATACATTCGATCCTTTTACTATGCACGAGTATGATGGAACCGTTTATGCTATGCAAATTATTTATGCATTAAAACAGAGCCATTTAGGGCATTTTAATGCAAAATAATAAAGGTTTTTACGTGATTTGATATAAAATATAATCACAATAATTTTATTGTATGTTTTATTAATATAATCGATAATAATCGATTTATTTCAATACCGTTTTATAGTCTGTGGTCATTAATTACGAATTACACATCTCTAAGTGGGCGGAGTCCGTCCATGAAGTACAGTATTCCCTGTAGTACATCAAAAATAATTACAAATCTTTATGTGCGTGATCTGTCAAAAGTTAAATTAACGATTGGAAAGGGTATAATAAGGTATACATTGACATTAATTTACAGGTAACATTTTTTACATACTTACAGTACTTAATACTATTTTTAAAAATTGCAGTCTGAAATGCCCAATGATGCGGCTATCATAAAGTATGTCTATTTATGTTTACATTTATCTACCATAATTTGATAGCGCACGGCATCGAGGTTTTTCCGGCTAACTAGCCTTTTTCCTACACCTGCCCTTGAATCGTCCTCTAGGCTCGTCTGTCCAATTTAGAGTTAAGTTCTTAATACCAACGATAAAGTATCGACTTACTCGTACGTAGTAATTTATTTATCCCCAAAAACAAAAAATGTAATCTAAGAATCGTTGATATTGAGATATATACCTCTTTGAAAATTGTAAAAAATATTGCCCCGAAATTTTGTTCCACTTAGTTCCGTTTTACTAAGCACTCATTGACCTTTGAATTGCCATATGTTTTATATTTATAATCTTGCACGTATTGAATTGAAACTTTGAGGTTAAGTCAACAAAAGATGGCTTTTATTTTTGTATATTGACATTTTGATTATTGGTGGTTTCTATGCGTTCATATGCAAAAATCAAAAGACGACCCTAGTATAAATAAAAAATGACTGTTTAAAATGCTTTTGCACAGCGCAGCACAGGCTTAGTGTCCCTTGTTTAATTGTTTAACATACAACTTACAAAGTCTTCGTGTTTCTCTATTTCTTCAGTTAGCCAATCTATAGAAACTTTGTCATCTTCAACCACACAAGAGATTTGAAGCTTGTGAATGCCAAAAGCAAGGGGTACTAGTTTAGCTGCTCCCCAAAGAAGACCATCTGTACTGATAGATCTGACAGCTTCTTCCATAACTTTCATGTCAGTTTCATCGTCCCAGGGCTTTACATCTAATATAATATTTGATTTAGCTATGAGGACTGGTTCTGAAATATAAAAAGAAAACAAAATACACTAATGGAATGAAATTTTTTTAAAGTAGAAAGGGCATGTGTAGTAAAATAAAAGAAGATAAGAAGATTTTAAGTATACAAGAATTAAGCGCAAGAGATCAACACCGTGAACAATGGAGAGAAAATAGATAGGGATAAAAGAGGGGAAGAAGAAACAAGAAATGGAGAACATAATTATGATGGTAACATAGGAGAGTGAGTAATCTCGAAAACAGTGAAGATGATACGAGTACCAAGGATCCATTACTAAGCTCCAATTCTAGCTTCAAAGTTAAAACTTCCCCTGAAAAGTTGTTTATAAAAAGAATTAAATATAATGAAGCAAAAAAGAGGGAAAAATTAGTAATTATGAAAAAAATAAAGAATTATGTAATTGTTATGAAAATTATGCAACTGTTCTGTTATTATCAACACACGAATAAAAATAATGTTAATTTTAGTTTTGTATTGATCTCAAATTTGTATTGAATAAAAATTGTGTTAGATATATTATATATTTTTATTACTATACTTTTATTCTATTTTTAAATAGAGTTTAATATCTAAATTCTAATGTCACATAACAACGTCTCTATGTGAGACTGTTATGAGACTTGAACTGTAATAATGAAAATGTCATTACATTCATGAGAATAAATAAAAAATTCTCAATTACTCAAAATCTACAAGTGAGAATGCAGTCCCAATAGTTTCAAAATGTTCCATAACTTTCATACTATTATATTTATGGCAACAAATTAATGTTAGAAAGAAATTTTTAGGGTAGATGAACATCGACAATCGTTGGACTAGGAAAACCTACCACTACATTTATTGGACAATGTGGCCATACATTTATACTAATATTTACTAAGCTGCATAAAAAAATCAGCTAATTATTAATAAGTTTTATGACCTCGTTATTTCGACATATTTGGCGTGGAGGACGCTCCACTTCAAACCATGGATTTTGTAGGACAATTGTTTTTCCGAGTTTATTATCCATATTATCTTAAAATTTCAATAAATAATTTACTATTAGTCAGAAAATATTTACACCCTACCTAATCGACATGTTTTACATCTGCGAAGTTCATTACCTACCTCTTTGAGAATTTGGAAATAGAGAATTTTCCTCACATTTTTCCCGAACGAACTCACGAAGATTCAGCCTGTTATTAATCACTAAAAAACAGTTGGTGGCTGCCGGACCATAATACTATTAGGTTGGTGCCATTAACAGTGTGCTTTTTGTAATTTGTTTGTATCGTAAAGCTTTTCCTGGTATAGCAGATTACCATATTTTATTCATAGTCCAAGAGCCGTTGAAGAACAACCTTCACTGATCTGATAATTCGATGATTTTTTATCAAATATAATTTATAAACAAATATGCCTATGATGACTTGCCTATTGAAAAATGTTCATAGCTATTTTTTATTTAATTAATATTAATCAATTTTTTTCATCACCTTCACTCTTGATAACCGAATGAGTTTTATCCCAACTGATAGTTTTTAACTCACAGAGTATGCCTAAAAAGTACACTTGCCTACTTATTTCTGTGCATGGCTACTTGGCAAGCAGATGTGAACAGGTAAGTCAATATAGCTAACTACACCAATCTGATAACCAATTGAAATTGATATCATAGGTAAGATATTTTAATTACGAAACCAAATATATTGTTGTTTGCTTGTCTGCAAAAAATCGTAACATATTATTGCCAAGCTATAAAGTTTTAGAATTTTAGCTATTTGATTGGTGCGAGAGAGAAAATAGAGCGTCCGAGGTCCGTGTGATAGAACAGGACACAACATAGCAACTGCACGGTTCGTGACCGTTGAATGTATACGAGTGCGAATACATCGCAATTGTAAATGGGTTGATTCACCACGCCTCTATGTCTAAGCATCAAGTAGGTAACTCGCGAGTGCGACCATACTGTCGGAGTCCTATCGGATTAATGAAATCATTGTTTACTTAAGGGCCGATTACACTACACTACATCTAGTGCTCTACATCATGTAGGGCACTAGATGTAATGTGGTGTAAATGCATGTAGGGGTGTAGGATCCTCTTAGGACGTCAGTGAGAGCCCGACCGTCCTACATGGCTTAGTGCGCTACATGTAGTGCAGTGTAATCACATGTAGGGACGTAGGACGCCTACATAGGGCGCTCAGTCTTGCAGCGGCATCGAGTGAGTGTGCGTGTAACGGACAATTCGACAAAAATGACGTCAATAGAAAAAGAAACGTTATTAAATATTATAGAATTGTATAAAGATATGCCACAATTGTGGGACAAAAATCATTCAGATTATAAGAATAAATCTTACTAATACGACATGACAGGTATAAAGTACTACTCGAAATATCGAATCATTTTTTACGCTTAGTAATGCCCGCTGTTGCGGCAAGGATAATGCCGATTTTTTGTACTTTCGAAAGAGTGGGCGCCATGGTCGACGTCTGGTCACTGACTGAGTTAGGATGCTATAATAATACAGTGTAAACAGAACACCCTACATGTAGTGCCCTCTGTAGATCAGCAACTAGTGTACTAGATGTAGTGTAGTGTAATCGGCCCTTTAGTAATTCTGTGTAAATAGTAAATAATTTCTGAAATTTTTACTCACTGTCGTGTAAATAACTGCTGTTTATTTTAAAGCGTCCAACAAATGAAATGTGAAAATCCGTTAAAAACTTCACTACGTGTAAGAATAAACTGAATGTAAATATAAACCTACTTTTTGCCTTCTTTGCATTGTATGCTGCAAGGCGTTCTTCTCTAATTTTAGCAGCTTCTGCACTTTCTTCTTCATCGTCAGATCCAAAGAGATCAACTCCATCATCTGAATCTTGTGCCTCATTCTTCGCCTAAAAGTACTTAGACTTTATTAAAATGAAATATAATATACATTTTACAAAACAGGCACCCGCGCTTGAGACAAGTTTTCTTTTGAACATAAGTCTGTTTTAGTCCTCACATAAAGACAAAGTACTCCTGCCACATAATGTTTATTATCTGATATAAATAAACTCAAAAATAATTGAATTATCGCTAGTTCTAAGCCAAACACACTGTATAATTCATAAATTTTGTATTGATTTGTAGAATTTGGAAGATGTTTGTTAAACATTTGTAAAAATGAGTACATCTGAAAGTATTTATTGTGATAGCTGTCTAACCCCTTTGAGATGTAGCGAATCACTGTATGGAAGGAATTATTACTCTTTCATAGGCATATCATCATCATAATTATATATTAATAGGCGAAGGCGGAGGGGACTAAGGCCTACATCCCTCTCATTGTGAAAGGAGACCCGACCCTGTAGTGGGCACTGCATTAATGGGTACTGACAGGCGAAGGCGGTTCAGAACAATTTTCTCTTTCGTTTCTCAACCGATTTTCCTCGTTTTTGTTTTGTTTGGTAGGTATTGACGAGCTTTAGTGCAGACGGTCAATAAAATTAAGTAAAATGCATTGGGAATACATTCAAGTAATGAAATTTAAAAACACAGCAAGCACACAACCATACGTTTTTTACATACACATAGTTACGAGGTACAAAAAATTACATGTATTTTTTTTCTGGTTACAACCACAGATAGGTAACAGGATACGACAATGGCGGATTCACGTTCAGCCAATGAAAAGTTAAAGTTTACGTATTACATATGTATTTTAAAAGAGATAAGGAAAGGATAAAAATAGTTTATGACTGTAAGTGCACAGTTAAAAAAATCCTGTATTTGCTATGCCGTAGAACGTTCTGTTTTTAAAAATGTTGTTGTAGAAATTATTGTTGGTTCTTATGAATCCATTTTTATTACTGAAATATTTTTTCATGTTATTAAATCAGAGAATATTATTTTGAGATATGTAAATATACTGGGTTACTGGCAAGACACTTGACACAATGATAGGGGGCACTCAGTATTCGATTCTTGTTCCAAAAATATCTTAATATTTTTGAAGTTATAGATACAAAACTAAGACTCCCTTTTTCATCTTTGTTTTTTGTTTATTTATAACAAATGAAATTTTTATTGGTGGATAATAAAAAAAAGTATACTTTTTTCAGAAATAAATTCTGCATCCAATGCAATAATCGCCATATTTTTAAGAGCCCTGTAACGATTTTTCGCAGGAAACTCACTTATCGACTAGGCTATAAGTACTTAATGGATTTTATTGAATGGGTATTTTTTAACGTCACACAAGACCAATTACTTTCTTGTGCCAGTGTATGTCAAGTGTCTTGCCAGTCACCCTGTATATAAATTAAAAGTATTTTTTAAAATTATTATAGGCCTAACAGATGGAAGCGCGCGAATTTCACACAAATTAGTATTTATAAAAAAGGTACGAGTGCTCGCTAACTGAAATAGAATAAGTCCATTTTCAAATACGATTTCGTTTTTATTTTAAAGTAGAAAAATAAAAAGCCTTTCAATGGTGATGCCACATTCATCTTTGATATAAAATGACAACAGCCAAATAGACACCGCATGCCGCAGTTTTGAAAGTGTCATATAATATACCTTTGCTGGTTCAGGTTTAGGTGTAACTGCAGTGGTCTGTGTTGAGCTGGCAGATTCTAAGGCAGCTACTCTTGCTTGTAGACTGATCACTAAGTTGCGTAGATCTTCAGTAACTTTCTTCAGTTCTACATTGTCCTTCTCCAACTTGCTCAATTTATTGTTTATTTCATTGTTAGGAACTCCAGCCAAAGAGGCAACACTATCCATCTGTAGATGAATGTAAATATTATTATAGTAAGTATAAAATAGAACATTATATGTGTAGCTTATGTAGCTTATTATTGCATGGTGTGTTAACAATGTTAACCCTCACTTGAATCATAGCTTTCTGTGAGTAAAGTTATAAGTAGTATACCATACTTGTATCTGAAGTTAGCCAATTGCACACCATGTAATATTAGGCTACTTAAACCACATGTATTGTAATAATTGCAGCATCAATTAATTCAGATGCTTTCAATACATTGTCATGAAAAGTTTTTTTGAATGTTGAGAGGGAACCACAACTCACTTATTTATTATTAGACTTCTCTTATCTAAAGATTGATTAGAGGAGAAATCTAATAATATTTTCATCTATCTGACATAATATCAACATATTTTGGAGTCACTATTAATTTACTTAGGGGTCATCCATAAATTACGTCACACGTTAATGGGGGGAGGGTGTCACCGGAATTTAACATAGTGTGACAAGGGGCAGGGGGGTCAAAAGCTTTGTGATGTCACATTTCAAAATTTGAAATCCATAACGCGAAATTCATATGAGAATAAAAAACTTTACAAATTTGATCTATATTTATGAATAATTTAGCACTCTGGCTATGAGATTATCTCTCAAGCAACAACAATAAAAAGATTAAAGAAAAAATAAAAATAACTGTTTACATGAGACCTTCAGTGTAGAAAAGTATACCTATACAAGGGAGATAAAATTAAATGCTATTTAACTTACAGTATAATAAAGAAGTGAGTGAAAAAAATTCAAATGAAGAATTAGGGCATCTGCATGTTTGGATACTAATTTAATTAACAGAAGACATATTATTATGTTTCCTAACCCCCTGAAATTTCGTTTAGTAATCGCAATGTCGAATCCAAAATCACAATAATTATAATATTTAGCTCTTTCTATAACAAAATACACTTATTAATTATGAATGTTTCCTTTTCACAGTTTCTGTAGTTCCATCTAATTAGACGCATTTTGTTTATGAATGTTTCCTTTTGACAGTTTCCATAGTTACTTTGACTTTCTATATGTTTTTATAGCTGCGTCTCGTATCGGTGTCGCGAGTCCAAAGATTTTATCTCATCTAAAAATATTCGTACCGCGCTAAAAGTTTTCACTTCAAAAATTTAAAGTTTTATTATAGCATATTCACTTCAGAAAATTAGTTGAACTTACAAAATGACATATTTTAATTAGACTTACCTACCATGGATTTTAAGTGATTGTTTAGACACTTGCAATTTTGTATGTTTAGAAATGAAAGAATATGATGTGGGTTTCCTATATTTTAAGGCAGGAAGTTCTCTTTCTCTTACCACATACTTGTGAGACTAATTAGATGTATTTCTGTTTCTATTTATAGCAACATAATTTGTAATAATCATCTTTGACTGTAACTGGGCACTTACACACTCAAGAGAGTTTTTTATTAATTGCCTGGCTTTAGCTACTTCACTGGCTAGTGAAGACACTGGCACCGAACCACATGTACTCTGAAAATTTATAGATAAAACTATTTTAGTAAAACAGAATTGATGGAACTTGTATGGGCACTACAAATTTCAGGTGGAAAGTGTGAGGGTGTGAAGCTAGGACACTAGCAGTAGACACTGCTAGTTTGTAGCAATGTTTAGGCAATGTGTAGCATTGTTTTGGCTGAACTTTACACATGTTGGACTTATGATTTTCTAGTTTGTTTCCCTGCTCTGAGCTGCACATAAGATCATTAATCATTAATTATTAACAAAGTCATGGATTTACCTTTAATATAATGAACTTTCATTCGCTTTCAGTTTGTCTTTTGGCAAAAGAATACAGAGCAGATATTGTAGTACAGTAAAGTTTCTTATCTGGTAAATAACAATTTACACTCTAAAAGACAAGGATACCCTTTATCTTGAAAACTATAACGATAATGTCTTGAATACCAGGGAACAGATGAAAATACATCATTTAAACTTCTACTGTGCTGAGTACTCAAGTACAGGACTTTTATACTATGAATATATATTTATGAAAATATTATGTATGTTTATAAAAATAAGAACCAATCATAATGTTTAAGGACATATAAAACAAATTGTATTGTAACCAGGAATGTCCACAAACTTGTATTTCCAAAATGTCAGCTTCACAAAAAAGCCAGTCATTTATGGGAATGTTAGTAAGAATTTACTATTTAGAAAGTGTGAGATTCAATAACTTCACTAGGCTGTTTCTATACGCCATGTGTTAATATTTTTATATTTGTCATCTACTTTTAAGAAAGTGATAGGAGTTTTTTTCCACCCACTTTTTTCTCCGAATCTATGTTTTGCCTGAGGGTATTCAAAGCGGATGAATGAATGTATAATAATAAATGTATGATATTCATTAATTGTACCTAATAATGAATAAAAGCTTTTGACTGACTGAGGTGAATTTATCAGCATAGTTACTATTTCACAATGGGTATAGTGACATTTGACTTACAGCACAGCCAAGTGGTTAATATACATAGATATCCATCCACTTCTTTCAATTTCATTCCTATGTGTGAGAGGAAATATTATATGAGGGTTCATGCTGCTATTTGCTTTGCTGGTACATGTTGAGCAAAGTTAAGGCTGAGATGAGAACTTGTCAATTTTCTAATTGAGCCTCAATAATGCAATAGTTGGCCAACAGAATCAGCATTTTGTACATTGACAATGAATTGACATGAACCTTTATCTACCAAAACATAATTTTACAGGAAACGAAGCCAGCTCATGCAAAAACAATTTTTTAGTCTATCTACCTAAAAAAAACCGCCAAAATGCCAGTTAGGACTTCATGTCACTTCATTGTTGATATGTCAAATGTAGTGTGATATGAACTGATATGTTTTGCCTAATAAGTCATAGCATAACAAGGGGTGGACTTTCAAAATTTTAAGTTATCACATTTCAAAGTTTAATATATTCACAAATATCAACACTTCAAACCAGATGAAAAGGACATCCTTCCTTGTTTACCTACTGCTGACACTTTTTGTTGGTGCAGTTGGCGCAAATGTGCAGTTTGTGAATATTAAATAAGGATAAGTGTGTGACAAAATTATTAAACAGGCTTAACTACACAAGAATAAAGGGTATGAAGTATGAAATATTGTAAACATAAAACCTTTCATAAGTAATATAACTTACTTTAGACAGTGATTCATAGTAGTTCTTTTCAGCATCATTATAGACAGTCTTGTCTAGCCAAACCTTCTCGTGGATTAAAACAGACATGATCTGAAAGTAGCATTAGTAATACAAAAATTACAAACTTATGTAACAAATAAATCATAATATATGGTCACTTAAATACTGACTTTGTCAACATAAAATAGACGTAACTCTTGCCCTAGTGTCCATTACACTATCCAATTAGCAGAGCACTGGATCTAGTGCTGCAGTGCGCAATAAAAAGACCTCAGTTAATACACTACAGTAGCTAGCCACGCTAATTAGCAAAACTTCGTCATTTCGAAGTGTTCATCGTTAGAACTGTATGAATAAAAAAAGACATAGAAAATGTTGGGTCAAGGAGTGCTTAACACCGAGAAAAAAATGTGCAGTATGAATATATTGGATGTACTGGAGCCATCAGATGCTAGAATTTTTTTTAAGAATGGGGTCTAGTGAATGTGTTGAGCGCACTAAGCGCTTACTCTCATTACACCATGCAATCTAGCCCACTAGCTAGTGCACAAGATGAGCTACTAGCGCGGCAGAGTCCATACGATCGCACTAGATTGGATCACTATCTCACTACCTGCCATTACACAATACAAATCTAGCGCGCTAGCTCAGCTAGAGCTCTGCAAATTAGACAATGTAATGGGCGCTTAAATGATACTAAAATAGAAACGAGTATAATTAAGAAGTCTATTGACCGTTATTATGTTGTGGTTAGGAACAGTAACAGTGAAATTGAAATAGAACACATGTAGAGCACCTTTAATTTTTGGCGCGAGTTTCGTTCGATAATAGTAAGATCCGTATTTAATTTCTTATTTGAATTCTGTCTGAAATTATCATCGTGATTAAAAAACCTAGGTTTTACTAAATGCGGTCAGGTATATTTTAACAGAAGTTGATAGGTACACCGTTTACAAGTTTAACGTGTGAAAAGTTTATGTCCCTTTTAAAATACTGTATAGGTTTGTAATTTTACTTCAAGATTAAATGTGCAGAATTAGTATAATGTGTTTGATTTTAATATAATTTGAGAAACTCACAGAGAGCAAAAATTATTTACATATAAAGACGGAGAGAAAACTTACTTTTTAAACACCAGTCACCACGTAAACCACGTTTTCTCACGTTGACAGTCTGAATTGAAAGGAAAGAAAAAAAATTAACAGAAATTATACAGTGTTGGCAGATTATTTTTTCTCGAATAGCCTAAGGAGCGCGTCAGTCAGTGTCACTCGTGACAGTACTTAGTACTCGGATTTGACATAAAATTATGTACCTATAAAATAGGTACATAATATTGCGAGACAACGTTTTAAAATCCATGGTATAACAGTCATATACGTACAGTCACGAGTAATAATATATATACATAGTCACGTTTTCTAAAATATCTTCACTTCTACCAATAAAAAAGTGAACGATAATTCGTTCTAAATTAACTAACCATTAAACGATGTCAAAATAAGGTAGAGTCCGTCAAGAGTCATGAAGATAAATGAGGGCGCTGCTTCAATTTATATGGTAACCCTGAAAAGCTGCTCCGAATAGTTTTGATACTTTTATTTAATTCGCATATATTGCCAACTATGTTGGATATAAGTTTTGTCCCGTTGGACTTTTTCTTTGTATAACTGGTGGGGGTTAAATACTCAAAACATCATTATTCAGGGATTCTACATCCTTTATTACTATTAATACCTTATGGTAGGTATTTATATCTCTAGTATAGTAGTTATAAAGATGAACCTTTAGGATTTTCTGCCTAAAAAGGTTAAGGTGAAAAACTATTGTATCCTACTTTTTAGTAGTGTTTCGTAACGGGTAAGGTAATTAGGATACAAACAGAACGCAGTAAATAAAACAGAGATATTATTAATTAATCAGTCATAATGAAGATTTTCAATTCCTGAACATTTTTCAGACATTCCTGAACAATGAGGTTGGTCAAAAATCAAAATCAAAATCATTTATTTTCACGAATATGGGTTAGTTATTGGTTTTACAGGGCATTTTGATCAATCCATATTCACCTTTTCAGGTATGCAAATTAAAAAATAAATAAAAAATAAAACTAATGTTAGTAATACAAATTAATTTATAAAACATTAAAACTTATTACTAATACACAATTTATTTGACATGTTTTGCATAATTTATTTGTCAACGTAGCCAAGTATATTAATTATTTTCATTTTATTTAGTTATGATTTTACCTAATCGAACTCATCGGCTGCCTATGTGCCACCCACCGCTGGGTAAAGAGAGAAAAAGCCGGAGGAAAAAACTCTCGGCACAGTTTTAGTTCTACTTTATTTATTTAGACGCGCGTTTCCACATTCATTTTAATAAAATTATTTTTATGGGGCTCAAAGGAGTTCTATTAATTTTATATTAAAAAAAAATAAAAAAATTATTTCTTTTCGTTAATGAATTCTGCAACGGAATAGTATGCTTTTTCGGTTAGAAACATTTTTAATTTTCGTTTAAAATTAAATGTATTATTATTACTTTTTAGTGAGTTAGGCAAGTTATTGTATATTTTTGGCCCCATACAAAACACGCTGTTACTGTATTGTTTTGTTTTGGAGGGTATTGCACACAACTTATTATTATGTCTTTTTGTTTTGAGGGTGTCATATTTCTCTAAGCTACTTCTCACCATCATGGCTATTTCGTAAATATATAAAGAGGGAAGAGTCATTATATTTAATTTTTGGAAGTACGGCTTACACGTATCTGTTTGTCTTAGTTGACATATGGATCTGATGCATTTTTTTTGAGCCTTAAATACCGTTTCTATTCCCGCTGCGTTACCCCAAAAAATCAGTCCGTATCTTAGGGTTGACTCAACATATGCATAATAGGCGCTTAGTACCGCAGTTGTATTCACTACTTTTGATAGTTTATATAAAGCAAAAGAAGATTTATTTAGTTTTTTACAAAAGTGTTCCATATGTGACTTCCAGGTTAATCTATTATCGACGTATATGCCTAAAAATTTTGTGGTTTCGGTTTTTTTATTATCTTTCCTTCATAATTTACGTCTAATGACTGTCCATAAGATTTAATATTTGTGTTATGTTTGTTTCTGAAGACCATTATATTTGTTTTGTCAAGGTTTATTTTTAGATTATTATTATTTAGCCAATCTATTAAATCGACAAGAGCACTATTTATTTCGGTTTCAAATACAGTCGTATTATTTTTGGTAAATACAGCAGTACTATCATCTGCGAACAAGATCATGGGTTGATTTATGGCTTGAGGGAAGTCGTTAATATAAATTAAAAACAGTAATGGTCCTAATATACTACCTTGAGGCACTCCATAAAGTGTTTTTCTGGAGTGAGATATATATCTTTCCTCAGTTTTAGTAGTATTATTCATTTTTGTTATCTCCGTTCGATGTTGTCTATCAGATAGATAGGAATTAATCCATTGAAGAGCATTGTCCCTAACTCAATATTTCTCTAGTTTGTGAATTAATAGTTTATGGTCTACATAATCGAACGCCCTCGTCATATCCATATAGAGCGCTACAACTTGTTTTTTGATATCTAAGTTAACCATAACTTTTTGTAAAAAATTAAATATTGCTACATTTATTGATTTATTTTTTCTAAATCCTACTTGTTCATCGGCAAATATACAAAATTTTTCAAAGTATGAATTGAGATTGTTATACATGACTTTTTCGTATACTTTAGAAAAGATAGGTATAAGAGCAATAGGTCTATAACAACTCATATCTTGTTTGTCCTGTTTTTTGAAAATAGGTTTGATTATTGTTATTTTTAATTTTTCATAATTTGATTACTCTTCCGATTGGCTTGAACTATCCATATTTTATGGTTAAAAGTTTGTCCACGTCCATATTCATTTTCAATTTTGATGACGTGGTTTTCCAGGCGTCACATTTTTCATTTCTTCGTCTAATATGCGTCGTATTGTGCTTTCGGAGACACCTAAAAGCATTTTATGTAAGCGTAATAAAAAACAGTACAAATAAAATAAACAAAAATAAAATAAATCATAATAAATACAAAGTATCAAAGTTGTTCACTATAATCAATGTTCGTAATCATATCTATAACCTCCAAAAAGTTTAAAAATTGTTATTAAACTCAAATATTTATCTTAAACAACAGATTACAGCTTTTGTATGGTGTTTTACTTAAAAATAGATATACGAACCGGTTACTTTTGATGTTCGACCGTAAACATCGTCCAAATTAGTTAGCAACTGTTGTGCTTGATATTCAGCCATTAAGGCTGTTAACATAACAGCATAAATATAATTTTCCTTTTATGATTATACACATTTGCGATCCATTTTGATTTTCAAGATGGTAAAATTTGTTGTGAATTTAGAAAATACCTTAAAAAAACCTTCAGGGAAACAAACCATTAAGCACACTTGACATAATTATGAGGTACTTTGGTTTAACAGAAATTATTATTGCCAGTCTAAGCAAATTTTTTAGTTCCCAAAACATTATTTTCATGACTTTCTTGACAGACTATACATAATATTATTATAGAAATATAATTGTCATGGATAGTTAAAAATGATATTCAAAGTGTGAATTTTTTTAAGATTTTGTTTCGATTATATTAATATGGAGTAAACGTTGATAAACATATACCTTATTTTGACATCGTTTAATGGTTAGTTAATTAAGAACGAATTATCGTTCACTTTTTTCTAGATTGGTACAAGTGAAGATATTTTAGAAAACGTGACTATGTATATATATTATTACTCGTGACTGTACATAAAAACTATTGAAACTGATTGTTGCTATAAAAGTTCTTTTTTTTCTGCATAAAAATAATTTGTTAATTAATATTATTTTCTGAAAAAAAAAAAATAGCCATCGGCTATGTATAGCCAGCGGGTAAAATAATATACGTAGGGATGATCGATGAACATCGATGTTCGATGATCATCGATGTTGAAAAAAAAAAACTTTTGTCAGACGCTTGAGCTCCATAAAAAATATGTTCGGTGTCGTTGCCATGAGGTTTCTGTCAGGCACTTGTTTTTTTAATTTATAATTTCGTATTTGACGCAAAGATAATAATGCCTAGCATATATAACGCGCCGATACACATAAGATGAGATTGCAAGCACATGGAACAATGCAAATCAAAAGGCAAATACGAAATTATAAATAGGGTATTTCGCACCATGCAAGGAAAACTCCAAAATTATGTAATATTGATAGATTTTGTTAAAAGCAAGTGTAAAATGGTGATTTTTGTTCTAAAAAATGTAGTATACATTTATTGTTTCAATTTTAAAATTCAGGTTTTTAATCTGTTTTTCAAATGTCAAAAACGCTATACGCCATGCAAGCTATCGGCGTGACGTCATTAGCAGTGTAAATAAACAATGGAGTATAACCTTCTTCCTTTACTGACATCTATTGTTTACACTGCGAGTGACGTCACAAGCATGGCGGCAGCGCCGAGACTGCCGAGACCGTGTTTTCGCGGGGATTTTTGAAATTTAAATTGAAAAGTCCTTTTTTACATAATATTTGTTTGCAAAAATTTTTATTCCAATTTTTTATGGGTTTTAAGACTTACGAATTCATATAAAAAGCATTTTGACATAGGCCGTAATACCCTATTACTAGAGTAGCTGACCCCGCAAACGTTGTTTTGCAATATAAGTTACCGAGCGTTAAAAACCGACTATTAAAAAAAAGGGGCCGTTGATAGAAGGGTGAAAATATAGGGTTGTATGTATTTTTTGATGCCACATTATTGAAAAATAAAAATAAAAAAATTGTCCAAAAAATAAAATGAAAATGTTAGGTGTGGACAACCATTATCACTTAGGGATATGAAATATAGACAGACTTCTCAGACCTACTGAATATGCATATAAAAATTTATAAAAATCGGTCAAGCCGTTTTGGAGGAGTATTGTAACTAAAACTATGAGATGAGAATTTTATATAAGAAAAGATTAAATAAACAAGTGTATATGAAGAATACTATAACATCAAAAATCCAACGGATTTTATTTATTTGTAGCTGGGGTATATAGAAACACACAGTAGTATGAAAAATAACGATTTTTTTTTAAAAGTTACATAACTTTGGTACTACCTGGAAAATATTTTTTTTAATTCCATATTCTGGGTCCTCAAGGGGCCTACTATAAGAGGTTTCAGGATTATCTATTCATTCTGGGACACCCTTTTTATGTCACAGTCGTATTGTATAATCCGCCGTATTACATAACGCTAGCTGTTATCAAAAACAGGGTCGTTTTGTAATGCGGCCATTCAACGATTAGCCGGATTGAATGCGGAGGACACTTCATTCGTGGAGCGAAGGTCAGTGACAGAAGTCTAAATTTAACACAGAAATCCCTTCCATGGGCTAGGTTCAAGTTAATTTTTTTTCACCGAGCGAAGCGAAGCGGAGCGAGTAGCGGCGAGTAGAGCGAGCGGAAAGCGGAGCGGTTAAATCTCGAGAACGGCTGGACTGATTTGGCTCATTTTAGTTTACAAATGTTGGTGTCAGTCCTGGAGAGGTTTAAATGGTGAGAAAATATGAAAACCATGTAAAGAAAATAATAAAAACAACAATTTCATTTTCCCATATAAACGGTTCTATCTGTCAAACATTAAATTTATGTTCGTCCTTCCCAAAGAGGATATTATAACCACTACGTTAGTCCTTCCTGTCGTTCAGAAATTAATATCTGTGATTTAGAAACGTCAAGTTTTTTTTTGATGCTTATTCGGCCTTTACGATGGATGTGCTCAAGATTTAACCGGAGCTAAGCTAACGAGTTAACTAAAACCGCGTAAGGTTTGGGAAAGGCCGCCCAAGGAAAGTGCGCCGATGGTCCGTCGCAGCCGCGCGGGCGAGCGTCCTCAGCTCTAACTAGAGCTAGCGATCTGTGTACAGTAGTGGCATTTTATTTGTATGCGGCAAAACGAAGTGTCCCGGGTCAGCTAGTATACGATGTAATTATGATGATGATGATTAGTTAATTTCTTTTATTTAAATCTTTGTATTTCGAATGGAAATTAAGAAGTCATTTAAGAAGAGAAAACACGCTACGGCGTAGCACCGCTACATAATGCAAGTGGCAAAACTGTATGCATACCTTGCATATTAATACACACACATATCACACCACGCGCTAAGATGAGCTAATTAAAGTATAATATGTCTGAGTTTTATAAATTTTTTTACAGTACCAAAAAAGTTTTATAAAATATTTAACAGTACCATAATAGCGCTTAGTCTATAATGAAAGGAAACAGTAATGTTATAAAAATTAAACCAAATTCAAAATAAATAGTATTTAAATACTTTAGGTGTATATATATATTTTTTGTATTTTTTTGTATGTTACTAAGATTATTGATGATTGATGATGATTTCACCGAGTAACTGTGGACCGATTTTCGAAATTCTTTTTTTATTTGGTGGGGTATGATTCCAAGTTGGTCCCACATTTTGAGAGAGTGAGAGTCTGATGTTAGGTTACGGAAATACAGAGTGGAACCCCCGAATGGAGTGGAATTATTGAACGATATATAAGTCGGAGAAGGATTCAAGCCAAGTCGATTGCTGGCCATACAATGCAAGCATGTTTAGAACCTTATTTTGAATTTGTTTTTAAAAAAAGAGTAATCTGTCAAATCTTGTTTGGATTGTCAATAGATTTTCTACTCATATTGTTGCATTGTGATAATTATTATTGTTTGCGAAATAGGCTGAAAGTAGAGGATAACCCAGAGCGTGGTCGGTACACGTTCTAGTTCGCCATGTATGGAGTTGTTGGAGATTAGAGGGATTATGGGGTCGTGATTATGGGCTAGCGGTGATAACCCAGTGGCTCAGAATTCGACCTCGAATCGAGGGGTCCGGGTTTGAATCCCAGTGGCACGCACCAATGACTTTGTAAACAAAGTTATGTGCGCTTTATAAAAATTAAATACCACCTTTGTTACGGTGAAGGAAAACATCGTGAGGAAACCTGCATCCACCAACCCGCACTAGGCCAGCGTGGTGGACTAAGGCCTACATCCTTCTCAATGTGAGAGGAGACTCGAACCTGTAGTGGATCATTAATGGGTTACTGACAAGACAAGACATCGTGGTGGATCGTCGTGGTGGAGGATGATGTCGAGTAGAATGGTCTTTCTCCGACATATGTTTTTAGTTTTATTTAAGTTTTATTTACTTTTAAAAGAGTGCTGGGAGTTTTTTCCGCCCGCTTTTTTCTCCCAGTCTACGTTTTGCCTGAGGGGCGAGTGTGAGTGCACAAATTGGACCTAATAATGAATAAAAGCTTTTGAGTTTGAGTTTTATATATATATATATAGATGATTTGTTATGTGACGTATTCCCGCTGAGGGCGTGTAGATAAGCTGAAAACAATTAGTTTAAGCCTGACCTTCTGCTACTGTAGCATAAACTCTTTGTAATTAAAAATTTTCGACTTTTTAGTTCAGTTAGCTATAAAAGCGTGTTTTTTTTTAGTTTTTTTAAAATTATTATTCAAATTTTATTTTTTAGTAGGTACGTTTTCTCAATGAGATTTTTGTGGACATGTGGCATTGAAATGTAGGTATTACGATTCATTTCGTAATCTATTCATTTTATTTAAAGCTTCACTATTGCATGGGGTGCAGTACCCATTCTTTCCCACGAGTAATGGAGTAAAGCTGTCTGAACGAACAAGGTGAAAATGCAACCACCTTGAAGAAGTATCTGCCGACTGCCCGAGCGAAAGAGTTTAGGCCGGAAACACATTAACATGTCGTGGCGTGTCGTGGTGCTTACTGTCGTGGCGGTGAGTGTGCATACTTGTGTGTCGTCTCGTGGCGCGCCCTGCCCTGGTACCTTGGCTTGGTGGATAGTAGATATCAATCCTTTGCAGGGTTTAAATAATAATGTATTCTTCTGATTCCTAATTAGTTTAACAATAATTTACTATTAAATGATTAGTTTAACATAACTAAATCAGCATTCAAGTAATCAAACCAAGATATTGTATTCAGAATTAGTTTTGCAATCATTTCTCATTACACTAATATACATAATAATTAGATTAACATTATGAAATCAATATTCAAGTGATCATTAGTTTAGCAAACTTTTATCATTAAATAATTAGTTTGATATAATAAACAAACATTTTAGTAATCACATCAATGTGAAAATAAATAATTAATTTAACCAGTATCATCAACCATTTATCTTCCTGATTATCATAGCCAACTTTTTATAGTGCAAGATCTGAGTAGCGAGACTTGGGTTTTTTTACAAGTTATGTTTTTGATGGCATTTCATTGACGTACAACTTCAATAAGCTCGTCAGTCATTATTTACAAATACGCTGCCAACAAGCGTCCGCTAGAGTTGTAAACGTCGTTCGTTTAATGACGCGCCACCAGAAGCCATGCGGTATAGAAACACATTTGATTGCGTGTCGTGTCGTATCGCGTCGTAACCCCCCACCACCACTCTGGCGCAATCGGAGGAGAGCAGCCTGCGCCAGGACCGAGCGCGTCACGACACGACACGCCCTACATGCTACAAAATTAAATATGTCTCTTACCATAGTAAATGTATGAAACCTATGTGCTTCTGGCGCGTTACGACACGCCACGACATGGAAATGTGTTTCTGACTTAAGTCCGAAACTGCAGGCATGCCCATATCGCGCGCTAGCTCTATCTCTTTTACTCTCTTACAGAGGATCTATAAAATAATTTATTAATCCTGGCGGTCCTAACAAGGATAATGAGAAACTGTTAACAAATTATTGCATTGTCATTGCAAAGTTTCGAATTAATTGAACTTCTAGAAATTGGTAAAAGTCGTGCTCAAAGATTTCGTAACATACATACATAGTTAGATAAAACCCAAGTTTATAAAAAGCATGTTAAAAAAGGAACGAGTTCCCGCGAACTGAAATATAATAAAAGCGTGTTAATAATAAAAGCGTCTTAAAAAAGAAACGAGTTCCCGCGAACTGAAATAGAATAAGTCCATCGTCAATTGTAAGATTTGGTGTGTTTTTATTTTCTCTCACTATTTAAATTGTTAAAGTTGGCCTACATTTATAGTAATTCATTGATTTTAAATTCAAATAATACATTTTACCAATCAATTTAAAAGTTTTAACAGCGAGTGCAATCAGTCAACAACAGGTACCTTACCATATAAATCTTTCGTTTTAATATTATAATTATCGTAGAAGTACAAAGAACATGAAAGTTTTAGTAAAGTATAGTAGAACTTCGACTACTGGGCGGCCACTCGTTTTTATTAACAGGGGACAAACATACCCATAGACTTCATATTTATCTTTAAAATAATTTTCCCTCATACATAAAAAAAGCTCTCGTCTCTCAAACTCTTAACTAATCTAACTCTTAAATACCAGGTTTCGGTTCTTACTTTGTAAAGACTTTGGGGACGACTGCCGTTGCCGCATCCGTGTTGGCGGTTGCGGATAGCATAGCTGTATCTGAAATTCTGAAGCCTCAGACAATATCTGGAAGCTTTTGTATTCGAGTGTGTGAGTTATCGTAGTAGAATTCAAATATTAAAAGGGATAAACTTCCGTTTAGCCCATACCTCCGATCGATCTGAATTTTGGTACACATATGGATTTTGACTAGTTGATTAAGAATATCATACTCAAAATACCCGCAAATTATATTTTCAAGGTCAATGAAAAATGAATGTTTTAATGGTTTTTCGCGTTTATTACAACAAACATGAACGTTAGAGAAAAATGTTTCAAACAAAAGTTGTAGACGATGAAAAGATAAACACTTTTTGTTTTGTATGTTTTCCGCATAAACCCAGTTGTTTGGGAGAAAAATGGAAAAAACATCAGAAATTTGTATTCTTTTAAGCTAACCTAACTCATTGAAGGGATTTCCGTGTTAAATTTAGAGTTCTGTCACTGATCCTTGCTCCGCTTTGCTTCGCTCGGGAAAAAAAAATTAACTTGAACCTAACCCATTGAAAGGATTTCTGAGATAAATTTCGTCTTCTGTCGCTGACCTTCGCTTCGCTCGAGGAAAAAAAAATTAACCTAACCTAACCCATTGAAGGGATTTCTGAGTTAAATTTAGACTTCTGTCACTGACCCTCTCATCGCTTAGCTTCGCTCAGGGAAAAAAAATTAACCTAACCTAAGCCATTGAAAGGAGTTCTGTGTTAAATTTAGACTGTGGAAAGGGTTTTAAGTTGATAAAAACAACCTAACGCATTGAATGGAGTTCTGTGTTAAATTTAGACTGTAGAGCGAAAAGTACCAATTTCGGATGATTTTAGCATTTTTCTCCGAAACCACTGGTCCTAGACGAAAAATGTATTAGAACAGAAAATATCATTTTTCTTATGGCCTATAACTTTTGTTTGAAATATTTTACATGCGAAAAACGAACGAACGAAAAATTTGATTTTTTGTCCGTTTGACCTTGAAAATATAATTATTTTGCGGGTATTTTGAGTATGATATAACCAAAATTCAGATCGATCGGAGGTATGGGCTAAACGGAAGTGCACCCGTACACCCATTAAAAGTTCTAAACTAAACTTACGAGTATATAATAATATGTCATAATTATTCAGCTTAGCCAATTTATTCCTAGCAATTTTATTGAGAATTTTAATGAGTATCACGGTCAGGACCATCGAGCCATCCTGGGCAATGTCCTCGGATAGGAGGGCCAGCATGCGCGGAAGATAAATTCGTCGTTTTGGTGCATGCGAGTGATGGCGCGGGCGGCGCGGGGAGGCGCGGAGGGCGGCGGCGTTGGCGCGCGGAGGCTGTTGCGCTCAGAGCACCTGCGCCCGCGCTCCGTAGCGCCGCACGTCGCGTGCTCGTGTACACGTCCGCGCCCGCGCACCGGCCTGCGCCGCTCGCAACGTCGTGACGCCGCCCACGGTACGTGAAAAGCCGGTGGCGCGTCGGGGTCGGGCGACAGCGCGTTCGTCACTGCGCTGAGCTGGGTCGCTTGCTGGCACACTCGGTTGAGCCGCCTGGCCGGTTTTGTAATTTCGCCGGACGGGCCGTGACGTCACGAGACTAGTTTGACGCGCGTGTGTGACGGCCTGCGCCAGGACGCCCGCGTTGCGACGTCGCTGCCGCCCCCGACATTAGTATCAGTGCAATGACGTGCTCGTCTAGAACAGCCGATTGTAAATGCAGTACAGTGACGACAACCACTGCATTCAGCGACATTTTTGCATGGGTTCTGACAGAAGGAACTAATGAAATTTCTTTGTTTGATATGGTACCATACAAATAAACCTTTTCCGTGCCTTTGTTTAGACTGTGAGTAATCTTATATTATATCCAAAAGACGCAGTGGTGTGAAAACCAAATTATACGTGTTGTACCTACCTATTCATACATATAGTTAGCACACGGAGCTCCAGGCTTATGTGTGTGAGTGAATAACGTGCGCTTAGCCGCTTATTTCTTGTATCGATGTGTTAAGCGAGCTTCATATGTCGATGTGTGTTAGCGTACACTTCGATATCCCAGCTTCGCCGCGAAGCCTTTTTGTAATTTTATTTTTCCTCTTGCGGCAAGGGAATAGCGTTCTCAGGCATGTGGCAATTTATAAAGAGTTACAGACGTCATCTATACATATATACGTATATTTCCAATGGAGTGACTTAGATTTTTTTTTGTAAAATATTTTCGTCATAACAAAATGAAATGAATGAATCATTTGTGGACTATAATACTATATTTGTGAGGCAAATTGCACTAATATCTCTTAATTGTCATGACATTGAATGATCTTATGCATTAAGGTACTTATTATAAGTATTTTAATAATGACAAACTGATACAGTACTTATATAATAGCTATAGGTGATTTTTGTTCCTATATTGTCACTCATTATTAATATAAACATTTGAGTAGAAAAGAATCAGTTCAAACAAAGCAAATTTCGAACTTGTGTCATATTCCTTATAAGGATAAACAAGTAACGTTGGAACGTTGGAAGTGTATCTTTCCAATTCCAACCAACAAGACGTTACAGCGCGGCATCAGATTCTGTCTCTTTTGCTCTGTCCTTTCTACCTTGATTGCCTAAATTAAGAAAGCTTTTGAAGCTTAATAACTGCGACTGCGAAGCCTTTTACGAGTATAATATATATAACATTGGGCATCAAATATTAAAAGCATAAAACGGTATGAAAACAAGCATCCTCCGATTAGGAATATTTTTTATTAAAGTAAAATATTTTTATTAACGAATGCTCATTCTTTGTGCATTTTGTTGTTATACACTTACATAAGTGTTGTGTGGTGTTCTGACAAGTTGAACACGTGGTTGCCATAGTGTTTCCAGTTTTACCGTTGAGTGGTGCTTTCTGCGCCAGCCGCCAGCCGCCAGCCAGGGCAGTTCCTGAACAAGTTCGGGCGCTTCTCGGGATCAGGTGCCACTTGATACTTGTGTTCTAACTGGATTTGAATCAGCTGTTGCTCTATACCCCTTGACATAGGCTGTTTCTATATATTGGCAATAATCTTTCCTGTTTCAATTTTTAAATGAGAAGCAGTTAAAGTTATGTAGATTTCCTTTCATAGGACTCCTAGACACCTATTCAACATTGCACATTTGTCAAGATAACTGTTGAATACATATCCATCTATTTTTCATGTGTAAGTATGGGAGAAGTGCTATGAAAGAGCCAGTTTTCTAAACAAAGCGAAACATATACTTTAAATGGACGTTATCGTGATTTTTTGTCTCTCAAATTATTATTTATTTATAAAGGAAGGTAATTTCATACGAAAAAACCTTAAGCATACAAAAAAATCAACGAATTTACCTATTTTAAAAAATGTGTCATCTAGCTCCTTCATAACTTATCGGTTATCGGTACAAGTTATGAAGGAGCGGTTTATATTTTAAAGTGTACCTAATTGCCAAAAATATGAAAATTACTGCAGTATTAAAAAACAACAAAATCATAATTTGTTAAAAAAAACCACAAACAGAAGAATTTTAAGAATTTTTATATTCTATTAATTAGTCATTATAAGTAATTCTATCAAATGCCTTAATCTTATTAATAAACAATTATTTAACATATTATTCAGTCATAATTATTATCATACAATCTTAAAATATTATGCACAAACTTAATTTATAATCCGGTTACTTACCTATATTTATTTGCAATAAAATACCAAAAAACAATTAAAATAAGTAAAATACTTACTTACTTTTTAGTGCCAAAATTTTAAACTCGACGTACCGGCGTCCAATGGTTTCGGAGAGCTCCCAAATCTTTGTGGGTAACAGGAAATCAGTGTTGCCACTTAAAAATATAATTTCCAATCAGATTTGACCCTAAACTACGGAAATAATGCAAGTGGCTCCTTCAAAACCTGGCTCCTTCATGCCACTTTTCCCCTATATGTAAAATGTTAAAAACTTACATATTACAACAGGTCTGAATGATCTCAGTTTCCATCGTGAGAATTATTAGGAGGAAGAAGTTCATTAAGAAGGAAAAAAAAATGAAATTGTCAATGCCTCCAAGCACAAGACACACAAGATATTAGAAAAAAAAAACAAACATGAATGTTTTTTTCATGTCTAATATTTTCAAATTAATCGGAAGTAAAAGTTTTATTTCGAACGGTACCTATCAATATTGAAAGATTACATTACATTTAAGAATGCTACGAGTACGTCATCGACTGATACTATTGGTTGTTAAAAATAATGTCATTTCGTAATATAGGTGTATTATCCTTTAAAGATAGCTGTCAAACTGTACGTAAATTATGTACATTTATTGCAGAAAATAAAGTTGGGGCTGTTTAGTGTCGAGCGGGGCGCTCTCAAGTGGCGCCTCCGCCAGCACGAAGACGTGGCTGCGTATGCGCATCGTGGCGTCATGTCCGCGTCGCCCCAGCCCGCGCTCGGCTGCGACGAGCGCGCGAGAACCCCCCGAGCCGTTGCCTCGCCGGGCTCCACGCCGCGCTCGCCGGCGCCTGCGCATGCCGTACTCGCTACCATGACGCCGGTGCAGCCCGCACACGATTACTATCCCCATAAGGTAGAGATGGATTCCGACGATGGATACCCGCCCGATGCGCACTCCTATCGCCACTCGCCGCACGAATTAGCCGCATACGCACCCGATAGCAAAGTACCCGTTCAACCGGATGTCTACGATCAGGGAATGGAGTCTATTGATGAAAAGACTCCGATAGATCTCATATATGAAGATGACAAGCAGACTGTAATATACACTACGACACCGGATCAAAAACGGGTCGAGATGATTAGCGGACAATTGGAAGATGGCCAGCTGGTCAGTGGAGGAGGTCAGCTGGTTGATGGTGGAGTGTCGGTGGTGGTAGGTGCCCCTGGACAAGGCACTGTACTTGTGTTGGCTGATGAGCTTGGGCAGGTCATAACAATCCCAAGGTATGTAAATTTTATCTCCGTATTATTTTTATATAATATGTATAAATTTCTTTTCGTTAAACGAGTTTGAGATATATATGTCGGAGAAAGACCATTTCTACTCGACATCATCATTAGTGGTTACGTGTTCAACAGTGGGCGTCATTTGGGTATAATGCAAGCACAAACAAAGTACTAGTACTTCAGGTTTACACACTATTTATTCAAGGTATCACAATATTCACACACGTACAAGTTAGTTTAACATCTACATGGATGGCCTCAAACTCTTGAGAAAGAGCAGCGAGTTCGTGACACCGTTCTTACTCCACCAGAACCTTAACTCACAACTGGTCCACCACGACCCCATAATCCCTCGAATCTCCAATAACTCCACACATAACAATACATGGCGAACTAGAACGTGTACCGACCACGCTCTGAGTTATCCTCTAATTTCAGCCTAGTTCGTAAACATTCGATTACATTACGAGTAATTATCTCAATTATTATTCACAATACAACAACAAGATGTAGTCGAAAATCTATTGACAATAATTGACATTCCAAAACAAGATTTGACAGATTACTCTTTTTTTTTTAAAACAAGTTCAAAATAATGTTCCAAACATTCTCGCATTGTATGGCCAGTAATCAACTTGGCTTGAATCCTTCTCCGACACGGCCTTCCTGACCTCTCACACGTCCTCGTGTGATGATAGGGGACGACCACCATCGATATCTGTGAAGACAAACACGTAATTTCAAAGTAATTTGTTCGGCCACTCCTGACCAAAGGGTTACATCTGTTTTGCAAAAGCTCTATCTTATCTCTCTACCCATAAATACACCTCACACTGACATCTTAAGGCCACCTCGCCTTTCATTCCATTGAATGGCCACCTCGCCTTTCATTCTATTGAATGGCCACCTCGCCTTTCAATAGCTACCTCGCCCTTGAATAGCCACCTCGCCCTTCAATGGCCACCGCGTCACTTTAGACACTTTACACAGACACAGACAATTTACACTTTATCGCCAACCTAAAGAACAGTCAACACCTAAATCAATCCAAATTGAAAACTGCTCACCAAATTATAATAACCCCGTTAACAATCCACCACATTCACACCGTATCAGTCCACTCGTGTCACCGTATTGAAAGTTTCGTATTGCTACTAGTAACTTCCGTATTTGAGCGCCGTTATGCCACATGTTCTTCAAGGCCGCATTCTTAATACATCACAAGCAGTCGCACTGCAACTACAGCTTCGTGGGCGACTGAAACATTTAAATGATTCATGACCAAGTTCTGTTCAAACATAACATTTTTTTAAAGCAAAACCTAACTTAGGAAATTTTATGAAAATCAATGCCGTCTCTTTGACATGAAAATGTCATAAAATGCAATAACACATTTTCCAATTTGTGTTTTTCCAATTTTATAATTTACATTTCTCAAACAATAGAAACAAGCTTCGTGTGAAAACAAAAAAACAAACAAAATAGCAAATATTCAAATTCAGCCGATTTTATACCAGAAAAAGCTACTCGAGTAAACCACGTTGCATTTAACCGCAACCATAGCCAAACTAGGAAAAACAATCAATTTACTCCCCTGTATAGGAACCAAGATCCGATAGGAATAACTCTTCAGCTCAGGCATCGGTCATCAGGCATAGGACATTCTCAGGATTAAATATGGGCAGCGTAACATCCAGATCATCTTCAATAGCCTTGAGGTTCATAGGTTGCATAGCGCCTCCACAAGTAGTCTCACGCTGTTTTGTTGCATCTCGAACATGGTCCGCCAAACATTGTGCTCCTCCAAGAAACTATCCACGTTTGTGCTCGCACCGATCCCACTTCTGATGTCGGAGAAAGACCATTTCTACTCGACATCATCATTAGTGGTTACGTGTTCAACAGTGGGCGTCATTTGGGTATAATGCAAGCACAAACAAAGTACTAGTACTTCAGGTTTACACACTATTTATTCAAGGTATCACAATATTCACACACGTACAAGTTAGTTTAACATCTACATGGATGGCCTCAAACTCTTGAGAAAGAGCAGCGAGTTCGTGACACCGTTCTTACTCCACCAGAACCTTAACTCACAACTGGTCCACCACGACCCCATAATCCCTCGAATCTCCAATAACTCCACACATAACAATACATGGCGAACTAGAACGTGTACCGACCACGCTCTGAGTTATCCTCTAATTTCAGCCTAGTTCGTAAACATTCGATTACATTACGAGTAATTATCTCAATTATTATTCACAATACAACAACAAGATGTAGTCGAAAATCTATTGACAATAATTGACATTCCAAAACAAGATTTGACAGATTACTCTTTTTTTTTTAAAACAAGTTCAAAATAATGTTCCAAACATTCTCGCATTGTATGGCCAGTAATCAACTTGGCTTGAATCCTTCTCCGACATATATATGTATCTGATTGTAAATTTTTCAACAGTTTCTTTTGTTAACCTATTAGACACAACTTATGCTGCTTATTTTCTCCGAAAATATTGGTAACACGTGGTAACACTTACAATAAGCGAAATTATCATTAAAACATCTAATTAATAAATAAGGAGTTAATGGCTCGAGCATCCACGCCAGTTGATATTGTAGATATACATACATAAAAAATCATTTTATCGGTGTATGTGTGTTCTATAAGTTCTTATAACCACTGTATACGAACTGCAGCAATGCAGTAAAGGTCGGCATCTTCACCGCCTTCACAAACCTGCCTGAAGCAGTATGTTCTTTCTGCATTGTTTTTGTCGGGAAGGTGTAGCAGGAGAAATGAAATTGAGGAGATGATTCATTTCATTTTTCTGAAGTAGCACTTACCATCACATTCTATTTTGCTCTTATTTTGTATGTGGTCTGTTTGTATGTGATTTCTTTATGGCCTGTAGTGACCACTTAATATCAGGTAGCCTGCCTTAGGAAAATAATTTCGAACGAGCGAGAATCGATTAATTAGTTGTGTTCAAGATGTATTAATTAGTAAATTATTGGTCGTGCGTCGACGCCGGCATATCTTCGAGATAGACAAGAAATAAATGATTATTTGTGCAAGTGAGTGGTACTGGTGTGTATAGTTTCAAGAATGAAGTGTTCGTGTCGGAGGTCCAGTGTAACGGTTGTACGCGTTAGGAGCGGCGCGTGTGGGCGGAGCGACGTGCTCACCTTGAACTTGCCGCGAGAGCTCTGTCCGCGCAGCCACTCGCACGATCCGATCACAATTCAATGGTGGATATTCATTTGCCATCAAATGAAACATTTGACAATATTTTTCCAATAAGCAAACAAATTTTTATCGTAAACTAGCTGACCTGTCCTAAATAAAGAAGTTTCATACTATAATAGTGTCAAAGAATCACAAACAAACTTAACTTCTTCTCAATTTTCTTATCACTTAAACTTTCATTGAAACTTCTTTCATTTCTTCAGAAAAACTTTCATTTCTTACACGAACACTTCGAAACTAAGATTAACGAACAGCGATTTATTTTTATTAGATGAAGATAGATAGATGAAAACGTGCATGCAAACCTCCTGAAGTTCACTTCAACTCACGGACATCCTCAAAATTAAATAGAATATAGATCCTATCTGAGATCGTATCCCACATCCCCCCGAAACGAAACCGACACATTAAAAACAAGAACTTTTCTCTAGGAGCAAGTGGAGTAGGTGAAAGTGGCAGTAGTGTTAGTCGCAGCCCTTAGGTTGGCTGTAACTGGTACGCACCATATATTTTTCAACTCACTAGGTTTAATCCGCCCTTGAACGGTACCACTGACAAATTCTTTCCACAATGCAAAGAAGATATTTTTCAACTCACGATTCACAAGTTCTTATATTTACGAAGAACATGTTGACAAACAATAAGATTTTTTATTTACATAAGTTGTTATAAGTATGTTGCTAGAGCATTTCAATGTGTCAGTTTTTTTGCCAATACAGGTGTATCGAACCAATGGCATAGTACTAATGTGCATACATTTGTTGACACCAATAAGCAATTACTAAACTTGATTTAAAATAGGTAACTTAGAACAGATTTAGAAGAACATACATTTAGCAATGTACCTAATGGCACATAGTAGTAACAAGTAAATAATTAGACGTAACAAATAACAGCCGCGGCAAAAAGATGCCACGTGCATGTCATTCATAATCCCAGGTTGATATCTCGTACGTTGACGTAATAGACTACAAGCCCATGAACAAAATTTACCTGTGAAATGAAGCAACGTGAATAACGCTTAGAAGGCTGATACTATATCAGAAAATAACTCTGAGCACTATGCGGTCATTTCTGAGCAGTACACCTGGTACCATGATCAGATGGTACCAGGTGTACCGCTCTATCATTCGAGCCCGGCCTTGGAAATATGTACGGCGTTCACGGATAAAGTATCTGTATATGTATACAAAAGGAACTACACAAATGCTGTACAGTAATAAATGACCTATAGGTCACAAATGCCATACAGTAATAAATGACCTATAGGTCACAAATGCCGTACAATAAGTGCCGTACTCCTTTTGTATACATATACAGATACTTTATCCATGAACGCCGTACATATTTCCAAGGGAGGGCTCGAAAGCCAAGGGTCGCAGCTCGCAACCCAACGCATCTGATCATGGTACCAGGTGTACCGCTCAGAAATGATGAGTTATTCTCTGATATATTTTGAGAAACTTCTTAAATATCATTTTTTTGTAGTTATTCTAAATCCGTGTTTTATTAGGTATTTATTATAAAAATGGATTATAAGTAGGTTGTGCAAATGCACTAAATACAATCGAACTGTTTACATTAATTATCAAATCTTAAATGTTAAAAGTGATGAGAATTTAAAGTGCTATTTTAGAAATGTAAATTATAGTTGATTTTCAGCGCCTTAAAGCGAACATGTATTAATGATAAAGGTAAATAAATGAAAATGTACTCGCTACAAATGAATAAATAAGCTTGATATGGATTGGTTGGTATATAAGTGATAAAAACTCGGCTGAATCGTTTAGGACGCGGACCGAGAGGCTGCGCTGCCTCACCCGCCGCGCCTCCGAGACTTTAATGATGAGTTTTTGTTGCATCGCGGTGCATGCCAAAAGCGGCGCGTAAATAAACATCTATAGCTTATGGAAAATGTATTGTCTAATTTATCGAACATAATAATATCCAAATATACCCATGTAATCTGTTTATGACATTCGTTTCTGCACAGACAAATTAATTATTTTTTCAATTAAATTACGCAATACATTAAAAGATTGCAAACTGAACCTTACGACGTAGTAACGACCTCAGCTTTGATTTAAAATTTGGATACAGTATGCGAAAACAATGTTAATAAAGAAAAGGCAATTAAGAAATGTTTCTCGCTAGCTCCTGTGCCCGGGGCACGTCCTTATAAGGCGACAGGCGCGTCCCCCGCGCCGCCCGCCGCAGTCTTATTTTATTGCTTCGCAATCGCTGCAGCGAGCCCTCGAGATGAGCTTACCATGGCTTGGGTTCTTGCCCTACTCATTATTTAATGTAATTATTTGGCCGGTAAACTGCTTTTTTTGGAAATCATAACAGTTATTTCACATTTTTTATTGGCCGGCTTCGACTTAAGATGACTACTTTTGAAATATTCGCCGTTCGAACGAAATTATATTTTGCGATGTAATGGTGTGAAAATATGTACTTTGGTGCTAATACGATATTAAAGGTATATACGATAATAAACTTTAACAAATATCTTAATCTAGAATTGTTATATTTAGGTAAAATATTTTTTGGAATTAACTGTGGTCGCAGGATTTTCATCAGTATGTATTAAACAAATAAGGAATTTCCCTTTTGTTATTACTTTTTACCTGTGTTCTTAGAATTCGGTCACTATATTTGATATGCCTTTTAACCCTCGGCTGCGGTTTTACTTATTTGTTACTCAATAAGAATTCAGATTAATTCTTACAATTAATGACAAGTTAGCTGTACTGTAGACCACGAATCACTTACTCAATCAGAAAGGTTAAAAATGAATGTGTTGCCTGTTTTATCTGTCATTCAGACCTTTTCAAATACTTATAAAAATGGCAACACAAAATATAGGTAAAGGCATAATAAACTATGTATACCTAACTATCCTGTCTATAAAAATAAATATCCTGCCTTTAAAAAACAACAAAATCTTGGCATAATAAATTCTATGCTTGTCTACATAAGATACTAATTTGTTATATAAGACAGAAAAATAACATCAAATTAAAATCTAATAAACTAAAATAATGAAAAAAAAACTAAAACTATGACAAATGAAAAACATCGCTGCGATGAGGAAGAGTGCCCAAGATACTGGCTGCATTGCCTCTCTGGACAGCTAAGCTAATGCGCTGTCCAAAGTAGGCTCCTGCCTTCGGGTCACCCAACGCTACGACCAGACGCGAGGACAGATAATTAATTAAAATTAATTACAATTAATTAGTTTTAAAATTTTAAGTTCAAATGAACTACTAGAAATAATAAAAGTAATGCATAAATACTATAGTTTTGATATTGTTTATATATTTTATAAGAACAAATACCTACTTATGTAAAAAAAATATAAATATTTAGTAAAAAAAGATGTTAAGTTCAATAACCTTAGCCCATGCAGGATACACCGTTGTTCCGAGCAAAAGACTTCAACGGGGTCTCGTGAGATTATTTCCCTTGATGTGTAGTTTTGTAATTCAATAATTTTCCACTTTACGTACCAACATCATTTGATTGAATCCTGATAATTGAATTGTTTTCAGAACATTCATATAAAACAACGAGCACTACAAATCCTTACAATACGATTGTTCTTCAGATTGTATTTTACTTTTAATACTGACTACCTTTATAAACACAGAGTTCAGTGTGTCCTTTAAAAATTAACGATAATCCTTTCTACCTGATGCCGCTGTCCGAGTGCAAATAAAAAACGGTTTCCCCCACGTAAAGGGTTCACTTCCCATCACATGGAGGTTTGTAGATAGCCGGCACACATGCGAGGCCTACCCACACACGCGCGTCCACGACGCTAAACGCTTTGGGCACCGACGAGGCAGCGTCCGACAGAAATCTCAACGGGGGATAAAATTTCTTTTAATGTAAGAGCAGCATGGATCGATCCATGCGAGAAATGAATTTTAAAACCTTATCCTTAAATTGGACCTTACGTTCCTGTTCATTTTAATTAATTGATTTTGTTTTGAAAAAACTATATTTTCTGAGTCTTTGTTATAATATATTAAACAAAAATGATGGATAATAGCATTATTGTCTAGTATATTTTTTACAAAATTACAACATAATGAATGCGTTTCAATTTGTATACAGAAAAAAATATCAACGGAAGTTTTTAGTTGTAAAACTATTTAAATATCATAAACCAGACACATATTATGATGTTATAGAGAATGTTATAAAATAGAGATCTTCATTTTATCTTACTTAATGGAAACTTATTAACCAAAAGTAGGTAGGTCCAATTTTACTCCACAAGTAGATTGTATTTTGACGATCCTTTTTTCCTCACCTAAAAGCCACAAACGTAAGAAAGCAAATGCATTAAGTATAAGGTTTTATTATCTCATATCGAAGTTTGGGATTGTATGGCATCACCATTTTAAGGACGGAAAACTAACACATGTTTAAAAAATTGATCTCTCAGTGTATCATATTAAGGTGCAGTTTTCAAAACAAGGTGTTTGTAGCGTTTTAATTATTCATAGAGATATTTTTTACTTTTTCGGAGATCCTTTCTGGTCAAAAGTTTTATATTTTAGCATTATAGTTATTCATTGACTTCTCGTTAAAACGTTTCACTTCTTCAGGCTTAAAGCCTTAGTAAATGAAGCCGATTATTTTAAGAAATAAAATAATTTTTAACAAAAATGTGAACCGACTTCAAACTAATAACTAACTTTACAAAACATCCATTATTTTAGTTTAAATATATAATTTGTACGGTTTATTTAAGTTAATTTGCTTTAAACACGATTACATTATTCCTATCTTATAACGAGTTTCTGGTGATGATCATGGAGTCATCAGACTCGAAGATGGTCAATGTCTATATAGTTCTGCAAAGGTAATGTTACCAATAATAATATTTTTTTAACCCAGTCCCTTAATTCTTATCCGTTGAGGAGTTCTACTCTGTATCTCCGAAACTCTTCATCAGATCAACACCAACTTAATATGGGACCTAATTCAAAGTAACACCTTCCGAACCAAAAAGAAAAAATTCAAATCGGTTAACAAATGATGGAATGCGGCCGTAACAAATATAAAAAAATAATTAAAAAAACATACAGACGAATTGAGAACCTCCTCCTTTTTTTGAAGTTGGTTAAAAAAAGTATAAAATTAGAGTAAGGGGATAGAAAAACAGATTCTTATATGCTTAATTATTGCTTAGATTCTTATACGCTTCCTATGCTTACTTAGTTTACAGTTTAATTACAAAGTAATTAATGATGTGATTGTAAACTTTCATAGATTTTCATAAGTTTTTGAGCCGATTGACGTCCATCAGATGATTAAATATGTATCATAACCTTATCGCTTTTTGGAGTCAGTTAAAAAAGTAATTGGTGATTTTAATGGAGAACAGAGTCACAAAAAGAAAAATATCTCTTAGCGAAATAATAGAATTAACAAATTTTTAGTATGGACCAACATGTAAAAATATAAATTATAGGCTAACTGTATCATTGGATTTCTGAAAAATCATTATGCCTAGCCAGGAACCGAACCCGTTGATTTTGAAAAAAAAAATCATAGTGTGTTATTACACCATTCGATATAATGTATAATTATACAATGTAAAGTACCATTTTAAAATCGGTATTAAACGCACATATTTTTGAAATGGTTGGCCACTTAGGCTTTTATACACTTTTCTCACCAAGTGTGTTTAAACTTTAATATAAAGTGAAAAATAGCCAATTTCTAAAATTGAACTTCCGACGTTATTTACCAAAAAAATTAAAACAGCTACACAAGTTTTTTATACATATTCATTGGATTAGTCTATGAAGACTATGGAAATATCAAAAACCCATTGGATTTTATTTATTTGTAGCTGTAGTCAGAAACACACAGTAGTATGAAAAACATTGAAATATTTTAAAAAAATTACGTAACTTTGGTACTACCTAGTTTTTTTTTAAATTCTATTATTTGGGTCCTCTAGAGGCCTACTATAAGAGGTTTCAGGATTATCCATTCTTCCTGGGACACGCTGCATATATAAATATTAATTATTATTGTTCTTAAATAATCTTAATTCAAATTCTAGATGTGAATATACCACTAATCATGTCATGCTTTGTATTTTTATGGCTTTCGTAAGACCACTTAAGATTTTGAAATCATTAACTTTGCATAGATAGGTATCTATGATCATTGAATCGTAAAATCGGAGAAACTGTTTATTCATCACATTGACATCGCCTGTACACACACAGACGCACTTTGTGTTTGTTTGTGTGGGGTATAAGAGTTTGTATTGTAGCCTATTAGTGTGATAAAGACAGAGCACGGCATCGATCTGAGTGACTGAGACAAATATTCGACAACAAGGCTAGCTCTACCACTTATACTATGTATACGAATGTACGATTTTATTTAAATGATTCGTTTTACGGTTCAACATTATGGTTATATATGGATACATGATAATTGAACTATAAGACGAAGGCCTCAATAAAATGATATAATTACATTTATGGTCTCAATTTTTTTTGTTTTTTATTTGATATTAGGAAAAATGCCATGTATTTTTCTATACTAATATTATAAAGCTGAAAAGTTTATTTGTTTGAACGCGCTAATCTCAGGAACTACTGGATCGATTTCAAAAATTCTTCAGAAATCCGTAAGAAAATTGAATCGAAAACCTGCTGCGAAAACTATTGACAAAATGATGTACTACGGGTTTGAAGGTCTTATTAAGATCTACAAAAAAGTCCGCGAGACCTATCATAGCTTAGTCACAATAACCGCAAGTTGTAAAATCCACGCGGGCGAAGCCGCGCGCACAGTCTAGTATATATATATATTTTAGTCTGGGTAAAGCAGGAAAGTATCACTACAATACTACTTAGTAATGGGAGTAATACGTACAAATCATTAGTCATATTGGAAAAACATATTTGGAGTCCAGGCGGAATTTTTTTCTAAGTCCCTAGGTTAAGAAAATTTCTTCGTTTCAAAATTCATTTTGAAATGTGGATTATAAATTCAATTTTGATTGTATATTTAGCCCACAATAAAAATCGGTGATAGCCTAGTGGCTATAGGAATCCGACCTTGTACTCGAGTTATGTGCGGTTTATAAAATTAAATATCAATTGCTGGAACGGTGAAGGAAAACATCGTGAGGAAACATTCATGAGCGAGAGTTCACAAAAAATGTTCTCAAAGACATGTGTAGTCTACTAACCCACACTAGGCCAGCGTAGTGGACTAAGGCCTACATCCTTCTCATTGTGAGAGGAGATCTGACCCTGCAGTGGGTCATTAATGAGTTACAGACATATTTAGTTCAGGTCTTGGTTAAATTCGGTTTGTGGCCATCGGTAAAATTGTCGTAATTTACATAGGTATGAATTTAGGTGAGGTGCAGGTGGTAGATCACCATGGAAATAACCTTACCCTTTAACTTTACGTCTGGAAAGTTTGTGGTTGCCGAAAATATTTTCTTCGAGTCGAACATTTTATTAGTTCTCGTGAAAACTTAGCATGCACAACCTAGAAGCGTATAGACATGCGACCTCAAATGGGAATTCTATCTTAATTGAGGTCCGATGTAGGTGTTTATGCACCTTACATTAGGTGGCAAGAAGGTATTCCCGTTTGCCGTAATTTTACAAAAAAGTGGGTTTTGTATTGGATGACTGATAATATCATATAAATATACCTTTTTTGTGCATCTTAAGGCTATACATACATTCACTCGCATGCACATCGTCGGGGTGCGTGGACGGGGGCCGAAATCGACGACATTGCGGCAAGGACCACTGTACAAGGGCGTGCCTTTCACTCACGTCACACCAATGTTTTCGGATGCCAAAGTAATTATTGCAGTTAATCAATATCAAGTACCCGAACTGCAATAACAATACCGTAATTAAATTTTTAATTTTTTATCTTAAAAATGACTACGAGCAACTATGATAGCAAGTATTTAAAATACA
Source organism: Erynnis tages (assembly GCA_905147235.1). Taxonomy (NCBI): domain Eukaryota; kingdom Metazoa; phylum Arthropoda; class Insecta; order Lepidoptera; family Hesperiidae; genus Erynnis; species Erynnis tages. Next base: position 7,572,004 of record LR990073.1, read on the forward strand.
TCTTCAAGTGTCTACTAAAATATTTATCTTCTCTACTGATTGACTACGGTCTTGACTACTGGATTTACAACTTTATTTATCTCTATATCCAATGAGAAAACTTTCTATTCCTATTCATAAATTTTAGTCTTAATAATAAGATTTCATATTTGCTTCATATTGGTTTATAAGGGCGTGGTTTAAGTCTAAGTTACATTCATCTATATTGCCATCCTTTTGTTGCATTTATACATTTTGCGTTTATTATTAAGAGGTCATGTAGGTAAGTTATATAAGATTTATATTGCATCTTTATTTTTTATTCAAGTCATATCTGAAGTTTTGATTTCTTTTTACCACCCTGACTGATTCAAATTTTGAGACTACGTTTTAATCTCCGATTCTCAATTAAGATACAATGTATTTCTTAGTTATTTTAATGAATATCGCTACGTTACGTTCTCAGATAAGTTTATAAATTACTGTTATTCATTTGCAGCGAAAAACTTGCCCATTAAACTTTTTGTTTTTAAATTGTTACAATAAATAGGATGTAAAATGTTTCTCAGTGTACATATCTGTTGGTGGAATTCACTTGTCCACCTATGTAGGTTTAAAAAAGAAAGACTAAGAGGGGCGATATGGCGTGTTTTTTGCGTGGCATAGTGAGTGCCGAGCGCGCCACCGTACATACAAGGAGTCACAATCCGCCACGTCTCCGCCGCTCCGCGATGTAAATGATCCCTTTGAATAATGTACCCCATTCTTGGTCATCTCTTCTACCGACATATAAGGTACAAGGCAATTAACCGTTACTTACTTCAAACTGCTTTCTATCTACATAAACTCGCAAGGAAATACGCTAATTGTTGTTAAGACGGTCTTCGGATTCCCGACGTATTTTTGAAGTGAAAACTTCTTTTAGCGCGGTACGCATATTTTTAGATGAGATAAGCTCTCGGACTATGATCGAACACTTCTCGAAAAATGTCTACCAACTCTTAGACTATGATCGTCGTCGTCACTTTGATAACGTATAAAAAATGGATATATAGGAACCAGCAATAATTTCTACAATATTTTTAAAAATAGAAAGTTCTATGGCATAGCAAATAGAGTTTTTTTATTATGCACTTTTATTGATTTATATCTTCATTATTTCGTGATCTTAACTTTTCCAAATTTAGCCTTTGTAATCATTTCTTTAACTTCAACTTGTCATTGGCTGAACAATATTTAATCTGTGGGCTGAACGTGAATGCGCCATCGCCGTAACCAGAAGAAAAGGAATAAATGTCATTTTTATGTATCTATGTGTGAGTGTGAATATTGTGTGTAAAAACGTATGTGTGCTTACTGTGTTTTTTCGTTAGTTTAATATATATCCAATGCATTTTACTTAATTTTATGGACCGCCTGCAGTAAAACACATCAATATCTACCAAACAAAACAAAAATGAGGAAAATCGGTTCAGTAACGAAAGAGAAAATTGTTCTGAACTGATTCGCCTTTGCCTATTTATATACACATATACATGTAATTATGGACATATTTGATTTTTTTTATCCATAGGTCGCTCATTTTTTTGTATTCTATAATAAAATTAAATAAAACAATAAATTTTGCGGTACCATTTTTATCTGACAGGACTATCTATTTTATTTTTCTATTTTTGACATAACTGCTACTATTTCAACTGTTCAAATAGGTATCATTTGAACTAATTTAAAAGGAACTTTACTTCCACTATTCACGAAGTTTTTATGATTTGTATAAAATATGTTTCTGGTATAGGTAGGTAAGTCAGTTATCGTTTCTGCACAGTTCTCTGCCCTAAATTGACTATGATCTCAGCGTGTCGCTATTCAGTGCTAACGCGGTAACGTTATCGACCTAAAGGAAATCTATATATAAATATAATTGAAGTGGCTATTTGTGACTTGAAATACCTAATTGCATTTCTTAATGTCAAACCTATTTGCACGATAACAAGATTCAAACATCCGATATATTTATATACATACATGTATTTTTTTAATCTTCATGAGACAGGTTGTAAATAACAGATTAAAGTTATACAGTTATACTATTTACAGAGATGTAAATGGCACCAAATTCTGAGCGTAAATGAGGTCGTTACTTATATTTAGTAATTTACATAGACTGTCTACATAGACACTTATAATATTAATTAATATTTAATATTATCTACACTAATATTATAAATTAGAAAGCTACATTCACCCTGAGTAAAATAGGCTATATTTATTGCTAGAAAAGATTAGGGAACATTACTAAAAGTTTGTGACTCAAAAAACTTTGGATATTAGTCAAATTAATCGGCAGAGCGAAGCCTGCCGGATCAGCTAGTAAATACTAGTAATAATATTATAAAGAGGAAAAATTTGTATTTTTGTGTGTATGTTTGTAATAAATAAACTTAAAAACTACTGTACCCTTATTCTGAGTTTGAGCGATACAGAAACGAAACGTTTGTCAAGTGCGTTTCGTTTCGGATAGATACGTAATACATACACAGCTTACTACACAAGAGTCCACAGTGTAATAACAAATAGAGGTAAAAGATTTTTAGAGGAAATAAAAAATTTAAAATCCAATATTTGTATGGAGTGAAAGATATGAATACTTATCGTTAGACATTATAATAGGTACTAACAAATATTTAATACCTACGGGATACTATTAGTTCGAAATTTTACAGTGCATTACGGTTAATTCACGGGTATTATGTTTTATTAATATTATTAAACATTGAAAGGATGTTAATTAAAAATAAAGCAATTTTTGTGATGATTTATCTAATGCTTTATTAATTTTTTAAGTCTTCTCAACATCTTTTTCCTCTGTTGGTTATTACACTGTGCATTTTCGTCTGGTAAGCTGTGCATGTGTGCGTTTCGTTTCGGAACTGCTAAAACTCAGACTAAGGGTACTGTGCCGATTTCAAAAATTCTTTCATCAGTGGACCACTCATGGTGAATGTAGCTTACATTCACCCTGAGTAACATAGGCTATATTTATTGCTAGAAAAGATTAGAGATCCTTACTAAAACTTAATTGTTTTTAATTGTTGCAGCTTTCTCGTTGTAACAACGTGTTAAAGTTGTTTGGATTTTCGCAACGGACCTGGTGGTAAAAGTTCGTGACTCAAAAAAACTTGGGATATTAGTCAAATTAATTGGCAGAGCGAAGCCTGCCGGGTCAGCTAGTTTATAATTTAGGTAGTAAGGTACCGCCTACCAGAATGCTTGAATATTGCCAATGTATAGTAACAAACGTTAAAACTATAGAATCTGCAAAGAAAACCAAGCTCTATATATACTGTGTTCGGTCTAAATTTAGTAGGGGATTGTTAGACAGAGTGCGCGAACGGGTCACGACTGAGGCGCACGCGCGTTCGTGACCTTGCCGTGCGCGCAGCGCAGAGGTCGCACACTCTTGTGGTGATGCGCTTGCGCAACACTAAAGCTTTACGCGGACCTAAGTGTTGTTTCCCTAACGTAATGAGCGCAATTTTTCTCGCTTCCTTACACGATACGCGGTGTAGAAGTGGCAATAATAAAGTATAGTATATAATATATGTATACATAATTTTTTTTTAATTTACACTTTATTGCCACAACTAAACTAGGTTGTACAAAGTCAACCCTGGTTGATGGTGAGAATTTTTAGTAGGTAGAAACAATAGTGACTGAAGTTGTAAATTAAATTTCTAAGAACTAGTATCCATATTATAAAACATAATATATCTAAAAATTATTTTTATAAATTTGTATTAAAATTCAAGGGAGGCTTGTGCCCCTTGCTAAACCAACCGCATTTGAATATTTTATCTAATGGAAAGGATTTATCCTGAACTCACTTTTTAGGTTATCATTTTTGAGTTTGAATTTTGTTTAAACTGCAACTCTTGCAGCCACACCGCACTAAGACAGAGCAAGGGTCAGCTCGTCTTTCGGATAACCTTCCAATAAAGTATACCTAGATGATGAGTTTTTATAAAAAAATTGTCAAAATACATCATGACTTTTATAAATCATGAGTTGAATAAATCATGAGTTGAATAAATCATAAGATAACCAGAGGCATTTCACTGGTTAACTCATGATTTATTTTGCAGAATGATTTAATAATAATAATAAATATTGTGGGACAACTCATACATGGCTTTCTGATCCAATTTTTTAAAGATAAATGCGAGCTAGTCATATTATTATTTCTTCAATTACGATTTACGATACAATTTATTTGGGCACGAATTTACTGAGCAAGACAATGAAATGACACTTCCATGCGTAATACAAATATTTTCTGGGGCCTAGGTGTTGGGTGAGAGGTTTGTTTCCATAAATAAAAGCCAAACTTTTAGATTAGGTACATGAATATGGGTGAGATATTACAAGGAAGGAAAAATTTGTTAAAATATTTCTGTGACTTGAAATTTGAAGATAGGTATTTATACAGGTATTAAGGGGAAAAGGCTCAGAGGAATGAGAAATGCCGCCATAACAGGGCGTTGCAGACTTTCTCCAGTGTGACTCTCGCCCAGACGTAAACGAACTCAGTAGAAACTTTAAATTTATGTAACCAACCGTACTTAATAATATATTGGTATAATTTTATCTTGTCATGAATCGTTAAGTCCTATAGTCCATAACTTTATTTCATATCTTACGTGTACCTAATGTATTGTTAAACCTTATCTATCTTTATTTCAGCTAATTAATGGCGTCAGAAAAACTAAATATTTATTTTATCGCTGTTTCTATAGAAAAAAATCGTATTAAGGAGGTACTGTAATTGTATTTAATGTAATAAATCGGTATGTACACCGGTCAGGCTATCTTAGTTTGATGAAAAAAGATAAAAAAATGTGATGTAGGATATTGCATTGAATTATAAAATTACCGGGTTTTCTCCCTTTAAAGTGTTTTTCATCAGCTAGATGATCGAGCTGCGATTTTTTTAAATATCCACATCTTTAGAATAATATCTATCTGTATATTAATATAGAAGGGTGTGGGACTTAGTCAGCAAGCGGGCATAATGCGGGTTGGTAAACTTCACATGTCCTAGACAACTTTATGGAGTATCCTAGGCATAGGTACATAAATAATGAAAAACAAGCTCACACCTTAATTTTCAAGTATTTTTCACAATTATTGTAGAGAATATACGTTAGATTTGTTACAAATTTTACAATATCGAGTTATTCCAAAAAATCGCACACCTATTTCATATACTCGTAAAACATTTGTAACCGAATCATGGACTGAATGAAAAAGCTGTCATTACAAAGCCTTACTTGGTTTCAGTCGTTATAAGAGTCACAGAAGGCATGGGACCGCGCTGCGAGTCTGCTGTCCGCTCATGCAAATGCTCTTCATTATATTGTACCGAGCACCAATTTGTATTTTCATCTTATATAGGTAGTCACAAAAACCGGAATGAGATGATTGTATTAAACTGTATCGCTAAAGGGTTTTTAAAGAATTAATGAGGTATTCTCATGTCGATACGATAAACAAGAAGAACGTACATTTTAGAATGGATGTAGAAACATTTTAATCAATTTTTAATTTCGTTACCTACTTTTTGTAATAGTGCATTTATCTATTAACATTTCGCGTTTCTGCAAGTGATTTAAAAGGAAAGGTTTGGAAGGAATATTGAAATAATTAATAACTACCATAAATACATATAAACATACATAACAACATACAATACATAACATTGTATTTGATCGTATAATTTACCACTGATTTAATACTTAATTTGCTAATTAACCATAAAATCTATATTATTAAAAAACCCTTACTAATTTTTATTAATCACAGAAAGTCTGTTGTGGTAATGCTTTCAATAGTTAGTTAAGTAAATTTAAAGCATAATGTGGCGGTAGTTATTTATGAAACTAAAATAACATAATTTAATTACTGCACTCAACCTGAAGGTCCGAACATATAAGGCAACAAAAAAACGCGTATTTATAAGGCCTGAGACAAAGTTTCTAGAGCGATATATGTGATAAATTGTATTCTGTGAAAGTTTCTTATTCTATATAGCTTTAAATGTCGTAATTTTTTAAATGCTCATCACAAAATATCTCGAAAACGTATTTGGTTCCCCATACAAACTTGCATTACATTTTTGGAAAATGCTCAAACACGTGTCCAGTTAAATGAGATGAAAAATATAAATACCATGTTTCATGTAGTTCAGATCATAAACATTTTTTTCTCATATAAATACCGCCCACTGCGTTTATATATAAAACTTTTATCCCCTATTTTACCCTCTCCGAGGTTGAGTTTTTGAAAACTCTGAAATACGTTACTCACTATTTTAAGGAATAAAAAGTTTCATACAAACTTTCATCCCCTATTTCGTCCCCTTGAGGGTTAAATTAAATATTTAAAAAAATCTTCCTTAGTGGATGCCTACGTCATAAGAATGCGTGCGAAAGTGTACGAAATTTCAAGTTTCTAGCCCTAAGGGTTTGGCCTGTGCGACTGCTTTTATATAAAACTTTCATTCCCTATTTTACCCTCTTAGGGGTTAAATTTTGGAAAACGCTGAAAAACGTCTGTCATCACTTTTGCCATACTCTATTTATACGAAATGGCATGCAAATATGACTAAGGAATAAAAAGTTTAATTCAAACATTTGTCCCCCATTTCACCCCCTTGGGGGTTTAATTTTGAAAAATCCTTCCTTAGTGGATGCCTATGTCATAAAAGCAATACGTGTGCGCAATTTTAAGTTTCTAACCCTAAGGGTTTGGCCTGTGCGTTGATACATCAGTCAATCAGCTTTGCCATTTATATATTACAGCCGCCTCTCGTTAATTCGAAATTCGTGGGACTGTTAAAATATTACGAATTATCGAGTGTTCGAAATATCAAATAATTCGAAATTTTTGTGAGAAAATAAATAAAGCTTCGAATTATTAAGACCATACATTTTTGAAGGCTATTTTCATTACAAAAACGCCTTATAACCAGATCAATTTAATTATGTTAAAGTTGTTATGTTTTGGAAAAAAGCCCGGTAGACGGACTTACCCCCCAGACGGACTTCCCCACATTGACTATATATAAATATTTTGCGTTTTCGCGCGAATATACTTAATAGGTTCAAAAATGGTGACAACCCTGTCTGCTCGGTAAAGTGCTCGGTTTATGCGGCCACATAATTACACATAATAGGCGACTTTTGCAACGCACGCGTACTCAGCATGTTTAACTTCTTGAGACAGAAGTTTTGAAAGAGTACCTATATAATTATAAAATATAAGGTGTACATTAAATGATTAACTTAAATTATGTTATGGTCCCTTCCCATTGGATTACTAAAATACTTTAATAACAGAGAGTTATAATAAGTAGTCTCTACAATTCCTGAAATTTACTCCCACTGAAATATTTCGTTATGCTTTAGACCTACCTGTACCTATACGAGTATATTTTTTGAATTGTATGACATGCATCACTTGCATAGCTGTAACTTTGAAAAGTTTTGTTGATTTTGTGTTGGTTTAAAATTGTTACAGGAAATGCGATTGCCTTATTTACGTTGCAATAGCGGCCGAAGAAATAATGATTTGATTTAATTGAAAAGGATGAAGTGTCCTCGAAGCTTATTGAATGGAACCGAGAAAAACTCACAGCTAACGAGATGGCAGGCGGTCCATGTCAATTCTCTCGTTTATCGTACTTGGATTGTATTTTATTTAAAACTATAGTGGACGTGGTTGGCATACAGTGGCGGCTGCGACAGACTTGTCTTACTCCAATCAGCAGTGGGCTTTATTGTTCCCGTTACTTTTTTTATTGTATTTATAGAATCTGCATTATATTTCTTTGCGCAGCCAAATTAAAAGGAAAACTGTATATCAAAAAAGTGAACCGCCTTTAAACTAAAAGGTAAGAAATATTTTACAAAAAAAGACTTCAATATTATGATATTTTTGGAGTGCATAAATGAGGTAATATTAGAACAATTAATTTATTTCATGCTTTTTAGTTTTCAAAGTTTTACCGCCATTCCATCATCAGATTCTCAGAAGTTCAATGATTCTCTGGCATCCTTATATTTATACCAAATATATAGGTACCTTATATTTATAAAAACGATTTAAAACTCCTGTCCGTTGAGGAATTCCACTTCCACTCTATCACCAGACCCTGAAAAGGTACATGGTACTCTGAAAGTCTGGCATCCTAATGTTAAAGTTTTGATTGCAACACAGTTTTGGTACTTCAATTTATTAAGTTTCACTTCATCATCAATTATCATCATCTTATCGTATCTTTAAAACCCATCATCAGATTCCTACCCAAAAATGTGGGACCAACTTGGAATCATACCCTACCGAACAAAACATCTACAGATCTTGCAGTCCCCGCAACCATCGGGTCCATTGAAAATGGACTTAGATTTATTTTTATTTTTTAGCAAAATTAAGACAAACTTGCGAAAAGAAAATTTTATTTTATTTCAACACAAATACAATCAATGATAAAATAAAAAAATAGAGATACATAAATTTTAAGTCATAGGTTCTTACGAAACCGCGCGTATCGGGTTGACCTCGCGCGCACAATTTTCAACTGATTTGGAAAATTTTGGTAGTAAACGATACACAATCTAATTCTCCAAAACTATTATTCTCAAATTTTCGATATCCATTTTCGTTTTTGAGAAATTCACGTCGAAAAATAATTTTTGTGAAATTTTTCCCCGATTTTTTTACATTTTCGATTTTTTTTCAAAAACCACTGAACCGATCTCCAAAATTTTGATACCACAAAACGTCCCATTAAACTCTAAATCTTTTGAACGCTTAAACTCCTCGCTAACCCCAGAAAACTCGGAGATATGGTGAAAACTGCGTCTCGCTTGAAATGGATTTGATAGCCACTTTCAATGGCAAAAGAATTTTGAAAATCGGTTCAGAATTAGTTAGAAAAATCAGATAACATACAAAGAAAAATTTAAAAAAATATATTTATATACAGCCGACCATATTATAACCTCCTTTTTCGAGATAGATTTAAAATATGGAGTGGGAGTCTTAACGCAATGTTCCTACCTACACCTATTTGAATCAACTTACGAGGTTCGAAGTTTTCTGTTAAACAAAATGCCATCAAAAACATAACTTGTAGAAAAATCCAAGTCTCGCAATTTAAATAGTTCTTCTACTGTAAAAAGTTGTGAGATCCATGTACTTAGGTATGTATCTAAAGATTGACTTGGCCATCGCACGAGAACACAATGTATCTCACAAGTAATACATATTATTGTATTAATTAAATTGTTTACTACGATTGCCAAGTTAATCTTTGGTGTTTATACAATGCCTGCTTGGTTAATGAAAATTCAGATTCTAGTTTTATCCACAATGGAGTTATAGGGGTCGAAAATGGCCTGAACTGCTTCGAGAAAAGGATTGTACGGCCGCTTTTGTGCTCGACTTGTAGATTAATTGAACGTCCACAGGATGATCTATTTAGTTACTTACACAGAATTTCTCCGCAGCAGTTTATCTTGGCAACCAAATAGTGTCAATCTCCATCCATAATCTTAAAATCGTTTATTAATTTCGGGCGTTAGAGTTACACTACAATGTACTTTATTTATTTAACGATTATTATTATATTTACATAGGGTGCAAAAAAATTGGTAGCCCTGGTCAACGTAATCGCCGAAGTGGCGATTAAGCGCTATAGCAATTTGCGGGTGTTATAGCTCCTATTTTTAAACTTTGTCCATATAACACATAACGCTTGGTTAAAATAATTTAGGTAAGTATAATTAATTCCAAAATTGATCGGGTATCAAACTATCAACATGGTGACACGGGATTTTTATATAAATAACATTGAACCCAAGCTTTTCCTTATCATCATCAAAGTATCATTGTATATTAGTATTACCAACGATTTAATGTTTAAATCGCGCATTTTAGTAGTGTATTCATTATCATAATTTCATAAGTTGTAACGTGTAACATAACATGAATCATTGATCGTATCATTACCCATTTCCATCGTCCGCCGAGAGATGTCTCTAGCGAGAGCGTTCTTACACTTCTTGTTATGTTAATTTCATTCGTTGCTAACAGGTGGCGTTTGTGATATCATAATCTCAATGTTTGTTGAACATAATATTTTTTCAGTAGAATTGCTTGTTAATACGGTAGGTAACTTAAAAAATAAAAAATATTATGTTGTTTTATTTGTTAGTTTGGTACATTAATTTTAAAATACAATTTTATTAATGAAAAATATAAAAGCGTAAAATATATCTTGATTAAAAGTGAAAATAAAATGTGTAAATATGTAAATAATATCTAATTGTAAAAAATTTACCGACTTCAAAGAGTATAAAATAAAATGTGTTACATACATTAATTATTTTTGTGGTCGGTGACAAAAGTTATCTTAAATACAAACAAAATACTTGATACAAAAACACCTAGGTACCTCAAACATTTATTTGATGTTGGTGTTTTTGCATCATTTTGTATCATTTTTGTATGTATGGTTGCTGGGGATAGTTTATGGCGAACATAATTATTAGTCCCTGCATACAACCTCAGTAAGGATTTTTTCTCTGTTTAGGTTGGATCAGCACTTAATGTCAGGTGGTCTGCTGGCCCTTTTGCTACTCAATTATAATAAAAGGTTTATTTTAATATTTTTATTTACCAAATAATCGATAATTTTTAATTTATCAAAAATCGATGTGTAGGTAAACAAAAAATATTAGAATAAACTAAAAGAAACTAAACAAAAGTAGGCGGTTTGCAATGATCACGCTTGACCATATATATATCGCAATAGTTCAGTTGTGCGCAGCAATTTAAGCGACATTACCCAAAGAAAACTAAACTACATCCCTCCAAGAAGTGTCTCCTCATTTAGTGTAAAGGTAATTGCAGATACTCAGCGTTTTTTAACGCTCTTAACGCTGTTATCATATTCATCGCGTTATTGACCTTAATCTTTATAATTTATGGTCATTTAGTACAAGCTACCATAAACGTTTTATTGACAGTCGTTATTTGAACCTTACCTGTGGATACCTTGGTTTGTATTTTAACGCATTGCAATTCATGTTTGTTTTTTATTTACGTATGTTACGATAATGTATCCTTTTTCATTTTGCTTTACAAATCGAATGAGTCATATTTAGGGGAATCTACTTATGCCAGGATCACGCTATGAATTTGAGCTTGTATTGCGCCATGCTTAACGTTGGTGTTTATTTAGGAAACCTATTTCTTGAAGCTCCTGTAGAAGTTGAAATAAGGCAGAAAAAGGATTAAAGTATTATTTTACGCGTATGTTTAATTTATCTTTCACTCGTAAGTATACATTTCGAAAACATTCTAGGTAACTTACTTAGTACTTACTTACTTAGGTAAGTAAGCACTTTGGGATCAGAAAGCCACGTGTGAGTTGTCCCACAATATTTATTTATTTATTATTTATTAACTATGTATGTCTAGTAAATTTTGCAAAAATATTTATGTGGTCCACTACTATGCTTAACTTAGTACCATGACTCTATTTCAGAATAAAATAATATTTAAGATCATATTGACAAATAAATTTAATGAAACTACCGATCAGACTGCGCTTATCGGTAATGATATGTATTGCAAAAGCCTATGATTTTGCATTTTGAGACGGTAACAAACTCTATGTAGGTAAATACTTAGGTATTTCGATAAGCGATCGGCGCCAAAGTAATCACGGCTGTAAATACAGATCGCCGTGCGCTGCAGTATCATTGATGTTTTTAAATAATTTCATTGAATGAAAATCTGTTCCGAGACTCGTTTTAAAGATAGGTACTTTACATATACAGCTTTGACATTTACTTATCGTTACGGGAGAACGCATGTATTCGAGATACGAAGAAGGCAATGAAATTGTTGTTAACTAAATGCAATAGGCATCCAGCGGTGAAGATGGTGTGGCGGAGCTCCAGCGAAATTGCTAGTGGAGTCACGTTCCCATTGTTCGTTTGCGTCTGATAAAAACTTCTCATAGAACTAATAATTACTTTCAGAACCTATAGACGGTGGACTCGTGAAACAAGAAGCCTTAATTAGTACTTATAAGCTCGCAGACTCGCAGACCACGATGGTTTCGTGGAATATCTACGTTTTACAATGCTGTGCATTATTTATTTATATCTGAGTTATATTGGACTTCCATATACGGGTATATAGTATTCATTAAGACTTATAGTTGATCAGGGTAAAATAGTAATTAAAAATTAGTGCTTTTAAAAAAAGATTTTATTTTAATTAAATGGGGTAGGTAACGCATCCACCAATAAAATTTTTGTGTGTTTACTTCGATAACTTTGCCCGGTTATTCATGAACTTGAAATAAATGAATAATAATAATAAAGTACACATATCCAGTAGGAATTATTTGTCCTAATTGTATCTAGCCATGAGTATAGAAGTAAAGTTACACGTAGTAGTAAATTTACATTTATGCAGTCACATTGATCGTTTCGTAAAGGACGAATTGTAGGTACCTAATTCGACCTCGAATCGAAAAATGTTGGACACTGTCAAAAACTGTTTTTTTTTGTTTATCATTTACTTTTACGTTCCTATGTGTGTTTGGTTCAATAATGTCGTTGAATAAACAAGTGAGTAAGGTATATTATGAACAAAAAGTAATAAATAGTTGTAGTACCTACTGATAACTAATAACGACAAACAAGGCATGACTTTTAATTTATATGAATCAATAGCACTAAACTAGAAAAAACGGTATTTTGTCCATTAAGATTTAAAGTTACTATCTCTCGATTTTATTTAAAATTTCACAATAAAAGGAATCCAGATAGCAATGAAAATAAGTAAGTATCAAATAACTGTTGTCATAAAAATACGTATTGATAAATTGGAATTACGCCAAAAGTATATCGAATATACAGGGGATTGTTATGTGCCCAAAGCCAATCATTTAAGCCATGTGAAGCTCTATCCAAAATTCAACGGTTTTCGAGATATTTGGGTTTGATTGAATTTGAAGAAAAGTCGCTTCCGGGCTAACTAAAGTGCCATAATAAAATAACTAATTGATAAGATTAGGATTTTTTATTATGTTGGAGTACTTGACATTTGTAGCTTCATTAACAAATCAAAAAATGCATAAAAACTTTTACTCACTTTCACACAAATATCTGATGTTTATTTAAAAAAAAGTCTAATAAAGTAAATGTGCAAAATACGTTAAAAACTTCCTTATTTATCTACCTCTCTAATGAGTAATGAGGTATAAAACAATATAAATAAATTTGTTAAAGTCTGCATAAATATGAAAAATGTTCGAGTATCGATTATGTTATGATTCAAAACTGAATTTTCATACAAGGGCAGTGATTATATCTTCACTCCGTCAAATTCGCATGCAGAAGTGTTGCATACCCTTGTATGAGAATTCAGTCTTTAATAACACCTAAATGTTTATCTAGATATGGAAAACTTTAATTGTATTATTTTATACCTCATTATTTATTTTATTTGTATGAAAGTGAGTAAAAAATTTCAGATCTTTTTGGTTCTTAGGCTATAATGTCAAACCTGTCGAAGTATTTATGCATTTTTTAATTATTATGGAAGCTACAAATAATTAGGTACTCCAAAACAAAAAATCCCAATCTTATAAAGTAGTTTTTTTATTATGGCACTTTAGTTAGCCTGAAAGTGACTTTTTCAAATTCAATCAAACTCAAATACCTATCTCGAAAGCCGTATGTTAAATCCAATCTGATCTGATCGCAAATAATATTTTGATGCATGTTATGATCGCTTATTTGTGATGCAGTTGAAGTCCAAAGCAAGTACGACGTTCACAACTTGAGCGCCAATGCCTCGCAACAACACAGTGTATACGCTCGTGCTTATTGCGTATCAAGCAGATCAACTATAGTATAGGTCACTGCCAACACGCGAGCAGTGGTCGTCTGTGCTGTGCGCTCGCGCCGTATTCTTAAACCATTAAGATTCTCATTTTTTTAGTCTTTAACTTGTCGACCGACAATGTAATGGAATTCTTAAAAATTAAGAGTCAGATTTGGTACAATAGTTTTAATTATCTTTCCTTTGCTTATGTTTTCGACCACTTTAGGAATTTGTTGAGGTTGTGGAGGGATGCGGCCCACAGGGTAAGAAATACGATCTAGAATAGGTAAATTAGTTAGTTTGAATACAAATAATACGGCTTGAACTGTCAGAATCGCTCCGCCCTTCGCGCTAATTTACTTCGGTTAAATCTTGGTCCACGACGACTCTGTGTTGTCGCCATTCGTCACCGGTGTATTGTGCCAACAAAGATACGAACGCATGTGATTTAATTATTACAAATCAATGAACGAGCCATTTTCATGGTTCATTAAATAAATTTATTTCATTAGTTCGTAAGTAATTCGATACGTTCTGAATTTCTTATCGCAACTACACTAGTTGTTTGTATTATAATATGTAGTGATTGTACTTAATTTTCTCACTTAGTTGTACTTAATTTAGTAACTTGCAAGACTACATAAAAGATAATACATATTAGGAACTATTGTAATTTATTATGTTAATAAATTAGTTGTTTTTCTTATGCAATGAAGTTGAGCGTGATATAGATTATTATTATAGCTATAGATATTATTTACCCTTTTTATCTCTCTGTACCTGACTGGACTGGTATCTACCGAACCAAAAGAACGGGCAAAATTATTTTTGTTGCTGATCAGTCTTTGGATATAAATAGATAATACACTGCAGTAAATAATGTTCAATTTGTAAAATATTTTGTTGATTATCCAAGAGACTACCTGCGTTAGGAAGTAAGATACGGCGTTAGTTACGGTTGTTTTGCAGTTTTGTTTTTGGTAGGACACTGGTAGCTTCTGGTTAATCGTAATAATACCTACTTGAGGTGAGCTTGTTAATCTCTAAATGGAAATATAAGTTATCAGATTCATTCTCTAAATGGAAATGTAAGTTATCAGATTCATACGAGTAGTACTCCAACTTCTATATAATTACGTCTTACTAGCTGACCCGGCAGGCTTCGCACTGCCAATTAATTTGACTAATATCACGAAGTTTTTTGTAGATATTAATATGTTCTTTGTAGAACATACTTTCGTTCTACCATTAATAGTTTTTGCAGCGCATGGGACGAAAGACGTTTTAGGGCACTTTTTTACACTTTTACGGTGTTACGTTACTTAAGTTTTAGCAAGGATCTCCAATCTTTTTTTGTAATAAATATAGCCTATGTACTCAGGCTGAAAAGGCTTTCCAATGGTGAAAGAATTTTTGAAATCGGCACAGTAGTTTTTGAGTTTATTCATTACAAACAGTCAAACATACATACACACACACACTCAAAAATACAAATTTTTCCTCTTTGTAATATTAGCGTAGAAGTGTCTACACTTATTATTAGTGTAGATTGAGACGTCATATTAAAAGTTGTAAACGGTATTGTAGTCGTGTTGATTGCCTTTATGCGTGGGTGGAAGCGATATTTTTTTTATATAAAATTTAGAAAACTAAAACCGGTTGGCAAGCTTCCGAAGTATGAAACGAAATTTGAACTCGTCGGATAGATTGTAAATTGCAAACGACATTTTTAATTGACACTCAATTAAATTAAAAGAAAATTGCCGCAATTAGATCACAAAGTATATTTTATTGACTTAACAACTAAATTAATAAGAACATTTTATAAAAATTCATTGCATTGTAGCAAATATATTGATTCATTACATTGGCATACTAGCTTTTGCTAGTGACTTCTTCCGCGGGAAGATAAGAATTAGATCCAGAGAGAAATAAAAAAATGTTGTAATTTTATTAAATGCTCATCACAAAATATCTCGAAAACGACACCCATATCCAAAAATCTCTAAAAAGTCACAACTCGTATTTAGTTCCCCATAAAAACTTGCATTACATTTTAAAAAAATCCTCAAAAACATGTCCAGTTAAATGAGATGAAAAATAAAAATACCATGTTTCATGTAATTCAGATCATAAACATTCTTTCTCATACAAATTTAATTTTACCGCCCACTGCCTTTATATAAAAGTCTATTTTACCCTCTTACGTGTTGAATTTTGGAAAACGCTGAAACACGTCGCTCATCATTTTTGTTATTACTCTATCCATACGAAATTTCATGCCAATATGACTAAGGAATAAAAAGTTTCATACAAACATCTATCCCCCATTTCAACAGTTGAATTTCGAAAAATCCTTCCTTAGTTGATGCCTACGTTATAAAGCAATACGTGTGCGAAATTTCAAGTTCCTAAGCCTAAGAGTTTGGCCTGTGCGTTGATACATCAGTCAATCAGCTTTGCCTTTTATTATATACATATAATAAAATAGATAACAACTTCTAATACTTCAATAATATAATGATGGTCAATAGATTTTCAATATAAAAATGTTACCAATGCCAATGCATTAATAAGTCTCAAGCGTCATTTAAATTTGCAAAAAATAATTACGTTAAGTAATTATAATTACACTTTTAATGTAATGTTGTGATTCATACAATGAATGAAAGACAAACTGCAGCAATTATGGAAGTAAGATTATGATGAATGTGTAATGAGCATACCATTTATATCTTAATAAATACTAAATTTGCGATAAGAAATAAAAACGTACCGATATGCTAAATTATATTGATTAATAATTACAAGGAAACTACAAGCAACATTTTAAAGAACTGGTTTCAAATGTAAAAATATATGTGGTGGTATGTTAAAAACTTTGATGAATTACAATAAGCTGGCGCTGCTTGGTTCATCGGATTTTACTAAATGAATGATTCTAGGTTTATGTTTTTTTTAATGAATTGATGTAAAATACTTGTGTGTCTTTATTAAAATCGTTTTTATGATATAAATTTACAGCTAATTTTCTTTGTATTTTTTTTACTTTTCAAGGTAGGTGAAAATTTAATGATTTCTTTAAAATCTTTAAATTCTTGTTCACGTTACATGGCATATAGGGCGTGGTAATGTTTAATTTTACATTCTTTAATGATTTTCAGAATTCTTGCAAGTACCTATTATATCGATAGACTGATATGTGTTTACTCTACTTATGTAACTGTCATTTCGATTTTTTGAAATAACTACATAGTAGAAAGTTTGCTATAAATTTCGAATAAGCGAAATAATATTCTCGACAAAACTCATAACTGATTGACTCACAGTCAAAACGAATCAATCAGCCCTTCCAATATTAATTCCCTTCCAATAAGATATCTACTTAGTAGTTTGCCAACGCACATTAAAAGAAAAATAAACAGAAAAAGAACTAATTACAATGATTATAGATATAATTTATTTAGTAATAGGTATCTATATAATGCAAGTATTGACACAATTTAAAAATAGTAAATGAAATCTAAATGTCGGTGTTAAATAATGTCCAAATTACTTCCATATCAGTTTTATCACTCTCTCACGGTCGAGCTTTCCTAATGGCCATCACTATTTTAATTAGCTACAAAATAGAACCTCCATAAATTTTATACGAACAGTAGAGTCAATATGACGTCGATAAAGGCCAGGTGTCGTTTTAAATATACCCAGTATTCGACGAATTATATCTATGGTTAATTATATATATAAATATATAATATATATAGATTTTTGGTAATATAACTATAGAATATAACTATAACTAAAGGATAGTTTTTGATTAGCCGTCCTATGTTTCGATGTTTCGTAGACTGAAATATGTTATTATAAATTATGTTATTATAATATATTAAATATGGTATCAATGGGGTCAACTACGAGTAGGTACTATTGCACTACTATGTCAAAGAAAGTTATTAGTTCGTATAGAATAACGAGGCTATACTAGCGATGGATTTTAAAGTAATTGTATTTCAAAAACACTTTGCAAGAATTGTAATGTCGAAATAGTTGACTATGTTACGAGTAGGTTTTAACCCCCGATGCAAAAGGTGGGGTTATAAGTTTGACGTGTCTGTCTGTCTGTCTGTCTGTCTCGTCTGTAGCACCGTAGCTCGCGAACGGACGAAGCGATTTCAATTTAGTTTTTTTTTGTATAAAAGGTGAGTTACGGGCAAGTGTTCTTAGACATGTTTGATGAAAATCGGTTGAGTCGTTTAAAAGTTGTGGGGGGTGAAAGTGGGGAAAAATAACCGAATGTCTGCAAATATAATCGAGTGGGGTCTCAAATGAAAGCGCATCACGTGCACATTACAAAATAATACGTTAAATGATAATCGGTTGAGCCCTGAAAAAACTCTGGGAGTAAAAGTGCGGATAATACCCAATATCTTCAAATATATGTGGCGGGGAGAAAATGAGGATGGAAATACGAAATTTCTACAAGAATCTATGTATTAACAACTTAACAAAATCAACATTACAATAAGTGTGTACCTATAAAAGGTATAAAATTAAAATTAAATTAAATTTAAAAAACAACCCGACACAATAACCTGAGTTCTCTTTAAAAAGTAAAAAATAATGAAAGAAAATCAATCTTAAAGTACCTAAGTATTAAAAATTCTAAAAAAAACATCGTGTTGGGGGACCGCTAAAATTGAGTTTCTTTCATTATTTTTTACTTTTTAAAGGAAGCTCAAGTTATTGTGTCGGGGTTTTTTTTAATTTACATTAATTTAATTTTTATATTCCTACATATACTACACTTACTACCTGCATTAAATAATATAAAACAATTCAATCACTATTTATTATGATTTCAATGGTAACAAATTTACTTACGTCAACCTCAGTTTAAAACGCTACAAGACAATTATTATGACATTTCCTGTGCAGGTTAAAGTAAAGTCGTTATACAATTTCATGCGGAGGGTCCACGGTTTTAATTGCTGCAAATATCTATAGTAACCAGTCATTTGTCGTATTAAATGAACACTCGACATCCAGATGCGTGGAATGGTCCGTGGGAAGAGTCGAGTCAACTGCAGGAGCAATTATAATACTTAATTAATGTAAGCTCTCCTGTTCCATAAGCATAAGTATTCAGAATTCGCAATTTTACCAGTATGTTGGAATATTAATTATAAAGCAGAAAAATAAAATAAACATTTAATTAAATTGATTTTTTATGGTTTCCTAACATGGAGTAACAATTTCTACGCTGTCGTTCAACTCTACTTGCGGTTATCGTTAAGATAGAACTTGATCTTGACGTAAGCAAAAGAGAAAAAAAATAACCGTTCAATATTTCTTATTAAAAGTTGTAGACGCATTAAGTTAAAATAAAAAGCATGTAAAAAAAACTTCTAGAAGTATGCATATACGAAAATAGGAATATACTATGAAATAATCTTGTTCTTGAATCTCTCTTTATATTTTGTAGAAAAAGAATACTTGAGTGTAAATATTCATACAACATAATGGCAGCAGATTTAACATTTGATAGTAAAATAGCACTCCATACGTTTCAAAACACATTTCAATTTCAAATTGCACACGAAATATTTACAATGGTAAGAGTTGACAGTGGTTTCTCGGAAAGCTAAGATGCTTGATATAAATACGTTGAACATTAGGCATTACATCGTGTACCCGACAATTTTCTTTGACCCTGTGCTCGGTAACTTTCATGGATATAAATTACATAGTAAGAATACGTTGGTATCACTCTCGCATCAGTCCGTATAATACTGCGATAGCCATTACGGATATACCGTAGCATCTCTAAAGTACCTCGTAAACGTGTTACACGGCTACTAGAAATGTAATTTAGCGGTACCGAGAAAGAAACGATAACTATCTTCAGCTGAATGGTCCAGTGGTAGAGCTCTGTCACAATTTTGCTACACAATATGTTGCGAAAACACTATAATTTTTATTATTATAAAGAATACACCTTAATATATTAAGTATGGTCAATGGGAAGACCGACATAGTTTATTTTAATTTTGAGATTTTAATTTTTGAGACCTTATTGTACGAGTCCTATTCTTTCTACAATGATGATATTTGGAGATGTTGAACAATGGACCTGCTTTGTTTACATTATTAAAAATTCAAAACATCTGTACATGAAATAACTTTACAGATATCGATGATTATTTAAAATATCATCGGGTAGGCCAATATATTTTACAGTTAACGTACACCAAATTTACTACAAACTACAATTTAATGAGCACACGTAAGTAATCAAAAACAAATCGTGTTTGTACAAATTGAATCTATAGTCTCGATAATATTTTGAAAAATAAAAAAAAAAGTGACGAATTCGTCATAAAATTGAAGTCAGGGGTTTTAACATTTTTTTACGAAATAAGAGAAAGAAAGAAAGAAGTTTCTTTTCTCATATATAGGTATAAATGTTACGAATTATTTTGATTAATCTATATTCACCCAATCATACCATGTCGATATCTATCACGATATATTATTCAAAAAAGCCAACCCATCAAGATATTCATGTCGAAATATTCAAAATAGCTGTCTCCACCTAAGATTTAAAAATATATGTATTTTTCATAATCCTCATCCGAAACATCCCGAAACTATACCCATGACCAAGAATTCAAAAAAGTCTAGTATTCATCTTGGATTTCAAAATTAATTTTTTTTCATCATCCTAATCCCAACATATCCCGACGATACCCATGACCAAGTGTACAAAAAAGTGTAATCCGCCATCTTGGATTTCAAAATTAATATATTTTTCATCATCCTCATCCCAACATATCCCGAAAACGGTACCCATGACCAAGTGTTCAAAAAGTGTAGTCCGCGATCTTGGATTTCAAATTTAATATTTTCTTCATCATCCTTATGCCAACATATCCCGAAAACGATACCCATGACCAAGATGTCAAAAAAGTAGTCAGCCATCTTGGATTTCAAATTTAATATTTTATTCATCATCCTCATGCCAAAATGTCCCAAAAACGTCATCCATATTAAAATTCTAAAAATTTTGTGTGAAATCTTGGATTGTAGTATTTTCATTATTTTCATCACAACATAAAGTTGAGAGCTGTGCTAAGACGGCTAATTTTATGAAAATAATGGATGACGTGATGCTATCGCGTAAAATAAAAAAAAACGCTTTACGACTATCAAAAAAATCAAATGCAGATATTTCAAAAACAGAACCAATTTTCGTTTCATAAATGTAGTAAATCATTAAAGTGGTTACTAATAAAGACGTTTGAGTATCATTTTTATGATAAATATTTTTAAAATACGTCAAAATTATTCATCTCCCAGAGGTCGATTTGAACGAAATGAACTCTCAAAACACAGAAGACGTCTTATAACAAGATCAATTTTGAACTGATCTTATGTTTATGTATATGTTTATTTTAAAGAGCATTAAATTTATGTTTATTTTAAAGAGCATTGCAGACTGTTTAATTTACTGTGTAATTTAAAGTTCTTATGTTTTAAAAAAAGCCCAGTAGAAGGTCTACCATTTAAAACCATTTAAGCCATAGTTGTCTTAGACGAAGTCAGACCATTTTATTTTACGATTTTTTTTTTGTTTTTTTGCGAAAATACCCAAAATTTTACAGTTTACTGCTAATTTATGACCCGATTCAACGATAAATGTTTTATTATTTTTTTATTTAAATAAAGGAATATGTAAGCTATCTAAAAATCTGTTATACTGTGTTTTGACCTTATTAAAAAAAACTAATGTATGTTGTTTCGTTCAAACCTTTTTAAAAACTTGCTTGATTATCCCTCTTTCTTTTGAGGTATCATTTATGGAGACATCTTCAAAATTATTGAAATACCTTATTAGCAGTAACCCATTAATGACCCACTACAGGGTCGGGTCTCCTTCTTGCAGGCCTTAGTCCACCACGCTGCTCGCTGGCCTACTGCGGCTTGGTGGACTTCACATACCTTTGAGAATATTTTTTTTGTGAACTCTAAGGCATGCAGGTTTCCTCACGTGTTTTCCTTCACCATAACGGTAGGTGAGATTTAATTTTATGAAGCGCACATAATTTTTTTACAAAGCCATTGGTATTCGAACCCGGACCCCTCGATTCGAGGCCGAATTCTAAGCAATTGGGCTATCACCGCTTACGGTACCTTATTAATAAAATTGAATCGGTGCGGGCGAGAGTGACATTCGAGGCTGTCAGATTTAAGTCGCGTTCAAGGCGATAGTCTCTCTTTTGGATCAAACTAAAATGGCGACGGAGCTGACATTTAAATGCCATGCATTTTTAAATTCATTCGACGTACGCAATTAACAATTCAGCTTCGATTACTTTGTCATAAACGCGCGCCTGTTTATCGACGGTGTCCGTTAGGAAGCTAGTTAAGAATTCATGGCACTATTAGCGTGTAATTAAACTTTATGATTTTTGTGGATATCAGAAACATTAGCGGCGAAATAATGTAAGTACATTGTTTATGTGAAAGATATTATTATTCTCATTTCCAGTATAGATGTATGCGTGGATGAAGTTGCCGCCTTTAATGTCAACTTATACATTAAATACAGTAAATACACGTACAATGTTTGTTGTAGTAATATGCAGGTTTTCCATACCTACAAGCTGCACGAATAAAATGTTTGACAGTAGGCTTTAAACAAAGTAATCTTTACGTCAGCGCTACACCTCGCAAACCTCCCTTTCTGCATCTATTGTCATCGGAGAGGTCGACGTTGACCCAGTGCCCCAGGTATTTAAATTTGGTGACTCTACTCAGCACGGCACCACAGACCTTTACAGGAGGAACTTGCTTTGGGTGCTTTTTACCTGCTTTAAAGACGAGTAGTTCACTTTTATTACTGTTATGCTTGAGGCCATGAGCCAACGCATACCTCTCACAAACCCCAATCATGAACTCCAGTGCTTTGACTGATGGGCTCAGCAGCCCTACACCTGGAGTCACGCCTGGAAACCAAGCCGTGCCTCCCTGTGATTTTTTCATTAAATATTTTTTGTTACAGCTATTCTCGACGGCTTTTCTTAGAATGGCAACAATACTTTTATACAGTTTATCAATAACTCTCCTATGATGGCCTAACACATTACAGATTCCATCAGAATACATACCAATGTGGAAAGTAAATATTTTTAAATTACTATTACATTCGTAATCCTAATACTAATCCTAATAATAATTACTATTACCGACCCACCTGTTAGGCGTCTCTTTCCACCCAACGCACGTTGTCAATTACGGTCTTACTATGTTAAACCCTCATATTACAGCCAACCTTAAGTGGGAAATGGTCTGACCAATTAACATCACAATGCACCGTCCTATCAACAATACACTGCGAAGCTGCCTCTGTAAAAATGCAATGGTCAAGCCATCTTTTGCACTTATGACTATAACTAATAAAAGTTTAAGTGTCACAAGATTAGACCAAGCTTGATCACTTCAGCACAAACCAATTAATTCTCTATATAATAGTTCTGTAGGATATGAAACTTTTATTTTACCACCAATTCAGTTCACCTCCCCGTATTACCTAATGCGAAAATTCAAACATGCGAAATACTCACCCTCCGCATTTTTTTCAAGAATCCTGTCTCAGCGGATTCTGATACTAAGGTTATAAAATAAACCTGTATTCCATCTTTGTTATACTCCTAATATTTAGACCATTACGGAATTTCTTGTAGATATATTATTTGTTCTATAAAAGTCTAGTAAGTACCTACCTACATAATTATAAAAATTACTTGTTTCTTGCGGGCCAAGTACCTAAGCAGCGCTATCGCCTGAATAACAGATGAACTATTTACACAATTCATGTTTTATAAAAAACTTACATCGATTACATGATCTATGACATGCGATGATGATGATGATATAAAAATATTTCAATAGACAACTCTACTTATGGAAAAGCATATTCTACAATATGCTTTTCCATAAGCTTTCCATTAGAAGCTAAATAATTTAAATTTGTAGTCTTACAATAGGTATAGAAATAGTAGGTACCTATTATATAACAAAACGAGTGGTTTGTGCTAAACGCCGTGCTCTAATTCTCTAACTTAAGACATGAGTAGGTAGGTATCGTATACTTTTATGGTCTGTGTCATAAACATATCTTTTAAATAAATTACCAAATTTTTTTTGCAAAGCCTAATAATTATGTAAATACCCTTAGCCTTAGCTCTTGATATTATACCCATGTTTAAAAAATCAGTACGTACTATCCATAGTATTATAGCTATTATTCAGTATAAAAGCACAAAAGTAGTAAAATGGATATTATAAGTTAATGAACAGATTACTTGTATCTGCGATGAAGTGCATCAGGATAATTTATCAGTGCTGTCAAATGACATGATTTACCACGCTATGTTTTTGCAACGGTTAGGTCTAAAAATACACTCGGTATTCATTAAAGGGTGTGTCCGTGTCCAGGTACTTTAAACTCTACGAGCTCCACACATGCATAACCACCACCAATGCTGTTCACAACGTTATCTGATAAATTGTAATTTGTATTTATGTTTTAGTGAAGGGAATTATGAATCAGTTGGTAGGTACTTTAAGTACTTGAGATATTGATATTATTATTATTTAACTTTATAAGAACAAAGGAATAGAACCTTTTGTCTAAAGTTCCGATGCAAACCACTGGTTTTTAAAGTTTATTTATAGCTAAACATTGTAGAAGCAAATGTGTAGTAGAATAAAATTATTAGTCCGGCAGCCACCGACTGTTTTTTTCAGTGATTAATAACAGGCTGAATCTTCGTGAGTTCGTTCGTTTCAACGAGACGCCCAAGTTTTTCCTATTTCCAAATTCTCAAAGAGGTAGGTAATTAACTGCGCAGATCGGATGGCAATGGGGCGATATTGACACACACGATAGCTGTCACGTGTGTTCCTTTATTGGGCCTAGTCATATTGCACCATAGAATAATTCATACTTATTTTTAAAAGAGTGCTGGGAGTTTTTATCCGCCCGTTTTTTTCTCCTTGTCTACGTTTTGCCTGAGGGGCGATCAAAGCGGATGTTTGTATAATGTTAAATAATATATTATTATGACGTTCATTAAGGCTAGGATATTCGAGCGTAGCAGGTATTTAGCGCTACCTCACTCCCCGCGTGGCGCCGCGCGGATTCGCAGATCAAATGAACTCTCTGACCTTGCGCCGCAGTCACCGGGATGCGAGAGTGTTCCAGTAAAATTTTAACAGTAGTGCATCTGTACTATGTTTTACGTTATTTTAGTTTATTTCACAATTACATAATCTATGAACATTTTTTGGTTGGTTTTTCGATACTGAAGGCACAGTTATATAAAACGAAAAATGTGATTTTGATTTGAGTGAGGTGAAATCTATTGGATTATTTTATTACATACTTGGAAACGTATTTATATTACTTATCTAATTTTGACACTGTCAACTTTATAAAATATTAAAGCTGGATATATAAGAATGAATAAAAGCTTTTGAATTTTAATTTGATGTAAAACATTTCGATTTGGTAGGTGGTAAATATTGTCTGAGTAACAGTAAATTATTTATTGAGATTTTAAGATAATATGATAATAAACTCGGAAAAACAATTGTCCTACACAATACCTGGTTTGAGTTGGTGCGTCCTCCACGCCAAATACATATGTCGAAATAACGAGGTCATAAAACTTATTAATAACCAGCTGAACTTAATATGGGACCAAATTTAAAGTAACACCTTTCGAACCAATATAATAAATTCAAATAAAAAATAAAATAAAAAATAAAAAAGCACCTACAGAGGAATTGACAACCTCCTCCTTTTTTGAAAACTGTTAAAATGCTGGTAACAACAAAAGGTAACACTTGTTTAGCTTTCGCATTTTTAACTGAACAAAGTTAATTTATTACTAAGTATCATTTTATTACCTTGTACCCTGAATTATTAAGATTAAAAGGTAAATTGTTATAACTTTTTATATTAAAGCAAAATAATATTTTTTTGATTTTGTAATTAATGAATTATACTAGTAGGACTTAACTTTTTTTTATCAAATGAGGTAAAACCATCAATGCTAGTTTTCTTAGCTTATAAATGAAGCTTATATTTTGTCTAAATAAATACAAATTATAATGCTACTATGTTCATACAACACAGAAAATTAAAATTTATACGCCGTCAAGTCGTGGCTTTGATCGCCTATAGAAATTAATCACAAATAAGGTGAGTATTTATAATAATACATATTATTATTCTAAGTGGAATTAGCATTGAGATTCCATTCTCAGATACAACGTATAGCTTATTAAGTATTTAACAAATTCGAATGGCAGCTAACAGGCGACATTAATAGTTGTTACTTACAACATTGACGTCTTCCATTTATTAGTTGAGGTTTCTACATAGCCAAGTAGTTGACGCTATTTCGCACTCAACAACGATCGCCACGGTGCATCCTGTCGTCGCCGACAATCAATTATCTACGATCCATAATCACAAACAATTATTTTTTCTCGGTGCAGTTAATAGGGCTACGCTTTCGTCGGTTATTTTCTCAATAAGGGTCAAATTGACCCGCCTGCGGCCTCTGTGGACAAAATCAGCAGTTACGGTATCCCGGTGCATTACACGCGTTCATCTCATAGCAATGCCTAGTTCGACTGATGACATCAATTTAATTGTCTCTCATTTAGGTCATCAATACATCAATGTATTTTATTTTGTTTAATTTTTCAGAAATACCTAAAACGTTTCATACTTAAACTATTCATATTTATAAAAAAGCTTTGTGCAACAATAAATATCACATTGGTCCATCTATACAATAGTACGATCAGTTGACCCTTTTATGACATCGTCTATTCAGAGATTAACGTCATACGGATACAAAGGGAGACTTTTTGATAAATCGTTGAAAAGAAACAAAGGGCGCATAAATTCATCGTTGGATTGTGGCTTATCACGACCATGATCACGTCTGCTTTCTCCGAGTGTCGATATACGAGTAACTACTTACTGTTTCTTTAAGATTCAGTTACATATTTTTGATTTTTGTAAAGTTGTGTGCAGAGTTACTAATAAGAGAAAAACGTAACTATAACTGAGTTATTTCTTATTTTGGGCTATGGTATCGTCGTGACGAAGCAAGCAAGTTAAATGTAAAACCAGTGAATTAGCGTTTCACTTCTTTTAGAATTGCCGCTTGATGTGTGTAAACTGCCCCTTTAGTGTTTCAGGAAATACTTAAGGCAGTCTGCAGGTGCCATCGTCCTTCGGTCGTAAATGTAGTAATTTTATATAACTCTACATATTAATATTAAGTGTGATTTGCAAAAATGTAGTTTTAATCGTTATCTCTGTAGCCCACGTGTGGCGCTTGGTATCTAACTAACTGTCGAAACATACGAGTAGGTATATGTTCGAGTAACTACTCGACTACCAAATATTCTACTACTTGGTAACTACCAACCAACACTGCAAGGAATTTGCGTAATGCAAACTGGTACATTGTATAATCAGTGTAAGTAGTAAAATTTATGATACAGTTTATATCCCCTCTTAATATTTTAAATTTATTGCTGTTGAAAGTTTACAAAGAATTGAACTTCATGTATAAAAGCTTGAAACAGGTATCAATTAATAACATATTATGTCTTACTTTTTTGTGAACCCCTTGATTGAGTGAATGGAGGAAAAAGTTATGTATGAGTACTCTTATGTGGTTTGCGTTAGCTGATCGACAAAAAATAGTCAGATACCAATACATACATCAATACAAACGGTATAGGTACATATTATGTACATCTTCTCTTCTTATATGTATATGAACTTCTCATGTCACAGTTTTAGTAAAAAAATTTTTTAATATTGTGGCATTAAAAATACATGATATACAACCCTAAATTTTCACCTTTCCATCACCAAGCCCTATTTTTTAATAGTCGATTTTTAACGCTCGATAACTTATATGTATAGCAAAACAACGTTTGGGGGTCAGCTAGTATATAATATAATATATATATATATATATAGTATAGTATATATATAATAAAATATACGTACCTACATTTAACAAACAGTTAATTTGGATTAAGGAAGTACATTAGTGGTGTTATCTTTATTGAGCGATAATAACTAAGGACCAATAAATAACTATACGTATTAGGTACTCAAAACCTTATGTATAAATAAAATATAAATAAATAAATACGATAAATATAACCGCCCTTCAAATTAAAAAAATGTTTTAAAATGTTATTGCGGTCACTTATCAATCAGATTGGAATGCTTGGCGCATATTAAAGCTAATATTCTATAAATAAATTCCTTCTTGTAATTAATTTGGTTATTACGTAATAAAGTTTTCGAAAATTGCGACCTTATGTTTTGTTTTCAAGGTCCCAAAATTTGTATTCTTATAATGACATTCCTAGTTTCCTACTAGTTGGTATTTGACAAGGCCGTTTAATTTAAGTGGATATTTGTAGGCAATCAAATTTTTTCCTACCATAGGTTATGTTTTAGGTATGTACTTACCTTGTAGTTAATAGTATGGTGCAGAAAATATAATTATATTACGATAGTAGCAAAAAGGGAATGATTCTAAGCAGCCACTGCAACACGTGGATACACATAAAATAATCATTCGAGGTTGTATAATAATATTATGGGTACCTACGCTGTTACTTTTGAGCTTTCGAAAATATCTCCAGTAGGTACCCTTATTCTGAGTTTTAGCAATGCCGCACACAGATGCGATGTAAGTAGTTAAGAAACGCAAAAAAAGCAAGTTTGCGGCCACTGACGTGAATCGTATAGTATAGTGACTAGCGCGTTTAACCAACAGTGTAAAAATTATAAACATAAAATTTGTTCTTTGCTTAATATCGTACATATTAACATATCGTTAGACATTATAATACTAACAAATATTTAATACCTACGGGATAATATTATTATGATCATGTTTCACTAATATCATAAAACATTAAAAGACAATGTTAATCAAAAATAAAGCAATGATCTACTAATGCTTTATTAATTTCAACTCTATTAAAAACTTTTACCTCTATTTGGGTTATTACAATGTGCGACC
The DNA here is from genome assembly GCA_905147235.1 of Erynnis tages. NCBI lineage: Eukaryota > Metazoa > Arthropoda > Insecta > Lepidoptera > Hesperiidae > Erynnis > Erynnis tages. Next base: position 7,601,091 of record LR990073.1, read on the forward strand.
TGTGTAGTATGGTTTCCGTATCTATGTGTAGTAGCGGCATTGCTAAAACTCAGACTAAGGGTATAGGGTACAGGAACTACACCTGCCTAATCGAAACTCAACTCATAAAGACATGCTACTACCTAAAAATGGTACGTAGATCCAAAGTAAATTCAAATTAATGTTTTTTTTTACTTTGTGACATAAATCTTTTCTTTCATACATTACGGTATATGATCACTTGTAGGTATGTATTATTATTTACCTGCATACTGAATAGTGACCGTTTGGCATTTAGAGGGGTGTTACATCTAAGTACTGTCTTTCAAATACATCAAAAGCCAAGGGGTTGTTTTTTATCTGGAGACAATAAAAACACACAAAGCATTTGATGACCGCCGATGACCAGTACGGCGGATAACAGAACTGACCAGTGTGGGAAGAAATATTCTTTCGTGAAAGCTTGACCCTTTCTTTGTAGTCTTATGGATGTCTTTTGTACTATTAAAATAAAGGGTGAAGTGCGAAGAATGGATACGCAGTAGCGTGATAATTCATCTTTTTTGCGCGATGTGAACGGTTAGGCAAAATAATAACGATAAAAATCTTGCCGGACGAACTTCCCATGAATTTATTTTTCTACCTATAATTAAGTGCACTCGGCACGGACTCCTCGAGATATTTCGTGCGCACGACGTGTAGGGTTTGCACAAGAACTGTTCAGGCAGGCATTTCGAAGAACAGCAATGTGATAAATCGGACCCTCCAATTATTATTTCATTCTGTACGCGAAAGTACTCACTATACTTATGGCGATTATTGACCAAAATCGGTGCCTGTGCTCGTTACGCCAATCATACGCTCACTACCTGCTTGGTTCGTTATGTGCCTTCCCTCATTATAATTATGCTCTGTATATTTACCAACTTTTCATATTATTATATAACATACTACAGTGCAGCCTCGATATAACAAATCGGAGGGGAACAAGAAAAAAATCGTTATATGTACCTACTTACATACGACTTTAAAAAATTGTTATATGAACGCTTATAGGTATGTTATAATTATTATAAGTTATCAAAGTTGAACCTAATTTAGTTACTTTAACCTAAATTATTAACCGAACTAACGTTTTAATTTAATAAATCTTATAAACCTTGTACAAACCTAGTAATATCTGAAGGGTTGATTCTGAAATGTTGTTAACCCATTAGGAATATTTGTGATTATGGCGATCAATCAATCTCAGTCCAATGCGCTTCTCTAATTCTCTTATTAGCCGCTTATGAGTGGGCGCGGACCGGTGCCTATTTATGTCATGTTCTCTTCTATATATGAATACACGCTTCAGTATAAGGCATAATTTCGTAATTATGTAAAACGGTAAAAAACCAAGTCTAAATCGTTTGCTATCTGTAACGCAATATACGTTAATGGCCGTTATAATAAAAGTCGAAGACGGCAAATCTTTAAAGCTGTTTTGGTATCAATCAATTCACGTAAGTGTTCTACTTTTATTATACAATTAAACCTAGACGAAACGAAATTTATGTACGTTCATTTACTAGGTTAAATCAAGGAAGTAATTTTATGACAAGTAATTTGGATAAATTATATTGTCCAATGCTACAAGAACGTATTCCAGAAAAGTGGGGAGGCCACGGTAGACCTTAATAAATTTATCATTTTTACTTTAGGCTGTGCTTTAGGTGACTTATTTGTAAATAGGCAGGCTGTAGTAAAAATGGTTTTGGTGATAGATAGATATTTCAAGATGTAAATTGTATGAAGGATTTTCTGTAAGAATTCAACATTGTCTTTGATTTTATCCGCGTGAATCGTGATTCAGGTTTGGTCCTGGAGAATGGAATAGCCGTTGTTCACGCTATTCTTAAGCACAATAGATTTTAAATTTGGTTGGTTTTTGAGCTGATGAACTAACCCGGGCTGAAAGGAACTCGTTTGTTACGATTTACAAACAGGGATTGTTTGTAAATCGTACCTCATCTTGAAGAAATTTTTTAAGGATACATTTGGATACAAATTTGCTTTTATAAGCATAAAGCTAATTTACTTCAATATAGTATCTTCTAGCTTTAGTAGATACTATATTGAAGTGCATAGTTTTGTTACTACTTTTTAAATATTTTGTTATTACAAATTCTGGGTACAGGCAATTTTATCTTCTGGCTTTAATATGGCAGCCGTTAATTATTTATTTATCTATGCGTTAGACGCAGTGGGCGACGACTTCCGTCTCGCCGCTCTGGGCTTCACTAAAGCTTAACTTCTAATTACCGCAAGCCGACGTTTTATGTTTTCTTGAACCATTACTTTAATTAATTCTTACATCGCCAAACTTTTCTCACGCCGCATTATCGTGGTTAATTTGAAGGTGTCAAAGTTCATACCATAGGTATATCTACTAGTGTGAGGCCATTCATTTACGTGTAATAATAAATGGGCTGTCTAGCCTACACCTAGCTTAGCTATATATATGTTACTGTAAAAGCTCGAAGTACGGTAAATCCTAAGATTTTCCAGTAAAACCTAAGATATACCAATTCTTAATGGTAAATGTTCAAAGCGGCTTGCGATTCGAACTTTTACCACCATTTAACCTTACCTAACCTAACCTAACGCATTGAAGGGGTTTCTGAGTTAAATTTAGACTTCTGCCACTGACCCTCGCTCTGCTTCGCTTCGCTCGGGAAAAAAAATTAATTTGAACCTAACCCATTGAAGGGATATCTGAGTTAAATTTAGACTTCTCTCACTGACCTGGAAAATCTTAGGATTTACCGTACTTCGAGCATTTACAGTAATATATACACTAATTTTCATTATTTTTATCTACTAGCTGTCAAGGCACACTCCGTTCTGCCAAATATAGAAATTTCTAATATATTCATCGCATTTTTTCAGATTTTCTAACCGTATAAACTCTTGGTCTTATATATGAAAACTAAATTGAGCAAAATCGGTCCAGCCATTCTCGAGTTTTAGCGAGACTAACGAACAGCGATTCTATATAGAAGATTATTTAGAGTATAATTAATTAGTATTGTTTAATCTATCTTACATTTTCTTTACTATGTTAGTTCATCTGTTCATGAAACATGCAAATCCATGTTTAAACGATCGCCAAAATATATACTTACTCTAAAAAATTAATGCGATGTATTTATGGACATCAATAAATTCCTACCTTTGTTTGTTCAAGAAGGGTGACATTATAATGTAATTTATTATTTTTAATATTTTTTGTTTTTGTTAAGGAAAACCGACCTTGAGCTATTTTGCAGTTATGAATAAGTTAATATTAAAGTAATTAACGTGCCTAATTAAAAATAATTGAGTTAATGAAAATGTTTACTGGTTCTTAGTAAGTATAATTAAATAGAACAACTAAATTATGTTGCTAGTATTGATTTTAATGTATAAATATTTATGTATTGTTGATATTGTTTTGGAGCAGACACCTGTTTTTGAGATCTTACTTCCTGTTGTTATAATATAAATCATGAATTTAAAATACCTGTTTATTCATAATAATATATCTAATCATACAATATGTTAAATAAAGACGTCATTGTTGAATTACTCGTACGCTATAAACGTCGCTAAGGAAGATGTGGAGCAAGAATATCTTTCTTTATCCGGCTAGGTTAGGATATGCATTGTAATTATTTTTTTCTAAACACGATACAATAAAAGTGATGAACAATTATCACATAGAGTCAGATAAATTATATTATAGAAATAATTTGCACTTTAATGTCAACTTTAACGTATGTAACTCAGTATCTTAGTCGTAATTTACTGTTACTTTACCTCAGAGTTTCATTGATTCAATTTGATTCTGTACTTGGCGTACCTAGTAAAGTACAAGTTTGGAGTAAGGTACAATCTAACTTTCTTTCACCATTGCTTTGATTTTATTATATTGGGTACATGTTTGTTTACCAAGGTTATAAATGTCTTACGCTTTGAACGTTTAAAGCTTACGGCGTTTTCTTTTCTGCACTAATATTATAAAGGGAAAGATTTATTTTGATTGGTATTAATCATTATCTAATTATAAAATAAAATATAATAAGTAATATAAAATGTAAGTATTAAATAAAATACTTTTACTAACTATTGACGCCAAACCAAAACTACTGAGTCTAGAAGGATAAATTTTGGAATATAGGTTTTTTTACTATCTTTTTATCTTTGCATGAGGTTTAAAGTAACGTAAGGAATATACGTTTGTTTATCATTTTAATAGGCATCCGCTACGAGTAAGCTCGCATTTTTGGAACTTTTTGATTTTTAGGTAGAGGTAGGAACACTGGGTGAAAGATAGAGTGATTAACTTGGAGTCGTATATCTTAGAGGTAGGATGGATAATATACAGTCTAAATTAAGGGCAGGGCGACGCCTGCCGGTTCGACTAGTAAACGATAAGGGGTAAATTCGTGGCCATTTATCGCTCGTCAACCCTTCATAGAATATAACAATAAGGACGAGCCGTGATGTCACCCTTCTCCGATGGATAGAGCAGTAAAGGTGTGCGGCTAGCGGTCGAGCGCAGTAGCGAGCTACGTCGCACCCGAACCGCACCGTCGCCAGCCACAGACTGAGCCTTCGCGACAAAGGACCTGCTCCAAAATCCAACCCTCAGCTCTGTAGGGTGGAGTGGACAATAGTGGACATCCTGTGGGACATCCCATTGTGTGAAAGTGACCCTCAGCGGACGAGTCATACAACTTGACCGGTGTCCACTAGCAACATGCGAAACGCCTTCAACCGGTGAATTGGGGTGTCGAGCCCTTCGGATACCAGTACTCGACCAGTTTTGCAGGTATTTTCAATTGCCTTACTGATGCAATATCAACCGTCACTTTGTATACACAAAAAGGGTGTATTGCAAGTATTCCCAATAACCAATACCTTAAGTGCTCCTTCATAGGATTTCGTCTTTATCATTGTTCGTAATAAATAATAGAAAGCGCTATTTTGAATTATTATTATAGTAATCGAATCTAAAATTTGTAACATGATGGAAAAACACAACTTATCCGTTATCTCAACATAATTCAGTTTATTATTATTATACTCATACTTATGTTACGTCATAACCAAATACGGAGTCAACTTAATTAACATGTTATTATGAAATGCTGATCTCTTTTAAACGAACCGCGATCGTGCCGCTATTTGTACTTGCTACATGTAACGAACTATTGTATTATAATAATGATAAGGGTTTAGTTGAACATTATAAGATTTCCATTTACGGCTGATAATTAGGTAGGCATAGGCTACGTTTCCGTGTTCGCGCACTCGGCGCTCGTCAACAAATTTATTGCGAGTTTGACCATGAGATCTCAAGCGTAGCTGTTTTTTGCTTAATGTATTATTTATTAAAATTTGATAATAAAAAACGAAGTTATTGCCGTGAGCAGGTATTTGTGTCAAAATTTAAGTTATATCGTATAAATAGTATCGTTTATCTGAAATGCGGGCTGCAATGATTGTCTTGCAATAAGTACAAACTGAACAAAATGTTATATTTTTTTTGTCCGGGTCACAAGTTCACATTGATTTTGATAATTCTGTTTTAGTCTTAAATGTTAACCGGTTGATGACTTAATAACTTCGAGGTAGGCTAAACGTTAATAATTAATATAGTTTAAAAAAGTAAAAAAACACGATTTTGAATAACACCGAACTTAAAAGTTAAAAATAATTTTCAAAATAAGTTTAAAACAATAATGAACGAAAAATATTTATTATTGTGAAACAGCGTCGGGCGCTCGATATGCGAAAAATATGGCACAAAGCGCCCACGCTTTTTTCACAATACCTAATACTAGTAGTTTTCGGTCATTATTGTTTTAAACTTCAAAAGCGTGTTTTTTAGGTTTATTTAACTAGGTACCTATATTTATTTTTCACTTTTTAGTTTCATATGCTCTAAAAGCAGTTTCTTTTTTAGTTTTTTTAAACTAGGTATATTTATTTTCCACTTTTTAGTTCGATTTATATATCACTTTTTACCGACTCCCAAATTTTGCTTATTTAATACAAACTATAACGGGATATTATGGTTTTAATATAAATTTTAAATATTCTTCTTAACAACCATGTAAATGAAATCTAGTCTTAAAATTATTAATTAATTTGTAATTAATCATCAAAGTTGGTGAAAATCGATAATTTTCAATTTTCAAAAACTTATAACTCAAAAACTGTCAAACTGTCAACAAATAATATATACCTTAAAAAAATCTTATTTTGAAAATTGAAAAATGGAATAATTTTATCTTATTAGTGTAGTGTCATCGGTCCTCGATAAATCAACAAAGTTTGAACGAAATCTGGCAGTTTAAAAGTGGGTCAAAATCGCGCCCACCAAAGGAGTCGGTTATAGACATACAGGTGAAGCTAATAGAAAGCGTGTAAAATCTTATTTTAAAATTGAAAAATGGAATAATTTTATCAAATAAGTGTATTGTCATCGGTCCTCGATAAATCTACAAAGTTTGAACGAAATCTGGCCGTTTAAAGTGGGTCAAAATCGCGGATAAAAAGCGTGTAAAGAGTAAAAAAGTAGTAAATTTGTAGGACGATTGTTTTTTGGTGGTAACGATGTACGATTTGACGACGATCAACAGATTTAGGTAAAGTTTATCAAGGCGTATGAAAAATTTTATCCATCTATAGTTGGTAGAGTTATTTAGTTTCAGAGATATCAGTTTTTAAACTGTCAATTTTTTTTCGATACCTTCTTCATTACGCTACAATCATTTTTGTTTTTATATAATGTTCATACTTCATATACACTTCTCTTTGCTATTTTGCGAAAATCTCAGTGTTAGGTCAATCCATTTTTAAGTAGGTAACAATTTTTCATTCATCTTATCTTCTTTCTTATATATAAAATTCTCTGGTCACATTTTTAGTTACCATACTCCTCCAAAGCGGCTTGACCGATTTTTATGAAATTCATTTTTCATACCAATAAGTGATAAGGGTCTACACCTAACATTTTTATTTTATTTTTTGGACAATTTTTTTATTTTTATTTTTCAATAATGTGGCTTCAAAAAGTAGGTACACACAACCCTAAGTTTTCACCCTTCTATCACCAACCCTTTTTTTAATAGTCGGTTTCTAACGCTCGATAACTTATATGGCAATACAACGTTTGCGGGCTCCCCTAGTTTAATATAAAAATGTTAGCAGGTAGTCTATCTCTAGTTATAAAATATCACGTGTTATGGCAAAGACCAAAAGAGCCGCTAAAGTGTCAAATGCTCAGAGTCAGGTAGGTACCGCGTAAGTACTACGACATACATTAGAATAGTATTTTCGATTGTCAAATATTGGTTATGGCGGCGGTCGTTGTGTAAACAGTTAATGTTTATTTCTCTAAAAACGTTGACATCGACCTGTGGCCACTCACATTTTTGTTTAGCTAATAATTGATTTTTTATTTACTCTCCTAGTACAGCTCTACAAAAAGAAAACGACAAATAGTATTTTCTCACAGAATCTCTATCTGATGGCATTCGGACAAAGATAATTTTCAATTAGATAGTAAGTAGTGTTAAGTTATTACGTATCGCATAAGAGAAAAAGGTCCGAGCAGAGATAGAAGCACTTCGGCGGTATCGTGAAATGTCAGATTGAATACAAGAGATAAAATTAAAAACTAATGTTCGCTCACAACTTTTCACAATCACGAGTGAGGGCAATAAATAAAGCATCGACGAAGAACGGGAGCAATTAATATGGGTGCGCCAGAGTCGCGTGAAAGTAGCCGCTACGCGCACCATGTGTGGACGACGACCACGTGTCCGTACCTGGTCTACCGGTACCGACGCACACCAACTAATACTTACATATAGATACGTATGAACTTATATAACTTCAACTCTGATCTCTGTACTCAGCACAGGACACGTATCGCTTGTGACAATCTTAAATGCCAATAGTTTTGTTTATTACATTCCTAAAACGTCTATCATTTGCGGTAAATGTGGAAAATACCCGTATCACGTAACATACTAATCTTGAGGAACATACTTAAAGATTTATGGTCATTTGTTGTATGTTGGTATTGAGACTTACGTGCCTACTCAGATTATTTATATTAACCGGGATCACAGCTAAGGTCCTTTGCAATAGATCACACAGGATTAAAGGGCGTTAGACGAAATAATACGAAACAAAAAAACGAATAAGGAAGACAATACTCGTATTTTATGAAAATTGAATTGATTCTGTTATTCAGATGTGACTACAGGAAAATAAAGCTTTATCATTACTGTCACGCTTTCTGTCCAGAAGTTAATGAGGATATATTATTCAGGAAGTGCAAAAAAAGTAGTTTACGTTGTAATTTCGTCCGTCACAAAAAGTTTCTAATTGATAAAAACAATATTTTTTTCAAAACAATATAGCACAGCACCATATTGTTTCTGTTTCTTTATCAAATACCTAAATAAAACATGTACCCATAGGCTTACACAGTAGGTATAGTAACCGTCATGAGTCGTGAGCACAGATTATCAGTGGTAGGGATATTGTATACTTTCGGCCAATGTACAGCAGCCAAAAAACGTCCTGGACCAATAGACGACGCACACTGACGAACTGACGTTTGTCAAACCAATCGTGTGCACCGCAGCGCAGTCAATGTCAAACCGACCAATGAAAGTTCTGCAACTCGTGACGGCAACTATATTCAACGTTACATCTGAAATATGTTTACTATTAGCGATGTTATAAATCTCTTTAATCACATAGTGAATTGGCAGATTTACGAAGTAAGGATGAACTACTGGTAAACATACGCAAAGAGTGGAAGGCTGATTCATGACGTGTACTGAATGCATTGTGGCTACGGGCTACGCGCCGTAGATCATAATCGGACCAGTATTTATTGGTGCGCGAGCTTTCTATTCTGAAGCTGTGGTTGTGCCTCGTTTAATACTGAATACTCACGAATGTCAAGTGACACGCAACGTTTTGCGGCGTATTTTATTGCATCTCCCAATTGTAGTAAGGAGGAGGCAAAATTTCAAATGAGACAGCTAACTTAATCGGACTACTGGATTTAATATCGCCTCGTAGGTAAGCATCGTGGGACGCCTAATGTCAATCAAAACAAATTACAGACTGCTAACTATAATAACAATCGCAAGATAATTCAGGCGCACAGCTGATTTTAATTGTCCAGTTCATGTTAAACAATCAATAAATCAATAAATTACTTTTTTTCGTTTATGTGTCAGTTACGAAATATGTAAATCGAAATGCTTAGGCCTAACTACGTTACGTTATATTATGTACCTATATAATAAATCTTTGAATCCAAGAAAAGGAAAATAAAAGGTGAGGGCTCTCCGTGCTGATAAGATTAGTTAATTTAGATAGTTCACGACTAAAGATAATTTTATCTTAATAGTCGACGAAAGCCCTGGCATAATGACTTGGAATGTAAAATTTATGACTTTCTTCTAATGAATACTTTGAAATGAATTTCAATTTAAACATTCACGTTATTAAATCTTATGAATATATAGGCATAAAGACATGAATTAATTAACGGTTACGTGTGTCGGCCCGCCATAAAATTAGAAGGTTCTTATGAATTGATGTATTGTTAGGTATTTAGTAGCACTTAAGCAGTGCTAATTTTTACGACAAAAGGAACTTTTCAGCGACAGATTTTTTTATGGTGTTCTTAAAAAGTATGATGTTAACACGTAAAATATTTTAACATTGAGTAAAAAGTAACGGTTTCCCTTGCTCATTCAAATGATCCAATATGATTAGTTGGGCAAAATTAGTATTTAATTTGTGTCGATTTACAATATGAGTCGGCAACAATATGCGTATTATTAGCAATCACCGTTCACGAACAATGCTAACTTGTCCATCAACTAGCGGGCTTAACAAATCTTGACACTTGCGCTCCTGACGGTCACTAATATGATGCATCATGACAAACTCAGAGTTGTGTAATAAACGAACTTCGTACAAAATGTTAAAGTGTTACACTTAATTAAAATTTGATGTCTGTGAGCTGCAATGGGCACCTTAAATCAGCTGGGGCTCACGTTCATTTGCTTCTTGATTTGTAATATACACATTTATATATACCTTTACTTACATATATAATAAAATTGAAACTAAGTAAAATCTGTACACAAAAAATACAAGATCAAAAATAAGTCGTTATCTCTGTCTGTTACTTGTTACGCTTGATATGGTTACATTTTGACGATTATGATGAATACGTTTTGATATCATGATAGTCGATAGACAGTTTATAGTCGACAAAAATATACAGAATACTTCATCCTGATTTATACAGGAAAGGAGGTCTTTAAGTTATACGTTAAATATTAAATAACTGTCTTTTATTTTCTTTATTTAAAAAAGTGAAATTGGGAACTGTTTTCATTAATCTAGAAACGAATAAATAAGAGAAATGAAAACAGTAATATTTCTTCGTCTGCTGCACAAAATTTCAATTAAGTGAGCTTTAATTTCCTTGATGAAAACTTTGTGTCGGAAAACACCTATCCACTATTATTACTATGGAATGAGTATTCGATAAATATCGTTTCCAAGTATAATTCTATAAATTTATTTCAATTTCAACCTGGTTTAATCAATGTAACGAGTAGTTATGGATACAAATTTCATACAAATATTTTAGAAGAGGTAAACTTTGGAGGGTTTTGTGAAAACTTCAATTTTCAATGTACGAGTATTATACTAATATTGTCGGCAGTATACATTTTTGTTAACTGCAAAAGGTTATTAGTATCAAAGTCTCTTAGTCGTAGTAAATGGTAGTTGTATTCAAATTTTGAAGGGAGTCGATGAAGGCGAGTACCTGCCGAGAGCGTGTGAAGTCCGGCGCAGGCAGGGGGCCGTCACAAAGCCATATTCAAATGCGCCTCTGGACGCGGCTCGCATGAATGTACATTACCCTATGACCATATTATTTTTAACATGCGAAGATAATAGCGCATCGGGTGATTCTTAATTTTTTTGTCGCCTTCTTACGTGCAACCCTTATTACGGTTTGCAATGCTTTAGGGCTTTTGTTCAACTGTTGGCTTGTTGTCATGACGAAATTCTTATAATGATATTTTACCGCAGATAAAATATCCTTAATTTAAACTTCACGCAATTGTAGTAGATAATAATATGCACTTTACGTGACAAGATTGTTTGGTTTCCTTAAAAAATGCACCTACCTTGCACCTTCGCACGTATTTTGTTTTTTTAATCGTAAAGTTTTTATACTATAGGTATGTGTCTCTAAATGTATATATTTTTTTATTTGAGGAGATCATCTTATTTGCTATGAGTCGCATTGCTCTCACAGATGATCCCGTATAGTATTCTAACCTATTTGAAAGTCTGTAGATTTTAGACTTTCCACCTCAGAGTGTATCTATTGGATTTCAATCATCTACATCAGTTAACTGGATGCCCATTTTCAACTCGTATTAGGCCTGGCCCACTCCCCGTGTAGGTATCAAAAATATACGTTTACGCTACAGCGGCACATTCGAGTGGGCTAGTCAGTGGGGTCTCACGTGAGAGCCATTTTTCCTTTGATTATATAGGTACTTCATTTGTTCGCTGCATTGTTTAAAACATGGAGAAAAAGATACTGTGCAGTGTTTAATTATTGTCTTAACAAAGATAGCGATTTAGATTCATATATTTTTAAAGGAACACAACCGCGTTTTTCGTGAGAAAAGGTAAGAGTTACGCGCTAGAAAGAGATGAAAGATGTAGGTATCTATCAGCGTAGTTGATAAGCGCTGCGCGATCTGAATTGAACTTAATCGTCCTATATTTCTTTAAATGACTTTTCGAAGTGGGCCTTCTGTACAAATGTACTATTAATACTATTATGTAGGTATTCTGTGCTCGTATATAAAAATATCATTTTCACTTAACATCTAAACTAATCTTGAAAATATAAGCTCAAATAACCTTGCAATTAAAACCTAAAGGCCTAAATAAAGGAATCAAATATTCCCACGTATTTCGAATAAATTGGACAGTTCAGGAACAAACAACAATAATGTTATGTGAAGCTTCACCCAGAGGCGTCCGCCACAACTAGTGTTTATGACACTTTACCCTGTAATTTGGCAATCAGCTTTTTACCACCGACCTGTAGAGTATAGAGCGTGTAGCTATTGTGACCCACGAGTGTACGTAAAGCGCAGCTAGCCCGCTGCGTCTAGGAGCCTGTAATTTTGCGGTCATTTGCAAGTGTTTATTACATTATAGCGGGTTGGCATTACGAATACGCCCATGTTATTATTGGATATATTTTGCACAAGTGTGCGTTTACACTATTAAGGTGAAATGCTTTAAATAATAACGAAGGGTAAACGTTGCGTTATTTTACATCGCAAGGATATAGAGATTATATCTACAGTTATATTGCCGCATGGCGACATAACGGAACGTCTTCTATCACACGGTGAAGAGTCTTGACCGTTTGTCTCCCGAGTAATTATAAAAGAAATTCGCAACCCCATGGTCTTTATATTATCTTCACCCTTTCTTTGGCCTCTGTCCATGAGCGTTATAGCGACCCACGATAATGTCTCAGCGTTTCAATGGGGAGATGTGTATTGTTTCGCAGCCTCCGAGGGTCTTGCCGCGAATTTATGCTCGCCTGTCATAACAGAATGAATTTACGCATTGTGAATCAATACAGCGATTTCATCTATAGACAGCTATTGTTTCTGGGCGTCGAACTTACGTAACGTATTGGGATATGACTGTAAACAAAAAGAGAGATACTTTTTATTTGAGACAATGGATACTTTAATGGTATTAGACTTGTTTGTGCGGTGTTACTTTGAAAAAATTAATTTCGTTCCAAATTTTGAATAGATAACCTGATGAAATTAATGCTAAATGGATGAGGAAGCATTTAAAAGATACTAAACGTTCAATAGTGCCTTTTCAAATTAATGCTAAATGGATGAGGAAGCATTTAAAAGATACTAAACGTTCAATAGTGCCTTTACTCTCGATACTGTAACTTCATAATTCAAGCGTTTAAATGCATAGCTTTCCGTGAGTGTTTCGAAAAAAGGCAAAGGCTCGCGGGAGCGGTCATTACGGTCCTTAAAATAACATCGTACGTTTAAGTTAATGACAGACACACCGTCAAAATGCACTTATAATTGCTTATACAAAGAATTTTGGCGAAAAATGATTACGTACATGGTTGCGTGGATATGTTATCCCACGGGATACAGACAGGGTGAGACGAGATGAGAGTTATAATTTAATTGTCGCTTAATGGTTCTTTTTTAAATAAGATCTCTGATTCCCATCCTTATTTCAGTGGCATAATAAGCGAATTTCTACTTAATAGAAGTACTTAATCCCATCAGGATCGCTTCCCTGCCGGTAGCGAATTCATTGTTTCTCTAAGACTATCATGGTTTAAGTGTAGGTTTTATCGAATCAAAAAACCACTCATCTTCAAATATAATAAACACTAAATAAAACTAGCCTTATGGTGTATTGGAATGGCGAAATGTAATCTCAATCAATCTTTATTACTTAACAGAAACTTGGGTAAATTTGTAAGTATCGTTTTTTGTCAGCAAAAACGAATGCGAATTTAAACCGAGATATGGTATTAACAGTAAGTACTTAAAGGTCTTGCAATAAAAACTGTAGTGTTGATAAGAATCAGATTTTAATATTAATATAAATTTACGGGTAATGCTAAATTAACTTATGTTTATTTTTAGTACGAGAAGTAATTATCAGGTTCATTTGAGCGCATGAACTTAGTGAGTTCATGCGCTCCTGTATATTACTCACTTAGTGTCTGGTATTACTTCGTATTTACCTACTTGAGATAAAAGAAAGTATTGTACCATTTTCAAATCTGTATTAAACGCGCACATTTTTAAATAGTTGGCCACTTAGGCTTTTATACATTTTTTTCCACCGAGTGTGTTTAAACTGTATGATAAAGTGAAAAACAGCAAACATGACTAAAATTGAACTTCTGACATTAATTTCCAATAAATTAAAGCAGATACCTAGACACATTTTTTATTACGTATCCATTGAAGTAGTCTATGTGGAATATTATAACACCAAAAACCCAATGAATTTTATTTATTTGTGGCTGTGGTATACAGAAACACACAGTAGTATGAAAAATTTCGAACTTTTTTAAAAAGTTACATAAATTTGGTACTACCTGGATAATTTTTTTTAAATTCCAAATTTTGGGTCCTGAAGAGGCCTACTATGAGGGGTTTCAGGATTGTCCATTATTTCTGGGACACCCTGCAAAAATTACACACAGAACAAATTATAGAAAAATTATATAAAATGAGGTGACAGGACAGGACACAACATAAAAAGTGAAAAACAAATGAACAATCAACCAAAATGTAAAAACAAAACATTGTATAGTCAACGTTCCAAGAATAATATAATAACTGATTCATAATAGTAACTAGCCGCAAGTTCTAAAATCCACACGGGCGAAGCCGCGCGCACATTATAGTAATTAATAAAGTGAATTATCTAAATTTGATTACGCGTGACCGCTTTCTCAATACCCACGCTATATTCTCGGATAAAGGTTACAGGGTGTAATCATTGTGATACATATATTATAATGTTCTTCAAGCGTTGGTAGGTGTTTTAATTTAAATACCTATCGTCTACACCGTTATTGGCACAAAGATAAACCCGGCGTTGAATGAATATTTATACAGACAGAATTGAGATGTAAATAATATAGATCCATTAACGAGCGTTCGCTCTATATTATACCAAAGTTACATGCAAACGTAATTCCTTTGCATTTTAATTAGACTAAGTACCGAAGTGAACTTACTTATGATAGTAAGTTTACTTCGGTAGGTATTTTTTACGTGTAACACATCGAAAGTTTCTTTGCTTCAAATACCTATGACAGAATACTGAGTAGGTACATGTTACTGAAAAACCTACTTATAAACATATAATTAGATTCAAGAAGAAAAAAGAAATGTGATATGACGTAAACAACAGTATAGTCATCAATTACTTTTAAAAGAAAGATTAAAATTAACTACTTATGTTATTGAAAAACCTACTTATAAACATATAAAATTAGATTCAAGTAGAAAAAAGAAATGTGATAGATATGACGTAAACAACATTAGTAATCAATTACTTTTAAAAGAAAAATTAAAACTTATTACTTATATCTTATACTAGACTGTGCGACGGCTTCGCCCGCGTGGATTTTAGAACTTGCGGTTATTGTGACTAAACTAAGATAGTTAGATATATGCTCTCGTGGACTTTTTTGTAGATCTTAATAAGACCTACAAACCCGTAGTACATCATTTTGTTCTCTTGGCAATAGTTTTTGCAGCGCACGCATAAATAGGTTTTCGATTCAATTTTCTTACGGATCCCTAATTTTTTTGAAAATAAAATATAGCCTATAACCTCCCTCTATAAATGTACTATCCAACACAAAGAATTTTTGAAATCGATCAGCGCGATCACAAACAAACAAACAAACTCTTTAGCTTTATAATATCTTGTAATAAGTATAGATTACGCAACTCTGGAAATTGAAAATTAGAGTACCTATAGTTATTTGTTGAGATGAGCTTGATTCGAGGGTTAATTCAAACATATAATGTTCGTTCAACTTAATAACTTATTCTTAATTATTAATGGGAGCGGATGTTAGAAAAAAACTATAACAGAAAACAGTTTTATCGTAGAGGCATTTCCGATTGATTTGATTCGATGGAAATCATTTTTAATACCGAACTGCGTCGGCTAATCTAATTAGATTCCAGCTAGTAGAACTCGAACATAAAAACGATTACGAAGTTGCCATGGACGTGTCGATCTGGCGACAATTATGTCTCACTATCAGATTGCTACCCTACTTCAACAATTATTTATTAATTGAACACAGGAATCATAATATAATTGAATCGGTCGTGATGCCTACGACATTGTAAATGTATGTTAGTAAGGGATATAAATTTATACTAAGTACATCCGCTCCATCTTTGAAGTGAACTTTAATAAGTATTAAAGTTTTTAAATCATTTTGCAATGTTATGATCAAACGAATTATGTCTGTGCATAAAAAACTTACTTCTACAGATAAGTAAAGTAGGCAACACTTTAAATAACGTTGTCTTGGCTTAGAACACTTTATTTTTAAAGTAAACATAACAAAATTTAAAAATACCTATGTGATATGTTGATATTTGTGACCATAGGAGAAGTGATACGTATACCTAGTAAATTTATATTGAATTACTTTTGATTGGTATATTTCATAAAAATATGAGGTGATTATCGTAGAGCATAACATTTATTATGATGTATTATCAAGAACCAATAAAGTTTATCTTTTAAGGGTTAATGACATTCATTAGACTATAATTAAAATAAATCTTTCATTTATGTTAATGAAAGCTCCGTTAGCTGAGCTGTTTGAGCTTGTGGACTACCTAGGTAGGATTTATACAGGACCTGGATAACGTTGTAGATACTTACAGGTTCGCTATCTAATCTTATCATAACCTGTACTCGGGCTCGAGATATAAATACCTCAGCTAGGAATAAATACTTCACTTGCAAAACCAAGTCGCCGTGAATGAGATGTGAGCACATACCAGCGTATCACTCGATTGCTAGTCGAATCGCTATCCAGTTCTTCTAGATAGTGGCCGTCGTTCCAGTAAGACTTTAACGGATGTCTGCTATCGTCGCGGAAGGTGGTTGTCATTCAAAGTGGATAAGTCGACATCGACTATGTATTTATATTATGTATGTGGCATGTTTTGTGCCCAAGGGCGAGCTCGGACTTCGGCATCGGGCGGGTAACGGTATAGTGCGCGGGCTGAGAGGCTGATTTATCGTGAACATCCAACGAACCTATCCGATTTGCATTTAGATAGCGTGGCTGCGGTGGTGAGGTGCCGAAGCGTACGCGCCACGCCGCATCACTCTATCACACGTAAATTGGCTATAAAATTATCCTCAAAGAAAAAAAAATGAATGGCCATCCGCTTCCATTATGATTAAATTGTCTAATAAGAAATTTATTCCCTGCGCCTTCAACCTCTTTCCAATAACCTAACGATTATAACTAAATATACCTACTTATAGATACACAGTGAGATTAAATGAATGATAATAATACCTATAGTGTTTAACGATTTTGTAAAATATGTGTACAAAGTAGGTCGTATTCTTTGTGTGATAATAGTGTACAAGAACATAGTGGTTTCCGATAAGTACATAACTATCTAAGCACATACAAATATCAATTCTTAAGAAAGTGGATAAATGTGATAAAATATTTCTGAAACCTAAATGAAAATGCGATGAGTTTAATTAAGTACAGTCAGATTAATATGTTATCATATGAAATGTTTCCGTACGTTTATAGGTAGGTACATTAAATAAAATAAAAAAAATAATCAGGTAAATAGTCTAAAGCAACAAAGGTGTTGTGAGATTTAAAACATGTACTCTGGATTTTTCCTCTTATTCGGTGCCAAGAAGACGATATATATTTTATTATGCAAAACAGAGAAATACCAGTTTAGTATTTAGGTACTTAAATATATTTTATTTTAATAATTTATAATATGTATTTCATGGTAAATACAGTGTCATAGGACATTCAGTCTATCCAAATATTATTTACGTTTATACCGCCAATGATAAAATTTTGTATGTATTGTTCCGTAATAAATCTTGTCCAAATCCAATTAATAAGAGTAATTCGTGTAGGGCGGTTACGCACTGGTAACGGAAGGTTGACGGCGGCGCAGCTATTCAGGCTGCTCGTAAATTATCGACCTCCGCAATTAGCAGGCGCCGATTTGGCGCATTATGTTCCTACGGAGTACTACGGTACGGAAACGCGTCAAAGTTATTCTAATACGCTTTAAATAAGGCTATTTATCTCAAGACAGTATACAAAAAACAAATTGTTTCTGCCATTTAACTGAACCATGCAAATAGACCGTAGATTCGTAGACCGTAGATAGAAAATTCACAAAATGGATTTCTTATCATAAGATTTCAAATGAGTTGAGGGTGCGTAGGTATATGTATATTCTTTAAATGTTAATTATATACAACAAAAATATATACAGGTGATTTATTCCCGATTAGGGCATGAAGATAATCTGAAAACAAATCTTAAGACATTTTTTCGAGTTTTGACCTTGAAGATGAAATGAAATTTGCGCCAATTTTAATTATCATATTCGTAATCAGCGTGTCAAAATACGTAAGTGTACGAAATTTCAAGAAAAAAGCGGTATGAACTTTTCGGAACTTTATCCAAGGTTTTTGAATAATAATTGTTTTGATTAGCTTATTGGCCTACAATTCTATACAAACACTATTCTTTAAAATTTAAGATTCAAAACGAGATTTCATTATTTTTCTGATTGATTAAAGTCCTACTATCCGATATCTGCCAGACATTAAGGAAAATTAAGTAGGTATATACCTTTAGGTTAAACGATACATTTTTTATAAAATTGTATAAAGTATAAAGTTCCTAATTTGCAAGTTAAATGTTTTCATGCAAATTTTATCTGAAGACGGACACATTTATTAGTTATAAACAGTCTGTAACAGATGGTGTCTATGCGTGTTGCTAAATAACCTACTAAATGGAAATCTTAGGCAAGTTAAGCTTTTATATTCGGTCGTAGCAAATTTTCGTACTCGGGCTTTAATCTTGACTTCAAACAGATATTATCCAATGCTACATCAAGGCATAAAAGGAAGAAGTATACACCCCTAATTGCAAGATATCCGTCAGTATCTCCTACAATATGTAAATAGGCGTCGGAGGTAATTAAATCTTATCTCGCGCCCCGCCATCGCAGCCCCGCCAGGGCAATCAGTGGATTGCTTCGTAAAATGATTGACACGCTAATTTAATAGCGTACCGATAATGAAAACATCCCTACACGATTAATTCATACTTTATTTATCGGTGACAATTACTATTTGCACGGGATAATTGATCGCGTTCTCACAATCATCAACCTGCTGATGAGTTGTTCGCAATTTTTGTACTATTAAAACATCGCGTAGTTGCAAGGCGCCGCCGCCTTGTAGCATGCAACTTACTTGTTTGCAAATAAAATTCTTTACACTCGTCTTCGTCGATTTGCGTCGAGAAAGCTACGATAAATTATTATCTTAATGCGACAAATATTTATAATTTATCGAAGCTTCATGGTGTATTGCGTCGTCTTTTAATTGTTTTGCACACTTTTTAAAGCTGTTGTTAAAACGGTTTGCTGGCAAAAGGCGTTGTTGGTATAACGGTACGCACATTCCAAGTAGGAAAGATTTTGATTGCGTTTTGCTTAGACAAGAAAGTGGTAAACATTTTAGTGTCGTTCACCGAATACTCGTAAATCTTTTGTTAGCTAAATTACTTCGGCGCGTCAACGAGTCAGACAGTTTATCTCGAAGTGCTCAGTTAAACAATGCAGTATCACAGCTGAGTGCACTAAATCAACTTTAGTCATTTCCGTGGGTTGTGTCGCAGATCTTTCGGGCATACCTAATAGCTTCGCGTTTTAATTATAGTTGCAGCATAGTATAATCGGTCATAAATCACGTTATATAGATACCTGCCAGCCGCAACCTGTTTCAATTCGCACGGCACAATGCTCGCTGCGACCGCGCTCCTTATTGTGCACCGCCGGCCCAGGCGACATACCTTTTAATTTATACCTTCATGCTCATTTAGAGACAGCAGCCGAATCTACGAAAACTGTAACGTATCAAAGTTTTTAAAGCCCTGGCTCTAAAGAATTGCAAATTCATTTTAAGTGGCAGTTATGAATTCTCTTTTATTTATTACAAAATTTATAGATAATCTTTTCATTGTTAAGTATGTTTTAGTAGCCTCGTAGCTTTACACACAATTGGCATTAACATTTTATAACGTAGCATCTGCAAAAGACTATATTATGTATACCTGCTATAAATATGTATCTATGTAAGTATGTATCGTCCGTACTGTGTACCTGTGTGTTCTAAACTTCTAACACTCGCTACAAAACCCTTTGTATATTTATTTAATTAAATATCTACTTCGAAGTCTTTTATCAGTACTAAATTATTTTTATAAACTTATTGAATAAACTAATATCACCTTCTAGGCCTTCTAGATATGGGGGTCAGGTACCTAACTTATTTAGTTTAATTAAAGTAATAGCATAACAGCTATGGGGGTCAAGTATCTAACTTATTTAATTTAAGTAACTTTTCCCTATCAAATTGATTAGAGTAATCTTGAGGTGTCTGATATAAATATTGTTCAAGGGAACACACCAAGCTATTAAGTCACGCCTCCTCTAAACTACGGACCACACACGAGCTTTCAAATTGGAAAAGTCAGACAAAACGGAAACGGTGCATTTATTGAGGTTTCAGTACATATATAACAAGCGCCGCAGGCGTCCCGTCTTTCTAAGCTCGTAATTCTTAATAAGACACTTTATGTGACCTTAACAAGAGCCTAATGCGTATTGCGCTGATCGTGTAATTCATTTCGATGTGTTACCAAATCTAAGCACTTGGGCGTATTATGTGGTATTCATATTTAAATGAGGAAAGAGTATTTAAAGAGTTCTATTATGAAATAGACGAAGTACGTAGACGAAGTCGCGGGCATAAGCTTTGCGAACAAAAAAAGGAAATAATTGAAAAGCACAAATTTGTACTGAAAAGCGTTGACGTCTTTATTTTTGCCAGATAAAGCTACGGCTATAAGAATAATCGAGCTACATCTTGCAGCATCTAATTTTTATAACTAGCTGGTACTAAAAATGCAATTGGTTATTATATTTTATTATGTATCCTGGATTGATATTACTTGAATAAAATAAAAAGAAAAATAACAAAACTAAAACAAGATTTACAAGTAATACAATAAGTATTAAAAGACATTTGAATACAGTAATCAATATTCTTTTTAAAATTTGAGGGGCTATTCATTGGTATATATACGAGTATGTGAAATAGATTTAAGGCACAGTGCAGCAGCAGAATACTGTCACGAATAAAGAATATGTTCGTCCAAACTTACACCACGCGATTCAATTCAAAAACATCAATTGATTTCATGACATGTTTAAGTATCCCGTCACACAACGGTCAACGGTTTTGCTAGAAAAAATGGAAAAAGGAAGCGGGATGGTGAGGACCTCATTGAATTTTAAGTTCATGTCAAATGTCAATTTCAGACAATGGGGTTACCTACGCACTTTACACACAGAGGTCACGCACAGCATGCAAAAATCGCATTTAATTTTATTGCATTTTTTTATTATGCATATAAACACGATATAGTTACAAGTACATAATGTGCCTACGATTTAAGACTTCGCGGTATAACTCGATCTTGTCAATAACGGATACAAATTGTGATAGATCTTAGTTTTTACTACGGAATAATGTAATTTCATAAAATTTTGAGATCACCTGAGCGCTACTAGTTAAGTAGACAGGAGACATGACTTATTTAGTGCCCATGTTGCGTTTCCATCTTTAATCTGCGTGGGCGCATATTTCCGAGAAAACATTTCTTGTTGAGCGTATAGGTATAATGCTGCTAAGAAAACAGAAGTAATATTGTTAGCCATACTTATACGGAGAAGAACTCCGTAAATGAATCATCGCATATGCGTTCCTCGTCAGGCCGCAAAAAGAGGTTTGTCGAAAATGCTTCTCGTTCGGTTCGTTCGGAGCTAGCTGCTCGGTTCATGCGAGCAGTGGGCTGTATTCATCCCTTATTTATTTATACTGGTATGAAGAATGTTCCTTTTTTGTGAAGCCATAACAGCGTGCGTCCAGCGCGGCCACAATCCGAGACGGCGAATTCTTTAATGACGAAATGCAGCCGCATTGCATTCCATTTCAGATCCTTAGGCTCATTGCGAGAATGTAAAATAGATTAATAATGGCACATTGTTATTGTGGTTACACATCTATATGTATTATTATTACCTATATACTAAGCTTTTTTAATAATCTTAGAAAAAATCACTCAGTTATTCCATTCACGAAACGAGTTTTTTATTAACGATAAGATTAAAGTGCTGTCTACATACAGTGATATTGCTAATAAAGTCATACAAAAAAACAACAATAGCAACTAATATTAATATGGAGGTTATCGCTCAAAAATTGGGTATTAGCGTATCTGATGCAATATAATTATTAAAATGTATATTTTTATGTTTGTGTAACTTTTGTTTCATGTTTACGATAAGTGTAATAGAATACCCACTTTTTGTATCCTCCAAAAATGTGTTCGTTACGTAGGAATATAATATATAAGCATCCCAACTATCTGTTGAAGTCAGGCGCCTTCTTACATTATTATTAGCGTCTTGTTAGTCAGCTGCTTTCAATGTAAGTCCAGTCTAATGAGTAAATTATTAGCGGGATCAATACTCGTTTCTCTTATCACTGATGATAATACATGCGTAGATTTAAGCCGCTCCCTATACTTTCCCCGCCAGCCATCGCACTTGTCGGGTTAGATAGGTAAAGCTGCGTAGCCTTCCAAGCTAACGTGCATTTCGACATTTCTAGTCTCCATGCAATGCCACGCCATTTAAACATTACGACTATATGTAGGACTACGGGGACGTAGATATCCGTATGTGAGTAGGTGTACAGTAGGTACATGAGACAGGTTAAATGAACCTCCGGTGAAAGTTTTACTTATTCAATTATTGATAAATGTGTGACATGTAATGGTCAATGATTCAGGAAGTTGTTAAAGATTATTTTTTAATCTAAACTTAATCCGATAAGCTTTTATAGTAATATAATACCTACTATCCTGTGCGTATTAGCAGTGATACTTTACGCTATTAATTTGGAGTGTTTTATTTTAATTAATGAAGCAATGGAGTAGAGTGGCAACGGTGAGGATAAGCACGCTAGGCGGGCGCACGCAACCCGACGAGACATGCGTGCCGCTCCGTTACGACACCTACACCAAATTTTTCCACATGCCCGAACATCCGAGATAAGCGGCGGACGACGCCAACGTGTTATTTATTAACGAACCGAATGATCGATAGTTGGACGCGACACCGGACGTGGACGTGGACGAGCGCCTTTCGAAACTCGCCGCCGCCGCCGACACTTTTCTGTACACTCGCCGCGACCTCAGATAAATCTCCATCCGAACAGTCACTCAGCTTCAATCGAACTCAAAATTCTTATTTTTCTCATTGCACGCCGCCCGGAGCGTTTCGATTCCGCGAATCAATTTCAATTTTTAAGCAGTCCGGATATGCCATTCAAATTGATTATATTCAGATCGACAATGACGTTAATGTATTTTCTTATATAACGAACTAAACCTAACCCTAAGTTACCATGCAGCGATTTGGATAGCTCGGTTTAGTGTTAATGGAGTAGTCGTGAAACGTATCAAGGGCAAAGTTATCTGACAAACGGTTGTGGATGAATAGCCGAATCGAATGCTTTATTTGTGTAACAGAGACTCCTTCAACCCTTTGCTCGGAGCCATCCGTTCCGCTCTAGCATACGTCACGTCTTCGTGACAGCTGTGTGCGCAATACTTTCTAATCGCTCTATTCAATAGTCAACGCCAAACAAACTGAGGAGAGGTATCTTGCGAAACTTGAATACTACGAACCGTCGACAATAAAGAAAGACTAATCTATTAATTATTTATTTACCATCACGACAATGCGGTGAAAAAGATGCCTAAATAGATAGAGTTCCATACATGCGAATAAAAGCTCGTAGTCGTGACGTCGAATGGGAAAATCTAGTTAGTTACTGCGGCCATAGTAAACGTTACGTTGGTGTGTTTAAATGTAGAAGTGTGATAGGAAACGGTCGGAAATTCGTGGTTCAGCTGCGCGGGGCTGGTTAGACCAGTCCCGATGGCCTCGCAAGGACCCCAGCAAACCTGTTAGATTCGTTGCTCGATTTTTACGTGCGCACCTACCGGAATCTCATTCACGTGGTGCACCCGCGCCGCCCGCCCCCTGACCCTGCGGCTGCCAGTTAACTCGTCAAATGACTCACGCTTCGGCTGGTTAAATGCCAGAAGCTGGCTTTTCCAGTTTTCTAAACCAATTCGCATATTCTATTCTCGTTTGCCACTAACATGACATTCCGAAACAGCCTATGTTAATCTGGTGAATGAATAGAGAGCTACATTTTGATTGACAGCTACAAATTCATCGCGAAAATCAAATATTGTCATATTGTCACTTCAGATAGTAATAAACAAACGAAACAGTGTAAAGGTTGGGCAATGAAACCGTATATTGTGTAAATCTTATGATCGAAATAAAGATCGAAAAGCAAACACGATGCAAACTCAACATTCTGCTACTGAAACAGGGGTCATTAATGGATGAAGACCATAAGATGTTATCATTTTGCTAATCGATGCTCATCTCCCACAACAATACGTAATGACCTTTCGTGATATCAACAAACACCAGGAACAGGAATCAGGTAGAACTACGATCCGGTCAAACTCGTCCGACGCGTGCTTCCAACATTTTTTATTTATTTGTCTGCATCGTCGGATACCGCTGGGCGTGACGTCAGGCGACCTAAACTGGTTGGCGAGGGAACAGGGATTTGCCTCGTATCCTTCCGGTTCTGCAAGTGGTTTGGACCTGTTCTACATTCAGGTTGCGAGGCAACAAACGACCCTGTCTCGGTGACGTATGGCCACCCGACCGATGATCTCTCGACACGACCTCTCCTCCAAACTAGGCATAGAACCTTGCAAAAATTGCCAGGCCCGAGTGACTTCCGATACTAATTATGAACTGGCTCACTTGAACTGGACACCTGTTCCGCTGACTCACAGCTAGTGTGCACAACAATTAGCCTACGTTGTACGCTGATGGTACCATCAAAGGTCAGTATTCGTACCAAAATGGTCACGCCTAATAACTGGTTCGTAAGTTGTAGTCGATCCAGTCATAAAACAACAAGCTTGGAATACCAGTATCTTA
This sequence comes from Erynnis tages, assembly GCA_905147235.1. Lineage (NCBI taxonomy): Eukaryota > Metazoa > Arthropoda > Insecta > Lepidoptera > Hesperiidae > Erynnis > Erynnis tages. Next base: position 7,626,197 of record LR990073.1, read on the forward strand.
CGCTATGTTAACTCCATTGATTCGACGGAGTCAATGAAATTTGATTGAATGTTATGAGCAAAAGATGTTATTGACGCATGCATTTATGTAATAAACTTATGCAAATTACACGGTGCATTAAGCACCGTCGTTATTATTCAGAAAATACACAGCTACTAGTTGCGTTTTATTTTAAGTGACGCGATGACATCATTTGACATGTAGGTATACCAGGAATCACATCTAGAATAAGTTTACCTATATTTTAGGCAGTATAACTACGCACAAGATACTGTACATATATTATTATACTAAAGCTTTTCATATTCTTGTCCACAGAAGACGCAAGGAAGTGATGGAAGTGAGTGGTGAGTCTTGGCGCGCGTATTACTCAAGCGGGGCGGAGCACCCATTGAGCGCTGCCACGTCGGCGGTCCTCGGCGTCGCAGAGGAGCCGCAGCCGCAGTCCCTCGTCACTGATTATTACAAGCTGCCACCATTGGCCCAAGACACCCATCTCAGTCTGCATAAAGAAGTTTGGCCGTAAGTCTGATCGAATCAAATAAGTTTAGCTAAATCTTAATTAAGTGGTCGGTGGTTATAATCATCATCCAATCAATGATCTAAATAATTTACAGTAGATACCTAACTCATAAATTGTGTTTTATAGCCGACAGCTTTTAGCTTTTTACCGTTGCCTTTTGAAAGGATAGATATGTCAGAAGCATAATAATGAATATTTATGATGTAGGTATGTAGTAAAAGTATACAATATCATTGCTTAGCTGCAGTATATTAGGTATGCAAATTTGTTTCATACGAGTAATTGCAATAAAAGGAGTGAAGTTAAGTTGTGGCTATAAATACATTATCCTAAATAAACAAATAATAATGCGTAAATAATGCAACCATTAACGTATGAGCCAAAAATAAGATCTTTAGCTAACAAAACTTTATTTAAGATGAAACAAAATGTCGATTATCAATGTTTCCGCAAAATCAATCGTTGATTCTCACGGCCGTACATCAAATCGAACGTTCGTGTATCGGAGCAATTATCATTATAATCACCGAATTTTTAGGTGCAGTGAATACGGAATGAATTCGCGTAAAATTTATATGTAAACTATGATAATATACTTCGAATCTTTTGTGTAGGTAGAGGTGTTTTTATGCACGTTCAGTTACAGGCGGGGTCGTACTTGTTGCGACTCTCACGGGCGAATACACTGAGACAGAGGCCGCGTGGCTTCCGGCCCCAACGAAAGGTGTAAGAATAACAAATAATAAAAATGTTAATGTTCCACTCAATAAATCATAAGCGCTCATTTGAATACCTATAGCGGGATTATCGAAATAAGAGTTCGCAACTGCGAAGAATATCTTATCCCCTTTGCCTTCCAACGTATATCATTTGAATATTACCATATCCTTTTAATCCTTTACCTCTACCTGATTGCTATTTTTTTGCAAATAGTTTTTATCGATATCTGCAAATTTATAGGAAATCAGTATTTTATAATAACAGTAGGTATAATCTTCTTTAGCACTCGAAAAAAATTAATTATGGTATAAAATCTTACAACAGTCATTGTTTTTTTAAAATCCTTAACGAGTAAATGATAATATATTTTATTAAACAACTAAATATGAGATATAAAGCGTACTGATTTTATTAACTAAATATTATTATTAACAATTAAATATTATTATTTCGAGATTACACCAAATATTTAAATAAAACAATGTATACTTCTTTACAGAATTAAATTGCTTAAGTATGTTTGTGTATTCAACGGTGTTCCCATAGAAATGCGACCCCGATCAAATTATGCTCGCCTTTTGAAATAGGTTGTTAACAGCATCCCTTCAATGGTGACACAAAAATGAGCAAACCCCGTATCACATTTTTTATGTAGAAAAGAGTGCATAAATATATTCACACTTAAAATATCCCATTTTCTCCTACCATTCTTTACGCATTTTTACATATTTATGAAGATTTTTTACATTTTTACATATTAAAAATAAAGGCATTATAGTAATAATGCCTTTATTTTTGTAGGATCGACAGTGTTGGAACACTTTGGAACCGATTTGGAACACCCATGAAGTATCATGGGTGTTCCAAATCGGGGGTGGGCAAATAGCATAAGTATTGTCGTCAGCTGGTACAATATAAGGAACTAAGCATTACTCTTGTCTACATAATATATTTGTATAATATATTTCATTTCGGTCTTGTCGACGGGGACCGTTTGTTTCGGCATGTCATCCTCGTCACCGTTTACGGGAGTGCATAAATACAAATAATGACAATAGACGGATGTGGCTGGAAGCGGCTCACATTGACAAGGACGCCCAGGACTTGTCTCGGCTCATTGTCGGCACGCGTCCCACGCGCCGGGTCGACGCGCGCTGCTATTTCTCATTCATACATTCAAAATTATAACGAATGCACCAACTCGCCCGCACCCATCCGCGCGCGCTATGTCGCCCATGCGTTTGTATGCTAATCTGTGATATAGTTTGGTGCCAGTGTATCGTCAATTTCGGAGCGCTGTATTTGTTGTTTAAATCGCTCGTAATATTTGAATTGAATACTCTATAGATGTAGAAATTAACTAGTTCGATCCGTATACATATAATGTTCCTTCTAAGTTCGTAGGCGTCGGTGTTTCGTAAATGCATTGCGTAGTGCGCGGGCGACGCTCGGCCGTTGCGAGCAGGACCTGGGCTAAAATTAGAACTATTAAGAGAAAACGTCGGCCATAACCATTAATAGTTGTCGGCGGCTCTCGAATACTCACGTTAGATTAGCATAGAAACACGCGATGGGATGGCTCCGGGAGGGCTTGACCCTGTCACTGTAAGCTCTTGCAGCTAACGGGAAATCAATTTCTCCACGTATTCACAAAACATTACCTACAGAAATGTTTAAAATACAGAAATGTTAAAATATTTTAGAAGAAGATTTGGATCTCTTGATGCCAAACAATAATTTAAGTCAGTTTTAGGTAATCTACATCTAACCAATTGAGCTAGTAAATAATAAATAATAGCTAAATATGTAGTGAGAGATCAATCCTATACCTACTAGATTTGCTTTTTTAACGTTGAGACTGTGTACGCTTAATGTATGCAGTTAAAACATTTTCAGTTAATTTTGTACTAACGAGAGGTGGGAGATCCTCTCACTAGGAGGCCACCGAAGAGTTTTCCGAGAAGTGCCGAATCACAATACTTCATGACTTCTATACCACGCGGCCACGTAGGTAGTTGTATAGTAGCGTCTCATTCAGTTATCTTGCTGACCCGTTCGATTCGATTCATTTTTTTATTTTCGCAACTACTTTTTGTCCTGTTTATTATGCCTATAGACGTTATTGATGCTGAAAATATATCAAATAAACTAGAGGGTGTAGAGAGGCCCCGGAGTTTTAAACGAATAATTTTAAAGTTTACCTATGTAGGTAGGTATATCACAAAGATTTAAATTGTTATATTAATGTTAAAATTTTAAAAATACGGTTGTAAAAGTATCTATCTGATGTAAAGAATGAACAGACAGTTTAGCAAGTATCCACGTCGCGAAGTCGCGGTCGCTTCACAAAAACTCGGGAGCTGGAACCGTGTGACCCATTAAGTCTGAAACCGGTTTCCTCTTGAAGACACGGCTGTATTGTTAATGTCATAGCAGTTAATGCCATTCAATTCCCCTGGAGATACCCGACCCTCTTCTAAAGATAATGCGTAAAAAGATAGTTACTGACATCGTTACGTCCCCCGGCTGTAGCGGTCATCGCGTAGCAAAATAAAATCGAGGCTTGACCGTTCTTCTTGACCATCCTTTATCACTCACCCCATTAAAATTATGGGTTGAGAAATACCATTCTAACGTTTCGGTTACCTTGGCGAAATATTTCGCAGCTGCTATCTGTTGTTATTATTATTTGTTGTTATTATCCGCACAAAGTGTAGCTGATAAGAGCCTACAAGACCGGAAAATGTTTATTGGTAAAGTCATCCATTTATAATGTCTACTATTCGGTGAAATCAGTTTCAACTAAAGACTTGATAATACATTAGTTCCGTCATTCCGTGAGAAAAGTGGCAATAAACCTACATTTAGCCAAATGATATATTCAAATAGAATGGAATTACGTTACTCGCATCCGCTGCAGTTGCCTTCTTCATCTCACTGTATCGCCCAATAGATTTTAATCTTTTCGTCAACGATGTATGTACACACTGTCCTCGCTTTTGATTTTAGTAAAGATTACCCAAGTCAGGAGTGAGTAGATGTCCCAATGGGTTCCGTAAATTTATGCTTTTGTTTAGGTATCTAAACCATTGTTTAGCTGTTCCGAAATAGTTATGGATTGTAACTAGTTGGAGTTCACGCATTCAACGGAATCATTTACTTACAATGTGCAATAAAATTATGTATTAAGCGCTTATTGACAATGAACGTAGTTAATAAATTGCCTACATAATACTATCAATAACAATGTTCAATTAATACCACGTTGAATTAATTTACATGAAACTATTTTGATTTGAGCAGCGCTGACTCGGAAAGATAAAGGTGAAATAGGAAAATATTTATAATTCGGTGTCAAGTTTGTGTAGATAGAGATGGCGGATCTCAATAATCATGATATTTTCAGACTATGATCGTTTATTATTCATAGTTTTTAGGACTAGTTTCACGCAAATAAAGGGAAATATGCCTTATAATACGACAAATTGATGTTTAAGGGTTTCACATTACCTATGCTTAGCTTTAATTATGAATCAAATTTTCAAGGAATCCAAATAAAACGTAAAAGTGATCCGTTGAACTATCACAGCGTATTATAATTCATAACAGATTGGATAAGGGCACAGTAGTGCGGCGCGATGCACATGCGCAGGGGTTACCTGCCCCTAAACATTGTATTGTGGATGTCTCATCATGTGTGAAAGGGTGTTAAGTAAACATTGCAAATAATTATAAAGGCGACTCGCATCTCAACGCTACGTATTCTAATTCAGCATTCATAGAAAACTTATATTTGCATGTAAAATACAGGACACAGTTGCCAAAGAAGGTGTTCATTCTTATCTTTTATTACAAACAGTGTTATGCTAATTTAGTGCAACATGATACCGATATCAGATTATTATCATAGTTTGGGAAAGTTTCCGTTGCATCTTTGGTCCTTACTCTAGGTTGAGGTAGAGTTTTATAGATAGAGTTTTAAAGTAATTGGTAACAACTTTAAAAGTGGTCAGTCATTAACCCACCCACAGGGTCGGGTCTCCTCTCACAATGAGAGGGATTTAGGCCTTAGTCCATCACACTGGCCTAGTGCAGGTTGGTGGACTTCATATGCCCTTGAGAGTTTTTTTTGTGAACTCTCAGGCATTCAGGTTTCCTCAGGATGTTTTCCTTCACCGTAACAGCAGGTGATATTGCATTTTATATTTTAAATTTTATACTGCTACACTCCTATTGATCTTGTCGGTAACTTGGTAGGGTGAACGTTGGTCAACCTGTTATAATGTATATTTTACTGTAAAGACATGTTATCTTCAACCTGTTTTCTGATGTAAACTTACATAGAAACTACATCTACACATATTCTACACTTATTTTATCACATTTTTTTGTTATTTGTTCTCATTTAAAGAAGCCAATTAAAACAGACAAAAAAAGATTGAAATAAGCAATGCCTAGATCTATTCAATAAACTGTAGTTTGTTTTTGCTTCTATTTTATATCGTCTTATTCAGAATAATCTATTTAAATTTATTTTTAATTTCCCCGCATACATAACATCCAAACATACCTACAATGACCTACACTTCATTAAAAAGACATTTTAAAAATATTTCAACTAACAAGGAATGGTACTTTTCGGTAAAAGTCCCTATAAATTCGTATGTTAGAAGTTTTAGATTCGTGACGTTAGGAGTCATTGTTAAGTCGTAGGACCCCAGCCAAGTCAGCTGTCAGCACGACGCGCTTCACTCTATCCCTCGAGGCGTAAGCATTGACGAGTAAACAATGCCTCGAATCCATGAATAACGATTCTACACCACCGCCTTGGGCGCATTGAACTCAAATATAATTCGCATGCTTCGAAAAAGTGGCTGGCCGTGTCGTAATGTCATAACATGAAGTTACATCTCCGTTCGGCATTGCTCATAATTACAAATTAGTTACGCCCTCCGCGTGTTAGTCGCGGCGTGGAAAATTTGCCGATACCTTCTGAAATATTTTATAAGTCGAACTTTATCTTATCGTACGTGGGATTTCACACTCGTCGTGTTCCTCTTACAAATTGTATGCATAAATCGTGAGGAATGAGCAAAGCGAGAATTGCAATCGGACACGGCTGGCGAAGCTGCGAGCTCGCGGGAGGTCGCGCGTCCTGGCCAATTCGGACGCATGAAATAGTGCCACGAGAGGCTCTTATCTAAAATAAACATCTGAGCGCCAATGAAACATGTCTTCAATTATCATAAATCGGCACGCACTGACATCTCCGGACGAAAGCCGCGCCCAGCGTCTCTCGTCGAGGTGACTGTGCTTACTCACATGCGAACAAATCTACATGATTTAATGAAACTGTCCCTGCTGTATTTGTAATAATCTTAAATGAACAGCGAAATAATCAACAGACTTTATCTCTGCTCGGACAATTATAAATAAGAAAAAAGAACTACGCTGCCCTATGCACATAAATACGTTTTTATTTCATAGCTACCACTTTTAGCTGCCTTTAAATAATTATGCTTATGTACACTACATCATATGCATATGTTGCCGTTGGATGCTATCACTGGATATTATGATATTTTTTTGACATTAATAAATTATGAATAATTTGGTTAGATATAGCCTTTTTACCACATTCAAGAATCATCAACATCAAGAAACCAGGCCGGAAATTTAATTATGTAGAAACTATAAATCAAACAAAACAAATCGGGCGTGGCATGTATCGTAGGTATGATGTATTGCGTATATTCCTAGGAAGTAGGACACAAAATTTTTAATTACTTTATACAATGGATCGGTTACTGATTACCTAGGATATAAAAAGCATGCTTAGATATTGCTTATGACGCCCAATGCAATGATAACTGTCTACAACCAATTACCTAGTGCTTCACTGCAGGGCAGGACAGCTGCAGTCTTATATTCTGCCGCGATGTCGGCTCTCTCTGTGTGTTCTACCGACTTTACTTTGGTGAGTGCTCCGCGGAGCTATACGGGATGATGCCGACATCGCCCTTTCTTCGCTACACCACCCGCCGGAGACTGAAATTCCACCCTCATCATCTGGATTCGTGGCGTTCCTCCACAGTCCGTTTTTCACGTACGTTTTTGCCTCGTACATGCAAACTTTGGAACAGTCTTCTGGCTGATGTATTCCCGCAGGCCTATGACATGGGGTTCTTCAAGAAGGGCATAAAAAAGCTCTCCTTCATAGCCGGCGACGCACTGGCGACCCCCCTGGTGTTGCACGTGTCAGTAGGCGACGGTGACCACTTACCATCAGGTGGCCCGTCTGTCTGTTTGCTTGCTATATTTATAAAAAAAAATCCCAGTTATATAGGGATTTTTATGAATTTTTATGAAATTTTATAATGCATATTTAGTGGGTCTGAGAATCGGCTACTGTCAATTTTTCATACCCGTAAGTGATAATGGTTGTCCACACCTAACATTTTTATTTTATTGTTTAGACAAAGTTTTTTATATTTATTTTTCAGTAATGTGGCATCAAAAAATACATACAAACCTACATTTTCATCCTTCTATCAACAACCCCTATTTTTAATGGTCGATTTTTAACGCCCGATACTTTAGCTGACCCCGCAAACAACGTTTGCTAGCTAGTAATATATAGATTAACCCAAATACTGAAAATAAACCAAAAATATTACGTCCAGACTCAATGCTAGCAATTTCCTCTTTGTTTAGACCAAACTAGACATCCAGATAAGATTATCATACAACACATAAGTATATTATTTTTCTACGAAGCTGTTTATAGGTTGTAATAATATTGATTAATACGTGATACTGTTTTATAAAAACAAAAGGTTTTTTAATCTTAAATCTTAAATTAATAATTTAATAAAATATATGTTTGTGTAAAAATAAAATGTATTGCAGCACTATTATAAATTTCAGAATTTATTTATGATTAGTTTTAGGTATACCAATTGATTACTTATTAAACAAATACCAAATTTTGGTTTTTGCACGGCACTCGCCACCGTAACCGTAAACCGTATTTAAACCAGTGTGTTTGTCTATCAGACGAACCAATACAGCGCCTCTAGCGGCTACGTGACAAACTATTTTTTACAGATTCTGACTGTTGCTACGCTCGCTAGTGCGTGTCTGCGTGGATTGCTCGTTGTTAACAGTACTAGATGATTTTTGATACTCGTACGTACTTTTTAAATTTTGTACACATAGCCTGAAATTGTGCCGAGTATTCGTTGCCGTCGTTGTTCAATTTTCTTCAAAATCTTTCTCGTGCAGCTAGCGCCAACTCGTGTGCAGATAGCGTCATCTAGTTTTCTTTAAGTATGTTTTTATTTTACTTCTTTGCGAATTTGTGAAAGACGGAATATTCCTGCACTAAGATACCGATTATATTACCTTTGTTTAAACCAGTAGGTACAACTGGTGCTACTTGATATAATATTAAGCGTGGTACTAAGAGTACTGTAGGAAGTTTATATGAGTAAAATCAGACCCCTCTTTCCCAGTGGGCACTTTGGGCAAGTGCCCAGGGCCCCGCGATCGATAAGAGCCCCCCTCAAATCAAATATAAAGTTCCTGTCAGATCACCAAACGATAACCAATATTTAGTTCTAAAAAACTTATATAATCCTAAGAAATCGAACCTTAATTACTGGCTACAATAGGGGCCCCATTATCTTAATATGCCCAGGGCCTCCAATGGGTTAAAGACGGCCCTGAATAAAATTACGAGACATTATCTAAGGATGGCACTTTTTTCCACTTATAAAAAGATATGTCATAGAGAATAGACATAAGGTAAAATTCAGGTAGACAACAGAGGACCACGGGAATCCGGGAAGGAACCTACTTACAGATATAACTAACGTCTACGGTAGTTTTATGTTACGATCATCTTATTTTTGTCGTAGACTTCGTAGTGTCGTCAACGTCTTATAGTAGGTATGCCGGGTTAATATTTTTTGAAGCATCAATAAGCTCCAATACCTACATTAAAGGACAATAAGATGATTATTTAGTAGTTTATAGGTTTATTTAACGACCCGCAGTTGTAGGGGCTGGTATAAGATTACATTCTTATGGCAATTTCTTAAAATTAGGTAGGTAGGTACGTGTTATTATTGTAGAGTTTTACTATTATGTCATTGAACTTTTATATGGTTGCTATTATATTTAGGATTTTAATTTTTTTCCTAAACTATACATGAAATTGCCATGTCGTTAAATTTGATCGTAAAAAATATCAAAGTTAATTTTTACTGCTCTCGGCAGTGAATTATTCCTAGAATTTTTTCACTGAATACAACCTACGTGTCCAAAGTAATGTTGTGGCTAAATGGGAATGGAGTTTTTGTCTTTTTTTCTAACAATGTATGTAAGTAGATATTAAGCCATAAAAATTTAGTATTAGGATCGTAGAGGAAAGCTAGTATAATAGTGTCGACTTTGCGCGCGCACTACCAGGTCGGTCGTAGAAATAGCGGCGCGCGCGCATTGTCGCCAATCACGCCTGTCTCCCCTCCGCAGGGCCGGCGGAACACTGAAGGCGGCCAATGGCGCGCACGGGGCGGAGCTGGGCGAGCTGTCGGGCCTGCTCCACGCGGGACTCGTGAAGCGCGAGCCCGAGGATCTCAGCCGCAAAGTGGTCGAGGAGCCCGAGCCGCACGCGCTCAAGCCGCCGCGACACAAGGTGCGTCACACGTTCGTACGCCGCCGTCGCGCGCGCACGCACTCACACACTTCCCTTACCGGTTACTCATGTATTATTTATCGCGGATAGCGTACGATGTGCCGAGCACCTCGCTCGAGTCGCACTAGCCGCGCCCGCCCGCGCCCCAGTCAGGCCGGCCAGCGCCGCCCGCCCCGTGCACGCCGACATAGGTGAAACTCGTGGACCCCTGGACTGCAAGGGATTTTTTTCATAATTCTTCAGTGAACGTGTCAGATCGAACGTTCTTAGTGTACGTGGCTGTGAACTGTGTAAAGACGCGGCATGTACGCGTCGACGTTAAGGAGCGGACAGTTGTCGTGGGAGAACGCGTGTAACAGGCGCGTGTGTCCGCAGGTGGCGGTCGGCGAGCCCGGCGAAGCGGCGTCGCCCTCACCGGTGCCGTCGCGGGCGTCCTCCGCCGGTTCTCTTCTGCCGGACGCCGCGATGTATGCAGCGCAAATGTTCGCGCCGCCCGGCACGCCGAGTCCCACCCCCTACGGCGACCAGTATCCACGCCAAACCACCACCTTCGCCGGCGAACCCTACTATAGGGAGTACTTCGTCGGCGAAGGTTACCAACAAAGGGCGGCTCCACCATATGGCGACACGGACTCGGCCTCGGCGTCCGCCTTTGGTGATCGATACGCCGCTCCTCGATATCACAGCAAGAGTGTAATCGCGGCCGCTGGCCTCACCGTGGACCTGCCGTCGCCCGACAGCGGCATCGGAGCGGACGCCGTCACTCCTAGAGACCACACCGCTGTTCAGCAGGTCGGTGCTACGACGGTCGAGGGCGCGGGCGGGCGGGCCATTCATACACACACACAAGCAAATTTTATCACTTTACTCACAATTTACGTGCTTCAGTGCGGACATGATCACTACAGTTATCTTCATATTAGGTATATTTACATTTATCATACACGTATTGTTGGGCACGGCTTCTACCAATATTGAAAACTTAAATTAAATGTCAATAAATTTGTCTAATGAAAATGCAAAATGATTCGAATGAAAATTAAAAGTAACGGAAATTTCAAGCTTATCTCTTTAATAAGGTTATGCCCTGCAATATTACAAAAGCCCACCCGCGCTCTATGTCTATTTTTAATTTAATTCTAATTTGAACTTAAAAGTATTTATTAAAAAAGATCATTATAAAGTTCAATATTTTGTGATATCTAGACATACCTCTGTCAAGCTGTGGTCATTATGTCTAGACATATGGTGGGACACATGGGAATAAACAATTGGGCCTTACATCTAGATGTAGATGTAGGGACCAATTGTTTATTATTTTCATCATATATCTGTAAGAATATTATGATGGAGATGTCCACATACTACCAGCTGCTATTCGTTTTAAAGTTGAAAAGCTTCAGACGCTACAAAACCTAATGTCATCATAAAAAGACAAACTTAATCTTGAAGATCGTGTTGTGCGATTCCACGTCCAACGGCAAAAATGATTATTAGAACGGTATATTATAATATGCTAAAATCACGGAAGCAAATTATAACAGATTATCCTCCTTCGAACCTCATTAGAAAGTTAGATAAATAACTAAGTTTTTAATATATTTTGCACATTTAATTTATTAGACTTTTTTTTAATAAACAGCAGTTATTTGTATGATAGCGAGTAAAAATTCGGATTTTTTTACTTCTAAGGGTATAATATAAAATCCTATAGGTAGTAGATTTTATGCATTTTTGATTTATTATTGAAACTACAAATGTAAAGTATTCCAAAATAATAAGAAATCCCAATCTTATCAAGTAGTTTAATGGCACTTTAGTTAGCCGTAAAGTAACTTTTCTTCAAATTCAATCAAACCTAAATATCTCGAAAACCGTTGAATTTTGCATAGAGCTTCGCATGGCTTAAATGATTGCTTTTGAGCTTATCTACACGCTCTTAGCGGGAATACTTCACATAACATATCACCGTGTATAGTGTAGCACTTTGTTGACATTGTCTAGTAAGAATTAAATATTTGCATAGAGACGTCCAATAAGAATAGTTGGCAATGGGATGCAATAAATTTATGACTATTAAATATATTACAAAAACAAATTGACATGACTACGAGTATATAGGTTAAGCTTTTACAACTAATTGCTTTTGAAGGACTCATAGTTCCTAGGTGTGTCGCTCACGAACTGCGCGGTAAGCAGGTAGGTATTAGAATGATCTAGATCAGACCTTAGCTACTATTGTATTCAGTAAATAAAACGATGGCAAGAGGCACTTAGAACTATAGCAAGGAACATTTTCTAAGCCTGCAATAATATCATTCAAAGTGACACAGATCGGCGAAGTCTAATGAACACAAATGCCTCTTCGTCAATTATAGTTTACGTACCGTTTATAACAAAACAATAGTTATTTTCTACTTACCCTATCTCCCAAGTAAAATAGGAATTTAAATGATTTCTGTCAAAGTAGACATTAACGCAGCGCATCGCCACTAAGGTGACGTAGTCGTAACAATATTCTAATTAGAAATCATTATCATAAGTTAATAGCTATTTTAATGCTAATTTATGAATGATTAATAAATAAAAAATTTCAAGACATACGAGCATGTTTTTGTCGTTAAGGAGTACCTATTATGTAAATAATGAACAACTTTACTAATGAAATACTTATTATGTACCTATACTCGCGTTTCCTTTTGATATCATGTTTTAGATATATACTTATTATTTATTAATCAACACCCACATTTTATTTTATTCAGTAAAAGCACAAAATTTCGACATTATGTTTCGAATAAGGTACTACAGTAGGTAATACAGATTTCCTTCAAGGTAGATAGATAGGTACCTGCATAATATTTTACAAGTAGAACACCGTGAAGTAATTACGACTTTTGTGTTTGGGTTGGGGTCCCCTAGCTATTGAGACAGCTTTAAAATTAATTAATTATTCTCTTAACCAACAATGGTTTTACTTACGTAAAAGCTCACAATCATAGAGTTTTTATCCTGGTCGCGGCCGAATGTAGTAATCACTTACGAGCCGAGTGGCAGCCTCCACAAAATTTCGTCTGAATTACTAAAAATCATACACATGAACATTTCAGACCATTGTTAATTTTATGGAAATTAAAGAAAACACAAAAAACTTTAACCAGATACCTAAATGATAAATTTTATTTATTGGTACGAGTAATTGTCGAAATATTGTAAAAATACCATTAAGTGACAAACTACATACTTTTAAATCTCACATACCTACTAGATTTTAGCTATTATTTCTAACTAATAATTATAAATAACTAATAATAATTGGTTCTCGGCCTGCTAATTACTCAAATAGTAACAGTAAGAGAAATGAAATGCAAAATATACACACGTGGCCTGGCAATGAATGGCCTCTAACAACCTCAACACCAACTAAAATTTATTCTAATCATTAACATCATTAACATTATTTGTATATTGATATGAGTTTTTGTAGATATTTTTTATTAGTGACTATGATCAAGCGTAAATTGAATTTGGTTTGAAATATTTGGGTGAAATATTTATGTTTCCGTAGAATATCTAAATAATTTAAAAGTGATTATAAAGGAGGGATTAGCTTTAAAGAATTTTTATAAATAATTAGATATTCAATATCAATAAAAAAATTAAGTAAGTATTTACGAGAATTATAAGTTTAATATTACTTAGCTAAAGTAACACAATATAAACATAAATTAAAAAGGATGATAAAAAGTCGGATTTAAATGATAGGTACAGTTAACAAATAGCTAGTATAGGAACTTATAAAACAAAGGCGTTTTTATAATTTAACCCTAAAAAACGCACCCAGCAACCCAATAAATATTAAAACAGTTATTACTTTACTGAAACTCCTTACACATATAATCTTACATGTAACACCCGCAAATTGCTAATAAATACCTAAATAATATTAATGACCTATATTTTCATATCAGCAAGGTACACATTGTTATTACTGTAAGAGTGCATAAATATTTGCAGCCCTGGTCACCAGACGACGTCACCGATGGCGGCCAGGTGCCTTAGCAATTTGCGGGGGTTATAGAGGAAGTCCTATAGAATCTGTTTTTATTTTTAATGCTATTTACCGTGAACAGTCGTTCGAGTACACGGTGATATGCCAGCAGCCGGGCGTGGGCGAGGACGGCCGGGGCACCCCGTCGGCACACCACTCCCCTGCGCAGGCTCCCCGCACCCGACCCTGGCACGACTTCGGCAGACAAAATGATGCTGACAAAATACAAATCGCCAAACTGTGAGTACCTTTTTTATTGTTTATGATCTGCAAACGGACATGCACAACGCACGTTCAACTTTGTTTAATTAAATAGGATGGAAATTATATTTGATGTCGTATGTTACTCATGAGGACTCCATAGTTCGGCAATCACACCTCTCCAACCGAAACATAAGACATTTTGCACCTTTCTGTTACCTTAGATACAGCCTTCTAGTAGTTTAAGGAACACACGAACTCAATCAATTTATTCTTATACTTATATCTTAAATTTTCTATAGAAAAGACTTTAACGGGTTCATTAGAGATGAGTTGTTAAGACTAAATTTTAAACCTCAAATTATATTGTGTGTACATTTGTAAAATCAACAATTAAAAATAATTATATTACATATCCATTTTCGAAATCTAAATAGTGAATAAGATTTTTAGACTCCCAATAAACTATGAGTCGTTCTATGGATAACCGTGAGAAAATTATGGCCCTCACATTGATAGAAACCACATAAAACACACCTGTTCTTCATTGTTATACACTTACCTACCCGTACGTACACTATTACTTGAACACGAGGTGTTAACTTGAACTTCGTGATCTAAGAATACACCAGTAAAAGTGTGTAAATTGGTAATTTCCTAATTTCTTCTCCGAAACTAATTGTCTTATAACTATCCAACATAATGGAACACTCATTTGATGGTTTCTTCGAGTAGGTAATATTTGTTCATGAGTTTATGTGTTACTCAGGTTACAGGTGTTACTTTCTAGAATGTCAACAAAGTATTTTATAAAAAATTGAATCTGACTGCATTTCTTCTGAAGATTAAATAATTTGGAAAAAAAATATATTATAATAATATATTTCGAAGGTCATTGTTTTTATTTAAATTAGTAATTTACCTGCCTCATTGCCGTAACTGATTCAAAAATTACTTCGCAATATCTTAAGTAACCGTTAAATAATAAATTGTTATCTATTTCATGCAACTATGTAGTAGGAGATTTGGACACGTAAGTATTGTATTTAATGCCTACTATGAAACTTCTAATTATTCCATTTTCTTTAAGTCCCACTGTTGGATACTCTACCAATATGACAATGTATATCTACACTGCTATTACTGGTTGAACCTATGTCGGACCATAAAATATTAGTAGATAAGATTCACAAAATTTAAAGACTTTTACTTAAATTCTTAGTATTTACATAAAATTTATCTAAAATTAGGAAAAGTCCTGAGAGGAACTTGAAAATAAATCGCTAAAATAGCGGAGCGAGGCGGGACGGAAAGAGTCGTCAACATGATAAGTGCATTAGCATTATTATCTCGATAATTACTTGCTTGCATTTGGCCCAAATAACTCGGTCGCTTCTATCGTCTTAAATTACGTTCGGTTCCGATACGCGCTCGTTCTTTGACTGATTACAAGTCCTCGCTTCAACATCCAAGTATTTCAACGCCTTCACAAATGTTTGGACTATTACTTACCATCCGAGTGCTCCGCGTCTGCCCAAGTGCCCAGCCGGGCAGCCGTCTTTCAATGCCCGCAATATCTACCTTATTTACTCGCTCAATGTTTAACATCGGAATGAACTCTTTAAAAGCTTTAACTTAATCAAACTGCGTGTACATAGGTAATTATCACTACAAAGAGGCATCGAATATCTAGTGATGGGCTTTAAAAAGTACAAAATTACGTCGTTAAATGAAAAGAAAGGAACAAACAATTTCGTGCTCGTTGGTTCGTCGTTCCTCAGGATTAGTAGTAGCTAATTATTTATAAATGTATAATAGGTACGAGTATACCACAAACGGTTTAGAGCTACAAGGCGGCAATAATGTCTTTGGATTGCGGTCTATACCCGATTCTAACATCTGTCCGCTTTGAGTAAAATTAAAGCGGCAATCCTCTTGCGAAGTTTTCGTTACTGTTCAGTGATATTGGATTATTATTTATTATGATTATGATTTATATGATTATTATGATTCAATAAATTTATTATTTGTTGTATACGTTTAATTAAGTAAAAGAAAATAAATGTTGTAGGTTCACTTTTGTATATTATTAGGTATGTAACTTTCTAGAAACGTTGACCGCAAAAGCTGATCTATGAGACATACGTTCAACACTAAGTGAATCCTAACATCATTGTTAGTATAACGAAACTGCAATTTTATTATGCGGTAGCAAGTAGTGTTGCTGTCGGCAATATTTTTTTTTGATAATTAAATTTAACGGAACTAAGGCAGGGAATAATTTACGGTGAGCGCTGCTGTGTCGCTCCTTGCTGGCGGCACAGCCGGCAATCAGTCTGCCATTACGCTACCTAAACGTTCTCATTAAACTACCGCAGCGCAGCTTACCTCGATGCTTCTACACCCAGTTTTCCTTCCACTAATATGTTGTACATATGTAAATTTACTACAAAATGAGCTAGACTTATTAGATACTATTGAGCTCTAGGAAGCTGGCTACCTAGAAAAGGGATAATGAGTTAAATGCTGCCTATCGAGATAATTTTATAATAGCATTTATAACTGAGCAATGTCTTAAGATACTACTCTTTTAGGTATAATTTCTATGAGAATTATTTAAAGACTAGCTTCCGTTCGCGACTTCGTCCATGTAGGCCTAAAAATTTAAGCTAGAGATAGATAAAAAGTATCTTATTAATCTAGTTTATAATCTATCTGTGTACCAAAGTCCTACAAAATTTGTTCAGCCGTTTGGCGTGAAACACTAACAAACATCCATCCATCCTCACAAACTTTCTCATACTACTTTCTCATACATAATAACGCATACATTCAGTATTTCAGTCTTCGATGCCTAATTTAAACTTTGTACGGCGATTGTAGAAGGGTAATCGTAGCATTCGTAGCACAAGTCTTTGTGATCGGTGCGTGGTGAAGTTTAAGTGGACCTGATTTATGCGCATCTAATTTGGCGGTGGAGCGCACAGGCTCTGCGGGACGCCGCTCGGTACTCTTATCGCGGCTTGCGTTTTTATTGTGAGCACTTTGTTGTTGCTACGTTCCGAGACTTTTTGTCCGCTCATCAATTTCCGCGCCTCACCGATTGATTTATTCATGAAAGGGCCTCGCCTTCACGCAGGAAGTGTCTTTTTTCGGTCGCTGCGTTGCTAAAATTTGTAATGAAGCTCATTCGAAAACAATACGTTATTTATTACAGAATACGGCCAGTTTTGTGGCTCCCAGGCGATAATGTATCTGATTTTCGCAGAGTATCGTTCGTACGCTGCGCACGCCATTAATTGATGATATAAGTATTCTTAATCCGAATTGTATGTCAATTGTTCGTTAGGAAAGGATAAGAATAGTTCAAATGACAATGGAGAGTCATGACACAAATGGAAATTGCGGTTGGAATAACTTCCAGAGAATCAGATAGGCGAGCACCGCTGCGACCGATCCGTCAATGTCGGTCTGCGTTTGCATTACACAGCCTTTATCTGCTCGAGCTCAGTTTAAATCGCAAACATCAGCGGGGTTGTTTACCAAATTGTTTTCAATAAGCTTTAAGTAATGGTGTAACTGTGACTCAGGTATCGAACCGACGCAAGCTCGCTGTACATAGATTCGATTTCTGATTTATTCATAGATTAAATAATCTGTAACGATTTATAGCCTTTTATTGTGTTACATAAGCAAAGGCGCAATACAATGGAGCTGGTCGATAATGACATCTTTTCCTAGTTAGTTAGGTGTGCGCCGCTCGCGCTCGCGCTGTCCAGACGTGGGACGAGATCGGCCGGCGACAACCGGCGACAAGGCACAAAGAGGCGCGTGTTGCGTTCGGCCGACTCACGCGTGGCCCCTAATGACTCGCGGCACGCGATCGCTGCTAAATTAGCGGGCTTTTCCTTCCGCTGATCCCGAGTGCAGGAAATCGCGAGAAAACATAGTTTTTCATTACGTGCTGCGAACTGGATCTCCACGCCTTTATGTAACGACGCCGCTGACAAGCTTTACTGGCAGCGCAATTAAGATTTCCACTTTTTGCTTACTTTTATTGCTTTACTTCAAGGAAACTTTATTGTCGAGAACATGTATCTGTAGATAAGTATCACAAAGAAGAAATCGCACTTTTTCTAAATGATACAGAAACCAGCTCTTTGTCCACTTAACTTCCAACAAATGTCGCAGCGAGCGAAGCCTTACCTACTGTGCTACTCTGTAATGTGCAACTTTTTTAAAGTTATCTTGATCTTAAAAATACAAGACAAAAACACATCATGTGTCGCTCGGTCTTATCTAATATAATGTTTTCGATGTTCTTATTCTTGTTATCTCTTGTTCAGGTTTTCACCGTATGGATTCAAGTACCACCTAGAGACGGCCAGCAGTAGTTCGCAACGACGTGAAGATGACCGCATTACATACATCAACAAGGGTCAGTTCTACGGAATCACCCTCGAGTACATTCATGACCCCGATAAGCCGTTGAAAAATCAAACTGTAAAGGTAAGCCACAAAAAATTATATAAAAACACTAAATTGGCTCAAAATATATTGTTCTCAATGTTAATGCGCGTAGCAAAATAATATAAGCGTCGACGGTAGAATACAAGAATGTAGGTAATATGAGTATTCGTACCTATCTAAAGGAGGCCCACTATCAATCGCGCCAATTGCATAGCCATTTGAAGTATTTTAATTCGGCGCTGAAGCGGAACGATAACAAATTTACACGTTTACAGTATCAGCTCAGCGTTGTACAGAATCGTTTCAATGAGTTATTGTTGCATTATGCAATCCCCCTATAAATCAACATCAGCAGTTTATCGATATTAGCTCAATGCTTTAGAAATAAATACTTAATGATACTAGTGTTGCTTAGTATAATAAAAGCTTATTTATTAGGCAGATATACAAATTACTATTTTGAATAAATATTACACATTAAGAAAAAAAAGAGGAAGAAAGTAAGTCAATAATATCTCAAATTTAGTTTTTAAAAGCTTTTATTTAACTTGCAATGTATGTTCGGGTTGGTATGTTTGTTCGGGTGGAATCTTTGAACTCAATTTTGAAGTAGATATCTTCAACCAATTGAGCTGAAATTTGTTTCTGATTGTATACACGTTTAGTTTGGATGACAATGCACGATATGGTTTGTGACGTCACTCTAAATCCAATATGGCGGACCATCCAAGATATTGGAATAGTTATTTTTAATGCATTTTTACAATATGGGTATCAAATGAAAGGGTTAATTTAAGAGTAACTCGAAAAAATAAAAGCATTTTTTTAAAAAGTTTTTTAACTTATAACTTATTTGACACTAATTAATAAGTAAAACTTAAAACACGCATTATAAAAAATATAATAAAGCAATAATAGGAACTATTAAAAGTTTTATAGTATTTTAAATTATATTAGGTACTTGATCATATTGAAGTCTATGGTGAATGTGATGTTTTCTCTGCGTGCAATTAATTACACCATCTATGAGTTTATAGCTTACAATTGAATCACATTTTATTGCGTTCTATTGTTTAATAGATGAAATTACTTCAAAATAGCTATGATCTTACCTTAATAGTAAGTTTAATGGTGTCTTTAATTAATACTTAATACTAAATTACACAGTTACACTGTAATAATTATATCGACTCGTAGACGTACTCGTCGGATTTTATTCGCATGTAATTCAATATTATAGAAACAATATTTATGAATTTGATCAATTGTTTTTACTTATATCTATTGTGTTTTAAGAATACAGTTTTCAGAAGATATGTGTTATGTTATATTCGTGTTTCTGTTTCAAATAGAAACAAGAATTTGTAGTTACATATTTGAGTGGCTAAGTCCCTTAACGGTTAGCCGACCGGATGTTTACCTCTCTCGGATCTTAGAAAGCTTGACCACGCACTTTAGAGGCATGAGCAATCGTAAAACATGACCGCCGCCCAGCGTTAAGCATCTCTATTTAATTTTCAATTGCATATTCATACTTATGTATAACTTGAGTAACAGAAATAAAATTATTTCTTTTACACTAATTTATCTAGTGTTCCTAATCGTATTGTTGTAATTTTTTACATGTACAGATACAAAAGTAAACTGTTTTTCAGTTTGTTCAGTGCCGGCAGCCAAGAAATTTTATTGCCGCTCACAATAATAATCTCTTGTGTGGCACAATTAATATGCAGAAAAGATCAGATTTTGAACTCGTACCTAAAAGTTTTTTGTCATGCTCACAAAAATGTGTTAAGCTTTATTCTTAGTGCAATGTTCTAAATGTCAGTGTTCTCATTATTATCGTGTCTGCAAACGTGAGTATACCTAGAATGGATGCAAAAAATATTATTGTACAAAATATTGTGACTCCTTGTTAATACTATCCGCCTCTCCTTCAGGGTCTTCTGACCGCAAGCAACGTGTCAATATCACTCCCTACTACCTAGTCCCGGTTCTCGCTTCATGGACACCATCGCAAAAATCACTTTCAAAACCACTACTTACTTTGTCTTATTTTAAAACCTTGTTATTAACATTATCCGGTGAGATTTAATTTTGCAATATAATATATTATGTCAGTGAGACATTTGACCAAAATATTTTTTCGTCATTTTTAAGATAAAAAGTAAGGAACTTGCTTAACGTAGAAATATAATATATTTGTTATAGTTACCTACTTGACAAGTTAAACGAATAATCAGCCATTGACTTTAAAAAAATTGTAAGAATGGGTCTTAGGTATAGTTGGTACCTCCCTTATTATCGTAGGTACTTTTATTAATAAGAGTTATTGTTTTGACGTAAATAAAAGCAACTAATCATAACACCTATCGCCTTTAATTTGTGTTACATAAAAACGCAAGTAAGTATTTTAGTAGGTAAAGATTGACAGCCCAACAGGTATCTAGACTAAAACTTACCTAAAAACTAATGTAACTAGTACCTAATCAATCTTTTAAATTCAATAATTGAAACAATCAACTGAATATTTATAGCGTGTACTGGTATCTACGTGTCAAGAATACGCAATAGTAATTGTTTTAATTAAGTAGCCTATTAAAGATGACTTGTATAGCATAACAATGGTCGAGCATTATGCCGTGAGAAAATCTTCATAAATACACAAAAAATCATTGCCACGATGGATTGGTGTTTTTTCCGTGGAAATCGGAAATACCCTGGCATTATTGTTTTCAAACACTTCCCTAGAAAACGAGAGTAAACAGCAATGGGACAATTTAATTGCAACCAGTATTAATAATAATTTTACAAGATTTCTTGAAAAACCAGAAAGTCAAGTCCATGCGATCTGGTTAATCTTGTTTCGATAATCACATATATAAACTTCGAGCATTGTCATAACGCGAAAATGTAGGGATCTTCTCTTGCATAAAATTACCTACTCAACTTTATTCTGTAAGCTGACTGCACGTTGAACTTAGCATAAATATCAACAAAAACTACAATTTTCTTTTGGACAGCGAGAGCATTTCAAACACGCTTTATCTTTATTCAATGGGCTTAGATCTAATAATCAGAGATACAATGCGACATACGTTTGAAGTTATTATTAAGGCAGTAAGTAGGCCGCGAGTCCGCGTACATTCAATACGAAGTTGGATAGATATAGAGCGCTTATCTCGCCGCAATCGAGCCTGCATTGTATAGCCGCGCCCGATAATTAAGACGAAGCTTTTGACATTCGCCATATAGGAACACAATGACCGCCGCGGGAGCCAGTCGCTCGGATACTATCGCTGCCTTTAAACAATAACCTTACTGTATTTATATTATTATGATATAATATAATTTCGACGCGGCAAACATCGTGTTTCCTTAACGAGCGCCCATGTAATTTCAATGAGAATAAAAATGCCCAGACATTCTTATGCATATTCCTATTAGTCTCATTATAGAATGTTAGTTTCTTATACACATTGTAATATTACGCAATACTTACTGCAGTGTGTAAGTTATACCCACAAATGAATTTTAGTTACAAATCTTTATATACCTACTAGGTATATGTTCAAGTCTATCGTTATTTTTAACGATATTTATATTGAGTCAGAAAAGTATTGAAAATCATACATTTCTACGAGCGCAATTATAATCATTAGTTAAACCACGTCTGACAGTTAAAAATTCACACGCGATGCGAATGTGCTCTGCGTGTCGAAAAGCTTATATCCCATAAGAAAATTTAGTAAAAAGAGAGATTTGGCCGAGCGTGCATGGCGCGATCGTAATTACGGCTGGCACCGCCTTGTTTCGGCGGAGCTTTGGCTTCGACCGATATCATCGGACCTGCTATTTTCTCTCAGCCGTATTCAAAATTAACACCTAATTAATCTATAATCGCTATTGTACAAACGGAAGCGTTATACGAAGTGTCTTTACAGAAATACATTCACCATTTTTTTTAGTTATTGTATATGTGGTATAAATCCATTATGATTCTCGCATATTTTTTAAGCAAGTAAGTAGATATTCTAGATATTCGTGTACCTACAATAACGCACCGTTAGTTTAAAAGCTTTTGTTAAAGAGTGTCGTACTCAATTTTCGCACGCTTCTATGTTTATTTGCATTTCAATTCAGCTTGACAAATCGAAATTTAAGATGATTCAAAAAAATCTGCGAAGGGTTAACTCTAAAGCGTTTTATTCAAACTTTAAGACACAAAAGTTAATCGATCAGTCACAAAATGGAGCAATTAATCATCATCCTCACAAAGAATTTTGAATTTTTTCTGCAACGAAAAGGGTGGCATAATCATGTTACACCTCTTAATAGGCCTTACAAATATCATACGCAAATATTTCTTTTACTACCTACTTACTTTTCTCCATCATTTTTGTCACATTCCTATTTAATGCTGAACTGGAAATATAACTAAATCACAATAAACTCATCAATCATATTATTACATATTATTTATATTAATTTTATATTATTTACTATGACTCATAATTTAAAATGATATTTGTTAAGCAAACACTTTAACAAAAACCTTACAATAAAATTTGTTCAAAAAAGCTGGTTATATAAATAAAGAGACAACAGGCAGATTTTATAACCCTTTTGTACTAATATTAGATGATTATAATTACTACATTTTTTTACATACTTACATGGTTGCCTACTAAATTATCTAAGAATTTTATTACTCCTTTGGAAGATAGATAACAGGTAGATATTGTATGAAAACAGATTACTGTGTACTTACAAGTAAATACATTAATTATGGCTTAACGATTTACATATGAATGTCATAATATAATACCTTATAAGCGCCACTAATAAACTTCCGCTTGTTTCTGCCGCAAGGAGCCGGGAGCTTTAGCCGTTTTTGTTTACAAGTTTGACGTCAACAAGGAAATTGTTTTCATTGACGCACAATCATGCAGAATATAATTATGTGGTGGTATTTGTCTCAAATAGCAAAGGGAACATCATGTTATGTGTTCGATTGCTGGATGAGTATATTGAGCGGCGATTAAACAGTATCTCGCGTGTTATATTAAGCGTGCTCGCTTATTCAGGGTATTTTTTGCTCTAGTTTTTATCGCAACACTGACATCATTGTGTTCACTTTCGTAGCAACGGGTACTCTCGTAACGAGACACGTTGTTGTTTTTATTTTCTGTTTGCAATATTTTACGATTTTAATGATTGCTCCCGTTTGCCTTTTTAAGGATATCGTTAATGATGCCTTTTACACTCAACACGTTACGTTCGATGCGATGTATTATAACGGTCGGTAGGTATTCGGAGCGGAGTTCCTACCGAAGCGCACGTTTCGACCGCTGCGCGACGACGTCGCCCGGTGAAGGGTTGTCATATGAGACAGATCGAATATTTCTCACAGCGAGCATTCGCGTGGAATGAAATATGTATTATAAACAACTCGGCAAGAAAAATGTTTCAACAATACATATTATGAGGATGTGAGGAGACAAAATTTACATACCCGCAGTTGATAGTTGGAAGATGCCAATCATGTCTGTAATCAATCACGTGTTGAGATCTCAATTTAGCTTGCACCCTTGTGCCGCCGCCGCCGTCCCGCGCACCCTCCGCCTGCTCTGCGTCTTGTCTCAGAAAAACACTAATGATTATAAATTGCTGAATTATGCAACCGAAAGCTCGTTGCAGGAACTTTTTGAGTGACTCAAATACTTTTTATTTAATGTTAATGACGTTATTTTATTATGTAAAGTAAATTTAATAAAATGTCACTTCGATACAATTTATAAGGTGATACATAACTTATATGTGCTTGGATCACTTGTAAAATTATCAAAAAGCATTAAATTAATCCTTGTAATTGGGTGGCCGAATACAAGAGCCGCGAGTAGTTAATTTTAAAGAAGTAGGTATAGGTATTGTAAGTATATAAACATTTCTTTAAGGCCTTACCTTAGGTTATTTGTCAACTACAGGCGAAGCTTAATAAAATATACTTTTTATAGCTTCCTTATTTTTAAAGAACCAGCAATTTATATGAATTTAACGTAATTGGGTTTTCGGCGTTTTTGTTTTTCAAATTAATAAATATTATTATGTTTTGTGCAATGCGCAATTGTGAGCAAGCGATAACTGTCGCTGTAGGTACGAGTACCTACCTATCTATCATTATCATCTTGTATAATATTCTATATATTAGTAGGTATTTCATTATATTTTTATATTGTGTATCGTTATAAAACGTGTAATATGCCTATGTTATCATCCTCACATAGGAATAGCAGATAGAGTAGGAGTGTACAGTTTATCGGCGGCAACGTGCGCCTAGAAGAAGGAACGCGCGCCGCTTCGCGGAGCATGAATTTTCCACATTCGATTTCAGGTTCGCGTAACTCTGTTCGATAACTATTACACTTTCGAAATATTACGTATTAATATTACGAATAATTTGGAAATGTTCATGTAACTGAAGAAACGCCTAATTAATCACAATAATCGCGAGGTTCGAATAATGTCTGTTTAAAATATGAACCTACAATTTCTAATCAGAAGACATTTGAAATATTTAAAAGAACTTTCACTCGGTTTTAATTCGGGCATTGAGTGACAGTAAAGCTGGACGTAAATGGCGTTACGCAATGTGCAGTTCGTCATTGTTTCGGTATTGGAGCTGTCACGGCGCGCGCGTATTTAGCGTCAATCCTGATAGCATCGGCGGCGGACAACTGCCTGCAATCAGCGACATTAGGAGATCTAAGGTTCAATTACAAAACAGTGACATGACTCGGAACCAAGCTGTTCCATTATTATTCCATTAGTATTATTATTATATTTAGTATTAGTATTAGTATTATAAAGAAATATGGTTCTTGATAACATTTAATGAATAAGAATAAAACTTTCGTTGCTCTATACTCACTTGGTGTTCACTGCATGCTCGCTACTATACTCGTACCTTGATGAAATAGTAAGAACAAGAAAGTTGCGCTCTTAGCGGTAGGTACGGCGCTTAAGCCTCATCACGCCCTACTCAAAGCCCTGCACTTTACAATCTGACATTTCCTTTCGACATTTAAGCAGATTAGTGTTACAACGCGACTTCGGATGTTAATCCGACGGTGGACGGATCGCGGGATTTGCTCCGATTCCATCATACTTCTACGGTAATTGGCTTGCCCCCTCCGATAACGTACTCAATTGACAATTCCAATTGCAACAGTTCGTTACTACTCGTAAGATTACTAATTTCATAATCGTTATAATTATTTCTAGCAAATTATTACAAAAATTATTGCTTGGAAAAAAATGTAAAAGTAAAATAAATAAGGGTAACTTCCTAGTGCTTGCAAATAAGGAATGTTTAGATCGGTTTATTTATGGAACAAAAAAGTTTATGGATAATTTATTTCACTGGATGTTAAATAAATAGCGACACGTACACTGTAACCAACTGCACGGCAGTTACACCCACAGTTCCGCTCAGAATTTATGTCGAAACCAACATTCACTGCGGAGAACATTCGCAGCAAATAACCTAGGCGTTAAAACAACTAGCGCACTTAACAAACAGACGTATCCGTATCAGATATAGCGTATCGAGACAGCAGGACATTACTTCTGCGCAATCGATAAAGCTCAACGGTAGGTAAGCGAAATAGTTTTGCCACGCAGTGAACATAAATAATTGTCATAAAGTAGATAGGAACTGATGGATGGGCGCCGCGCCCTGCGCCTAACGAGGAAACAGTCGAGACGAACAAAAAGCGATCGGACGCAGAAAACTCGAGCATTCAATACCCCGAGTCTTTCATGTAACTGCATAACAAAGTTACTTAACTATTATTTTGCACGCATCGATCACATAAACTCGTAGATAAACAGATGATGCGAACGCACATAACGCCGTTCCGCTAATTATTTTCACGCACTACTTGCACGCAGATTCATAAAAGCGGAACGCAATATTATGTCTGAATTACAAAGTCTTCCGCAGGACCAGTTTTATTAGCTTTAGTGACAAAAACTACTAAAAAGAAATATAATCCTTTATGCGGTTCTTTGAATTATACATTGTAAACGTATTACATAACGATAACTTCACTTAACGTCGGTTTCCAAAACATCCTT
Organism: Erynnis tages; assembly: GCA_905147235.1. Classification (NCBI taxonomy): domain Eukaryota; kingdom Metazoa; phylum Arthropoda; class Insecta; order Lepidoptera; family Hesperiidae; genus Erynnis; species Erynnis tages. The sequence continues at coordinate 7,652,999 of LR990073.1, forward strand.
ATGCATTTTTCATTAATTTTGATTGATTCCATAAAATTTGTTTTACCTTATCTATACCGTTTTAGTAGATACCCTATTCATTACGCAGTGTTTCGTGGAAATATTACGGCATTTTTAAGGAAATATCAAAATGAATTAATATTACCTCAAAATATGTATCACTAAAATTTTGTTTATGTAGGATCATCTTTTTTGTCAGTATTGATAAAAAATCATCATCATTAGAATTTTGCACATTGAATATATTTTTCTCTATAAGCAAATAGATAGTACCTTGAAAGTATAGTATTATTTAAGATCCCAGATTGATTCATGATTTCTCACCAGTTGTCACACGAAACTTTAAGTAACAGTAGGTAGATTGCGTCGGTATAATATGTGGAATATGTATAACAAATGCTGATTTATTTAAATAGAGTGATGAAATGATTGTGGAGAGGTTGTCAAAGCGTAATCGGGCGGCGAAGCACAACATACGTACGTATAGGCGGCGGCGGCGCGGGCGGCGGGCGGCCCCGTGTGAGTGTGTGACACACGGCGCGAGAGAAAGCGTGCTTAATCAGATAACTCAGATTGTCAACCGAACTCGGGCTCCTGAAATCGGGTCGAATGTCGATATACTCGATTAATTAATTGACGGTCCGAAAAGTTGGAAGTAAGCGGTTCGAGAAGGTAAAACTCTTGTGAAATAAATTGTATCGGGGCTCGTGAATGTATGGTCATTAATAAACCTAGGAAAAGCAATATTACTTTAAATGTCGTTATTGTAAATAACATTATAATGTATGGAGGTATATCTTTATTATAGTAGAATTTAATATGTGTGGCGTTCACAAAAGGTTCAGCGATGTACGTTTGTACATGAGGGTAGGTTTTTATCGCTGCCCTCTTCGTGATGCAAGTTTTTAGTGTTTCGGTCGAGGACATAATAAATAAAAAAAGCCTTTTATTCCATGTATTAAAATTTTACATTAACATAATTTGTAGTAAGTATTCAATTTCGTTGATAACTCTATATAATATAATAATAAATAGTTTATTTTTTGTTTGAATTGAATTTTATTACATTTAATTATTATAAAATATATTTTTTTAGATGAATAGTCTTCTTTGAGTATGTCTTATTTATAATAGTCCAGATTGTAGCTTCGTGTGTCCACCTGTTGCCATTTAGTCGTGCTATATTGCCAGCCCATCTAAATTTCAACTTTTGGGCATAATGCAACGCATCTATGGTTCTAGTTACGTTTCTAATTTTTGTATACCGTACTTTGTGTATTTTTCTAATTTTGAGCATACTGCGTTCCATGCTTCTCTGGCACGTAGTTGTCTTGTTCTTGATTTTGTTAGTAAATTTCGAGGACATATGGATGTCAAAGTGTCTTAGAGTTCTCATCGTTAAGTGTTTTAGAATATCATCGCAAACAAACGCTATGACGGTAGTTAGTAGTAAGTTAGGTTTTATATGGTTGTCCAATTCTATGGCATGTACATTGTACATACCGTAATACAGGTAGTAGTCTTCAAGGTTATTTGCTTCTTACTTTAGGTATTAAAAAATCGTGATTTAAAATATGGGGGACTTATTCTTATTTAAGTGCCTATTCTACATATATTTTAAACTATTTTGTTACATCTACTTACATTCATTCAAAATTTACAACAACATATAAACGCACAAATTACGTCAGAAATTAAGTTTTATGATAAAATCTACTTAAACGTAATGTTCACGCATCAGGTTTTAAATTACGTCATATCACCTTTAATGGACATCAAAAATGGTTCCGAATATTAAGTAGGCCTCAGTTTCGTTTCGTATTACAACCTAATCTTAAATTCACAAAATTATAAGCAATTTTTGGATTTGGATCCAGTAGCAAGATTCGAGGAAATAAGATTTTCTTTTTAAGTGGTACCCACCCCTTATAAAGACTACCTACTAAAAACTTACCTGTATAGATTCAATAAATTCAAGAAGGGTTCTAAAGTTGGTAACGTCAGTTACGAAATTAAACAATAAAGCATGCCTTATCTGTGACATCTTGCGTAATTTATATCAGTATTGGTACTTCTGTCATAAGTATCCCTATCAAATGCAACTTTAAAATAGGCTTTAAATTACGTAAACCATTAGCACTTGGACTCTAAATTACTTGCTAAATGTTTATGAATCATTTTGTTCCTACGCAATTAATAGGTACATACCTAAGTTGTTTCTATTTACAACTAAAATATTTCAAGAAATATGTTATTAGCCGACTAAACTATAAATACTCCATAAAAATGCATTAAGCCAATAAACCTCGATCTTATAGACGTCTTTTAATCAAGTCTACGGCTCGATATACCTACATATATCTCGTCGTTGGATTTTACAGTTACGCATGCATTATGTATTTTGACAAATACCTATAAGTTTTGGGTATTCTAATAAAGCTGTAAACGTTAAAATTCTATGAATAGATTACTCGATAGTGTGACATGAACCGTTACTGTGTTATACATAAAATGTATTATTGAGGAAATTTGTTTTCTTTGTATTTGCAATCAATTCCTCGAGAAAGCCTAGTTCGTTTTTAGCTTAGCATCCTCCAACAACTAAGAATAAATGCGAAAATTTAATAGAATGGATCAATAGAATGGATCAAATACATGTTTGTTTGAAATTTGGTATCTGGATTAACATTACGTTACTAAAGGGTACTTTTATCTCTACCTAGACCACATTCTAGAGTCCACGCGGATGAAGTCGCGTGCTGAAGCTAGTTGTTTATAAATTAATATATTCACCGTAAAACTTTGTTTTTATTACGAGTCAACAACATTGTAAGCTTTGAGTCCTTGCTGTTTCATTGCACTACGAGGATTACAGTATTGCTGATTGCCTTTCCGACTTGACATTCTTTTCCTGTTATTCACACTTGGAATTGAATAAAATTCTAATCTTACACCTCTGGTGAAGTAGAATAAAGTGTAATGAAATAAGTATAATGTGGTATTTGTTTCATTTAGATTCTTGTTTGCACCTGTGAGTGTAAGATGTTAAACATACATACCTACTCATGAATAAAAAAACGGGTTGCACTCTGGGAGTGCCGGCAGAAGTGAATACTTGAACATTAAAGTTGTGCTTTTTTGAATATTTAGGAATGGTTATGGAATATAAAAGGTCAGTATAAAAGTACTATTATTTCTGTGGTCGTCACTTTTTTCATTAATAGATGCACTTTGTTCAATTTCCATATTTTAAACACTCTCCTTCCGTCTTATGCCGCGTTTCCACGTTGGCCATGGCTTGCCAAGCGACCACAAGTCCCAAGCGTCCACAAATCTCGCTTGGCGTTTGGAAGCAGGTTACACGCTTGTGACGACTGACGGCTTGTGAATGCGTCAGTGTGCTGCGTACATCCAAGCATGTCGGACAACGAAATTGGATACTTGAAAAAAAAGTTATTGGTTTTTTTATGTATTTTAAAACTTTTTTATTAATAAAATTGATATTTAATGCAAAAAACTTAAAAAAACATTTTTTTCAATTAATTATAAACAATTAAAAATTTGTGAAATTTAAACAAAGATCGCGTGACTATAAATGCGCCATGATTGGAATTAAATTATTAAAGTTTCAATAATTTATAAAACTCAATGATAAAAAGGATGTTTCATTTTAGAAATGTTTCTTTCCTGAGTTCCTTTCGTAATACTTCAATTTTATGAACAAGGTGACGATATCATGATGTTTGATTCCGTCATGTGATTCGGTAGTACGAGCAAAGGGCGCGGCCGCGCGGCCCTCGTGCGTCGCTCGGCAACGCAGCGATCCATCAATCAGAGGCAACGATCGGAGGTGCTTTCTCGTCGTTAGCCCTATATGGCCGAGACAACCACCACGCCTGGCGCAAGCAACTTCTTTTTCACTTTATTTTCTAACTCGTCCATAGAAATCGCCTTAACAGCATATTTTTCACTGACCATGCCCAGTGAAATCATAGAAGATTTTAGATGACACTTGAGAGAAATCTTAATAAAGAAATAATTATTCGCTAACGAAAATCATGCAATTTTTTATTTCATAAAAATGATACAAAATGGGATCTTTATTTTGTTTCAGAGTGTTGTTATGTTAATGTTCCGAGAAGAAAAATCGCCCGAAGACGAAATTAAGGCGTGGCAATTTTGGCACGGCAGACAGCATTCGGTCAAACAACGGATATTGGATGCTGGTGAGTATCAAACAGTATTTAATTAAGGACTGTCGTAAATCGACATTTTGCGTGTGATGGAGTAATTAAGATAATGAATTTATAATCCGGAGGACAATTAAGGAAACAAAGAATTGCGGTTTTTGCGAAAGTGGTCAGACGGTAGCTCATACAGAGTCTCGAGACACGATATTTACTACACAAAAACAAGGATGGTCGTGCTCGAGGCGACACAGAAACATGCCGGCGAAGTTGCGTGCGGCCAAGGCGGCGGTGGCGGTGCTCGCTCGGCACGCAGGACCTAATTACCGTGCTGCGGGCAGATAGCCGCCGCGCGCCGAGACGCTCCCGCGCACCCCTCTGGCCCGTCAGCGCGCCAGCCCGCCAGCCCACTACCCACCATTATGTGTCGTTAGGACATTTGCATAAATAACGCGCACATCGGCCGCGGCCCACACCGACCGACGAACCTATCAATCGCCAAGACTAAAAATAAACACCGGTGGCGCCGCCATCTAGCTGGACGCTGGACCCGCTGCTCGTCCTCCCTCGCTTTATATTACACATTACGTCTACTTATAATGACACATTCCACTCCGAGTAAATTAGAGATAGAAAACTGAACACGGCGGCGCTACTACGAGTAAATAAAACGATATAATAAGAGTTATCTGAGCTTCGTGAACGCCGGCACTGAGTAACAGGAAATCGTAAAAATTCGTGAGAAATCTCCATTCTATTAACGACGTCCCAGCAGATGTCAGCTTGGCGTTTGTAAATTTTAAACATTGATTGTATGATATGTACAGAACGGTTTAATACCTACGATGAGTGGAATTATTGTAAGCAAGTGTACAAAACAGTCGCGCGCAGGACATAATTACCGCGATGATATCAGGGAGCGCGTTCATTAGCATGTTAATTGCGATGAGCCTCGGCTCCCCGCGCCCCGCTCTATGCCTTTAACCTATGAAATTTATTTTCTTTGATAGCGCCATTGAATTTTCTCACTATGTAATCCTCGCGGGCAATAAAACCGCAAATATACGATTCGATACTCGGGGACGGATACAACAAAATAACACGCCTTTTACTCATAGAATCGATTAAATTTTTTTTAACTTTTTTTTCTTTGTAATATTATCAGTAGATTGACCGAATCGGAGCTTGCGTCATCTATGGAATGCTTATTAATCGCCCGCTCGCTTGTTCAAGTAAACGGCGCTGATATATGACACTTTATACATTCTAACATTACTTAACTGAGACTTGGAGCATTTGTAATGAGTGACGCTGGCCACAAGCAGTGTCTATAAATTTAATCTCAAGGAAAATAAAAACATGGAAGCCATTAATTCGCGCGGCCGGGCCAAGTTTAATGTCAAGGTTTTAGCTTATCTCGATGTTACTCAAGTTTTATTTTTTACTTTGTTGATGTTATTATGTAGAATGAAATGAATGTCTAAGCATAAAGGAACAACGTTAAAGGTTTAAAGGAAAATAGAGTATCTAAGTGTTTTAAACAATCAAAGTCAAGTTTTATGAAGAAACTTTGCGTAGCCATGGAATTTTTGGCATTGACGCCGATTATTTAATAACTCGTGATAGGTACTTTGAATTATGTAATCTAAATTTAAATAAAATGTTTGTTATTTTTAGGCTATCGTAGCAAACTGCTTTATCCAAATGAAACAGTTCAGTACAATCAGAAGTATTATTAACTAGGTATTTAAACTAACTCTAGGTATTAGCTAACTCTAGGTTGCCTACATTGTTTGCTTAAATAGTACACATATAAAGTATGAATTTTGAATCCCTTCATGAATTTAAAGGAAAAATTCTATAAAAAGTCGGCTCGTTAAGCCTCCTGAATACTTCAAATCTTCCACCGCATTGTCTTAATATGACTGATCATAATATAATAATGCATCACTAATTTTAATGCTTTAAAGATAAGTTCTTTAAATAATATACATGCTTAATACATGACCTCATTTTGTTTTAGTCACTCACGTAAGAACACAGGAAAAATCATTTAGGCAAATAATAACGTAAAAAGCTTAGATTAAAAAGCTACATGGTTACAAGACTTGTGCAAAACATAGGTATAATAAATATAATATATAATACACAAGAGAGAAAAATAGGTACCTTGGGATGGATTAAATTAATAACACGATAGAATACACATAAGAAAAGGAAAAAATTGTCTTATAATTAATTACTTTGATTATATTATTGAAAAGGCCAAATAATTATTTTGCAAAATCTTTCAGTAAGTAATCGGAAGAAAAATAAGAGAGATGTTAGGGATACCTAGATGATAAGGGGATCGTTATTTGCTACTAAAGTAGTATACTGATGAAAACAAATCATTGCAATAAAGAATCATTCAATAATCCTAATTCGTTACGGAATCGTGACTCTTTTATAAATAGTGTAACATTTTGTTGAAGACGAGGCAAAGGATTAAACGACTGATTTCATTCTACTTCGTTATCGCTGTAAACATGTATACCAGTTAGATATTGCTACGAAAGTGGAATATGCATCTGACATGCACAAAACGAACTTGGGCGCAGCGTCAAGGGCGACACCGAACACCTGTGCGCAGGCGTGTGAAAGCGCGGAGGGACTGGCGGGGGGCGCGGGGGGCGGGGGCGCCGGCGGGAGCCGCAACGCACTGCGCTTCTACACAATGCCTTCTCCGATTACCTACATGTCTTCTTGTATCGCGTGACCAACGGCCGTTTCAGCGCCGTCCAGCTTCTTCGCTTCCCCTTTTATTTCTTTTGACAGATTTGCATACACTACGCCTCGTTGGCCCAACAGAAGCCTCTGGGATTTGACTTCACTCCGAAATGAAATGCCGCGAAGACTCTAATTTATACTAGACGAACTGATGAATAGAATCGACATAACAATCATTCAAAATGAAATCCTCAATAATAATTAAAAATAATTGCATAGGGTATTAGGTTCTGAAATGTCAATTAAAGTAGTTGTAAGTAGGTGTGGAGGTGAGACGTAAACAATGGCAGTCGCGTTACGTTGTCTCGTAAATCCGTGCGAGCTGTTTAACAATATGGTGGAAGAAGGCGGACGGCGGTCTCGTAAACACGTCAGCGGGGCGCGCGCCCGCACAGATTGCGCCGCGGCCGATACCAGCGGCCCACGCACCCACAAGTCGCGATTACTCACTAACGACCTGCGACTGTCTGCTAATGTACTCCTGGTACTCTAGTGTAATAAACAATCCTATAACAAACCTATAATCCTTACAATCTAGTGTTATCCCTACATTCATTTGAAATAACAACTAAAAGTAGATTTGGATTGGAACGGATTTTTGTATTTTTCTCTTCGTTTAAATGCTGTGATGGTAACTGAAATAAAGTTGATGATCTCCTATTTCGCCATTGATAGTTTAATCAATCAATCAATCAATCAAGATCAAGCTTATTAAATGGGTTGTTATCAATTATAGTACCAGTACCACGTATATCTAATATAAGCGTTTGTTTTTGCCAGAAGCCTTGCGTTAGCAACCACGACAATAATTAAAAACAACATAATTTGTTTTTGCAATTTGTTGAATTGGAATCTGAATGTAGGTTTATGCCTACCAATTATCATACTCTTTAACTTAGTTATAGAAACGGCAATAGTTGATGAATCGATGTTATCACGTGATTATTCACGCCCTGCAAATACATTTCCGTCGCCGATGACGTATTGTGCGTTGATATCTTAATCGAAATCTCCACAAGCATTACTACACAGTTACCCGAAGACAAGATTAATGACAATTAGTTGTTTTGTTGCAGACACGAAGAATAGCATCGGGCTGGCCGGCTGCATCGAGGAGGTGGCACACAACGCCATCGCCGTCTACTGGAACCCTCTGGAGAGTGCTGCTAAAGTAAGCGATCACAATGTCACATTGACTACCTATTAAAATTACCAAACACTTTATAATATTGCTAATTACAACCTTTATGTTTGTCTAAATTTAGACAGAATTAGAATTTAAAACTAGGACCAATATCCCCCACCACTTTTCTATATTTTTTACTAAGAAACTTTTTCCACTACCTCTAGGCTAATAAGAATTATGCTTAATGTTATCCTGTTGATAGATATTTAAAAATTTGAATATATTTTTGTAGGTATATACAGTGTGTCCCAGGTAAAGTGTAAAGTGCAACCCCGAAAGAGTCACCCTCTTGAACCCCGAAAGAGGGTGACTCTTTCGGGGTTCGACCAAAAATTATCGACAAAAAAAAATAGAAGAAAATATAAAAAATGAAAATTCTAGTTTTTATTGATAAATTAAGATATTAATTTTTTTTGTGGACCCTCTGTACAAAAATAGCGATTTCTTTCAAAATAGTTGGTGGATTTCGTTGAAATAAAAATAATAATACCTCAAATACTTGGCAGTGAGAATAGAATAACACGTAGCTCTCTCAAAACAACATCTATCATGGCCTAAACTTTGACTTTGGTAACAAAAATGATTTTTTTTTGGCAATATTTTTTAGTAATTTCAATTTTTTTCAAAATAATCTCGATATAACTGGGATATTTTGTGACTTATTATTATTCTACAGCATATTAGCTTCAAAACAAACAAAAAACGTATCTTCTAATTCAATAAAAACGCTAGGTAAGAGCTGTTAAAGTTGGCCATTGATTGCGTCATCACTCAGGCAGAGATATCACTGTATATCACAGTTTTAGTAACCATACTCCTCCAAAACGGCTTGATGAATTTTTATGAAATTTTATATGCATATTTAGTAGGTCTGAGAATCGGCTACTGTCTATTTTTCATACCCCTAAGTGATAAGGATTAAGGGTTAAGGATAAACCTAACATATTGATTTTATTTTTTGGACAATTTTATTTTTATTTTTCAATAATGTGGCATCAAAAAATACATACCCTAAATTTTCACCTATCACCAACCCCTATTTTTTAATAGTCGATTTTTAACGCTTGATAACTTATATGACAAAACATAGTTTGCGGGGTCAGCTAGTAAGAATATATTATTTTATTTTTAATTAATATTATAAAGCTGAAGAGTTTTTTTATTTGTTTGTTTGTTTGAACGCGCTAATCTCAGGAACCACTGATCCGATTTCAAAAATTCTTTCAGTGTTGGATAGTCCATTTATAGAGAAAGGTTATAGGCTATATTTTATTTTCTAAAAAATTAGGCATCCGTAAGAAAATTGAATCGAAAACCTATTTATGCGTGCGCTGCAAAAGCTATTAACAATAGAACAAAATGATGTACTACGGGTTTGTAGGTCTTATTAAGATCTACAAAAAAGTCCGCGAGAGCACATATCTTACTATCATAGTTTAGTCACAATAACCGCTTTTATGTTCATAAAAAATATACAATCGTCTGAAGAAAGAAACTACGTTAAATGTGTATCGTAATATTAATCCTTATCCAAATTAAGCATTATGTTATCAAGGGTATTTATGTAGAAGTAAAATACTTATTGTTTTTTAAAATACCAATCGGACATTTCGTTCTGAAATTATCACGAGTATAAAACCGTAAAGAATTGGTACCTAATAATGAGTTGATTATAATGAGTTATAATAATGACCTACGGTGAAACGTGGTCCTTTACTGTGAGCCTTATCCACAAGCTCAGAGTCGCTCAGAGGGCACTGCAGAGAGCTATGCTTGGTATTTCTCTACGGGACAGAATCAGAAATGATGAAATCCGTAGAAGAACGAAGGTGACCGACATAGCTCTCAAAGTTTGCAAATTAAAGTGGCAATGGGCTGGCCACATCGTTCGCAGGACTGACAACCGATGGGGAAAAAAGGTCCTCGAATGACGACCACGTTTAGGCAAAAGGAGCACAGGCCGCCCTCCTACCAGGTGGACTGACGACCTGAAGAAGACAGCGGGAAACCGTTGGATTCAGAGGGCCCAGGACCGGGTGGAGTGGCGTCGATTAGGGGAAGCCCATGTCTAGCAGTGGACTGCCAACGGCTGAAAGGAAGGAAGGAAGGAGGAATGAGTTATTTGCCAAATAGTTTTATCAACATAATAATATCCTACTACGTAACTACTATTATAAATGCGAATGTTTGTGAGTAGGCATGGATGTTTGTTACTCTTTTACTTAAAACGGCTGAACAGATTTGGATGAAATTTGGTACACAGATATATCATAACCTGGATAAGATAACATATAGGATACTTTTTACCCTTTTCTGCACCAAGTTCTAAAATCCACGCGGGGGAAGCCATCTAGTTAAAACATAAAATTAAACCATTTGAAGCTCTTATAATGCTCATTTTTTACGAAATTAAAATTCAGATAACAATCGTTATCTGAATTTATTATACATATCAAGGGGTAATTAAATAAAGTCCCGCAAAGCACCTTATTTGGTGGAGCCTTTAACAAATGAAGCAAAAAGTATTCTGCAGTTTGAGCCCGTTGGGCCGGCAGGCCTGTCAAAGCTACCGCCGACTACAAGTATTGTATTACACTTTTTACAATATTGGTAAATGTCACCTTTTTAAATAAATATAATTATTTTGACACCGGAAAAAAAGTAATTCAGAAACTAGAATGTACAAAATTAAAGACGTTGTTTTTACAATCCAGCAGTTTTGTAGACTATTTATATGTAACAAAGTGAAGTTATCAATAAATTATTTACTTTTATCAGTTAATCCGTAGGTTTATTTCTTTTCAAATCAATTTCATGTAATAGGTAATGCATTATTACCGTGAGTGTTTTATTTTGTAATCTGGAAGCTGCAGTCTATTGACACCCAGCGTTCGAGGTTCCAACAAAAACACCTTCTGATGAGATTGCGTTCCTTGCCATCCCGAGTTTATTATGTTCTCGCTATAATTACTTTACCTCCCTCATAGGAATTTTACGCGATATTCATATTCCAGTCCTAGCTACAATTCCATTAACACTAATTTAAATATCCTTATAAGGAAATTTTATGATACCTGATACTTATAGCCAAGTCTTGGGATTCCGGTATTTTCTGGAACCAGTTCCACTGCCCTTGATACAACTCCGATACTAGATACGGTACTAGTACAAAATTATAATATACATATGTTATTTCCAAAAGGGTATCATTTTTTTAACAAGTGAAGCGCGCATCAATCACTGAGCGAAGATAGTCGTGGTCAATTGATGGAACTGGTAGTATCGAATCCCTAGGCGTGCTTTCGTTTTCTGGAAGGTTTTTTGAGGGCACAACTACATCGGCAGTTGATATTACATTATAAATATAGGTATAGCAATAAACTTAGCCTTCAAAGGCCTTATGGACGCGGCCTCTCTAATACGAACTGGATCCACACGCGTACCTCAACCAATCTGCATTAGATGAGCGTCATATTTATTACGATATAATGTTCGCTTAGCGTTGTGAGAAGATGCCCATAAGAAGCATTACTTAATATAATCTTAGATCTAATACTTGGACCTCATTCATGCCTACCTCTAAATACAATGCTATACTTCCTTAGATAATATGCATTGACAACATAAAGGCTATTCAATATAGTTTCTTTGAACGGTCACGAAACTATTCGAATACTTGTATCTTATATAATAACAAAGGAAAGAGTAGCTCTACATTTGTACTTCTATTCAGTTTGTACTGAATAGAGTTATGCAGAGTTTGTACTCTACATAACAACAAAGGGTTGATAGTTGATAGATACTATTAATTATCAGATGTTTATAAACGTTAATACATTTTATAAATATAAAAATATATTGATTTAGCTTAATATGTATTGAGGCGTGGAAAATCCGTTATCGACGTCTATAACCATTTTCTCTTGGCCCGTAAAACCATAACGGATGTGAGTTGTTTGCGGCGGTAATATATGTTCTGACAGTGATCGGTGGCAATGTCGGCGGCAAATAAAAATGCTAAGGGGTCATTTGCATAGACCGCGGTAATGAGCGACCGCGTCCACCGGCGCTCCGCCCTCGACCGAACGCTGCGCAAAAACTGCCTTACTTTGTAGAGCGCACACAAGATTTGCAACATATTGTTTATTCATTTTATTTCAATCGTTCTGCAATTTTATCAACCTGTACTCTTGCAGTCCGTTCTGTTAATTAATTTATTGAATATTAATTTGTTAGGCAGCCACGTGCATAGTAAAATGAATGTAGGTACCTAGAACATTTTAGTAATTTATCTCTACTTTGTTTCAGATCAACATTGCTGTGCAGTGTTTAAGTACAGATTTCAGTAGTCAAAAGGGTGTTAAGGTTGGTAATATTTAAAATCTTACATTTTTACAAAAAACTGTACTTTACATTAGTTACAATGTAATTAGGCATACTGTAAGAATATAAATTAAAGTTGCAACGCGTCGACGTCAAGACATGGGGTCGGTAACCGCGTTGTCACCGGAGGCGCTCCGATAAGTACACGGCGCTGGGCCACTAGGCGGGCGACTACTACAGTAGGGATGGCAGCGGCCATACAGATGAGTGTCAGCGAGGCTCCAACACTGTGTGCACATCAAGTTGCAATGCGACGCATTGACGTAACGCAAAAAAATTATCACATATAGCATTATACGAAAATAGTTTCACCATAGTGTACTGCGTTACACGTGTCCTACTTTAACATGAAAAGCAAAAAAGTCTTTAGAAATTAAAGGCGTAATTTTAAGAATAGAAAATGTCGAATGAATATTTATTCGTCGTCATATCGCTGAATTGTGCGGTACGGATGGCATCGAAAAATGTGATGCGTTGTCCAGCGTCGTAGATTTCATGCCGCGATGTCGCACCGCAGAATTGTGGCCTCGCCCTTACTCCGCTGCGCCCGTCCCCGGCAACGCAACCCACGTTTGATATCGAACCAGTCTCCTATCAGCCTCTCAATTACCTATCCAATACGTAGTGACGGCGTCGCATCGTCGACCTCGAACCGACGCAATTAAGACGTTTTAACGCGATTCGATACAGACACGAGTATATTTTTCCTTATTCGAAAATTTAACTCAATTATCCCTTATGAACGTCTATTAAATTATAACTGTGTTTTTTGCTACACTCCCAAGACTATCGCAGATTTAAGCGTGAAATTGCCCAGCAATTTGATTAGGTACTTGTTATCAGATGCACCTATCGATGACTTTACGATAGGTTTACCTGATTGGCTAGTTGCAAGAAAGTGTAAAAAAAATTGGTGAAAATAATAGAGCTTTTGGTGATATTATTTTATTCTAATTTTCCAGGGTTTACCGCTACATATTCAAATCGATACCTTCGAAGATCCTCGCGACACACAAGTATATCATAGAGGATATTGTCAAATCAAAGTTTTTTGTGATAAGGTGCGTGTTTTTTCACTTCTTGTAAAATTAATTTTTTTGTAGCTGAAATTAAATCAAGATTATTATGCAATATTATTTATATAAATACAGGGCGCGGAAAGAAAAACAAGAGATGAAGAAAGAAGAGCGGCGAAGAGAAAAATGTCAGCGACGAACAGAAAGAAGCTGGACGAAATATATCATCCGGTGACGGAACGTAGCGAATTTTACTCAATGGCAGACCTAACCAAACCGCCAGTGTTGTTTAGCCCGGCTGAAGACATCGATAAATTAACCGGAATGGATATCCAAGGATTCTACGGGCACGACGAGTCAGCGCTAGCGGAAGCTCATCTGAAGGGCGGTTCTCCATTCCTTTTACATGCAGCGAAACCCCAAGCGCCCGCGCTCAAATTCCATAATCACTTCCCACCAGACGCACCAGCGTAAGTTATTACGACTCGTATAATATACCTACCATGTCTTAGTTAAGAATGAAGCCAACACTGTTTACAATTTGAACGTTTCGTATTCCAGGTACAGGTCAGATGTGGGCGGGTTGTCCCCGTACAGCGACCGCAAGGACTCGCTGGAGCTGGAGGGCGTGCTGGGCAAGCGGGCGCGCACGTCCACGCCGCCGCTGAGCGAGCGCGTCATGCTGTACGTGCGCCAGGACACCGACGACGTGTACACGCCGCTGCACGTCGCGCCGCCCACCACGCAGGGCCTGCTGCACGCCGTGAGTACCTCCTCTCTCCACCTCGACCTCCCCGTGCCTTTGCACCACACACGATACGTCACATTGACCGGGAGGACGCTCCGTCGGTCAACGTGACGTATCGAGGACGCCGCGTGCGGCGAGCACGATAATAACCTTGGTGATGTCGGCTAACCGCAGACTACGAAAGGGCGAGTCGGACCCTATAGTCCACTCGGTCTCTCGTTACATCGATGTTCGTTTATGAAGAAGATTTGTGATGTTTGAAGTGACGTAAACGAAAGAAATCGAGACGCTTCGTCCGCGCCGCGGGCGCCGGCCCCGCCCTAGCTGCGGCTGCCGCCCGGGGCGCCGCTGTAACCGATGTGGCGCTTTATAACCCCGTCTAATATTATACACACGATCATCATAACTGCATGTTGTAATTAACACCCGCGCGGCCGGCCGCTGCACTGGATCCCTTAGCGCTCGCGATTCTCCAAGTGTTGTCCTAGTAAACCACTAGACCGGTTACTTAGTTCGATCCGTGAAGACGAGACGTCTCGGTTTAAAAAAAGGAGGCCCATTGTAATTTTTCTTTTTTTGCTCATTTTCAGATTGAGAATAAGTACAAAATTTCAAGTTCGGCAATTAATAATCTTTATCGAAAGAACAAGAAAGGGTAAGTGGTTTCATTGGCGTCAGATAGTTCTGTTAGCAGTTAGTTTATGTATATGGACACCGGCCGCCTCGCGTTAATTTGACCTCGCTTGTTCGGAGGGCGCGCCACTAACTTCACAACGCTTTACAAGTTTGTCCCGATGGTTCCCCCAGTAATAATACGCTTTGTAACAGAATTTCATCACCTTACTCCTACTACTTAAAATGGATAAGCATTTGCATTACCAAATCCCAATATTATATTAATATAATGCACAAATAATACAGACTTCTAATATATATTTTTTTACTTTTTGATGATAGACATTAATATTCCGTGTGCTCATTGTAGGATTACGGCCAAAATTGACGACGAGATGCTGGCGTACTATTGCAATGAGGATCTGTTCCTGCTGGAGGTGCGGCCGGCGGGCGCCAGCGAGGACGAGCCCCTCTACGACATCACCTTCGTGGAACTGCCCCTGGAACATTAGTACAGTCGCGCTTTCACCTGTTCTTCCTCACGTTCGCTGCGATTCACTTCGCTCAACTTTACGCCTGAAGTGCGTGATTACGTATAAATTCGCAAAAAACACATGTTATTAAGGTATTAAATTAGGTCGTCGCCGCGTCGTAGCGAATATAGAAATTTTAGATTTTTCTGATATCTTCAACGCATTTTCCTCTTGTTTATCGATAAGGTTTTCTCAAAAAGTGTCGATCTCAGATTGAAATTTACTATTAAGAAACAATCACCAAAACTTTGTTTTGATGAAACTGTTTGTCACAAACTTGATGCATCGTTTAAGGAACGGTAGTCAACAGGGAGACCATTTTGTAAATAACTTCTTTAGTGCCTTATGAGCGTTATGCGACTGTATGGTGATGGCAAAAAATTAATGTGTTTAGTAGCATGATGTTTGGGTTCTTTTCTTGTACATGTCTTGTAGAGAACAAAAATGAACTGCTGCTGGAATAAGCGTGTGTGCCATTCACTTGATTATTGTACTAGATTTATGTAGTTATCGTTTCAACAGGTACCTTTGATTCTTGCCATGATGATAAAATAAGAAATTCTTGTCACAAATGTTGTAGATACTTATCTACAGTGAGTTAAATACATAAAGTGCCTTTTTGACATAATTTTAATATCTACGTTTTATCTTAATGTAAGTGAGTTAAGTCAAATTAAATGCCATCCACTTTGTTAAGTTTTATTATAGTAAGTTTGCTTTATAAGCTCGCTCAATTCATTCAATTTAGTAAAGTTGATATTAGTTTTAAGACGGAGCCAATGTTCGTTGTTTCACTAATTACATCCGATATACAATCACTACATTTCTTAACAAGTAATTAAGTATTTAATGTTTTAGGTCGTCACTGATACCTACTAGTATAAATTAATCACCAATTTATCTTGCGATTCTAATGAAATAATAAAATGAAGCAATAAACGCGAATTATAATTGCTAATGTGAACGGCCACAATTTGATACAACGAGCGACGTCTACCTGCATTAGTCATTTAAACATAGTCACAAAATCGTCCATCAGAAAACATTAACATTTTCGGCGGGAGTGGTTTGTGTACAATTTTAGATGTTTATTATTAATAAATTTTGTTATTTTATGTTTTCGATACGTAAGTGATCGGGCCATGACAATATATGAATTAGATTGTGAGAAGAGTTTTAAAACATATCGCCTTTAATAGGTAGGTATTTGTCACGCTTCACTGTATAATTTTTGTGTTATGATGACTTAATCAAATTGTTATTTTTAATTTGAATTTGTTTTAATGAGAGGACCTTGCTGCAAACAATATTTTTTATGTTTCATTTTAGTTAGGACGTACGATGAACAGGCGGAGACTAAGTATTTAATGAACATACTCTTACGTTTTCCCTTAATATGTAGAATGATTTCACTTTCAAATTACTAAAATCGAAATCGCGTGTGGTGTCGCTTCCTACAGCTAATTAAATTTTGTTTGTTCTTTTATTCTTTTTAAATAAGATAAAAACTACCTTTATTCCTTTTTGGGAAAATGTTAGAGCTTTGTAACTGACCATTTAACAGCAATAATTAAAATTATGTTTTCATCAAATTGTATCACAGAAATTATATTATTATTTAGTTATTTCCACCGATTAATTCAAAATTCAGAACCAGGTTCTGTATCCTGAAGATTGGTTGCAGACAAAGTCGCCCAAGATGTTATTATAAGAGATGTGCCTAGTGCGGACGGTTCGATTAACTGCCATATTATGACATAATTTAGAGTACTTAATGATATTAGTCGTAGATTCTTTATTTTAGTTCGTTTTATGTCACAAGTCTTGCAGATAAGAATC
Organism: Erynnis tages; assembly: GCA_905147235.1. Taxonomy (NCBI): domain Eukaryota; kingdom Metazoa; phylum Arthropoda; class Insecta; order Lepidoptera; family Hesperiidae; genus Erynnis; species Erynnis tages. The sequence goes on from LR990073.1 coordinate 7,670,275, forward strand.
GATTAATTTAGGTAATGCTATTTACGTATTTTATATATATTTAAGCATCTATTGTATTCTTTTTGTCTAAATTGAGAAATCCAATCGGTCTAAAAGAGTCCTTCGTGAAATTGTTTCATTCCATAATTAAGTATATTATTATGTACACTCGTTATTATCCCTCAATTATTTTTAAGTTACTTGAATTCTCTATGAAATAATGTTATATGACTACGCATTTCATTGCTCAAAGTCTGCATTTACCTTTGATACGGAGCGGACTCTAATTACTTACATTGTTTATATTTACTACTTATAACGTATCGAAGTAATATTTATTTATGTACTTATGATTATAAATTATGCAGCTTTAATGTTTACTTACAATGATGTTAGATCGTGATTCTGAATCTCGTCATAAGTCACAAACGTCAGTAGCAATAAAATACGTAAAGCAGTTAGTAGGATACAAAATGGGCGTGTCCGAGATGTGTCCGGGCTTCGGGGCGTCGGGGCTTGGATTCGTAGTGCAATGTTATCGGCCTGGTTGTGTCATTTTGGTAATATTTGTTAAAGTAGTCGGCACGAGCCGAGAGCACAATATTTATTGGTTGGTTTGACGTTGACTGCGCTGTTGTTTCACGTGTTTGGTTCGTCAGTCGGTGTAAGTAGTCCATTTGTGTAGCGTATGTTCTTCGACTGCTGTACATAGGCCAAATCCTACCATTAATCATTTGAGCTCACGACTCGTGACGGTTGCTATACATCAAAAAAATTTCACGTCTCTGTAACACTTTTTAGAGTTTCCCGCCTGTATTTTGTGAGGCCTTGAGATACGCAACCAAAGCAGAAGATCGCAATGAGACTGCAAATGTAAATCTTAGCTCGATAACACGAAAAACTACACTATCGTTTCACTAACTCGCTCGTTACGATCTGCTGTTGCGGTCAAGCAATCAAAGTCCTTTGAGCTAATTTTTGTATAATATACCTATAGCAGGCCAGGCCGACAGTGAAATGTATTAAATTCGAAGATTTTTATATGGCTGATTGGAGTTTCAAGATGTCTAAAATGCGATACATGAGTTAGAAGACTTTTATATTTAGGTTGACCACTTTTGTTGTGGTCGGAATTGTTGTTAGGTATGTCACTTTTTAGTGAAATGTAATTTCTACCAACATATTTTTCCCAAATGTCAGGCTAATTTTCTTAATCTGGCCGCTTTGGCCTTTTTTTAAGTTATGGTAAAAATATCGAGCCCAATTCACCTTTTTCTCTAGTAAAGTATAACTCCACCTGGGGTTACTACACTACTGGGTTACTACAAACTCCTAAAACCAAGCAATGATGTTTTAATTTAAAACACAACATCATTGCTGTTCACTAAACAATTGTGTTGCCGATGTTGCGTAGACCGTTTAGACCGTTGAAACCACCATAAAGCAATTAGGAGGAGGAGGAGGATTTAGGAGTTTGTAGTAACCCCCCTGGTCATATAAAAGTCTTCGGTATTGGTGTTATGTTAGGTGCGGGCCGCTGAGGACACAGCCTGGGCCGCCCCCTCGTGGAGGTAGTCACACTAGTTATACACATCCCGAAAGTGGTAGCACATTTTCGTTATTAAATTCTACTGTAGGTACTTAAGATAAAATTGAATAGATGTTACGTTATTCTTTTATATGAATATTTGTAAGTTGTCATAAAATATTATTAATATAATTATTTTTATCAAAGTTTATAATCTAAATAAAAATGTTTTTCTTCAAAACATCACAAGACTTTTTTTAAATTTTTTACACACAACATGTGTTCTCATTGGATGTATCGTGAGTCCGAAATATAAAAGTTTAGTTACAATATCAGCTTTACTTTGTATATGTATATGGTTAATGAGGTTCGAACGGGAATGCAGGCCAACTAATGATAAGTAGTCACTGCAACCCATGGGTTGCATGGATTCCATGTCTATCCATATTAGAAAGCATATTCTGTAGTATAGGTAATTACAACTTAGGTAATAACAACTTAGTCATGATGAAAAACAGATGGTTTTACGTACGTTTCTTCGGAAGCAACATTTGTTATTTCAAATCAATTAGGTAATTACAAGAAATCCTTAAAATCTTATCTTAACTTTGAGATTGAAAATCTTGTATAACTTAAATAATTTTTATTCATGTTAAAAATATGAATAACAACAATACAGCCACATAATTATGTAGGTACACTGAAAGCATAATTTATTTATAGAATTCACATAGCAGTAAAGCAAGGTGTTTCAATGTTAAGACTAGATAAGATAAATATGAAGAATATACAAAACTACTAGAGTGGCAAAAGACAAAGATTTAGAATATGAACGTTTGAAAATAACCAGTAATTTATTCTCTGCCCACTACTACTGAAGATTAGTCTGTTTATAGTAATTTGTTTCATTTAATTTGATTTCTAGTCACACAATACCCAATATCGATTATGGAATCGATGTATCATTTATAATGTTAGGTACAGGTATTTATTTTTATAAATTAAACCTAGGATAACTTCGTGTTTGCATGCTTAAACTAAAAATTCATAAAAATGTTCCAAAAGACATGACATTCTTTTCATTATAGAGACCCGGCGGCACAGAGGGTTACTTATGTTTGCGGATGTAAAAAGTGTAAAGTAACGTCAAAATAATTGTAGTTTAACACGTTGACCAAACTTCAATGTCCAAAAATTGGGAAAATGTGATATGATGCATTTTATGATTTTCAATGGAAAAACGAAAAGACAAATCATGTCATAAATCCACTGTTTTGATTGTATGTAATTTATATACTTGCCTAGTATGATTCGTACTATTGACACGAATCTAATAACATAAATTATGACAAAATTCTTCGAGCAACTAGGTACACTAACACTGACTGACGTACAGCTACCTAAATGTACATACATACAAACATGTAGGTACCTACATATTTTAACCTAATCTTCCATCCGAGGCAGTTCGGATAATAATGGACCAATGTACCTTGTGGACAGAGAATACATAGGTTCTAGTCAATTAAAATCTATGATAAATTTTATAGAATTCCATCTTTATGTTATGTAGGCTAACAAAGTTATTATTATTATTTATGTAACAAATACGTAGGTATTGGCTATTTATAACCTTGGATTTAGATAATAAAATCTCAGGCGACTTAAACTACATATTATCAAATTAGTAATATAAAATAATTGGCTGATTTGATGACCGAATCAACAGCCCTAAATTAGTGTTATAATTAGACTCAATTAACAGGACATCTACAGTTTTAGTAAAATTGAAAATAAAGTCAGCTCTACCGGCAAAGCAAACAAGATAATAGTTCAATTCGCTATTTTGGCAAACGTCTAATACGACTAGTAAACACGATGGCACAAGACACGATTAATTTTCTAATTTTAGTGTAAATAATATCGTCCATACGTAACTTTTCTGACTTAGCCAGAAAGCAAAATGTTATTGTTGGCAATTACAAATCTATAGACAATCTTGTTATTATAGACAACACGTATCTATAAATATATTTTTGTCTAACACCAACACAGTAAAGGAATTTGCACTTCAATAACGAGCTACTGTTCAAAGTTCCACACGCACCAACAGATTTAATCGCCGAGAGCGATACGGCGTGCCCCAAGGCGGTATTCTGGGGCTTGCTTATACCATTGTGCGTGTTCGTCATTTAAAATTGTATCTTGAACCGTTCCCCTTCGGAGCAGTTCAACAGCGATTGCTATTGAATGAGGGGGGAGCTCTGGCTGTCGCTGAAGTCGAGGGTGTAGTACATGTCGGTGGTGTCGAGCGCGGCGGGCGGCGGCGGTGCGGGGGCGGCGGGCGGCGCGCGCTTGTCCTGCAGCCAGTGATGCGGGGGCCCCGACTCCGTCACACGTGACAGTCGTGACAGCAGCCGCGAATACGTTTTATTAACGCGACAGTGGCATGCCGTCACCTGAAACATTGCATCGTAGGGTTTTGGACTTTATGGTATTATAAGTACCAAGCATGAAGCATTTCACATCCATATCCGTTATCAGCTGATAACTATTGTATAGTGGCACAGGTGGCCAGAGCTTAACTCGAACCGTCTAGTCTACAACTGCGGTGGGAATGGCAAACCGGCAACTCTCATCAAACTTTTGTAGCGTCAACAATAACTTTATCAAGTATGACCTTCACCGTCACATGTTTAATTGTGAAGTTGAATTTAAAGTCACCTATACAGCACCTGTTATGTACTCCTGTACTAGGTAGTATGCTTACCACAACGCCGACAATGGCAATGGCTGCTCCGAGTGTCCCGGCCGCTATGTACACGTTGTGCAGACGGTCGTGGTAGAGGCCGAGCGGTAACCGCATCTGTCGGACCGAACTGCCTTCGTGCGTTTCGCTCACGTCACCTTCGCCGTCGACCACCGATTCCAGGATGAAGTCCTCTGCAAAGATGACAACCACATCGAATAAGTGTAAACAGTATAGTTTATTATATTTATAGGCGGCTTCGAATAGCTTAACTGAAATCAATAAGGTAGTTTCGGTGTAGGTGAAGTAACTTTGACCTACATTGCATGGTTTTGTGACTGCAACCATTTTATGTCTATATCCAACAGGAGGAGGCCTGAAGCATATATCTATCATGCTGCTCCAATGCGGATTAGAGAAAAGGGCTAGTGGCCAACCCGTGTCGGATGTTTCCAAACCGACCGTAGACAATGTTTGACAACCGTCAGACATTCTTTCTACAATAACCAGATCTGACGGACTAACGTGCCCTCCGATGCACGGGTTTGTATAATTACTTCTGACATGATGTTTATCTTTTTCTAGATAATAAATAAATAAAATACAGATTAACTTAGAAGTACCATAAAAGTAGGTATCTCTACATTGTACAGATTCTTTACATACACATGTAGGTATTCTTTTTTTTCATTTGACTACAATAAATCAAAATCGATATGAAATTTACTTTGCCTTTTTCACATTATTATTCTGATAGGTATATAGAATATACCTTCGTATCTCGTTCGTACCGTACGCGCGTACGTTGTACGTACACTATTAACCGTAATATCGTAAGTAAGCACTAGAGTTAATAACCCTTGCAATCGACAAAACACCAATATCCTAAGCACACAAGAGTTAATAAGTAATAACCAGGAGATCATAATTTAATTTTGCCTACCTTCGCAAAGCTTGCCAGTGTACCCGGGCCTACACGAGCAATAGAAGGAATCCACGCCACTCCAGCACGTGCCGCCGTGAGCGCAGGGGTTGTTATCGCACACCTGAAAACAGTAACCACTACATCGGTACCCTATAGATAGGCCTATAATAAGCAATTAGTGGCACGGCTCAGGCAAAGTGCTTGATTAACTTTACTATTGAAGCTGGGGCGCAATAGGTGGCGTACTCGTATGTATGCAGGACCTGCACAAAAGGGTAACATATAGAATGTTACATTGTATACGTTGCTGTTGTATCTACATACAATCCTACGATCAGAAGTATGAGTAGCTGACACATTATATCTAAATACAAAATAATATAATGCGTAAAAATCGTTTATTTTTACAACAAACATTGTTTAAATAAATGAAATCTCTCGTGGTACGATTATTATATTCACCTTTAAAAGAGCAGTCTACGGAGTAATTCGAGTATGGACCTAGACGGAGTAATTTTTATAAGTAGGTACATAGGTACTCACTTAGCTTCGTAAATAATACTATTAATAAATTAAAACCTACACTTTGATGGGTTTAACCTCAAAACTGGCCTTTATGATACAAAATAGATAAAGAATATTTAAAAAAGCCTCACAGAAGTGGCTGGGATATGACATTCTTCGCCGACGTATCCCCGTGGACAGTCGCAGGAATAGCTGTTGCCGTGGTCGACACAGAAGCGCTGCGACGAACAAGGGTCTGGAGAGCACAGGTCCACCTGTGAAGTGTATCAATAATTTCTATACAATCTTAATATCATACTGTAATAAGTTATACAGTAGGTATGTTATAAGTTGGCCATTGATTACGTCATCAGTCATCACTCAGGTAGAGACTTTAACAGGTCTTAGCTAGCGTGTTTATTGAGTTAGAACATACGTTTTTTCTGTTTTAAAGCTAATATGCTGTAGAATAATAAAAAGCCACAAAATATCCCAGTTCTACCAGGATAATTTTGAAACTACTTACTGAAAATTATTGTTAAAAAAACATTTTTGTTACAAAAGTCAAAGTTTAGGCCATGATAGATGTTGTTTTGAGAGCCACGTTAACACGTGGCTCTATCCTCACTTCCAAGTATTTGACGTATTATTGTTTTTTATTTCATCGAAATCGACCCACTACTTTGAAAGAAAGTGCTTTTTTGTACATGGGGTCCACATAAAAAATCAAAATCTTAATTTATCAATAAAATCTAGAATTTTCTTTTTTTAATGTTTTTTTACTTTTTCGTCGACAATTTTTGGTCTAGTTTCACCCTCTTTCGGGGTTGCACTTTATCCTGGGACACACTGTATACAATATAATAACATTGCTTTTTGTGTAGGTATGTATCGTAGGTATCAAGATAACGTATAAACATAAACAAGACCATTTTATAGGTGTTTTTGTTTACGATGTTTTGTTGTCCTATGAGAAAACATTAATAAGTACCTACAGATAACGATGTACTTACTTTTTAATATATTCGATTCTTCTACATTAACGGCATTAACCACTAAATTATATTTACATATTTATTTTTATGCTTATAAATATTAAATAATTATACGCAAGTTATACGCGTGTAAGTTCACAAATAAATATTTTAATTACTTTGTTAGTAGAATAGCATAAATAAGCATACGTAGGTATTGTATTAATTATGTAGATGGAAAAACCGCCAGCCCGCAAAGCGGAGGGCTATCGGGGCGAATTGAACTGTTAAATAAATGAAATGGAAATTAGACTAGAATCAAAGAACGTTCTGGGGTTGGAAACATTTGATACCCTAAAATATTAAAATGCTATATTCGGATACAATTGGTTTTCTACAACAAAGCGAAGTAAAACAGATGTTTTATTCTAATTCTAGATATTGTTCTAAGTTAAGTTTATTGGATTTTTCTATCGTTTCTGCGCCTAGCCTTAGCCTATAAGGTTGCAAACTTATCTACAAATTTTCTCTTAGAAAAAATGTAACCCAAAAACTATTCGTATACCTACCTTGAACTTTAAAAAAACCATATAGGTAGGTACTTAACCAAGGTTAATTCTTAACATTCCCACCGCACGACATTGTTAAGTAGGTAGCTTAACAAAGGATGCTTCTTTACTATAAAAATCACAGCTAAAACAAGAAGAACGTAGGGAGCATAATAAGGACATAACAGAAAAAACTCTTATTGTTTTTTTACAAATAACAAGTAAACCGAGGTTAATTAACTAAAACTAACGACACGAGGCATTATAAGTATAACTAAAACGGTATTAAATCATATTAACAGTAATATTAATAATAAAAAGGCTTTTTATAACCTGACTAACTGTTTTGAGAAGTCTCTGGGAATATTAATGGAGAACAACAAATTCTCAGTCGAAATTTTAATTTTAATTGACTTTAGTCAATAATATGGGTGTAGTTCCGAAAAGGTCATACTGCCTTTTTCCTTGAAATTTCGTACACTTACGTATTTTGATACGCTGATTACGAATATGGTAATTAAAATTGGCGCAAATTTCATTTTCGAGGTCAAAACTCGAAAAAGTACCTTGAAATTCTGTACCTAAGTGTACGAAATTTCAAGAAAAAAAGCTGTATGACTTTCTCGGAACTTTATCCGTCAATATACCTCACCTATTGACAAATAAAATATCGCATTATTTCAATATGAATAAAATTTTATTTATTTCATATTTATGGGCATCAATTTTGTCAGTGCCCAAACACCTAATACCTACATTAGTAATCCACTGCAGGGTCAGTCCTCTTACACGGAGAAGGACTTCTCATGCCGTAGAGAACATTATGGAGGATTCATAGGGATTGGAGACGTTAATAGGAAAATGATGAAATGCAAACCTTCAGCTGACAAGTGTTGCCAGTGTACCCTCGGCCGCACGCGCACTCGAAGCCACCGACGCGGTCGGTGCAGGTGCCGCCGTTCCCGCACGGCGACGATTCGCACTCATTGTATTCAAGCTCGCATTTTTCTCCCGTGTATCCTATGATTTATATTATTATTAGTGAGTGGGTGAACATAATCGTAGTTTGTAACAGAAATCATTATCACTTTTCAAAAATGAGTTCGTCTCGTAAAAAGCTTACCTAACAGATTTCATAAAAGATACCTAACTCAGGTTGATCTCTAATCCAAATCAAAATTTGTCTAGTGTAAACTACTAAGGAGGTAGTGTCTACTGACCTATTATACTTAGGTTTCAGGTTTAGGTACATAAGTCACGCCTACACACTAAGCCTATTGTGTACCTACTTAAACTTGGTATACAATATAAAATAGGGCAACTTGGTAAATCGTCTATCTCTCTTGCGAAACTCAACGTGTATTTCGGCATGTTAAGTAAGTAAGTAGTTCCGGAGAAACCTTACATGCACAACCTACCTTCTGGCGCCTGGAACTAATATTTGTCTATATAATGAACGGCTTGATAATAGACATTTTCTTCAGATTTTCTATAGCACAACTCAGAGGGTGTTTATCCTCCCCTTAAGAATTTAAAACTCCTAACGTGGATATCGAATATATAATATATGAAATATTAAGAAAACTAACAATATTTATTTTAACTTTCATATTGTTCGTCTTATTTTCTATTCTTAGACGACATAGAATTTCGTTGATGGCACGTCTCGTGTATGTATCCGTGCCAACAGAATTGTTTGTGCGTGCAACCACACCCTTCAGAATTCTATAATGTCGTATGGATGTATAAAGTTAGAATAGGATGAGGGTGGAGTATAAAACGAATTCTTGCAGAAAATTTCCCTTAAAAGTTTTGACATACTTTCTGAAATTAGGTATGTGGGGCCCTCGTTTTACGATTGCCTCTGAGAATTAACAATTAAGATTATTTGAATTACTTAACTAATTCTCGTGTTAGTACCTCTATTATGTTAACGTTTTCTGGAGCTTACAGAAAAAGACCTTTACAGAAATTTTATGTTGCGTTTGAGTGATAGCACAGGATCACAAATATGCTTTGATTTATTTTAATAATTATAGAATGTAGTATAACGTAGTATAAATATAAATGTAGTATGTAATGTAGTATAACTCTAAAGATATAGGAATGAATACACTTACAATTGCTTCTAAATTCGCTCATTCTTCTTTTTTCTACCTACGCATAATACAAAAATACCTAGTTCAACAAACTACATCATAACACGTCAATAGGATGCGACCTATAAAAGTTTTTGTACAGTAAACAAGTTTCAAGTTACTTTAACGAAAGACAATCCGACCCCGGGGACTGTTTGTTCGCATTCATTCCAAATTTCTTTTTCTGTCGGGAAAACAACTCTCTTGATTAATTCACCCGTTTTATTTACGGATGGAAAACCCTTTCTATTCGGATATTGCGAAGCCACGTCTCATTCCCATTGTTTGGCAAAGTGGTTATTGCTTTATTAAAAACAAGCCTGATTAAGCAAGGAGGGCCATAATATAGGCGTTTTAACTCCTAAACTTTACTCGTGCGTGTACTTACACTCGATATGTACACACCTACGCACGAGTTAAATCCCGAAATTAGAAATACTATGGGAGCGCTTACTTACACTACGCGTGACGACTTAATATGAGTTAATTCTTACGAAAACGCGTTCAAACTGAGCGCGGCCTTAATTGTTTATTTTTGGTCCATCCACATGATTGTGTGAAATCTATAGTTCTTCATCACGCTAATTTTAATGCTAATTTGTGGGCTTTAAATATGTCTGTAAATAGCTGTGGGCTGTAAATAACGTACTTAAATTTAGCACAGTGTTAGATTTTCGCTAGAAGCTTAACGATCGGCAAAGGCTACTTTAGTTTTGATAGGATTTTTTCATACTTTTGGCATCGATGTTTATCCGTTTACCATGTGATTATTTTTAATCAACTAAAATGAAATTTTGGTGATTTATTAGTGTCTATTTGCGGCTCTTGTAAATATATATATTTTTATTTTTGATCGGTACTCAATTACTGAAATATACCTACAGAAATAGCAACAGAAACAGAAAATTCATTCGCAACATAAACACTTACACGAATAAAACAATACAACAAAACTAAAGTACAACAACGCAACCTATATTTTCGAAGCAATAAATTTTATCCTAGTTGCTATAAAATCGACTGTTCATTTAAGATACCAAAATGTTTCAATTAAGCGCCATTAAGACAAAACTACATCGGCACAAACAATTGTTTATCAAATTAATGACATAAAAAACACGCATAAATTATCTCAAGTGAAAAGCGGTTCTGCGGTCGACGAAGGAAACTGCGGGCAACCTTTCAATTTCGAATAAATCATTCGTAAAATTTCGCTTGCCCCATTGTTCGCGAACGACATTGTTTAAACATAAGTATTTATAAGATTTACTCGTTAAGTTTATTTAAAAGTAATAAACTCACTTAAACTTAGAGATAATACGTATGCGAAAAGATGCGAACTTTATTAAACTTACATAGGTACCTTCTGCTAAAGAAAATATCATAATTGAAAAGAATGTCTCCATTAGTGCAATGTTCACATTAATAAAATTACATAATTATCTATACCTCGCATGCTACTTTGCAATGCTTAATAAACCTCCAAGAAAAGAAAAATTATAAAACTCGATATAAGCATAGGCGTATTTTGTAATCGACTGTTATTCACATCATACTCATAGAGCGAAGCAACGTATAAATAAACACATTAGCTAAAGCTTTTATCTGTCTCGAGCTTTAAAAGCATAAAACGTTTTAGTATAGCACACGTTAGGAAAGAGACTATAGGCCATTAGATTTACTGTGGTTGCGCAGTGAAGAGAATAAGCGCACACAGTGAGCGACTCTACACTAAAATGCTGTAATAGGATGTTTCTACGAGAAAACGTGGTTGCAGATGAAAATTCCAACAAGCAATCTCTACTAAGTGAAACGTTACAGAATTAGCTGGGAATTTATTTCCTTACATTAAAATTTTCATTTGTTTCAAATCTTCAAATATTTCTACATTCATATTATGTTTCTAACATTTGAATCATAATGTTCTTAATTTAAATTGGACGAGCTGCCGATGCTCGTAAATTCGATGCATCGAGAGATTGATGTTGATCGATGAGTTGACGAACGTCTATGCTGGCTATCTAGTCACTCACGTCCAGCAAATATTGTTGTTGTATTTTATGAATAAATGGGTACATTACTATGACAAAAGACTTCTAATAAAATATTGCCGACAATTATGTATAATTTATCTCGGGTAACTGGGTCTGCGTTATAGGTATCTCCGGGTTCCCTGCCCTGGCTCTATCAACTACTAGTATAATTCTGTAGATAACGTTTCAATTTGTTTTACTATTTTATTAATAATATAAAATAATGTTGTCTAACTTCGTATAATTACGTTACACGTCTGTTTTAATAACTCATATAGGTGCTACGAATTTGTACCTACCAGGTTCACAGAAACAACGATATTTGGGTCCGTCTTCGTCATCAGTTTGTTCTACGCAGATGCCTTTTACGCAAGGTTTGGCTGCGCAAGCATCGCCTGAGGAGGGCAGTTCGCAGTGCGCCCCCGTCCAACCGTCTGCGCACGCGCAATGGAACGTTGTAGAGCGGTTCATAGTCATGCTCATACAAGACCCGCCGTTCAAACATGGAGCCCAATAGCAAGGGTCCTTCTCACATTTGAACCCAGTGAAACCTACAATAAAATAATGTCAGAAATATCACACTATTCTGTGTCCAAAAATTACCTCAAGGCAAGGCAAGACACGGCAAGGGGTTCACGCGCCTTAAAACTGGCTCTACATTTTGTGCTCGCTAATAGTGAATTCACGATGCAAGTTCAATGCATAATTTCACGCAACTAATGTAGAGTCGCAATTTGACTTTGAATAAATCGATACTGCATTTACAAAAAAGAAAAGTAAATGAGGAGAAAATTCAAAATCAATAAATCAATTAACCAATAAAATTAAATTTGCACCGGATGGACAAAGGCAGCGATAGTTGACACCGTTGAAAGGTTTAGCGAGGTCGATACATATCCCATTATTCAAGCACGGCGATGGATCGCACGCGTCGCGTTCCTCGCAGTGTGAGCCTACGTACCCGGCGCAACACTGGCACTCGTAGCCCTCCTGCGAACATGCCACATTAATAAACCTGACACTACATTACCTCTAATGACTTATCAATTTAAATATCCAATACATTACCATGGATACGTTCGTATAACACACGCCTTTTCCCGAACAATCTTGAACGTCTCCGCAATTATCTGACTTCACAGTTACTTTTAAACGAACGCATTGGGAACCCCAGCTCTCTGATACAACTGCAAAGTTTACAAATTTATTATTTGCCTGGCATCTTCTGTCATTGTTATAAAGTCTGTTAATAGAATTAATTGTATAGGTGACAAATTTATGTGTTTCGGATGATAATATACAGAAGCAGGTATGTACGTATTAAGACGACAATCTGAGTCGTCTAAGTAGCAATGCGCTTACTCTAAGTACAACAACCTCAAATAGAACCTTTAGGTTCGCAGTAGGTACTGTATGCAATGCATTTACAATTTTGCATAATAGGGACATTCATTATCTTGGTTATTAATAAGGTACCTACACTACATTGATTTATAATCGATACCAAATTGTTATACTGAATAGGCGATTACAAGTTGGAGAGTCGATATGTAAACACTCCTTGTAATATTGTGAATATTCATTCGATTTTCCACAAATGGGAGTAACCGTAATAATCTTGTTTTGCAACGATTTGGAATACCTATTAAGACCACAAAAGAAATTATTAACTGTTCTGCTTATGTTTCTGGTTACCTATTAGTAGATTAACTCCGTCTGTGAGATCTTTGTCATACAGGGTAAAGAGCTTTGCCCCGCGTTCGTCCAGTGGAGTAATGTCGAGCAGCATTCCATCAGAAATGTCACAATGTTCGTGCCCTTGTCGAGTAACCTGGTACACCGCTGGTTGGAACACACTATGACGAGGTCTGCAAAGGGTAGCTTATACAATATATATATAGATCTGTATTTTGAACCAGCGAAGCGTGTAAGCATCATGTTAACTAATAATCCGATTCACTGCACAGGATCCAAATACGTCACGACTCTTCTATTAATATATAAAAATAAGTTATAAGTTAAAAACCTTTTTTAAAAAAATCTTTTATTTTTTCGAGTTACTCTTAACAAACCCTTTCATTTGATACCCATATTGTAGAATTGCATCAAAAATAACTATTCCGATATCTTGGATGGTCGGCCATATTGGATTTAAAATAATGTCACAAACCATGTCGTGCATTGTCATCCAAACTAAACGTGTATACAAAATTTCAGCTCAATCGGTTGAAGATATCTACTTCAAAATTGAGTTCAAAGATTCCACCCAAACAAACATACTTTCATACAATGCAAGTTAAATAAAAAATATTGGATTTAGAATGACGTCACAAACCATATCGTGCATTGTCATCCAAGCTAAACGTGGCTACAAAATTTCAGCTCAATCGGTTGAAGATATCTACTTCAAAATTGAGTTCAAGGATTCCACCCGAACATACAATTGCAAGTTAAATAAAAGCTTTTAAAAAATAATTCCTACCTCTCCGTGTCGATATGTGATGAGTTCGTGTCAAGTGTTGTGGCGTTGGTATCGACGGGACCAAAGGAGTCGAGCTGCGAGGAGTCTGCGATGCGTACGATAAGTATATCTCCATTCTGAATATCTGCAGAGCCCTCCCACGACACGATGGTCGGAGGGCAGTCCTCCTCGGTCGTTCCCGCCGTGCCGCCACCGCCTCGACCGCCCGCACACTCCTCCGTCACCCATACCGCAAGTCACACACGTTAATTTAACAAGCCAACGTAAAATATACATTAATAGATAATTGCACGACTTTTATACCAATTACTGGTCTATTATGCATTGCTACTTAGTTCAAAGGCTCATTATACAAAATGGGTACACCTGCATACATATTTTAGTTGATTTAGCCAGCAAGTGTAAAATAGAGTATCGAATTTATGTAAGTCTGCTTAATATATTATCTACTTCAATATAGACTCCTTATGCATAATGCATTTTGCAGTTGCGTAAGTCCCTACGTTGGTTTTCTACCAAAAAAACGCTCCTAAAGTGCTAAAAGTGCTCGCACCAAAGTAGTAGTACAAAGCAACAAAGCACTATGTGAATATTTTAATTGATATTTAACTAGCGATACCGTGGAGCAAGATAGTTTTAATAAAAAGGCTGACAGTAACTGAGAGCGAACATAAGCGCTAGGTCAAATAAGTTTTTTTCATTTAACTTCCACGGTTAAAACCGCATAGGTTGAAATGACAATTGCGTGCCCTCCAGTATAGTATAGCAACAGTAGGACGCAGTGTAAGTGTTAATCGTGATATTTGTAAAATATTAAGTATAACCTGGTCTTCAGAAGTTGTAGGTAATTATTTTTAGATTAACATTAAGCCAGTTTATCCTCCGAATATAATACTTAGAGAGGACTTGTGTTCGGAAGTTTGTCGCGAATATAAAAATTCAAGCATCGCTGAATAGTTTTATTGGATGAAAAGAAATCCACAATAACAATAGGTAGGTATAACCTATGGAAAGCACGACTTCTTCTGCCGGCAAAAGGCAGGCTAGACATTTTCCTTTTACAAAAAAGTAATGAACAGAACTAGTGAAGCATAAAACCTTTTCCCCTTTTCTCTAGAGCTAAGACGATCTATGGTTTATGTATTTGACCTCGCTTCGCTCCCTGTTGCTGTCACGACTAAAGTTATGTGAATAAGAATATTGTAGTGACTACCTAGTCACGTACCTACCTACGTGGATAGGTAGGTATAGTTTCCTTAATTGAAATTGCCGTTTGTAACTTTCAATAGAGATCATTTTATGGATCTAAAATACTTAGGTAGGTACCTAATAATTGATTGGTAGTACTAATATCCAAAATCATACTATGCACCTGAGCTTATACATAGATCTAAGTAGAGACATAATAATTTCGATTTCAAGACAAACTCTAAAATATTGTGTAAACTTACCGTGACTGGAAGATTCAATTCATGCGTTTCATTCCCTCGCCATAGACGAGATTCCCTGGGCAAGACTGGCAGATCGCAATCTAATGCTCCCAGACGATCTTGAAGCCGAGTTGAAGAATGTAAGCCATTCCCGAGCACACTGTTAGTTGTGTTTAACTTTTGCCTCCGTGTACTTTTTACAGACTCTTTTGTGCTCGTATGGGCTTCAGTTGTGAAATTGTGCGCGATATTTGAGCTTTCAGTAACAGGGTACGCTTTTGTTGTTCTAACACTTTCCTTTGTTGTTAAGGATGCAGTAAACAAAGGTATTGTGACCTTTGCCGACTTCAAACTCGAAAGTGTCGAGAGTTTAAAAACCCTTGCTAATGGCGATTGTGTGCTCAATATAGCTTTCGTTTCATCCTTGAGGGTTGGAGTCGATATACTGGAGCAATCATTTACTAATAAAAGTATAAGTGTAGATGCTATTTGCATGAAGCGTAACTTTTTAAAAGCCTTCGCGTTGCCTTTTAAGTGTATCGTTGCCATTATATTTGTAAATTGTCTCTTGGTGTTTGAGGTGTTGTTTATCTGTAGAATTTATCTTGACGTAAGTAAGAAGCTCATTGTGATCTTATAAATATTTAGACTGAGTATCTTCTTAACTAAGAAAAACTTTGTTCCTTTGATAAGTATAATGAAATATTTTAAAAAGTCACCAGAGAGCATAATAATAGTTCCCAAGCAATAGTAATGTATAAAATTGTGCTTAGTTTATTCATTATAAATTATTGCTTCAATAAAAAGACCTTGAAGACTTATGAACAATTCTGCGAGGGTGGGAAGTCTCTTCTTAGTGAAAACATCTATAATTGGACAAGCTGAGTCCTCATCTCGAGAGGTGACCCTCTTCAGATCGAAGTATGCTCTCAAAGAAAGTTTATTCAACTAATTTACTAATATTCGTACCTACAAGTTTTATTCCTTAAACATTTAACTAAGTAGATAGGTACGTATTTTTTCAGATTTCGCATATGTACCTACGTACTGAAATATTATTCTACCTGACTGATGTTCGCCTAAAATTTGTTTTTTTGGCAACCAAATTCAACCAATAGGTACTTTTACCATTATATATTTGTAAAATTAAACAGCTTTTTAATTAAAATAATATTTTTTACTCAGCACCCGATACTTTATTGAGCGCATTAAAGCTGACACTAAAGTAAGAACTCTCTAAAATAAGTAGTATAAATTTAATTTTACTCAAGGAATATAAATGTGTTTACATTTAGGTAATTCCTGCGAGTGCGAGTAGACAGCTTTATTTAATTTTATTTACATTTGATACGTTATGTGAAAATTAAATTATGTGAAAAGTAAATAAAGCGTGTTTCCATAGTATATTCTGCTCTTATAACTAAAAACGGCCAAAGTTAATTCCAAAAAGTAAAATAAATTGTAAAGTTTCCAAAGTAAAAAGCGTTAATACCTACATCAAAACAACACTTACGTAAGGGTTCTCACAAATGTGAAGTGTCTATTGTCAGGGTGGACAGGCAAGTCTCATGTTATTTTACTAATACTAAAATGAAAAGGATATGCCGAGTTAACCTTTCTCGCTTTCGTAATATTTAAACATAAACTTTCAGTTAAACTCCACTCACACCTTAGAAAAAAATAATTTGTTGGTAATAATTTAGTAAACATAAGTCAAAGTTTAATCAGTTACACGTTTTGATAATGTGACAATGATTTGGAATAAATTAGGGCGGTACAGGGCGGGCGGCGTCGTCGGCCGCAGCCTCCGTGACACTGGCGATCCGGCCGCCCCGCGCCGCACCCCCGCTCACCCACAACCTCGCGCACCCTCTACAGTTCTACACCTCTGTATCTTTACTTTTTCACTTCATGTCTGAAATACAAACGATTTCCAAAGGACGATTGATCCTTTAGGAACTATAAGAATCAAGTGGCAATTAAAGTAATTGTAGGTTTAGGTACATTAAATTTGTACAAAAAAGTGGTCGTTGATGAAAATCGTTCATGATTCGAGATATTTATTGATAAATTCAATAGATGGATACTGACAATTATCAAAGTTTGCAGTACCTACCCATTGATATACTTATAAAGATTATAATAATGAGTTACGAACAAGTTTTGACGAGCAGACAGACGTCACCAGGCAGGCGTGCCACCTGATGATGAGTGATCACCGTACAGGGAACTCATTTTTATATCGAAGTGTTCGTTAACTTAACTGCCATTTGGTTGGAAAGCGCAGTGACGTGGCGTAACTGATATAGGGCCGACAGTTTCAACCCCCGAGAGACTGCAAACAAACAAAATTCCTCCTAAAATACTTTTCTTTATGTTGCTACCCATCTACTTACGTCATACATTTTTGTATTAAAATATTAAGTTTAAATTTTGTAAGTAGTAAAATACATTACGGAGTATCAACATTAAGTAACACCTTGTTTTGATGAGGAAGGAATAAAGAGGGCTATAACTTTTTGAGATATCTTAAACAACTGATAAGCAAGCCCTATTTTAGGAATCGTAACAGCAGTGTATCCACTTATGGATTTATTGTTTTATATAGGTACGTCTATGATGAATAAATAGACTCTGAAAATTTTAGTAGGGAGAGGATCCGAAACATTAATACGAGTACTTATATATATTCCATTTCTTTGAGTGGAAGGTTTTCATCCACTTTGTTGAGTTCCATCAAGTAAAAGCTCACTCCAATTTAACGGGAACGTACAAAAAGTACAACTATTCAAAGATTGATTTCAAGTGGCATAAATGTTTGTTAGTTATCTTCTTACGATTTGTCTGACTAATTTAGACTCATTTTGGTTTGTTTGTTTGTTTGTTATGATTTCAAGTTCTAGGTTTATAAAGCTCAGTCAGTCAATACTTTCAGTAACTCCTTTATAATAAGTAGGTATCTAGGTACATACTAAAATAATAACGCTTAACGCTTCACACTCATACACCAGAATTCCCTGCGTCGTGGGTGTCATGGACACACAAGACCAGAACACAACACACCCAGACCACAAACAGAAATTCAAATTCATCATTCAAATGTCTGCTCTGCTCGGCATCGAACCCAGGACCCTCCGCGCAGCGCACAGGTGTCTTAACCACTACGCCATTCAGGTCGTCATCAAAATTATAGTTAACTTTATAATTAAATCGGGTCATGATAGCCAAATGACATAATATCACGCTGTAGGAACTGGTGTGATGTGTTTTACTATTGTAATCTGAAAATTTAATTCATGATCTGATTTTTGATATCAAATGCCTACATGTTTATGTAAGACAGTGCTTATAAAGCATAAAAAACCTTTTAGACTACAAGCCCATGAACAAAATTTACCTATGAAATGAACCAACATTTACGCTTAGAAGGCTGTTACTATATCAAAAAATATCTCCGAGCACTATGCCGTCATTTCTGAGCGGTACACCTGATACCATGATGTCAGAGATAAGCTTGCGACCCTTATCAACGTAATTCACGTTGGTTCATTTCACAGGTAAATTTTGTTAATGGGCTTGTAGTCTATTTTAGCAAGTTCCGTTAATTAAATATGAAGAAGTGACTACGAATCTTAAACTAGGCCTACCACAAGCACAAGCTTCACCACCGTTTAGCCTTCACAGGCCGGTTTGTACACGGAAACCGTGCGTGTGATTGGTTAAACTGTATCACGCGCCAACCCCGCAGCGCGGCCCGCTTTTTTCGACTTGCTTGAAATTTTGCCTGCTTAAGCCCGGCCTGCGCGTACTTGCCAGTGCGTGTGGTTACTGCTTGGGGGTTCAGTGTTCATGCCGCAGTCGAGGCTAGTCGTCGTTCGGTGAGGTACCTACGCAGACCCCTCTTTCCCCCTGGGCACTTTGGGCAAGTGCCCAGGGCCCCGCGAACTCAAATACAAAGTCCCTAGTTCCTGTCAGATCGGCAAACGATAAGCAATATTTACTAGCGAAAAACTTATATAGGGGAGACCGGGTACAAAAGTAACACTTTATACTTTGACCTTAATTTATGGCTAGGTTTTAATATTGTCATCAAATTAATATAACCATATATAAATTTAGTTTATGTTTTTTACACTAGTAGCTTGATTTATGTTGTTATGGTGTGTTTTATATGAATAACAGACAGTTGAAAAAAAATCGTCAGTTGTTACTTTCGACCACGTAGGCAGGTCGAAAGTAACACGGTGTGGGTCGAAAGTAACAAGACAAAAAGGTGGATAATGAAGACAATATCATAATTGTTATTAACAATTATTTATTCAAAGACTTTGCTTAATACAAACTATCATGTTTGGTCTTGGAATCGGTTCTTGGGAATACGAAAAAAGGAGTTATGACCTCGAAGCCCGCGCCAGATTTGTTGCTTGAGGAGATCTCAAAAAGAGGCTCGGGTGTCGTTTTAAAAACCCGTCAACCACTTCTTACCAGCCATTTGACTGGCGTGACACCTTTCATAAAATGTTTTTCCAATTTAAACGCCAACTCGTATGCCAGTTTACGTACTTCAGATGGAGATAACCCAAAATAAACTCTCGAGCACTCGATTAAATAGTCGCGTAGATGACTTTCCTCGTAAATTTTAAAACTCGATTTACGCAACGGTAGCACACAACTGCGTTAGTATATCCTGCTTTTAATTTTTTAATAAATCTGTATAATGTTACATAGCAAACATGATATTTCTTAGCCAGGGCTCTAATTTTTGCACCATCTCTGAAATGCTCTTCAGCCGCTCTTCTATACATTTCTGTGTCGGTAGTTCCTCGTGCAGTAGTTCTTATGCGTTGTCGCGGCATTCTGTCGGAGTACTGACACAAAAATAAAAATTATATAGAAAATTTAAAAAAGTAACATGTTACTTTTGTACCCATAGGACTATGTTACTTTTGTACCCTTCCTCATTTTTGTTAAAACGTGAAATATAACTTTAAAACGGAACGTGCTAGACAAAAACGAAGTTAAACAATGTACAATCAATCTAATCAAAAATGGATATGCAAACATTCAAAATACTATCATCCTTTTAGGACTACGTAAATATTAAATAAGAAAACATCAAAAAACTTACTTTTGGTTTGTAAAAACACTTAGCATCCTCTCACACAACTTAACAGCTCGTGGCACACGCTACGATTATATGCAAGTGAGGGTGGCGCTCTGGGCTATTGCCTGACGGCGGTGAAGCGGTCTTGGCCTATTGGATAGATCTAGAGAGCATTTGTTACTTTCGACCCGCCGTTACTTTTGTACCCGGTCTCCCCTAATTCGAAGAAATCGAACCTTAATTACTGACTGACTATAAAGGGGCTCCATTATCCTAATATGCCCAGTATTGCCCAGGGCCTCCAATAGGTTAAGACCTGGGTTAGGCCCTGTACCTACGTAGTCGTTTGTTATTCAAAAATGGCAGATTTGCGTACGCAATATCGCGAGTTCTTGTCTGAATTAATATAAATATAAAAAAAGCATGTAAAATAGCCTTTATTGCTGCTTTTCCTTACAATTAGAATATACATGCCTATCACCGTACGCAAACTTTTATATATCTTTAAGAACATTAGAAGCATACTAGATTATGAAAGCTTAAAATCCGTCTACTATATCCTTGTTCAATCTATCTTAACTTATTGCATAACCTGCTGGGGTGGTGCCCCCATACGGATTGAAAGAGCTCAAAGACCTGTTTTAAAAGTAATCCTTAAAAAACCTATTTTATTTCCTACGTTAGAATTGTACTCCTGCTATAAGTTACTTGTCAGTAACACATTAATGACCCACTACAGGGTCGGGTCTCCTCTCACAGTGAGAAGGATGTAGGCCTTAGTCCACCACGCTGGCCTAGTGCGGGTTGGTGGACTTCACATGCCTTTGAGAACTTTTTTTTTCTGAACTCTCAGGCATGCAGGTTTCCTCACGATGTCTTCCTTCACCGTAACAGCAGGCGCTATTTAATTTTTATAAAGCGCACGTAACTTTTTTACAAAGTCATTGGTGCGTGCCACTATGGGATTTGAACCCGGACCCCTCGATTCGAGGTTGAATTCTAAGCCACTGGGCTATCACCGCTAAGTTACTTACTGTTCGCCAACTATTTATTTCACGTACAATTCTACGAAAATACCCTGACTTACCCTTCAACCCGGTTTTAATAAGAAATAAACGTGGAACTAGAGCTCATGTAGTCTGTGTGTGCCACAAAACAATAATAACAATAAACAGTAATATCCTTAAGTTTTGTACTCACTAAACACTTAATTGATTTAATGTATTCTATTATTTGAACTATCGGCAACTGGATGTCTGTGTAGGACAGCACTGCAGTCTGAATTAATAAGTCTATACCTTTATTTTATGATTGCGTCAGCGTCAGAAACAGACAAAATTTGTTTTATATGTATTTAAAAAATCTGTGTTCAATTAAAAATGTAATTAAATTTATAAATTATTATTTTATGGATGAATTGAGGATTACTTCGTAAGGTATCTACTAGGTAGGAGGACCAGACATTTTATTTCAGACTCTACCAGCACCAAAAAAACGATAAGAACACGTTTCTGATACAACAACACACACACACACACATATTAGTCAACATAGCACCTCATGCCGAGATGAGTTAAAGCATCTATACGCTTATGCGTAGCCAAAATCCTGCCGAAAGTGGCTAGGTTGTCCTTAATAAATCTGAAGTAAGTAATGTATTACTTTGACAGTGTTACGTAATAAGTTGTTAAGTGCTAAGCGGGAGGGGGTGTACCGCACTGGGGGGGTTGGCCGCGCGCCAGCCCGCTGACGAGCGACGACTCTTATCTCCGCACGGATCCACCACCAATACCTACTAGCCCGCAAAAATTCAAGTTCCGCTACGTCACATGTGCCTGGCTTAAATCCAATTCATTAAGATCGCTAAGAAAACTTGAACGGCCTTCAAATAATATGTGTGACGTCTTTACGAAGCTCCGCGAGATGAAATACACATTTTCTTTTTCCTTTTCCTTGCAGTTACCGAATGACTTTTTTCAAATATCATCACAAGTTTTATTTATTTATTTACTCTTTATTGTGCACACATTGCAAGCATATAAACCTAGAAACTTTTAGTAATATGCTTAAGTGCAGTCATTTCACAGCAAACTCGACAATTTTTAGCCTCGCGTGCTTCCGCATAGTTCATCAATCAAACTTAACTAGGTAGCTACGTCAAAAATTCAGAAGGATATATTATATTTTTAGCAAGTTCCGCACACGACGCAACGCATCTACGACGACTACGACGCGTATCCTTCCTTATATCCTATTTAATCCTATCGCGCTAGTCGCACGCTACTAGAGTTGCAAGCGCGTCGCTGACCAAAATGGCTTACGTCACTTGATGACATAGCGCACGCCTCCATTCGAGTACCACACAAAGAAATTGATTAAATTCACGTTTCATTTGGGTAGCGCCGTGTGAGTAGCATACCAGTAGGCGACCTGTGAAAAAGTCGCAGTCGCGTAGCTTATAGGTAGATAGCGTCGTGGGAGAAGGGCCTACATTATTCAAATTATTTCCAATCGGATGCGTATGACGCACACATTAGACATTTTGAACATTGACAAACGGTGATAAAAATATTACCTTATTTATAGAAATATTATATTTTCTTAAAATGAAGTACAACCACTAAAATGCTACTGAACTATGTATTTCGTTACGTGACAAGGAAACAGTGTAAATTAGTGAAACAATGTGTAACTGTAATTGTTTTATTAAGTAAATAATATAATACTACAGTCATTAAGTAAAATATGTAAAAACTAATAACTTACTTCTAATAAAATAATAATGCAATAAACTAAGTTCATTTCTAAAATCTAGCATTCTACTTATTCAAATGTTTATACTTTTTCTATTATAGCTTCTCCATCGTTTTTGGGAACACTCACATTGGTTATTACACTGTCATTCTTCCTGCCGTAGTCCTGCAACAATATATTTTTTTTAATTTCAAATCTTTAAGGGGTAAAGGAAACAAGAAAGTCAATATAATCTTGAAAACTAATTACCGATTTTTAACTGACATTAGATATAATATATAAATACCGATATATCCGATTTTCAGTTTTCCAATAGAAATAAATACATGTCATATTTAGAGTACAGTTTAGCTGCAGTTCCGTGGGTAGCAATACAAATGTATGGTGCCGTTTCCGAAGCCGCGCGCGACACGCGCCGGAGCTTCGGAAGCGGCGCCATACATTTCATAGTGTTTAGTATTGTCGCATCAGCCGCGGCGCGACCGTCGCGCGCTTCTATCGCGTCGGCCGCTACCCACGGGACTGCAGCATAAGTGTAAAAAATGTTAAGACTGTGTCAATTGCAATGTCAAAAAATGGATATTACGACGGTTTTGTATAGTTTTACATCACAAATAATAGTCCAGCAGCCACCGCCTGTTTTTTCAGTGATTAATAACAGGCTCAATTTTCGTGAGTTCGTTCGTTTCGACGAGACGCCTAAGTTTTTCCTCTGTCCAAATTCTCAAAGTGGTAGGTACTGAACTGCGCAGATGTAAAATATGTCGACTTGGTAGGGTGTCGAAATTGTCTGACTATAACAGTAATTTTTTTTATAACAGTAAATTTTTTATTGATTTTTTAAGATAATACGATGGTTTGACTTGGAGCGTCCTCCACGCCGTATATGTCGAAATAACGAAGTCATAAAAATTATCTCCCCGGACGAGCTTCATTCGCTCTACCACCTGTTAGTTGCATAGATAATTCGACATTATCCAATTACCTGATTCATGTTGAGGTGCTGGTCGTGGGTGTTTTGTGCGTTTTGCGTGACCGGGTACGAGTAGGAGGAGTGGTAGGACTGCGCCATCTTGTCGGGGTGGCAGCGGAGGCGGTGCGAGCGCAGCGTGGAGGCATAAGCGAAACGTTCCTCGCACCACTTGCACGTCAGAGGCTTATCGCCAGTGTGCGTGTACATATGCACCTGCACATAAATCATGAGATATAGTAGTGAAGCGGCAATATCATGTGAAAAAAACTATTCAAAAATCTTTAAAAAATACGGCACCAACTTGGCAATTCTAGCTATAGTACCATATCATACCATTACCATAGTGAATTTCATATTTCTGGTCTGCCTCCGTTTGGAAGTACTGTTACAACAGCATTATTGTTGCCATTTAAGGATCCTTTTCCGCCATTAATGTCAGTCGTTCGGACAATGTGGCCAGCATATTACCACTTTAATATGCAGACTTTGAGACTTTGAGCACTTAGAAAAATACCAAGCTTAGCCGTCACCATTGCCGGCTGAGCGACTGAGCTTGTGTGAAGGATCATATCTCAGCGTTCTATTTCATCACTGGTAACACATATTGCTGACCCAGCCGTTTGAATTCTTGAAATGTTGTTGAGCCGAATGTTGCATACTTGCGATGGGATTTTTTTACATTATTTTTACACTGCTCACCTTCAGAGTCTGCCTCCGTTTGAATGCCTTGTTGCAGTAGGAGCAGACATGGCGACACTGGTCCTCATGCACCAGGAGATGTTTGCGCAGAGTACGACGACTGTTGAGAACGCGGCTACAAACGTAGCACACATACGATGTATCCTCGTGTGTATCCATATGAGTTTTCAGGTTTGAGTAAGTCTTGAATCTAAAATGAATATATGCTGCATTAGGGTTATAATAAACCCAGTTATTGAACACATAACACTTTTATTCCTTTGACTCAACGTTAAGAGCTTTATTCATCGACTTGAGTTAAGTTTATGGATTCTTCCTTTTAGAAATGCTATTTAATTAAATGGCCGCTAGTAGAGTTAGTTTCAGATAGTTATATGAAAAACTGGGATGCGGGTCGGTTGGAAATGGTGCATATTTAACCCTTGTTATTTAAAAAAATGCAATTTATAAAATAGAAGTTACATAAAAAAAAATTTACAATAAATAAAAAAACCCATACTTAACCCTTTTAGTAAAAATTGCCACTAGTATAGTAAATGTTATTTTGTATTAGTGTCGATTTTTAGTTTACTATAAATATTGCAAGTGATGGCAAATGTTACATACGGTTTGGAGCAGGTCCTGCAGACGTAGGGCTTAGCGTCGCTGTGTATGGCGCGGTGCTGCCGCAGTTCGCCATTAGTACCGCAAGCGTAACCGCACAAGTCGCACACGTAGCTCTTTATCTTATCGTGCACGACGCGCTTGTGCGACGCCGCCGACGAACGGGTTGTAAACCTGGATCGTAATAAAAATATGTATTTCTCTATATTAAGGTAGTCTGGAAGAGATCACTAATTGAGCGACAGTACAATTTGTTACTTTAATTCACCCAAAAGGTGGGAGTTTGTAGAAGTTGTGAAATAGGCTAAGCCTTCTAGTTAAGTTTCACGAAATAACGCACCATATTTTGTGTCGAAATGTCATCATAAATACTAAATAGGCGAAGGCGAATCAGTTCAGAACAATTTTCTCTTTCGTTTCTCAACCGATTTTCCTATTTGTTTGGTAGAGATTGACGAGTTTTAGTGCAATAATTTTAATTAAAATTTTTACGAAGCAGAAAAAGAATTACATGAAAAACATATTTTTAACTTATAAATAACCTACAGTAAGTATCTAGTAACAGAGTATCAAAAATATATTGTATAGTGATTGCATGGTTTAATTTCAACATGTTTACTAGAGTTGTTTTATTTTATGGTCAAATATATATTAAATCAATAAAATTTTGTTATATTAGGATAGGTTGAATAGAAATGGACGCACTCGTAATCCACGCAAATTTAAAAAAAGCTAATGCGCGCGTACTTGGCGAGTCCATCAACAATCATTTTTTCTGCTTATGAAGTAGCACATTTACGTTCAGCCGATGACAAGTTGAAGTTATATGTTTATTTTAAAAAGAAAAGAATAAGAATAAATAATAAAACTGGAATAGAATAGTAATTCATTGTTTTTAAATTCAAATAGTTGGTTTGATTTATATCTTAACAATAAATTCAAATGTTTTAACAGCGAGTGCAACAAGTAGGTTAATCTTACCTTATTATCTTTCGTTTTAAAAATATCGTAGACGTACATAGAAGTAGAATAGTTTTAAAAAATTATAGTCGAATTTCGACTACTAGGCGACCACTAGTGTACTCGTATGTTAAAATATTACTTACTTCAAGTCACAAATGCCGCAACGATATATTTTTCTTTCTTCAATAGGTATGTGGGATCTTTCATGCGATTTCAATGTGTCTTTACTGTTAAATATCTTGGAACAGACTGAACAACAAAACTTTCTCTCTGATTTAGGTACATGTCTTAATTTATGTTTGTTCAAGGCCTCTATAGTTTTAGTAATTCTTGGGCATTTATCACAACTGAAAGAAGTTTTAGTATTTGTAGTATAGAGAAATATAGCTATAAAGTATCTAAAATCATATAATTTAACACATCACAACAATAATTGTTATTATTTTGTTTAAAAAAATACTTACGCAAGAATATCAGGGTTTTTATGATCTTGGACGTGCTTGTACATGACAGACTTTGATTTTAAAGTAATTCCACAAATACAGCGGACAACTGGACGAATTTTATGGTACCTTTCACAATGCGATCTTAAAGTGTACCAACTTGAACAATCTTTATGGCAAACAGTACATGTGAAACTGAAATTAACAGATAACAATAAGAATTTTCCACATGCAATAAAGATTATATTAACACCATAAATATGCATAAAAAACATACTTTACAAAATCTTTTACGTTAAGCCTCGAGTACTTTGATTCCTGTTGATTATTGTCTGAATTTTCTATATTTCCTTCTTTCCTATATTTCCGAGTTTCCACTTTATGATCAGATACATGTTTATAAAGAACACTCTTTGATCTTATGAGAAAACCGCATATACAATATACAACTGGTTTCGTTTTGTGAATTTTAAAGTAATGAATTCGCAGGTTACTCCATGATTTCACTGCCTCCTCACAAATGTTGCATTTCAATCTAAAATAAACAACTTCATTAATCTTCAATGTATTTATGTTTTAGACATAGTATATTATTTTAGTTATACTTAGATATCTTATAAACCCATACCTCGCTTCTATTAAAATTATCTAAGTTTAAAAAACTTCATCATCAGGTCAATAAGATGCAACCATAAAACAACATTGTGAAGTGCATCTTTAAACAA
Organism: Erynnis tages; assembly: GCA_905147235.1. Classification (NCBI taxonomy): domain Eukaryota; kingdom Metazoa; phylum Arthropoda; class Insecta; order Lepidoptera; family Hesperiidae; genus Erynnis; species Erynnis tages. The sequence continues at coordinate 7,697,829 of LR990073.1, forward strand.
TTGCAACTGACCACAACATGTTTATGCCAAATACAAAAAGAGGGGTATCTAACTTTGACATGTTTTTTTAAAGTGGTGTGTGTTATATTTCAGATATTAGGTGGAAATGAAGCGTAATCAACTCATCAGATAGAAGCCATCGCTCATGAAACGCTCTGTCCATTTACTTACTTGACAAAATCCTTAACTTTGAATGTTGTTTCCTTTAACACCTTTTCTAACTCTTCAGATTCCTTCTCTGTTAATACTTTTTTCTTCACATGTTTCTTTTTCACTTCTTTCAATTGTGCCAGAGACATATCAAATTCTTCATCATCATCGTCATCATCATTGTCATCAACATTGTCATCATCAACAAAAGAGATGTCATCATTTGTGAAATGGCTTCTGTTGAATTCTGTTAATGTACCTTCATTGTTTATCGCACCTATTCAAGTATCATCTTAATTAATTCATGTTCAATGAAATATACTGTATAGGTAGTGTACAATTAAATACAAAATAAATTATTTTATGTCTGTTCTTTAAAATTGAAGCAATTTTTGAGTTTTACATAAGAAATCCTAACTTGACCTCATTGTATTCTATTAAAATGGTCGCACACTCTCACTGTGCCGTAAGTGCTTAAAATCAACTGTTTCTCATATTAATTTTTTTCTTTTCATGATAAGAAGTTCTGAGAAATTGACATTAATATTAATTAAAGATTTAAAGAGTATCAATTAAACAATATATTATTAAAATCAAAATAATTTGTACTAAATTATATGGTGCCATAAGTCCTCATTGTAGCTAGGGAGCCCGAGACCCAAGATAGATTTTTGGATTAACTCAAGCATGTCAGATTAACGTTTATTCGCCTTGGATAGTTGTTGAATACCTCTACAATTTTTTATAAAAAAATGTAGTAAAAATTGTACTTCACACCCCTAGATGTAGGTCCTTTATATATAAAGTGTCAATCAGAATAGTATAAAGAATTCATCATCATCAACCCAAGAAGGAGTAATTATTATTATTAACATTCAATGGGATGTTAAGGCGCTGATAACATGTAATTCAGCAAATTTGCTATTCTTATTTTTCATTTCCAGCAAAAATTACAAAGTATTTTACAATGGGAAAAATATATGTTATTCTAGACCGTATTCCGAACGACAACATAGTCGTCGAAACACATTTTGACAATGTTGCCTCGATAAAAAAAAATTGCAAAGTTACCCCTTTTCTGAATTCTTATACTAAACTACAACGTTGTTTGTTAATATTTATTCAAATAATTTAACCAGTATATTAGCAGACCTTCGTTATTATCACATCATTGTGTTAATTTTTTTCAATAAGCTTATAAATATTCAGTAAATCAGTAAAATTTAAAACTTTTCTTTCGCGTGCTCCGCGCAATATTTTCGTATTTTGTATTTCTCGCTTACTATTATGGCAATTGACAGAGAGCGCAGAGGCGCGATGCTAGGTGGACGTGCGTCGCTCCGTCATTCCAAAATAATACACAGTTGTCGTATATAGCACAATTTCATAGCTTTGTCTGAGGCTTGTGTGGCGTATTAAGTAGGACGCCAGGCTGTATACGCTGGGGCGTGGGTTCAAATCCGCGTGTGCGTGACTTTATTTTCACTTTTATATAATTATATTTTTTATATAATACAATTTTTTACATCGATTATTGATTTTGGAAATTGTTGAATAAATAAGAAGACAGATTTTATTAAGTTACAAATAAATAAAAGTTTCAACGTCAATTTAATAACTTTTTTTTTGTTATAAGCTATACAATTATTTTTGAAATTATAAATTTATCTAAAATTCGTTATTTTTTTTCGGAATTCGGAAATATAAATAACCATTAGATAGCATAATATGAAATAAAAAAATAGTAATACAAAAAACATTTCAATCCAGAATGTCTTCTTATATTTTGCTTCGGGTTCGAACCCGGGTCATATAATGTAGGATTCCCTCCCGTTTTCAAATTGTACGCCGCCGAAATTCGCGCGACGCGACGTTGCCAAACCGACAGTAAAGAAGACACCGCTACGCGCGGCGTTGCCGTCTAGAATTGTACCTATCACTATCACGGTAATTTTTATAAACGGTTAGGAGGAATAGTGTGGCCGCCGGCTAGGGCTGTGCGTCTTCGTGGATTGATAGGTAATAATACCTATTAGGTATAAAGGAAGTGTTCAATAAAAATGCGTGTTGTTTTTTGATTGGTAGATTTAATTAAAAAACCGTGTTTACGTTTGAATAACAAGTCGGTTTGATAAATTTGCGACCGAGAAATATTTGCGCCTTTACTGAGACGTACGAAATGCTTTATTATTAAATATTTTGTGAATATTTCATGAGTCTATATATTTTTGTTGTTATTAATAACGAGAAAAAAAACGCATGCATTTAAGTTGAAGATTTGAGTTGAAGGCCCAATGGAAATAAACTGAATGTTTTCAAACATAATACATACATCTAATAATATAATCTATAACACCTATGCAAGTATTTATTTTTATTACCTACTAGCTGACCCGGCACACTTCGTTTTGCCATTATAAAATATGTATATTATATCATTGCAGTTTGCATAATAGAAGTGGCATCCATAAAGAAAAATCTTGACGTTTCTAAATGCATGACATTGCCACAGGGCCGGATTTAGGGGAGGGCAACCAGGGCTACAGCCCCGGGGCCTCCACAAAAGAGGGGCCCCCACAATAGACTTCAGAAAAAAAATTAAATTAAGACTAGTACACTAGTATACAACTTTTCCTTTCATATTTTTTTGTGTTTTACCTTTACCTACAGTACTTTGTACAAACATGATTACATTAAATATTAACAGAAATTAGAATATATTTGTTCACGGCAATCAGTAAAATATCAAAATATCAAATGGCCCTGATAAGCATTTGCAATTTATTATTATTATTTATTCGAAAACTCAACTGAAAAAAATTATTGATTTTATTTGGAAAATAATTTGGGACCAAGGGGCCTCCACTCCTTTGTTGCCCCGAGGCTTCCAGACTTCTAAATCCGGCCCTGCATTGCCATATGAACTTATGAAGTATTCAATCTGAAATGATGTTTGACAGGTAGTACATGGGTAGAACAGTTTATATAGGAAAATGAAATTGTTGTTTTTATTATTTTCTTTACATTGTTTTCAAATTTTCTCTCCGTAAGAACCATCCTCGTACTTAAAGGAATATCCAAAAAAAATTAGCGAAATCGGTTCAGCTCCTCCCGAGATTTGCGCTTAGCAACATATTCATTTTTATATTGTACAAGGTGGAGATGACGTTACCTCATTAATTTAAACCACAAAGATCGTGTACTTAAGTGTGTTAAAGCATACGAAAAGGTTTAGGACCGAAAATAAAAAAAAATGCAAATTTCAAACAAAATAATTACACAAATAAAAGACACCAAAAAGTAACAGGCTCAAGGTGAAAGGTCATTGACCTGAAACGAAAGGAAGCCAAAAGCGGCTTTTTTCAAACGGTAGGCATAGTACTGCGCCGCCGGCGCGCCGACTGATTTATGGCCTGTGTCGGCTGTGTAACTAGAGGGTTTTCAACAATTTAAAAAATCGTTCCTACTCCCATGCCGGGAGTCTAGGTTCGATTCCAGCTCTCGCCTTTCCTAAAACCACGTGATGAAACCTGTATGTCTCAGAATACATGTTTTTACATGATAGACGAATTAACTGGTTATACAAAAACCAGTTAAATCGTCTATCTGTCTTTTACTCGATCTCGTGACAAATTTACTTGCTTTTATGTGGTTAGGTATTATTTGAGGCCATCGAAAAATTTGAGGGTAATAATATGCAATAACATTATGAAGCTTGTTCCAAGCCTCTTTAATATTGTAAGAAGAAATTGAATTGTTGGTTGACATGTTTAGGTACTGCTGAATTATTGAATTTTTAATTTAATAGTGATTTAATAGCGAAACAATGGCATTCTGGGTACATCCTCTGAAAGAGAAGAGCGTGTTTTATTTATTTTTTGGTGAGATGAATAGAAAACATAGGTATTATATGGACCTTTGATGGAGAATAATAATAAGAAGTTTTAGGTGTTCAATAAAAAAGCTCCGCGTTTTAAAATCACATCATTACTAGAGTCGTCCATATTTCTTTAAAACTTGAAACAGTGCCATCTATTGACGATGTTGTCCACATTTCTTTAACACTTGAAACAGTGCCGATTTTATCATTTTATTTAGTTCTCATAGAGTCCGCTCCACTAACAGTGGCGCATGAGGGGCATGGGGTAGGCGGGAGCCGCGAGCCGAAGATGCCCGATTCCTAAAATCATCGGGTCTTGTCAGGCTCTTAAGTAAAAATATAATGTATTGAATATTTCAAAGTAGCCTTTTTGTATTTTTAAGTCCACCAAGACCTTGGGTCATGACTAATTCATCATGTTTCGAATAGTTGCCTATCTTAAAACCTAACATCTTCTCTAAATATCTGATGCAATCGATTTTTTCTCCATGTAACTTTTTATTTTTACCTTTAGATGCTTTCTTATATAAAAGACAACTTTATTAACTTTTTCTACAATCTTATTTTCAAAATGGAATGAATTCCTATGGTGCTTGAGTAAATCCAGATTTAGCTTCATAAGCTCCTTGGGTCCTACCTGATAGGTAAATGGCAGACAGAGAATCTAAGTAACATTATTTTGACAAATCTTCAAATATCATACTTAATTATGGACATAGTGTATTTTGTTTCTTGGAACTGACTTATAATTTAGTAAGTGTAGCACTCTTGTTTTTCCATTTAAAGTAAAATACTTACATACAATGTCTTCAGCACCTAACTCAAGTTTAACCTGAAATATAGAAGAAATATATTTTTAAAATAGATTTTTTTTGCATTACAAATAACAAATGTGGAGTAATTAATTCTTAAATTGAATACATTGATTTGCAACTTAATGAAGAGGAAAAATTGACTATGAACAGGCCACCAAATATACAAGCAGTCAACATAATAATATGATTATATGTAACAATTGTGATCACAGAAACCTTCCATTTATAAGTACAACTGATTGTAAGTGATTATTACTACTTATGGGACTTGATAGGCAATTGGTTAAGTATTCAGCCTCTTAGGCCCGATTCAGGCCAGAATTTGATTCCCAGCACCATGCACAAATAAACTTTTGGGTGTTGCACAAAATTAAATAGTGGATGTTGTAATGGTGAAGAAAGATACCATGAGGAAACCTGCATGCCTGAAAGTTCTTTTTAACCTCAAGGGCATGTGAAGTCCAACCCACAAAATAACATGGAATGGAACTAAGGCCTACATCCTTATCATTATGACAGGAGACCTGTAATGGGACATTCATGGGTTGAAGTCAAATATATATATTTACATGAAAATTCTGAGCTTTTTATGTTGCAATACAGAATTTTCATTAGGTGTGTAACACAGCTCTCATAATGCATCCTAAAGCAAGACACAATGTAGTGGGTGTCAGGCAGATGCTTAGTAATTAGTTGCCTCACTTATCGTAAATACACAACTAGGGAATTGTTTTTTGGGATCCTGAATATATTTCAGATTGAAAAATGATACAAATTGAATCTATTGCAGTCAAATCCTATTGGTGACGATAATTATAATTTACAAACAAACAAGAACAAACTTAAAAGACTTATTGACAATTCCACTTACCTCCATCTAGCATGAGTGGGCTTTTTAGTATCTTTATACATGTGTAACAAACTGAGATTAAACATTGGATGAGGTATTTCTTAAATTTTACTTTCGCCATATACTCGTAAATAAGAGGTAAAGACATTGTAAACCAAATCTAATTTTATCCTTAGTCACTTACAGACTGTAAGTTATTTTAATTGCAAGTCTAACATATAACTTTGGAATGTTATTGATAGATGTAGATGATTTGTTCATTTTATTGGTTTATTTTAAACTAATTTTTTTTTAGAAGTTATATATAAGTTACAGAAGTTATCTGTTTATTTAAAGAGAAGATTTAAGCTTGTTTTTTTGAAATTTCATTTTTTACTTTCTAACTGATGAAGCTGATGTTTACACAAGTATTCTCTGACTTTTCATTACCTATCCTGGGACTATCCTGAGATAATTTGTAGAAAATCCCAAAATCCAGGGATTAGAAAAAGGGCCCTGGATCAAATTCCCTATACACAACCCAGTGTGATATGAAATTCCGACATACTTGAGTTATGTTTGTGACTGGTTCTATTGTGCATTACTTAGAGAAATTATAAATTTTTGGTTTTGATAGTCCACACGTCACTGGGTTTATATGAGTTACCAAACCAGTTAGGCTGCCATATGTACTTTCATACTTAACATTTAACTTAGCGAATTCATTCTTAACTTTTCTGAAAAGAGTTAAGTGATTGTTTTTGAAGAAGTAACGTTATGTGCTGGTTTTGGCTTCAAGCAGATATAAGGAAATATGAGTGAGAATGAGAGAAAGAAAAGTAAGTTTTCTTTTCATAGGTTTTTTATTCTACTAAACAGTCTAGATTGGTGTAACAATTCAAAAATGTGATATTTTTGTGGAAATAATACATGAAAATCAGTTAAAATTATGTTCAAAGTGTTGTACCCTGTAGCACTTTAGTCGATTATCAGAATACAATGAAGTTAGATTTTTAAAAAATGTTTAAGAATGTTAACCTTTATGTTACTTTTTATTTTCTACAACACACTGATTATGGAAAAAAAATAAATATACTGTTTAAGAACAACCAAATTTATACCCAATTATTGAATATGAAATCAATTTCTGTTTGTTAAAGGTACATCTGGAACACCTCTAAGGTCAGTGACTGAAAACTGGCATGCTTCAAATCATGTTATGCCTCCTAGGTGCCTCCTAATCCTCCTATGTAGTTATGTCATTGTCATGCACTCATTTGCTACTCCTCCAACAATATACAACATATATAATATCTTACCTCTGATTTAATATTTGGATCGTCAAAATTAACTGTTTCTTCCAGTTTGATGGGACAGTTGACTACAGTTTCCAGATACATCTTTGTGAGAGTTTCTTGAACTTTGTAACACTCCAAAACGAACATTTGAAACGACAACAATTTGTCCTCGCAGCTAATACAAATCTTCGTCGGCATGTTTTCATTGTCTTGTATCTGTAATATATGACAGAAAACTAACAAAAACACTCATGTTTGATATTAATTAGTGTAACATCAATAAATGTTAAATTATAGCTTTGAGTAAAATTCATTAACATCATACAATTTTATCAAAAAAAATTACTTACAGTAATTTGTATAAAGTCCTGTATCATTTTTAAAACATTTTGGTTACTTTCCTCTAGCAAATCTTTTGAAAAGTCGTCTTTTGCTGCACACAGCCTACATAGCTCCTTTAAATCCATTGTAATTTTTATACATGTACATGTAGTTATCTAATTATAAAATATGTTAGTTTTTAATTAAATAATAAAACATTTTAAAAATATACACTTAAATAAGAAAATAGCAAGAAGAGCTGTTAATCAAAATCCAACCAAAGCCACTTTACTCTACTCTACTCTTTTAATTTTGAAGTCATTCATTTGAGGAATTTTGCTGTCTTCAACTCTTCACCATAGAGTACCATAGACATTAGACAAGCAAGAAAGACAACCAAAATTTCTCTGTCTCTGATTAATAGATTGACCACAGAGTCCACAGATAGGTACCAAATCAATATAAAACCCGAACTACATGTTGTAACCTCCTATTAAAAACGTAAGGAAAACTTTATAAACTTTTTAATTTTGTATTGTAAACAAATAAACTTTATTCGTTCCTAAAGAAACCCAGAAATATTCATTTTTTCCAAAATCAAAAGCTGTAGAAAATAAGAAGTGACACAAACTTTAAAATCGTTAACGTTATTAGACATGTAAAAAAATGTAAGTTCGTAAAATCGATTGTAATAAACCTTATTTTAACTGATTTTCGCGTAGGTCTGTATTATTTCCATAAAAGGAAAGGACTAGGTATAATTCTAATTTATCTTGTTTAACCCTAGAACCGTACCCTGGGGTACAAATGAAAAAAAAAATTAAAATAGTCAATAACTTTAATACTCCTTGGCCGTTTGTTTCGCGCGTCCTTGTATTTATGCGGCACGGGGGGACGCGCAGGCAGCCAGGTACTTCAGTCGGGGACTCGGGGGGCAGTACTGCTAGCTCGTGTACGTGACACGTGGCTTGTGGGGTTCACCAGCAGCACAGGGTACACCAGTCCCAACAAATAAATATTCGGATAATAAATTTCGGGGATATTATAGGAAAAAATCGATCAATTGCTGCGGCACCTATTGATAATTTAAAATGTGGAAGGTTCTTTTTCTGTCCAAGGTCCAAGGATCTTCACGCACAAATAAAAATGTGCCAAGTGCAAAACCTTCATTTCAATGAGCATCGAAACAATACTGTTTAGGTACCTAAAAAAATTTTAAGTAATGCTTTTTTTTTAAATTTTGAAATTAAAACTAAAAACCTGATTTTGCGCGCCCTTTTGAATGACGCCATTTCACGTCACACACAACAGCGGCTTAAATTATGTGTCTAGTGACAAAAAAAATCTAGCGACTATTCTAACGACTTCTAGGACTTTGTCTTAAATAACAAAATAAAATAAGGACAAATCGAATTAAAAAAAATTGACTTTCCCCCGCCACCTTAAGAGAGTGGATTAAAATAAAATTAATTATAAAAAAATAAGATCGAACAAAGGTTTTTTTGATCAAACAAACGATAATTAGTTGAGATTGATTGGAAAAAAAGCATAAAGAAGTATACTAAAACAGTCGGAGCTAGGTTTAGGTCAAATTTTTTTAATTAAAAAAAAACTAAAGTCGAACAAATTTTTTTGATCGAACAATAAAGAACAACGACGAACAATCGAATTAGCAAAAAAAAATTGACTTCCCCCGCCAACTTAATGGAGCTCTGCCATGCTCTGTGCTAAGTGGCTAAGTGCTGCTGTGCTAACCATGGAGCATAGATAGGAGTGTAAGGAATTGTAAACGAATTAGATGGCGCTGGTGTAGACCTAGGCATTACGCAAAAAAATATTATTGTCGACTAAAGTAGTTAGTTACTGAAAATATCAACTACCTGCGTACAAAATAATGTAGTAAACAGAGTTATTATTCAATTAATACATTATACATAAATTTTCAGATACCTATTAAAAATTTGGCGCTTCCTTTAAAATTTATACCTCGCGCTAAAGTGGCGCCACACTAGTTAGGTGCATTTCGACGGACGACACTTTTTCGTGTTTGCATTATGTTATGTTCATGTTCCTCCTTAGCTATAATTATAACTGCTACTTTTTGTTTGTTGTACTACGCTTGCAGTTGTCATTCATAGTTATAAAGTTTTGCATTTTCGTTGAATTACAATAGAAATAACGTTAATGAGGTAATTATTTTTATTTATAAAAAACAGCAATTTCTTGTTAATACTTCAGAATGCAGAATCAAAATGCCACCTTAGAAGAAATAGCCTAATAGATAAGAAAGCAATGATGTATTTCAGTCCATAGAAGACAGAAGTTCCATTTGGAGTCCTTTAAGAACAGCTTAAAGGTTTTACAGCGTTGAAAATGGACTTGCATTCAGAATACACCGAGCCAGTCACTCCTGGTTTATCTTTTGATGGCACAGGTTATTGGAGAGCGGAAGACAGTGGATATCATTCATTCACCCCAGGATCGTTTGAAAATTTTGAAGTTTCAAGTGGCAGTTCGAAGAGAAAGATATGCATCACCGGTCAAGTTCATGTTGATTATCATAGCGCAACACAAGAAATCAATTTACGTCCTGTTATTGACGGAAAGCTATCCTCCTCATCTGGTTTACTAAGAAGTTGCGAGAACCTGGTGGAATCGCCTGTTATAAGGCGCGGTGTTAAACGAACGTTTCAGGACGAAGACAATGAAAACATATTCAGTCCATTTCCAACCCCAACTAGTGTTATTGCTGGAAGTCTACGAGAACTGAAATTTAATGATGGAAACAAACTGAGCACCAGTCTGACATTTGAAAATAGGACCCATGCTAATATTACCTCTAATCTTTACTATCACAGTGATTATATCCACTCATCATATCCAACTACACCAATTAAAAAGTTATGCAGAAGTAGTTGCAAACTCAACAGTCCATTAAAGTTAAGAAAACCATCAAAACGGCTGAATTTTGTGATACATTCCCTGTCATGTGAAACACAAGCACTTCAACCAATTGTAAAGTCAGTGACCACAGAATCTATCCCATCTCAAACTAGTCGATTTCGACCTGATCAAAAAATAGACATCATTAAGATGCTGTACCAGGAAACTCATACTATGCCACCAATCATGAAGATATTTTCTTATTTATCAAACAAGGATATATTCAATTTCAGCCTAGTCAGTCCTCTGTGGCTGCAGGTTTGGGAAGATGTCAGCAAGATAAAGACAATACATACTGAATATATGAAATTTTTAAAGGATAGAAAGGATAATAAAGAAAACAAAAATATTGTACAAAAAAACAGTGAGAATAACCAAATGAAACCATTGGTTGACATTCACAATTTATTAAACAATCATTCACAGAAGAATTCCCCTGCGAGTCCTCCTGGTACACCAAGGACAATTAAGTTTAAGAAATATGCAAGGGTAAGAATTCATATCAACACATTTGTAGAATTATTTAAATAAAGTAAAATATTGCTTTATCCTTTAGCAAATATTAAAAGTTTTGTTTTATAAAACATTTTTTATTTTTATTTTCAGTCAGCAACACTTGATATTAGAATGCAGCTATCATGCGTAAGGTGTCTGCAACCAGCGAAGGTCACAGAGGAGTCTTCAGGAGAGGAGTGGGTTGAGTGTACTAGTGTAACCTGTTCCTACCAATTTTGTAGATTTTGCAAATGTGAAAGGCATCCAGGTAAGAGTTGTTTCCAGTATGATTTAAATGGGCCTAGTCCATCAAAAAGAAAGAAAACTACTTGTGCAGTAGGTACTAAAAAAAGTAGGCGAAATTTGCGAAGACTTTTGTAAAATGCTCATTAATTTAGTGATTATACCAGTGACTTTTTTAAATATTTAACATTCCATCTCCACAGATGAAATTAACTTTGAAGAATAGTGTGTATCTTATTTGAGATTAAAATAATTGGGTCCAGCTATGTCCCACTGTCTGATATAGTGCCATGACATTAAAAAATTAAATGTAACATTATTGTGTTACAGCTAATTTTACTAACCATTTAATAGACACTGTTGTGTATTTTTTGGCTCAAATTTTGTATATAGTCAAATGTGCCTTAAGTACAACTACATGTTATAAAGACATTGAAATAAGTGTTTTTTTTTCTAATAGGAACAATGGGAACTGTTAAATTAAAAAAATTTACACAAACAGCCACACCAATTAGTTTTAAAGTTGAAAATATCATGTGTTGTCTTTGAAATTTTCTTAAATCTTTACACTTTGAATGTGCCATAACTTTATAAGACTCCTGTTTTAATACATAGCAAAAAATGAAGCATCTCAATAATCTGTAAATCTGTTTCTGTATTATTAAAGACAGTGTAAACTCTATATAGACACTGAAGGGACTGCACATTTTGACATTACATGGAGTTTATACTGCATAATATGTTTTGATATAAATTGTGTTGTTATACAAACAAGACATTACAGAGACTGCCTTTGACAGTATGCTGCATTATATTTTTTAAAGCCACTAACAGAGATCTTATTATGATCTTGCTAACAATATAGATTTTGGGAACCAAACGTTAAAGACTGTTATAAAATTACTGAGACACAATATTCATATACTCATTAGAATTAGGTTACGTAAATTAGGAAACGTAAATTAGGAATTGAAATAATGTTTTGAAATTGCCTGGCAAACCTTTAGTGGCTTATGATCATTGTGGGGTGTGCACTGTTTAATTTACTTTATATTCGATACCGACAATGAAGTGACATGAACTCTTAACTGACACTTTGGGATTTTTTTTTGGGTAGATAGACTTTAAATAATTGTTTGCGTGAGCTGGCTTCGTTTCCTGTAAAATAGGCTAGTTAGCAAAATTTGGAAATGAGTTTAAAAATATAGCTTGGTATCTATTTAACCCCAAAAATATATTTTTAAGAAAAATAAGCCATTTTACCTAAGAATTTTGCGTTTTGAGAAATGAACTCCAAATTGACATCGAAAAATGGCGTTTTGAATGATGTCACGCCTCGCGAAACAAGCTGTTCACTGTATACGAAAATGACAGCAACAACATGACGTTTCACGAGATGTGATGTCACGCTTCTCTGATTTGTGTTCAAATCTGTTCAATTCTAATGTCACGTGATTAAACGGCCAATTTTGCAGATTTTATTTTCCGTAAATATTGGTAATCTTTAATTATTTTAATGAAAAAAAGTGTTTATTTGGTTACTACATAACATGATTAATCATTAGAAACCCTATGCCAGCTGATTTATTCTTAGTGGAAACACACCTATTATATTTTGGTAGATAAAGGTTCATGTCACTTCATTGTCGATACACTGTCACCAATGCTTCAGAGGTTGCTAGTAGGTAATTAGAAATGATAAGTAGAAAATTGCGTTCTTCCAGACAGTATGCATTCTAAAGAACTTTTTAACCAACAAGCATGATGCATGCATTGATATGTCTGGGATCCATTGGTGACCCCCATTAGGGTTGGGTCTCCTCTCAGAACAAGATTGCTTTCAAGCTAGATTGCATTGATATATTATTATTATGAAAAGCAAATATCAAAAAACAACTTGCAACACTGAAAACAGTGCATTCATCCTGCTTGTAATGTGTGAATATTGCAATTGCTCATAGTATTTATTCTGAGGCATCTGTATCAACAATATTTACAGTGCAGTCCTCACAATGTTTATGTGTGCTACTCTTGATATAGGTACATTTCAGAACAAGGCTCATGAACTCAGGAACATGCTCTCCATGCAACAGTAGACCCAAAGTGCCCATAATGATACATTTGGCCCTTTTTTTTAAGTGTAGGCATTCAATGCATATTGTTAGTTTACATGTCGAGTTTTAATATATTCATATATTAAAGTCAAAATCACAATTTTACGTTCAATATGAAACTCTTAGATAGATTTTAACTTTCTTATTGCGTTTAGACTTTAAATTTGACTTTAATGATGACCAATATTGTTTAAGTGCTACAAATAGAATTTAAAGCTACAAAAAACAAATTTATCATTGTATTTTTAAATCATAGAGATAGGTTCCATTTCACCAGTTGCATTTAAAACATTGTTTAAAACAGAAAACCTATTTAGCATGAAAATTTATGAATGAGTAAATAACATCAATATGTTAAAACAATTCAGATTATGACTAGAGTATTGTTTTTAAAGATATTAAGTAGTGTCATTCAAGTTAAAAAAAACTATTTCAATTTATAAAATTTTTTAGCCCATAAAAATATGTTGATTTTCCCCTTAAAATCTAGGAAGTAGTGTCATCACTAAATAGTATGTACATATACATAATATGTATAAACCAAAATTTGTAAGCCCAAAGTAAGTTACAATAAATTCACCCTATGTTACTTATGCCACCGTCCAACTTCGTAACAGGTTTGTACACACAACAACATTAATGTACAACATATGGGTAAACTTTTAAGGTTGTGAGTGTGTGACGAGCTACGAAAAGCCCCAATAATGTGTCCTCCTACCTAATTGCCAACGCCAACTATTTGCGTGCCAACTATTGTAGCTGTCTTGGACATTGACTATTTTGTATTTTCATAACTTTTATGCTTTGTACCTATAAAAAGGTCAGTCTGAATGTTAATAATATGTATTAACACTAAGTAAAATCATGAATATTTTTATCAAATCGTAATCGAGAGCGTGAGAGATATATTATATCATGTATTTCATATCTGTGAAGCACTTTCATGCCTTAAGCCTTGATTTCCTAGAAAACTGATGCTGACATTTAGTGAGTTGTTTACTGGAAACAGATTAATAACGAAAGAAAAATTGTTAAATAATGGTGATGTCACCCTAGAAAACCTTTACACTATTAACATTTTTAAGTCAAGGAACTTGACGGCGACCTTATTTTTCTCAGTTTTCTTTAATTTCACTGCAATAAAAAATATCATACTTCAATTTTAATTTTTCTTAGTATTTTAACATAATGACGAAATCACAAAATATGTTATTGATTATAATATATTGAATGAAAAAAGTAGCAAGGACTACTACATCAATATCAACAATTATTATTAGTGTCGGATTAGCCACATATCTAAAATAGCAAAAGAGGGGCACTAGACTCAGCATTGGCAACAGTAGGTTCGTCGTACACATGCATCACTATAAGAGTGATTTCTTGCCTGAGAATTATTTTTTCCTGTTTTACTATATTTTAAATATTTCTGAATACTTAAAAAATCGTCTCCCTCAGCCTCCTAATAACATTTACTTTCATAATCTGGCACTGACAATGATACACTATATTTTGTAGGTAAATAATAGTAAATATCCAAATTATTGTCTTGGTAGTCTGTGCAAATTCTACCTCAAGAATTATTATTATTTTAAGTTAGTATTTATCTAGTTTTTAAACGAAGGAAGCACTAAGCAGAACATTTTTATGCCGCCTTTTATTGTAATAGTTTTTTTGTCACTCATTATATGGTAAATATTATACAGTGCATATTCAGTATGCTTTTACAGTCATCACATTCTAGTGTTCAAATTTTGTTCATTTAATTATCTCCTCAATTTTTCCTCTATAGTTGAGCTGTAAACCATTAATATTTTTAAAGAACTTTCTTATAAATTTTAATGTTTTTTATCTACAGCTAATATGAAAACAATTTATGTATTTTGAAATTGCATTATAATTACTGGTAAAAATACATGTTATTTTACTAGACACTTTTTTGTACCAGCATTGTAAGTTCTTTCAAGAGAGAAATAACTATAAATATGCTAGTAAATATTATGTTGTGATGATATAAAATGATATGTTTTTTAATATTTTCTAAAATAACCCAGCTGTAAAATTTACACGTATACGGTTATTGATTTCATGTGTTATTTTGTGTAATTTCTGATATTTCATTTCAATTATTTATTTGTAAATATGTACTTTATATTTTAATGATTATTATTATTATTGATGCCATATAAGGCCAATTAATTTTAGGCTGTTGCTAGTCGTCCGCTAACGGATGAATAAAATGACCCTAGTCGTCCGGCTATCGAATGAATAAAATAAATTAATCGTCCGATAAATCTAATTCTTCTAGGAACGGTATGCTTACTAGGCTGTATCAAATAATTCCGAAAAACCGATAAAACCGATAAAAAAATTTGGGGAAAAATTAAATTTATTCTTTGATATAATAGTTAAAATCTAAAAAAATAAATAAAGTGTAGAAATTTTTATATTTAAAAAAATGTTACCTTACTCTATTTTTTTTCTTGAAATATATCGCACTACTCACAGTACCCACTGATAACAGTACATCATGAAAATTAGGCAGCAGAGTAGAAGAGTAGGTATTAAATAGGTTGTGAACTCGCCCAATAAAATGCTTATTTCGACAAATACACGTTCAACGTTATTTTACAAATAAGAAAAAATTTATACTTTAATTTAATTTAATTTATATATTTATGAAAAATAATGAATTGCGAAAGTCAAAAAACCAAGTAAAATTTCTAAAATACTTAAAAATTAAAAACAAAATCGTGGACAAGGTGTGCATGATTAAAGAAAAAGAGGACAGCTAGCCTAACCTTTTTTTTTTTTTTTTTTTTATCGCTGGAAAATCCTCATGGATACCCGACAGGCGCGGGGGGCGCTGTCGGGTTATGCCGGACTCTTACCGGCTAAAAACCAGCGGTGTTCCTCCTCACCGTCTTCCGGCGGAGCTGCGGGAACGCTACAGCTAGCCTAACCTAACCATTGAAGGGATTTCTGAGTTAGCGGACGACTAGACACTTCCTTCATTTTAATTGGAATTGAGTTTTAATTAATTACGGTACCTTTTTTTCTAAGCTGTATTTTAGTCAGTTAGGTATTTTTTAAACACTTAATGTAAGATTGCTTGCTAGTTGGAAATACTTATGTAATCGAAGATAAATCTCTGAATGTCAGTCAAAATTTAATTTCCCGGAATTGCTCATTATATTGTTAGAGAGATTGTACTAAGCCTTACGATTAATTTGTTATAAGTACGCCAGATTTGATATTATTACTTATTACTTTTACTTCAAATATCATTGGCTCTTTAAAAACTCCTAACCCTAGTCAAGGGGTCTTAATTAACAGTGTAAAAAAAATTATAAGTATGTGTTTGTTTTGCGTTATAAACATGTAAAAAATATACAATCTCCTAAAATGTGTTAAAAATATAATGGCTTAAAAAGCTCTCTATACGTTTTGTAATATGCTTCTTTAATTATCTCATTTTTCTTTCACTGGTTGAATCTTTTAATGAGGACTTCAATAAAATACTTTTTAATAAAAATAAAAGTTTTAATTACACATGTACAGATGATATTTACAAAGTAATCCTATTATTAAATAAAAATAGGGAAATACAAATGAGCCCACATGCACCATTTCTTGCACAACACAGCTTGGATTTGTTCTGTACAAAGTACTGCATACGTACATAGCATAAATCTATGAACATTATCTTTAGATCACAAGTATTTATGGTCTGGCAGCCACCGACTGTTTTTTTCAGTGATTAATAACAGGCTGAATCTTCCTGAGTTCGTTTGATTCGACGAGACCTACTTGGAAGTTTTCTATTCCACGGCAACACTTTTTTCATTAGCAGATGTAAACTGCGCAGTTCATTACCTCCCTCTTTGAGAATTTGGAAATAGGAAAAACTTGGGTGTCTCGTTGAACCGAACGAACTCACGAAGATTCAGCCTGTTATTAATCACTGAAAAAAACAGTCGGTGGCTGCCGGACTATTAGTTAATCAATAGTTAAGAGATACCTATTTTAACGTCTCTACAAATAAATAGGGATAGTTTCAAACTGATCCAATATTGTTTGTTTAGTTGGAGACAATGAAGTCTGTTGGTGTTCTCAATATGCCTGGCTCATTTTCTGTTCCTTTGTGTTCAGCCAAGTCCCATCACAAACTTTGGTATTGAATAAGCCACTTGAGGTATTTGCATTAGCATGGACATCCTGAAAATAGTGTAACAAAATTTTAATACGTGTAAATTAAAGAGACTGTTTTCTATAGATAAAAAAAGTTTTTTTGTCACACAAAGTTATCGTAATAAGTTGCATTTCACCGGCTACGTATGTCTCTTCGTTTGTTTCTTTAATAACCTCTCCAACCGAAAGACAAAATGCTGAAGAACATGCTGCTTCACGGCTACATAGGAGCCGCCCTCTTATATCCACTAGCCACCTATGAAGCTTCCATAACATAACTAACTCCTCTAGTTTCGTCACCTATATTGTTATCTAAATAGTTTACGAGATATTTTGTGCTTGCATGCATTTTAGTTTGTTAATTACTGCGCTATCAAAAGTATATGTTAATGATAAGTCAGTAAATATGTATTTACAAGTTTTCTTGGCGCTATGTACAACTGTTACCACATTTTACCAACCTTCAATCGTGTAGATCTATAAGGCAATTCCACCACCATTTAATTTTATACTTGTATTACATTGGGTTCACTTGTTCTGTCAAAATGAAACAAAGAAAATTCAGATAGAATTAGGTTTTTGGGCTCAAACAAATTAAAACATAATTATTTGAATTTATAAGTAGCATTAATTCGACGACATATAAGCAGTAGAATCCCCGCAAATTGCTAATGCGCTGGAACAAAAAAGCGGCATTTAAATTTTGTCATATAGTGTTAATATAAAACCAGCCGAAACTACAACCAAGCATATTAGCAATTTGCGGGATTGATAGAAATTACATTCACACCATATCTCCTTTTCCCTTTACTTTTTACCCGCGACGGTACGGATACGGTGTTTACGCGTTTGGAGTAAGAGGATGTTTGTTCAATATGTTGTATTTTTTCCACTATGGCTCAACGACGCTCGGTAATTCTACACATTTACCCTCTTGGGCTCTCCCACCTAATGGTTTTTTTAGGGAAGCGTGTGAAGTAGTTATCAATCTCTTCATCGCTATTTACCTCTTCACCCCATTAGGTATAAGACCAACACCTCGCAATCCATCACCAAATATTGCCGTTACCCTTATTCAGATGTAAACGATATTCGCTGAAGAACATGGGTCTTTATTATTACCGACTTCAAAAAAGGAGGTTTGACACGTATATATGTAATTTTCTCAGAACTCCAGAACGCGAGAAGGAGACCCGACCCTGTAGTGGGTCATTAATGGGTTACTGACAGATATGTTTGTCTTCGCATATCTCCGAAACTAATTGACGGATCGTGTTCGTTCTTTTTTGTTTGTTTGCATTTTGTTCAACTTAGGGAATGGTAAAAGTTTCATCAAAATCAGTTTAGTAAATCGGACCAGTGATATGGACTTAAAACTAATAACATTACGAAAAAAAAAATTAAAAATAAATAATTAAAGCGACATCAAAAAATAGTAGGCCTAATGTTCGTTTAATTTTTTTAATTTATTTTTTTGACGTTAACATTTTTGCTAATATTGAAACTTAGATTAAACGTAGGTATGTATTAGTTACAGTTGCGGGCAGCGAAACGTTGATGATTTTCGCATGTCTAATCTATTTACTCGAAGTTATTGATTTTGTAAAGCAATCGAAAACACTGGACAGCGCCTAGTGGGAACATAAAAATCATGTCCACCATTGTTCGCACTATTTATATAGGCTCAGTGAATATCGCTTAATCTGAATATAATTTTATAGTTATATACAAATCAAGATAGAGATCTTAGAATATACATAAGCAAGGTCTAATAGAGTACTGTAGGTAGTAGGCACGACGGTCATAACCGTACGTTTTACTAAATGCCTTTGTATTGTTGTAGTTACACACAATAGCTTGCTACGAAAATAGCACAATTAATAGCGAATAAGGCAATGCAACAACATTTATAAATAATTATTTAAAAATTAGAGTACCTACGATTCATAGTAGGTAACCTTTTCATACACGTGCCAACAGTTCATACCAGTTTACACAACTTGCTTATGGATTCACTAAGCTATTTAGATAAGTCAGATAGGAAGGTTGAATACCTAGTAACTCTCACGAGTCGTGAGCATAGGCCATTGATGATTAGAGGTATCGTACACTTTCGGTAGGTACAGCAGTCGAAGACCGCTAGACCAACAGACGACGTAAACTGACCGATTCGTCGGTCAGTTTACGTCGTTTACACAGATCAGATCACATGAACGAACATCGCAGTAGGAGTAGATACACGTGAAACCGACCAATAAAGATTGTGCTCACGACTCGTGCTGACGACGACTATATTTGTAGTGGATACTGAATAGCATATATATATAGAGTTGAAACTCACGAGACAGAGAGTCCATTATAGAACCATGCGCGCCAGGTCTGCGGCGTGGGCGAGGCGCCGTCGATGCGCGCCTCGATGTGTCCACAGAGGGCGCGGCGGTCGTGCGAGCGTCCCGAGCGCGCGTCGCATACCAAGCGTTTGCGGCATTCGCCGTCGCAGCTGCCGCGCCGCGGACTGTTCTTCCAGTAATGTCTGCAAGCATGACATTGTAAAAGTTATTTGTAATATTTGTATTAAGCAGCCTAAACAAATATAACTTATTACAACTGCAGCGGCGTCGCGGAATATTCTTCCAATCTGCAAACATGCTAATACTATATAATACATAGTATATTATATATAGTATACTATATAATATATTATATGTGTCAATAGTATTCAAGCGTGTCAAGATAGATAACCATGAGCCATGGTTCAACGGCGTCGCGGACTATTCTTCCAGTAATTTTGCAGTAGGTAGGTATGTTTGCACAAATCATGGTGATTGTCGTTTTTTAGCTCACATATTTAAACGTATCAATAGATGTGGAGTATTTAGATATGGGTTTGGACTTTGGATTTACTTGTAGTACAAGTTGAACACGTCTTCCTTGGCAGTCATGTCATCAATGAATTTATCCCAATCTTGTGGCCGCAGTGCCGTCATCATATAAGCAGATCTAGCAGAGTATAATTTATACCAAATTGGATAGCCGAATAGATTAGCTTCTTTCAGGTTCATAATCCACGTTTCATGGTCTACCACCAACTGAAATATTATAAAAATCGTTAGAAAATTATGGTTCATTTTTTTTTATTTTAATTCATGTTAGATGTACAAAAATAAACTTTACCCTAGTTGTTGCATCATGGTCTCCATCTACGTAATATATTCGATAGCCTAAATTCAAATCATAATACGGTGAAACAGAAGGACCGACATAGGCGATACTTGTTGCTCTTCCTAGAACAGAGTGAAAATTTTATAAATAGGTAGGTATATTTATTATTATCTAGTTATTTTATAAGTAAGTTATTTTAATTAATACTCAAATGATTTATATGAAATACCAACCGAGGTCATTCGGATCGTAAAAAACTTCAAATTCGTCAAAATGGGTGTGTCCGAAAAACTGTGCAGTTATAGTAGATTCGTAGCGATTCACAATAGCATAATAGTTTCTGCTCCATACTTTGAGGCAGTCGGAGTGACCCGGAGGGATATGGCCGATAATGTGAACCTTTTCTCCGCTAAACTCAGCCGACTGCAATTCATAAATGAGCCATTGGAGTTCAGTTGCTGGGTCCGTGCTGTTTAATAACAGCCACCTGAAATTGAGAAAACGTATTTTTTAAGATCTACAAAAAACATGTTTAAGAGGGACATAGCATAGCATAAGGATCCGGGGGATCTCCGGTGAAACGCACCGGTGCAGCGGTGCGGCGATAAGGTACCTATCGCCCCAAGCGAGTTACAACTTACAATGGCTCTCTTATATCGGAATTTTTATATTTTCTAACCACTCAAGGCTATTTCTTGACTGTTACTGTAACTAAATTATTATTAAAAGTTCTTTTTACTTAGGTATGTTAATATTTCGAGATAGCCCGTCTAGTCGACGTTGACGGAGGTCTCCGTCGTGACGTATCAACGATCGACGAACGACGAATATTGGCATTACCAGTTCTTATTATTGCAGTAGTTCATGTTGAGTGATATGATGCGGAAGCCGGGTCTCACGAGCACGGAGTAGAACGCGCCGCGGCGGACGGTGTGCGACACGCCGGCGGGCAGCCAGCGCCGCCACTGCGCGTCCAGCTCGTTGTATAGCCACGCGATGTTCGACTCCGGCGACGAGATGTATGGTGGCGGGAAGCTGGAAAACGGTATTTAATGTTACAGGATTTGCTGTCTTTTTAGATTCTTCTGTTCGTACCTTAATTTTTAGCATTTCAGGTTAAGCTAAGCATCTCTACATAAGATGTACATAACCATGTACCTAATCGGATTGTAATTAAGACGTTAAAGTTGACATACTGAATTTTGTCTACATAAATCGTGCGTATCGTAAGTTACTAGGTAATGTGTCGATTTTTTCTACTTAAAAGACGATACCTACGTAGCGTAGGTATCGACATAAAACGTGCGTATCGTAGGCTAGGTGATGTAGAGTCCGATTTTATTAACAGGCATACACGAAATAACGTAGGATACTTTATAGAGTCGAAGTTTGTCTACCTTCGTACATAAAACGTAGGAAACGTAGCAGGTAGAATATAATGTAGAGTCGATTTTTAGTTAAACAGATTCTAAACTTTCTTATGACTAAAGTAACGACAACATCAATTTTACCTGTTTACTGGTGAAGATTCATGGTTGCCGAGGGCGGGGAATATGGGAACACCAGGGAACATATCTGACATTTGCGCCACTGTTTCTTGAAGAACTTTTAAATTTTCTTCCTTTGTCTGGTTCCACACATCATGCGGTGGCAAATCGCCAGTCCATAAAATGTAATCTATGTCCTGAAATATGTGCTATGAAAATTTTAAAATATAATTTTTCCGGGTTATTTAGTCTGACAAGTACAAGAGTGGAAATGTTTTAAATTGAAAATAATTATGTACCGCTTAATTCTATGTTGTTTTTATTACGCTGATAATTAATTTACTGTGAATCAAAGACCATTGAGCTAATTTTGATAAGAATGAGCTTGTAACGATAAACCTAAATTAAGTAGGTAAATAATTTCGCTTTAGGCGCACCCAACAAAATGAGCCTCCCTAAACGGTATGTATAGTGTTAAATAACACACTTAACATTAACTAATTATGCTGCTTGTAATTAGATACGAACGGTGTGTGTGTCAGCTATGTGCTTCAACATATGGTCTATAGTGCGTTTCGGAGTATCGCACTTGCGGTAGTCCCCCCATCGGCCCGCGCCGCCGCCCGGCGTCAAGGCAGGCCCGCTAGAAGCCCGACAACACAAGGGTTCGTTACACTCAGCGTTGGCACCTGTAAAGGAATTTCTTACATTGTTATTCAAATCATGAAACAAAAAGTTGTTTGACAAAAGTTAGTCTAGGCTCTACGAGCGTTTAAGTAGTACAATTTTAGTTTATATTTTAGTTTAATCGCGTGGACGCGGTAAGACACGTGGAAAAACATTTGACCTTCTTAAAATGTTATTTTTGTATGTACGTTTACCAATTTCAGAGTACAGTTGATTAAGTAGTATTATTATGATTTAAGGAAATAAATGCTTTCTTACCTTCCGCATAATATGGATCGAAATGCGTATCTGATATCTGAAGAACTTTAAAAGTCGGAGCCTTCTCTACAGGCGTATTAAGATTTCGTATTGATGGCTTCGGAACGGGTGGAAAAGATACTTCCCACTCGTGATACGGATTATAGACATCACCGCAAGCGTCGCCTATCACAAAACTGCAAATCTCATTAGGACCAATAGTGACGCGTTTCAATACGTAAACAACCTCGCTCTGGAACAGTTAACAGTGTTACACTATTGTTAAATGGAATATTATTAACAATAAATTAAATATATCATTCAGTACTATCTGAACCTCACCCCAAACAGCCTAGTTATTCCCTCGCAGACTCTGGCAGACTGGATATTTAAGGAAACGCAGAACTGGAATATCATTTTGTTAATTTCTTCTTTATTTTTTCCGAGCTTTATGTAGTGTTGCAAAAGTCCTGCACCGGCCTTGCAAGCTGTACATGAAACTTTCGACATGACTGAATGTTCGACTTCGTAGTAAACCTGTTTCAAATTTAGCAGTTTTAATGCTTTCTCTACAAATAAAGGCAAATTCGTGCTTTTATCACTATCCCATAATAGTCTAGAGTAGTTCCGTTTTAGGGCAGCCATGTGGGCGATGAGTTCTGTTTCATTAGCAGTGGGTGGCAGTTTGTGGCTGTAATTTGAAGGAGTAAAGAAAAGCTCTTCGTTTCGAGGAGTGTTCGTCCAATTCCAAGTATCCATCGGTGGTTTCCATCTTATTACAGGCTTATAACTTCTTTGTGATTCTTGAAAGAAAATCGGATTACCTAAAACATTGTTTAAATAAATTAGATAATTATCGGGGGGGGGGAGGGGGTGCAGCCCTACCGCCTTTGATTGAACTTGACCTATTCGCCCGCCAGTCAACCGTCGGTCATGCGTGTATTCATGAATGAAACATATTTCGTAGACTTACAAATGTCACAACAGTGCAACAAAAACTTGTTTAACCATTTATTTTTTATGGATTGAGTTATGTTCGAACTCATAGAACAAAAGTTGCTGCTTATGGTGTTAGCTACAGGTAACCCTGTATAGAGAGCGAGAAGCGACTTTGTTTTATACTATGTAATCAAACAAACCAGCCCTTTGAAAATTCCATCTAGTAGAGTAACTTCTTATCGTTCCTTAAAATAATTATCACTACATAGTATAAAACAAAGTCGCTTTCTCTGTCCCTATGTATGCTTAAATTTTTTAAAGTACGCAACGGATTTTGATACGGTTTTTTTTAATAAATAGAGTGATTGAAGAGGAAGGTTTATGTGTACAATAACATCCATTAAATAGACTGTTATTTTTGAGGTTTCTAATGTGATGTCGTAAATATTTACATGTTTTCCGCTTACATTGTAAACGCAGGCTGAACCCTACGAGATTTATCAAAATAATGTACTAAGTATTGAACACATTGAAAAGGTCTACAGAAAACTCCGCGATGGTATATGTCTACCTCTTATGGATATCCCAAAATAAATGTTTTTGTCATTTACCTACTTTTTACGACAAATAATGGCTAATTTTCAAATCGATTTTAACCAATACTTACAGCATTAATCTTTATCCAATTAAATACCTTAAATACATTGTTGATTTAATATAGATGTATAATTATGGCGCTTTACAGCATATGATTTAAATGAATATTTTCGAAGATATTACAGATTTAAAAATTGCGGGACGTAGCGTTTGCGGCGGTACCGGCCGGGGACTTGGTGGTAAAAGTTTGTGACTCAAAAAAACTTTGGATATTAGTCAACTTAATTGGCAGAGCGAAGCCTGCCGAGTCAGCTAGTATCTAATAGACCTTTAGGTATTTTGGAATCGAGGAGGATGTCCGTCATGTTAACTATTACCGGAACTACTTATCAAGCCTTCCCAATAGCCGAGTCAGATTAATTGGACTAGTGATTGTTAAATAAAAACATGTAGGTACAAATAAATAATATAAAATAAAAACTTACCAAGAGCGACAAATATTGTAAGGTGTGCAACAAAGAGTTGAAGGAGCCATGATATTCTTAAAATCATAGCTGAAATGTGTGTATACCGAAATAATCTGAAACAAACGATATTACAATTAATATTACAATGTGATTAAAAGATTATTAAGTTAGGTACAAGAAACAATTATCACCATCTGTAAGTGATTAAAAGTAGATGCCTAGTTAATTCTTGTAATAACGAGGTATTAACATTGCTAAGTATTTTTCCATTAGTGGTGTACTGGTGAGTAAGTATTATTAAGGTAAAGGTTTCAGTTTCAAAAAATACTTTTTGTCATTAATGATAAATGCAGGCGACTTCCGAATCGGTCATTGTTCAAGGAAATCAAAAAACACATATGAATAGCAAAACGTTTTATTTGTTGTTTTAGGCACGTTATTCCACGGAACATTTTAGCGCGTTTGTTTGTTGCTTCTTAAGGTGAACTAGTCATTTATTTCCCTTAATGTTTTTGTTTTAGTGGACCTTGGTAATTTTTCGATTAAAATGACATTACCTACTTGATTATCAAAGGTTGAATTAAAATGGTAATTTTTTTACCTTTCATTTAGACAATCACAAGACACTGAATTATTTTTCCGTCGACATATTTTATTTATTTAAAAATGGATTCGTGGGGGAAGCGGTGCTCTGTGTTTTTACTACCATATTTATGAAATCAGGCCAGTCATAAAGCTTCTGTTGCACCGAATAAAAAGTGACTGGATCCTTATCTCTTCTGTAGTAGGTATCAGATTTTTTAAAGCTTTACATTTATGACAGAACATAAACGTAAAAAAATCCTTTATTAACTCGTATTTTATAGGGCAACGATCACCTCGATGTTCATAAAAGTCATGTAACGAAAATCCATTCTTAAATCAAACTTCCATTTAAATCGAAACTTAAGTAGAGATAAGTCCTAGAGAAAGTAGGTCATTCAAAGTTATGTTCTATGAGGAAATTTCTTCTTACGAGTATTTGAGTAGTCTACATAGAATGTAGAGTTCTATAGAAATATGGTTCAATGGAATAATAAAAGGTACCGCAATGATTTATTTTAACATTTCAATGCAGGAATAATGTCTCAAATCCTGACTCTAAAAGTTATCATTATAACTAAAAAAAGAGCGCTCAGATCGAGCGTCAAGAGAGTTAATTAGTTAAGTAAGTATGGTTAAGTTAAGTAATATAAAAATATGGTATTCATTAGGTAGAGGAGGAAAACCACATCAAAGCACGAGAATTACCATTTTTAAACTTCAAGTCACGTTTGGAACTGCGACTTAGCAATTAGCGCACGTTTCAAACTTTTTCAAAACATCAACCCATATCGATTTTATAAGTGTTCAAATGTAGAGCAAGTATTGAGTTCATAATTAAAAAATTATAAGTGTCGCGTGTCATACTTGCATTGTTGCATTGTTAACGCACTGACAATAAAATACGTTTTGAAAGCAGCAACGAAGTTTATTCAACTACTTATCATTATGTTATGACGAAAGTTCAGACATCAGTTAGTTTCTTCAATTTCATAACCTCATGCAAAGTACCTAAATATTTTGGGAAATTTCAACTTCAACTGGTTAGGTAATTGCGTGAGACCAAAGAAGACAATAGCGAATAAGTACTACGTACCTACCTAGATTTAGGCATGAGCTAGCGATTCTAAAGCGTTGCTTTGGCAGCTTTACTGACAAACAGATACCTACCTACCTACTTGAACTTCAAAGTTCCTCCAAACATTAAATACACCATCTTCTAGGAGCTAAAGGCGGACAGTTAAAACTTTAAACTACTTTACTTAAGTACATATTTTTTATTTTGTATGTAGGCTATATATGTATGCTGAGTAAGAAATGCAGTAGGGAGGTCAATATAAGAACTTGTATGTTATAGCATATAAGTAAGATCAAAGTTATAAAACGTAATATTAAAGATATTACGTTATTGATCGAGTGGGCTACGCAAGTAGATAATGGAATTATGTGAAGGAATCACATGTTCGTTATATTAGTGATGTGAGTAAGCGGATTTTACAGACAGTCGCTGGCACACGGACGTGGAGGTCGCCACTTTCTCCTCGCTTCATTGACTTTGCTGGAAAGAAAGTGACGGTGGTATTGTGCACACATCCAACAGCGATTCAACAACATTAAACAGCGAAAAAACATTGCGATCGCAAAATTAAAAATTTGCAAACATATTAAATTGATATAAAATTAGACATAAAAGTATTCGTAAAATACAATTGTTTTGGAGCTTGGTACCCTAAGCATTAAGTTCATTATGTTGTTTTGGATTTTAGCATCATATCCATTCAATTGTAATGGACACGAGAACATGAGACAAATACAATGAAGAAGTAGATATCTATGTAATCATCTGCCAATTAATATTCACCTATACCTACCTACTAACAAAACAGAATAACTGCGGAAGCGGTAGGTAGATTTAATCCTTTGTAAGATAACACTTTTTAGGTCATTTAGCTACCTACAGTAAAATCAGAACTAGGTTATACATAATAGCAATCAATTAGTTACACGGTCTTTCTGTTAATTAAATACATAACCCAAAATAGTTTATTGTAATTATAAAACCAATAATAGTTTATCAAATTAACTTAAATAAGTTTATCAAAAAAAATAATAGTTAAACACATGGACCATGGTTAAACAATATGTAATTATGTACATTAGTTTAGTAACATTTCCGTTACATACATTTATCGGAATATAGTCAATGTGGGTAAGTCCACCTGGGGGGTGAGTTCGTTCACTAGGCTTTTCAAAAATTGCAACAACTTTGCGACAATGTAAAGCAAAATAAACAGTAATTTATGTTTATTCGAACAATGCCTACGAGCTCTTGGACTATGATCGAACTCTTCTCGAAAAATATCTACCAACTCTTGGACTATATCGTCGTCGTCACTTCCATAACGTATGAAAAAAATAGTATTTTTAGTATACCTATACATATGTATAATGATGTCGGAGAAGGATGCAAGCCAAGTTGATTGCTGGCGATACGATGCAAGATCGATTGTTTTTATTTTGAACTTATTTTTAGAATAGAGTAATCTGTAAAATCTTGTTTGGAATGTCAATAGATTTTCTACATTTTCGAGTAGAAAGGTCGTTCTCCGACATATACATATATTGCTATGGACCAAGTGATTAATGCGGGCATTACATAGAATACCCGGGCATTATGAATAATGTCTGTCTCTATCGGGCCACAAATTACTATCTAAACTTGACCGGTCATTATTATATTGCTACGTGACAAACGGGCAATTTGATAATAGAGCTAAGTTTGACGCGATGCGGGGAGGGAAATGCGGGAAGGGAAGCATGCGTGATATTTTACTGGCAGAAGTCTAAATTTAACATAAAAATCCCTTCAATGGTTAGGTTATTAAATATGTTTGTATTACTCTGCCCAAAAGGTGATGGACATTATGTATAATGCCCAGTCAATTAGATTATTTGAATAATTATTATCAAATTATCCTCTCATATTGGGCATTTTTCATATTGCCCAGGCAATTAATTTATCACTTGGTCCATAACATTTAATATAATGGCTTTTATTATCATTAAAAACAAGTATTGATCTGTTACGTATGTACTTGTTCGAGCAATACTTTCAACCATCCGTTTAAAGCCATAATCAATTCATCTTATCCACTTTCACTGCATTTAAGTACTTACCTACTAAGGTATCTAGGTATATCTCTCTCCCCTCTAGGTATATCTGTGGTACATCTCATAACACTTTTTAAAATATGTTACGAAACAATTCTTCTAAACTCAATAAACACATTATCAAGTATGTAGTATAACGTTTTACTAATAATTAATAGTAAATCCAAAAGTTATTAAACTCCATTTTATAGAGTAGGTTAGTCCAATATCCTCGTACGGCTGTACTGTGGTACACGGGCACGGCACATAAAACTGTGACGTCCTATTTAGTGATACGATGACCTTTATTAAATTTTATTTCTTAAAGTGATAGTTAATAATCGAAAGGATTAGAAAGGTACTTTTTTGTGTTACCATTGTTAAGTATCTATATGTACTTGCAAAATAACTAGTTTACAATTTTTTTATCGAATTTAATATTTATTTAAATACTAAATATACAAATCACAATCGGTTCGCTGAAGCTCTATAATTTACATTGCTTCTGAAACAAGGAAGGAACATCTATAAAGCGAGATAGTTATACCTAATTCGAGGACGTCGAACAAATATTTGTATCAGCATGCACGTGGTAAATAAATCAGTACCTTCGATATTTGCACACGGACAAACTAGGCCAAGATCAATGGTTAATCCTTCTTTGTGTTCGTTTGAATGAAATATTTACACGCAATAAGATCTATGCCAACTAACGGGCGACGACGCTACATAGGTATTATGTAGAGTCACAAAACCAACGATACGAAGTCGTCGTAAAAGTCGTCTGTGATGCCGTCACAGTCATGTAATCAACAACGGGATATAATTGCTATGATCACAGCGTTTTGAATCCAATTCTTTACAATGGATAAGGCATAAAATAATAATGGTAAAAAAACGTTTATTAAAAACTAGCTGACCCGGCACACTTCGTTTTGCCATTATAAAATATGTATATTATATCATTGCAGTTTGCATAATAGAAGTGTCATCCAAAAAGAAAAATCTTGACGTTTCTAAATGCATGACATTGCCTTATGAAGTGTTCAATCTGAAATGATGTTTGACAGGTAGAACATGGGTAGAACAGTTTATATAGGAAAATGAAATTGTTGTTTTTATTATTTTCTTTACATTGTTTTCAAATTTTCTCTCCGTAAGAACCATCCTCGTACTTCAAGGAATATTTTAAAAAAAGAATTAGCGAAATCGGTCCAACCGTTCCCGAGATTTGCGCTTAGCAACACATTCAGCGACTCATTTTTATATTATAGATTAAAATTTCATTTTCTCCTCCATAAAATAGAAAAATGAAAGAATCACAATACTTCCTTCCTTCCTTCCTTTCAGACCTTAGTAGTCCACTGCTGGACATGGGCCTCCCCTAATCGACGCCACTCCGCCCGGTCCTGGGCCCTCTGAATCCAACGGTTTCCCGCTGTCTTCTTCAGGTCATCAGTCCACCTGGTCGGAGGGCGGCCTGTGCTCCTTTTGCCTACACATGGTCGCCATTCGAGGACCTTTTTTCCCCATCGGTTGTCAGTCCTGCGAACGATGTGGCCAATCACAATACTAGAAGATTTTAATGGTGCCGTGCTTTGCACATGTATCTACTCATATTTTGCCATTGTCCTTTTTTGGTATTCTTGCGGGAAGTCCATTATAAAAATTTATATACTACTAGCTGACCCCGCAAACGTAGTTTTGCGATATAAGTTATCGAGCGTTAAAAATCGACTATTAAAAAATAGGGGTGGGTGATAGAAGAGTGAAAATGTATGGTTGTATGTGTTTTTAATGACACATTACTAAAAAATAAAAATAAAAAAAATTGTCCAAAAAATAAAATAAAAATGTTAGGTGCTGACAACCCTTAGGAGTATGAAAAATAGACAGTAGCAGATTCTCCGACTTACTAATGCAAATAAAATTTCATAAAAATCGGCCAATCCGTTTCGGAGGAGTATGGTAACTAAAACTGTGACATGAGAATTTTATATATGTACCTATCAGATATATACCTACCTTCTCTTGGACGAGTAATTTCATTTCTATTTCAATTATTATTTTCATTGAATATTATTATTCTAAATACGAAATTTCAATTGGTTTTTTCGAGAAAAAACAAACCTTTTGATTTATTGCATCGAGTTTCTATGGGTATATCTTTAGGTAAACCTGTACCTATGAATCCTATGAAAACTTACTTCACGACTATGTTTATGTGTGTCCCTTATATAACCTCATGTCTCCGAAAAAATAGTAGGATGTGCATATACATTAAAACAGAAGACAATGAGTCTTTTTATCCATAAACAAATTAATTGATTGGGCAATAATGGGCCGCTCAGGACATATCTATTACACTATTACAATGGAGCATGCGAAAATTAAAGATGCTTAGTATTCAACTGGCAGGGTTCGGAAAACTGAAGGGTATACTTTGAATAATGTTTATCAGGACATATTATATAATTATGCAAACCAACGGTGAGTTTAAATTTTTAAATTCAGCTAAGCCCTACGCTTTGCTGCGGTTAGGAAATTCTAGTATGAATTTCCTGCGGGAACTTTGGTATAAAAAGAACATAATAATATACTGGCAACAAATTCAACAGTTTAAATAAATTTATTAAACAAGGATAATTGCAGATTTTATCAATAGTAGCAAGGGTTTATTTTGAATTAGTAAGTTTAAGCCGATATAATTATGATTTTTTTTTAATTCTGCGTTGTTGACAATATTGCAGGTCTATTTTTTCAAAAACACTATGTCTTTCTTAAGAAACAAAATAAAATTGAAACTTTTTACCATATAATTTCAGTAAGTAAAATTTTAATTTACACGGTAAATGAGATGTAGTATTTTTCACAGGAAATTTGTCCAAAATTACTGTTTTCCGTAGGATGTTTTGGAATGTTCAAATCCGTTGCTCCCAACGTTGCGTTGCGCAACGCTAGGTAATTATACAATTATATTCATATATTAATTTAACTGCGTCTATTCTTAATATTTGTTACCAAACGTCGGTGGGGTATTCGTAAAAGAGAATTGGACTATGAATATTTTTTACCAGAATCAAAATATAACAGTAAGGTCGTATCAGTCACGGTTCGTTGGGTCATTGCATTGTCAGAAAGACTGAATTAGATTCATGGTGTACTGATGATTGGTAAAAATTTAATGGCTTTCCGTGTTTTTCGTTTTCGTGGCTATAATAATAATACTTATTTATTTTATATAAATCACGAAAATAATAAATTTCATTATAAAAGTGAAATTCATGACCTAAATAAATTTTGCCTCAATAAATTAATTAAAATATTGAGTCCATAAAAATATTTAAATAAAACGCACTTTATGTCTCGGTATCGTGATTTAAAACAGCCTGATGCACGTGGTCTGATGTTCATAAAATGACTTCGTTTTATACGTAATTCTTAGTGTGTATACTGTATACCTACATACATGTAATCAGATGTCACCTACTTCATTAAATACCTCTGTATATTTTTTTTCGTAGCTTAACTTCAGTCACAAAAAATGTTTTTGAATGTGTTTTCTACAGTCGCATGCTTAACCGACACTCGAACTAAAATAACAATAAAATTAAATAATCAGTGCTGTGACTCCAATATTAATAATGAAGATATTATACAATTTATTATAGCATTACGAAACTAAACGACTCATCGTTTGCCGTACGGTTTATGAATTCATAGGTGCACTGTTGCAGTGCATTTACCGCATAACAGGAAGTAAATGCAGGTTCAGAGAAACTTGGCAAAAAAAGGCCCGATATGTACGTGACAGGTTTTCTTGTCGATCAACATAATTTACTTTCTGTAACTTACAAAGCCATGAGGCGAATATACTAGTATGAACTACATCTACACAAGAGCATTTTCTAGGATCTCCATACCTACCTAATTAAAACAGATAAGGTAAGTTCAAACGCGCCCTTATCAACAACAGAGGTTATTAATAAATTGAAATGTGATCGTTTATTTTGAGACTTTTGCCTTTTACTTTTTGGAGTCCCTTTAGTGTCCAGACAACTCTATTGAAGGAACATACATACCTACTTTCATTTAGTTCATCGAACTCACTTTCTCCTCCCAATAGAACTCCCATTGTAGTGTAAGCTCTGTTCGGAATGCTATTATGTGCGTTAACTGCTCCCACTATTTTATGTATGTAATCCCACATTTACACTCCTATTCAATTCACTTCTTTATCTTTCGAATTTTTCACTTAACAATACAATATCATCGCCTCTCTTTAGTTTATTAACCTATAAGATATTAAAATTTATTCTTACCTAGTCTATTTAGTCTGACTAAAATCACTGCTCAAAAATATTTTCTAAAACCAAACAATTTTACAAAGGTAACCATTAGAAATAGATGATAGATCAATTATGCTGAGACTCTCCCGGGTCATGACTTCTTCAATGACCGTGCAAAGATTTTAGTCATTTGCTATTCAATGTTCTCATGTGGCACCGATGAAACTTAAATCAGTGTCGATTGTGTGTGGACTGTAGAGTGAAGTGTGTACTACTGAAGTTGGATCGAGGCGTTATATTTATCCCTGAAGTTCGCTATCTACATAAACAATCCAAGTATATTTATCACGTTTACGTAATAGGTAGGTACATTAATATTTTTAAAAGGTAAGTGCAGAAATTAATTTCGTTACTTTGAACCATTACTTTTATGCCTAGCCTCTATGTTCACGTGTTACAGGCACGATAAACAAGAG
This sequence comes from Erynnis tages, assembly GCA_905147235.1. Lineage (NCBI taxonomy): Eukaryota > Metazoa > Arthropoda > Insecta > Lepidoptera > Hesperiidae > Erynnis > Erynnis tages. Next base: position 7,731,181 of record LR990073.1, read on the forward strand.
ACGTTTTCGATCTATTTATTAAATTTTTACTCAACACACCACAAAATATACATATACCCACACCAGTTGATAAATTCATATTTATTATTGCCAACCGCAAAGTTCCGACTCCAAATGTCGGATCAGAATCGGTAGAACACAGGAGATTGATTATTCCGATACTCACACAAGAATAGTAAAGTGCCTTAAAGTCCAGCTTTTTTTCACTAAACACTACTACTGCAGTCACTTAAAAAATTTTTTTTCCACCTTTAACAAAATTAAGTTTCTTACGTATACCTAACCAGAACGGTTTCAGCAATGAGGGCTGTATATCTGAGCAAATGCGCTATAATTCGACGTTGATCGTTCGTGACGTAGCTTGAGACGACACTTAACCCGGATGACCCTTCCTCTGATAAAAGGAAGGACTGAGTAAGCTGAGAATCGTAGGCTTAATATACCTAACTGTTGTTTTTGTTATATTAAAGTTATTAAGAAGGCCAATAAGCGCGATCGACGATCGGTATAAAAAGAAAGGTTTTCCTTTTATGAAACAAAATTGTTTGTTCGGTGCGTTAACTAAAATACCATAATCTGTTCACGTACTAAACCGTTTTATAGAATTTTTGTTGTAAAAATTACCAGGGATATGGACTAGTAAATAGAACTAAATAATAGATGAAGAGTACAACATAGGAGAAAAAGTACAAAGGTACAACTAGTATCTGTCTGTAGGCATTTTGATAATGGTTAATAGGTACTTACTATAATAAAGTCCAATTTTTCTCTTATACGATGTAAATGTACATTTGTAAGGCCTACTTACTATAATAAAGTCCAATTTTTCTCTTATACGATGTAAATGTACATATACACGTCCTTTTAAAAAGAAATCTAGTGCGTCTTTCATCCATTCACTGGATTTAAATGGTATTTATACTAAAATACACCGTTGAATTGCTGGCAAATAAATAATAATCATTACCCGCATGGTCTGAAACTGAAGATAACCCACATACTTTCCTACATTATCATCTCGTAGGCTCAAGTTTCATCATGGCATGGTCTGCATCGTATAGGTCTTGTTTCTGATCTAAATACTTCTTGACCCCCGACGTCGACACACTTTCTTAGTAAAGAATTCACGTAACATGATATTTTCTAATACGACAGTCGCATGACATAATGCCTCTCCATTATAAACACAAAACATAATAATAAAAATCGTCAAAATGTCCATCAATAAAAGTAAGAATATCATTATTTTTTCCTGCTTTCTCTATTATAAACAAAACATCCTTAGCCTTACACGTTCCATTGGGTTTTGTTTGGCATTAATTTTTTGCGTGTAAATTTAAACATTTGCTCAACTAAGTATATGAGAGTCTTATCTAAATTACTAAAAACTAACGGGTTGCACTCCGGGAGTGCCGGTAGAAGTGAAAACTTATAGGATGTGTTTTCTTGGTGATTTGGACAACAGTTCAATTAAAACACAATTGAGTTTTTCTGTAAGAAAAGAAACATTTAAAGCATTAAATGTCGTTTAATAATCGCTATGTCGAATCCAAAATCACAATAATTCCATTACGCATTTTCGATCAGGGTCACGTGTCCTGTCGCGAGTTCAACATGTTTTACCTCTACAAAAAAGTGCACAGAGCCGCTTAAGAAGATTTCACTTCAAAAATTACAGGAGGGTATCATTGTTTAGAGTCAACAATGTTGAAACGATTTATTAAGGACATTACAAAAAAAAGAAACCGTAATGAGAATACCGAAAGGTTAACTTTCTTATTTCGTTAGCTCATTCATTTGTCTCCGGAACTCTACTTACCATAGACTCTATGTACGAGATTTAGTAATTAATAGTTACTTATCTTAATTTATAATGCGAATTGATTGATGCTACTATAAGTAAAGCAACTAGGTAGCCATGTCTGATGCACTTAATGAAATCCTAATTGTAATTAATTATTTATTGCCAGTACTAGAGCACATAAGTATGATTAATATAAGTAGTATAGGTCCGTCCAATCTACTTTAGGAATGGCGTGCAAAAGGCCAGAAATGCTAAGAAGAGAACCATTTCCTATATAATTCTAACCACTAGGTAGTAGATAAATATCTATTACTTGGTTTCGAATTGCTTATTACGTTTATTATTACGTAATTAGCGGAGTTCGATAAAAAGACGAATAAATATTGTATAGGTATTATAATAATATGATTCTTAGACAGAATCATTTTACCTCACATATTAGTATGGATGTCGCAGTCGTATTGTATAATCCGCCGTATTACATTACGGCCAGCGATTGGCCGGATTGAATGCGGCTGAATAATAAACCGCCGGAATGTATTCGGCGCCATACGTCATTCAACACGGCTAGCCATAATGTAATAAAGCGAAATATTAGCGAGATAGCCGCCACTCTGACACTTTTTAGTTCCGATCCTTAACCCATTGAAGGGATAATTTCTGTGTTAAATTTAGACTTCTGTCACTGACCCTCGCTCCGCGAATGAAGTGTCCTCCGCATTCAATCCGGCTAATCGTTGAACCGCCGCATTACAAAACGGCCCTGTTTTTGATAACAGCTAGCCGTAATGTAATACGGCGGTTTATACAATCCGACTGCGATATGGATATTGAGTAGCATTTTCCATCGCTTAGAAGATTTAATAACTAATAACGCACTTACCAAATATATGTTATAAGCAATCTGGACAACCGGTAGCTACTCGGTTTGGCAAGGTGAAGTTTCAACCAAGCAAATAAACCTGCAATATTCACGAGGTTCTCAAGATTCAATTTTATTGACAAACTAACTTATGTATTTAGTAGGTACATTCTGGAGGCCGGTATAACTACAGAATACATAATAGTACAAGTTATAACTTATAAGTACTACTTAACTACAGATTCTTACGGAGTTTTCTTTTCTGTTCACTTTTCACTGTAGCTGTATAATCCTTAAATATATTTAAAAAAAATATCGATCCGGTGAGAGGAATTACATAATGACTTTGTAGCCTATACGGAATTATAGAAAAACCAACCGCATAGGTAATTCCAATTTGTAGCAATCACACACAGTCTGGTTTTCACATATTTTATGCCACGCATGTGTAAAAATTATTTATCTTTCATCTAAGCTGTTTTCACCGGGACTTTGACTTGGAGCGTTTCTAAGTTGAAGACTAACAGATAAACCTTTTTATGGTGTATTGAAATCAAGTATCAGCAAACACATTAAAATTTATTGAAGAAAACGTCCCAGTTGCCAGAGTATCTGCGATTAAATGATTATAAAAGAAATTTTAAAAGAAACATTTACATAATTATATTGAAGCAAAATAACGCAAATTCATTATAAATTATTATCCGCTAACAATTCTTAAAGATCTGTAGACTACGATAGTAACTCTTTGTTTGCGTAAAACTAGTTCTAAGAGGACTTATTCCATGACCTCCATAAGTATACAACAAGTATGCTACTTATATTCGATATCAGTACAGATAAGACAATAAATTCACTTGTGATTCCGTGCTCGTCAATATACACCGTTAACCTCCTTTGGCCATCGAAGAAAGTGGGTGTTGTAGCAACCATTGTTGACATATTCTGATACCTATGCCTACTGGTTATAACGTTATTTCTTAAGAGGAACAATACTCGAATATTATGTAGCTAATCAACCTTGTCTTTTTCTTATATATAAAATTAGCTGACTCCGCAAACGATGTTTTGCCATACCTATAAGTTATCGAGCGTTAAAAATCGACTATTAAAAAATAAGGGTTGGTGATAAAAAGGTGAAAATTTAGGGTTGTATGTATTTTTATTTAAAAAAAAAATTAAAAAAAATACAACCTAAATTTTCACCCTTCTATCAACAACACCTATTTTAATATTCGTTTTAGAAATTTAATAATTTTCCATCCCGCTCGATAACTTATTTAGCCAAACAACGTTTGCGGGGTCAGCTCGTTCAGCTAGTCTTATATTATATTTAAAATACTCGTTTCACAATGTTAGTTACCATACCCCGCAAACGGTGTTTTGCCTATAAGTTATCGAGCGTTAAAAATTGACTATTACAATAGGTGATAGAATAGTTTATTTAATTGAAGAGTATTTGGATATAGTGGGATTATTCCCCGAAATAAGATTAAGGTCTGTAAATAAAATAGATTGTTATTTTGTATTATTGAATTGACTAGCTCATTCATCATTGTGGAGTGGATTATTTAATTATCTAGAAGCGTATCCACAAAAACGGATAATGGATACAATACAATAAAATATATTGTGCTTACCTTCCCTAACTAAACTTCTCGGTACGTTATACAAACGGGTTTCACTTTTTTCGATACTAAACCGTGGTATTGCGAATGACTCAGATAAATCAAGTGCACTCTCTCTCAACAGGCTGATAATAAAATTATAGTTACTCGTAGCACCAATGCAGTGATGCAGCTAGATAAGGTAGATACGAGTATATTGTGTACGCTATAGTTGCTACTTTTATACTATTAAAGACGGCACTGCTAAGGCCAAAAAAGTAAGAATAAGCATTAAGCAGCTGTCAAGTTCTGTAAACATCGTTCTTTTCATATTTATTTTCTCAAAATATGTAATCGTTCAGGTTACTCAATACAACCTTATTTATAAACATTGATCGACCAAACAGTCAGTTTTCCCACACTATCTGTGGTCGTGTCAACTTTAATTGAGTTGATCAAGTAGTAACATAATTTTATTACCATGAGAATCGCAGTTATAAATATCAACTTCTAAAATACCGCCAAATCCATATTTTTCATAGTTAATTAGTTTAAATTTGAGAAAACATACCTACACCTACATATACACAGACCTACGCAACTGGCTTTCAGTACCTCTATTAATGAACATTAATTTTAAAAAGTTGAGTGTAGGTAAATTAGTTTTTGGTGCTTCTCTTAATGACGCAGATTTGAATCAAGCAGAACGTTACCATCTGGTAATCATGAGGTAGGTAGTTTGATGAGCTACGATTAGGATCACATATATTTTATTTAATCGTATCGTATAGTAACTACCTACGTGGAATTGTTAGGTAGGTACCATTGCCCCATAAAGAAAAGCCTGATTGGCAACGGGTTTTCTTCTGAGGTAAGCATGGACGTATATTATACGTCCATGGAGGTAAGTAGGTTTTTAAAACACTGATTTTTTAAGTCATGTTATGTTACCTGTTTTGTCTTTTTAAATAATATGTTTAAATAGCTTCTTATATTATCTATCTATAATAATTTGTATAAGTTGAAGAACCCGTGTTACCGCAAACATTTATAAAAAAAGAAACAAGATTAACCAGTGCTTTGCAAAACTTTCCTTCAATTTCTATAAACGTGGTCACTGAATCTCAAAAGATGAAACATGTTTGTTAACAGATCTACCTACTTATTAGGCAACTAGGTAGGTACGCACTAGAAAGTAAGTATAAGTAAAATCTTTGATAATACCAATACTTAGACAAAATTTGCGAGCGAATTAACTAATCGCTTACTTATATACTAACAACTAGAATTGGGACATCTCAACTCACTTGCCTGCCCTACACACTGTTCATGAACTCGAATAATAGATCAAAACATTGCAATTTAATCCCTTGTAAATACAGCATTATAATTAGTTTATCCTTAATCGTGTACGTGTATGTCGAAAATAAAAGTTAAGGTCGAATTATTGCAAATTAAACATTCAATTAGTTCACGAGGGATTTTTTTTAATTCCTGTTTTTAAACCATTTAACTCACCCTAGCAAAATTAATGCGATTAGTTCCTCATGAAGTTTGTCCGAGACGACGCGAAGATTCCGCTACTAGTCTGTCTGCAGGCGACATAACATTTCACTAGTTTTCGTGCAGTAAGTACGAATAAAAATGTCGCATTCACATACTAATTACTTTCGGGAGAAATTGCACGGTTAACGTTGTAGCGCGTTTACGAATGGCCGTGTGCCAAAACACTGAGGTGTGCGTGGTAGTCGGCGGGATCGTACGACGTGAGCACTTGTGTGGGCGAGTGACCACAACCGCACGCGGCGCGCGCAGACAGAGTTGTGCTTGACTGGAATCTGGCTGGTGCCTATCATCTCTGCGCGCAGCCACTAGTCGCAGCGCGGCAGGCTTCGGGCGCCGCGACTGCATCCGCGAGATGCCAACACAGGCCACTAGACAACGGCCGGATGCGGAAAGTTGCACTGTTGCACTCGACACTCGAGCAGCTGCAAATTGTGAAATATGCAATTCCTTAATTTGGACTCATTCAACTTTCTTTTTTGCGACCTGTGTTAAGTAAAGGTTTTATAGCCATGTGCAAGCTACATACGAGTATCTCCTAAGATATTAAATTCCCGATAAGAAAAGTTGTTCAACAATATTACAAATTACAAAGCTACGAATACTTACAATCTTAAAAGCTTACTTTTTTTAATGCTGTTGCGGAAATGTGTTTTTGTTTCTATACATTTCTAAACCACATAAAGCATATTGTATAGTAGGTAGTACCCTGTCTGAGTTTTAGCAGTTCCGAAACGAAACGCACACATACACACACTTACCAGACGTGCACACAGTAATATTAATGCACAGTGTAATAACCAATAGAGGGAAAAGATTCACTCCATACAAAAATTTGATTTTAAATTTTTTAACTCCTCAAAAAATCTTTTATCTCTATTTGTTATTACACTGTGGACTTCTGTGTAGTAAGCTGTGTGATTACGTATCTATGGATGTGTGCGTTTCGTTTCGGTATCGCTAAAACTCTGACTAAGGGTACAGGTACCTTCACGCTGCCTACTGTCCTTTTTACTATGTTTCACTAATACGGATTAGATATTATAATTATATGACTTTGTTTCCTACAAGGCCTGTTTTCGCGAAGACAAACAGCTTTATAAAACGACAGTTAATAATTAGAGCGTCTTTAAAAAAATCGTACAAAAATAATTTTATTGTAAACAGTGAGGTACTTACTTGTCCAGACATATTATTTACTATTCCACAAAGGATATTTTAAGTGGATTCCAGGAAATCTTAAACAAGTATCAATTGCAGCGATTTTATAAATCATGCTAGGATTTAGACAGACTGATATTTTAAGTCTTCAATTTTTTATGGCTTTCCAAAAATATCTTTGCTAGTGTTTGCTATACATTCAACTCTAAGCAAGTAAGACCCCAAGTTGACCAAATTTAAATTTAACGGAAAATACGATGACTCCAAACATTGTTTGTTTGTAAAGCAAAATTACTATACGTAGTATAACTAGTTGACCCCGCAAACGTTGTTTTGCCATAATTATAAGTTATCGAGCGTTAAAAATCGACTATTGAAAAATAGGGGTTGGTGAAAGAAGAGTGAAAATTTAGGGTTGTATGTATTTTTGGATGCCACATTATTGAAAAATAAAAAAAATTGTCCAAAAAATAAAATAAAAATGTTAGGTGTGGACAACCCTTACATCACTTAGGGGTATGAAAAATAGAGAGTCAGAATAAAAAAAATCATAAAAATCGGTCAAACCATTTCGGAGGAGTAGGTATGGTAACTAAATTGTGACACGAGAACTTTATATATGTATAAGAAGATTAAATTATTACTGGTGTTAGAATTTGAGAGAGAAAGTGGATATATTTGAACTAAATATATGTTTTCGAAACTACAACGGAGGGTGCAAAAGGGAACAGGTGTTCGTGCAATTAATTGCAGACGTAAGTATATAAAACGGGTCGTCGAGAGGGCCTTGACAGTTCATATGCCATAAGGTACCCGTACCAACCCCTGCAAAGTCTCACTCCAACGACTTATTATACGACCCTATCACGTAATGGTTACGGTTCTTAGCTCAGGGTAGTGTTCGTGTTGAGTTGTTTGAACGTTGTCATAGGCAACCGAAGCCCGATACTCGACACGCGCCTTCCACAGCACCAGACGTGCACGTAACCTTCGATTTCATTTTACGGTTCCCTAATTTTATTTTAAAATTAATTTAATTTACTGGTGTTGATAAATTTAAATCGAATAAAAATATATTCCTACTGGGTGATACAAATACATATCAGTGTGCCTACCTTCAGCATCAGAAAATTACGAATATTATAAAGGTTAATCTGAGTAAGTACGTAGGAACCTAATGTAACACTGATTGAGATTGAGACTGTGACATGAATCTATGTTTCTGTTGCAAGCACAAGTTGTTTTCTATATTTGAATGATTAATTATTTAACCTTTTCAATTGATGAGTAAGATTCAAGTAGGTACATAAAATAGTTCCCTGCTTTACTTAATACACGCAATTGTCTACATATTATATGTATAGATAAGGTTAAATACCATAATAAAAAAATAATTAAACGTTTAAAAAATTAAAAGTTAGTAGTTAAATGTTAGTAAATGTTAAACTTAGTTAAATGTTTAATTAAAATAATTAAACATTTAAATCTTTAAATTTATTGGTTAAATAGTAAATAATGTTATAATTTTCTTACACTCCTATGTCTTCAAAAAATAAGTTCCATAATATAACAATATGGAAGATATTTTAGGCGATGTATTCTGACTTTATTCTGGATTATACCTATAGCTATTACAAATTCAAACTGGAACTCATCATGTAGACTTCGGTGTGCTTCAAATGCTTCTAACTGTCGACTGACTAATAAAATATTTTCGTCTTAGGTGATAATAATCTCAATAAAAAGGACTTCCAAATTTCCACCAATTTTCCATTCCAAATTTTCATTAATATTGTTTTATATTTATGCCTAAGCTAAGAACCTATACCTACCTAACATATTTCAATTTTTGTTCCAATTTCGGCCTTACCTACCAAATAACACAATAAACCTTATCTACCTATACCTAACCTATGTTTTTTCTGTTACAGGAGTATGGTACGAGTACCAGTACTGTCGAAATATTTATAGATATACCTCCTCGCATATTATGAACACGATGCCAGAGTGGATATGATGACATTAAATGATACATTCAACGACGCTCTTACTTCTTCTTCGGGCATACGCGATAACTCGTCTAATAATTTAAAATCTTTGTATTGTTCAGATTTATGGTCAAATAGTAATTTAAGAAAAGCAGTGCTTAATACATCTTGTACAAATTGTAAATCTATTGAATATTGTTACACCTGTAAGGGTAAAATACGAAATTATGAAGTTAAATGTAATGAAAACGATTTCGAACCACGTCGTCATTCTACTCCTAAAGGAAATTATGTGTTAAAAACTGTAGACCATCCCGCTACAGGTACATTGCCGTGTAACGACAATCCGAAAAAAATTTCATCGTGTAACTACGACTACATAGATAATCTTGACGGTTTAGAAAGAGAAAATCAATGCATTCCATCTATTTCCCGACAGATTGATTCTAGTTTTCGCCAAAAATTTACAGATATTTCATTTGAATCAAATGCTTCTGAAATTAATCCAAGAAGACTGAGAAAAAGCCTCAAAGGCATTGGATGTGTTGTAAATTTTTCACTGACTGAAAAGTCTTTAAAAAAGCGAACTCAAATACAAGCGTTTTCAATAAGTGTTATGATTGTAGCTATTGTTTTAATAAGCTTAATTTTGGTAAATTTTACGACACCAAACTTCACTCCTGCCACAAATGTTACTAGTACAATTGCAGTGCCAACAAATGATTTCAACGAAACTTCATCAGCTATAATAAATATTTATTCCGATCCCCCGCTAACCACAGATTTTATAATTTCTGATGACTCTACAACTGAATCACCTTTATTTACTACTACGCAACGCAGTTCATCACTAAATACAGTTATAGCTAAAATACGAAAAAATATTAAAACATATCCTAAAGATGTTAAAAAATACCAAGATAATAGAAGGCCTATAAATGTTGTAAACACGTCAAGGTTTTGTTCGTGCCAAAAGAATGAAGTATGCATGTTGAATGAAAATACTGGAACATCCATTTGTGAACGTGCTAAAGATACAGATGACCCAACAGGTATATTTATAGCACATGGAATAAGTAATCTTTTCTACTTTCATTCAATACTATTTATAATATTTATACGTAAAAAATTATTAAATTGCAATGTAGTTATACATAATATTTTTTTTTTCAATGTACTTATTACACGCTTTATATTAGCTTCACCTGTATGTTTGTTTGTAACCGACTCCAGATTTCGTTCAAACTTTGTATCTTATATAGTAGATATAGTAGATTTATCGGCGACCAAGACAATACACTAATTTGATAAAATTGCAATTTCATGCCATACTTTTCATAGGTACCTGTATATGTATGTATATTCATATGTATCGAGCGCCCGACGCTGTTTCACATACTAGTATTCTTTGTTCATTATTGTTTAAAACTTATTTTGAAAATTATTGTTAACTTTTTAGTTCGATGTTATACAAAGGCGTGTTTTTTAGATTTATTAAACTATATTTTTTCACTTTTTAGTATCATAAAAGCTCTAAAAGCGTGTTTTTTAGTTTTTTAATATATGTATTTACTTTTATGTATTGAATATCTAAATTTAATTGTGATTCCTATTATTGAAAATGGCACAATGTATTTTTTTCTTTACAAAACGCTTTCTGAGTAGGTTGCGGAGGATTGTGTGCTTTGGAGACAGAAGCCTGCCAATTAGTGGATAAAATTCTTGGAGTACGTGTCTGCAGATTGTTGTCATTAGTAGCATGTTCAAATAAAGAGTGGCGATGTCGCAATGGACTTTGCGTGCCACTGGAATCTCGGTGCGATGGATCAGTTCAATGTTATGACAGATCAGATGAAATCCATTGTGGTATGTATAAAATGGTATAAAGTTTATAGTAACTATGTATTCCTTTGTCATCTTTAAAGACAAAATTTCAACAACGTATTTTAATTGGGTCATTGGCGACTTATACTTTCCTATGTTAACAGAATTACCTACAGGGACTAATAATTACGTCCTATTTAATAAAAATGTTGAATACGGGATTTCAATGACTTAAAATAATTATATTCCAGATTGTGACCTAACTAAAGAATTCCGGTGTGGTCATTCGATATCATGTTTTTCAAACCGAAAACTCTGTGATGGAATTATAGATTGTTGGGATGGATATGATGAAGTAAACTGTACAACAGGTACTATCAGTAATTTGTGAATTAAATGAATACAGAGTTCCACTTTATAAATTAAAGTAACAGATGCCATGTAAAGTTACCAATGCAAATTCAATGTTTTTGGCACAAATTTGTAACATAACTTTAATGGAAATAGTGGTTATACCGTTCAGCAGCATACAAATCTGGGTTATGAATGTGCTCATTCAGACCTAACGGGGCTTCCTAAAGCGATTTCCTCTACATTGGATACCACTAGTACCTACCTATAATATTAGGCTATTATTCACTTTTATGCATGCCCAAGGAACAAAAAATTATACCTAATTATCAAATGCTCAATTTTATCTTGTCTCACGACTTGCAGTGCTTACCTACGTAACGTAAATGTTTGATATTATACTCGTACAACTACAAAATTAAATTAACAATTTCATCATTTTACTTTTTAATATAAGTATCAATATATCATTTTACTTTTTAGTTTAGCATTTAAATGATGTTTGCTAAACTCTTCTTTAAATTGAGTTTTCTTAAACTAAATGTGAAATTTCCAGAATGTCCAGAGGACCAATTTACTTGCACAGATGGCCAATGCATTCTGCAATCTCGGTTCTGTGACGGACTCGCTGACTGCGGGGATGGTAGTGATGAGCCACAAGGTTGTGGAGGCGCGTGCAGTAGTCATGAAGTTCAGTGCAAGAACAAGCGTTGCGTACCCCTTGCTTCGTTGTGTAACGGGCGTGATGAATGTGGCGATGAAACCGATGAATTACATTGCTCTTGATAATAACACGCGTTAAAATGTTTTTGCGTGTTTTCTCTATCACTTTCAATAGGTACAAATGAAAAGTTTGAGTCAATTTAAATATTGGTTTTGAAATAAATTAATATTATTTTATTTATATGATTTTTATTCACTTTACATATTCTTCTTAATAAAAGAGTGAGTTGAAATCATTTCCAAAAGTAAGCAGTCACCGCAATCGGCTGTTGAAATTTTTAATTTGTCTTGTGTGTGTCTTGTGTGTGTCCATGGCACCCACTACACAGGGAATCCTAGTGTGGCTAGGTCGTGAAGCGTTATTTATTTATTTAATAATTCAAATTTTAAACCTCGTGTCATAAATAAATATTTTCTTCTGTTTTTACATTCGTTCATTCATCGCCATGTTTTAATAATTATATATTAATATAAATTTTACAATAAAAGTTGTTGAAGTGCAAAAAAATAATTAAAGTTAAATTCAATTAAATCCGGCTCGAAGGACCAAAATGTTGGGAACCGATGATGGTGGCCCGAGTGGACTGTATAGGTAATGCTGGTCGTGTGTGGGTTAAGCGATCAAGAAAACGCGGAATGCACTTCAACAAGTTTTATTGTAAAATTTATATTATAATAATTAAAATATTGTATTAAGATTAACGGCGATGAATGAATGTGAACAAACAAAGGAAAATATATTTATTTATGACATGAGGTTTAACATGTTGGAGATTCCAACAATATTACCATTAAAACAATACATAAAAAATAATTATATTAGAGCACGAAATTCCTGTAACTTATGCCTTCTTCTGTAGACATCGCCCACTTTGGGTAATCTTTCCTAATAAGGCACTCAGGGAAACATGTGCCTGATACACGAAATCGACACGACATACATATACGAAATATCAGGCAAAATAAAATTTATTTTACTTAAAATGAGTTATTTATAAACCCTGTGTTCGGATCTATCAATTTTAATTCTTAAATAACTTGAATCAATTTGGGTACTTATTATTGATCCATAGTTATAATCTGTATTTTATGTCAACAAAACAGTTATGTCACGTCATTTCGGAAATTTATCAATCTGTGTCTGTCTTCTCCCTCCCTGTGATTCTGTCTGTGGCGTGTGCTGTGCCTGATCGATCGGGAGGATTCTTTCTTTTCTTTCTTCACTTTTTTAGTTTTCTTGTCTGGCTGGATTTTGGTTAGATTCGAGTTTGTTGGTTTTGATTGGATTGCAATTGAAAAGTGTTTGGTGTTAAACGTTTGGTGTAAAACACGTCTAATTTAGAATTTTGATACAATAATAATGGCTGACAGCGATGATGAGTACGATCGTAAAAGACGCGATAAGTTTCGCGGTGAAAGAGGGGCAGCAGAAGGAAGTAGCTACCGTAGCAGTGATCGAAGAGAAGAAAGAAGTCGCGGCCGCGAGGAATGGTCAGAAAGGTAAACTTTTATACATTTATCATGCCTGATATATTATGAAAATGCCTGTGCCATAACCTCTTAAATCTTTTACAGACCTCAAACTCAATCCTTCGACCCATCCAAAACTCCTAGCCAAAACCCTAAATCCTTTAAACGATGCCCTATATCGTTAGTCGCAAGGTATGATTTAACGTCAACATTAAAAGTATACGTGGCAAAGCTTGTCTTCTAATTTTATAAAACTTACCAACAATTAAATTTAAGGTTTTATGAAATTTTACTTAAAATGGTATTTATATATTTTGTGGTTTTGTATTTTGTTCTTTAAGAAATGTTTATTATTTTAAAGTCACAATAGATATAGGCTACTTTGTTTCCCACCTATATACCTACATATGAATTCATAGCATTTTACCATATGCATAATGTAAAAGAAAACAATAGAATGTTATAAATGAGTGTTGTTAAAGATGATTCTTGGGCTGGAAGGTCTCGTGGAGGTCGCTCTGGCCCTGACTACAGAGACTACCGTGGTGGAGCTAGTGCCAGCCGGGGATATTCACCAGTGAGGGGAGATGGTCCACCCAACAAGAGGATAAGGCCTGATTGGCCTATTGATGACCGAAGATATGGGGGCATGCCACATGACTCTTATGGTTCCTATGGGTGGGCTCATGATCATTTTGGGCCACATCCAGCTCATCAAGGTTATGGACAACCTATGCCTCCAGCACCAGCGAGGTATGCTTGTGAATAATTTATTTGAAAAAAAAATTGGATAAACAATCATAACTCTGATTTAAAAGTTTATCAAATGAATTGTTGTATGGTGTCAACTATTTGGTATATCCACATTGTGCCTTTTTTCATTCATCAACAGTATGCAACACAACTCAATTGCATGTGAGGCAATCAGTTGTATGAGTAGCTGTGCTGTGGAAATCATTGTTTTGTGTTGAGTGGGTTGCTGTGTCTCAAAAGCATTTAACAACAATAAGGCAAACAATGATAATATTATATTTTAAATGTACCAATTTAATATTATAGAAGTTCTCCATAGCCTAAAGATCAAAATAATAAACTTTATACAAAAGTTTGACTTCGATTATTATTATTCGATTATTAGCCTCTTATCGAAAGCTGTTAGTTAGTTCTTTTTTTTATGGAATTTCATATGACTAGTAGGTAAGTGACACAATATTCGGATAAGTAAAATATTGTTGACGCATATATTTCAACAAGCCGATCTAACCTCAAATGTAGTTGTGTCCTGGCATATTCAAATATTGAATACAGTAATACAAACAAAAGTAAAATAGAAAGATGAGGAAAAATGATGATGAAAGGGCACAGTCTGGACATAGTCATTCTTGTTTTTAAATAACAATCTGCTGTAATAATATTTCGTGTGGTAATGTCATGTTTGTCACACTTAACTGCCACACTTAAGCATCAACCACACAGATGATAGACGCCTCGTAACAGGCGAAGGATGTCTGACAACACATCAGATAATTTTCTCTTAAATTAAATCATGTAACTAGTGTTGTAGTAATTTATTTATCGATGACTTATCAATAAATAAAAGTACTTTTATTTTTTAACTGAATTAAGTTGTGAACATAGTAATTAAACAACTAAAAAATATAGATGAGTAGAATGGGAAGACAAATTTTAAACTTTTTTATTGATATATTGACAAACAACTAAGTTATGAATATATGTAGTGTCCCATCATCTCTAACTTTGACTATGACCTTGGACTAGCCAATCAAGACGCAGCACTCCCGCCCCTCTTACCTCAGCGAGTTGCCAGAATTTATTTTATACAAGAAGTGAAACATTAGGCATCTATTGGGCTGTGTGGTCAATGCACTTAAGCAACCAAAATGTAAAAAAAATATTTAATACCCAGCTTTACAATTTGTGTGTTATTCTGGTACAATGCTTCTTATGCCAATAAGTCACTTGTTTGCTGATCTGTGACTAACCCAATATTGAATTTATTTTTAAATCTAATCATTTTACTCAGGGATTCTGTGCTTCCAATTGGACCATTGGATGGTCCCCCAACCATGATGACCTTCAAAGCATTTCTGGCTGCCCAAGATGATTCCATTACAGTAGATGATGCTATATTAAAATACAATGAATACAAACTTGAATTCAGAAGACAGCAGCTTAATGAGTTTTTTGTTGCTCATAAGGATGAAGAATGGTAAGCAGCAGTACTTTACAATCCTATCACTCTAAGCAAAAGTTGGAAAATGAAAAATAAATCGAATATTTTGTGAGTTGAAAAACAAATTAAGAAAAAGTGCAATAATAAATGCAAAATCGGAGTCAGAATGTGCAAAATATACCTTCTTTGGATTTGCTGTTGCTTAAAAGATTCTAAGCAATAAAAACTAACTATTCAACATTTACCCACTATTTTAGACTTGTTATTAAGTTATGCTTAGAATTTTTTAAAAACGCAATTGTTAACATTGACCTTTTTTCCCTACAGTCTACAGCGTTATCGCGTGGAACTGCCGGCCGTCATAAAGAAAATTTATTCAAACTTTGTAAAAATGTTAAATGCCGTGTGTAGCTAGATATATCGCGTTGACCTGTAGCGCGCAATGCTACAGGTTCCGTTATTGTTAGGGGTAGGGTATCGGTATTCCACATGTGTGGAACAGGTGAGATTGAAGTTTTACAATTTTTAATATGCCATTTCAGTTTTATTTATGTCTGTACCCAGTTTTACCAGAGTTTATCTGCAAAGGTATAACAGATCAATTTCCATTTCGTAGGAATTGCTTCTTACAAAATAAAACAGGTAAGAATTTTTGTTGTAGAAGAAATTTTCAAAATACCAGTAAGTCAAAAAATGTGGTCTTCCAAATACAAGCACTTGTTTTGTGTACTATGATTTACTTTTGACAAACACCAGCATTCATGTTGACATACACTTTGTATTCATCTTTGTTTTAGGTTACACTTATGGAAATTGATCTATATTCATTTACTGTTTGTAATTATTTTCAAGTTTTTTCATATTTAAACTAGAAGAATTTTGTTTCTTAGGTTCAAGATTAAATATCATCCAGAAGAATCAGTGAAACGTAAAGAGGAACAACTGACTGCATTGAAGGTAACAGAAGTCTATTTAGTAGCAATTAGCAATGTTCAGAGGAAGCGGGGATTCCCGCGACCATAGAGAAGTTGATGACTACATTATGTTTATACGCACTCTTTCGAGTAATGCGAGGCATTTGAGCGCGAAATTTGAAATTCGCGTTATAGTGATCCCGCGCATAACGGGGTCGCGTAAAGCGGGGTATTAGTGTAGTTTAGAAGCAAATAATAAAAAAATGGTAAAAGTACAATGCAGATCTTTATTTGCTTAAGTTTGTATTAGCACAACTACATGGGACATGTATATAAATGTTGATAACGTATTACAGAACCGTTTGAATGTGTTTCTTGACTTGCTGGGACAAGGAGAGCTTGATAAGGTGACAGTGGATGTTGACAAATCGGAGAAGCTTATAAGGCTGCTTGATACAGTAGTAATAAAACTTGAAGGAGGCACTGAAGAGGACTTGAAAGCTCTGGATGAGCCTCCACCACAAGAAACTACGAATTCAAATGGCAAAGGTTAGTATATTTTCTTTTGTATTACAGAAGAAAAAGAAAGAATTAAAAGAAATTTATTTCTATCACAAACATAATGCTGTATAACTACAAACGTAATACATCATACTATAAAACCAAAGTATAAATACATTACAGACTGTTTTCTTATGTATTTTGTGCAATATTAGTAATTTTTTTAATAATGGCACTTTATCTTCGCTTGTCTGAGCAGGGTGGCTATAATGAAAATTTATTTAAATACTAGTTGACCTCGAAACATTCTTTTGCGACATAAGTTATCGAGCGTTAAAAATCGTCTATTAAAAAAAGGGGTTGTTGATAGAAGGGTGAAAATTTAGGGTTGTATGTATTTATTGATGCCACATTATTGAAAAATAAAAATAAAATAATTTGTCCAAAAAATAAAATAAAAATGTTAGGTGTGGACAACCCTTATCACTTAGGGGTATGAAAAATAGACGTTAGCTGATTCTCAGACCTACTGAATATGCATATAAAATTTCAATAAAATCGGTCAAGCCATTTTGGAGGAGTATGGTAACTAAAACTGTGACATGAGAATTTTATATATAAGATTTAGCACTATACTTTGTTATTGGCATATTTTTAAATGAATATCAAAATATTCCACTTCAGATAAAAATGATCCAGACAAGGCAGTTATAATTGACGATGATGAAGACAAAGAAAAAGTCGAAAAGGAAAAATCCGAAAATCAAGAGACGGTACGTATTTGAGTAAGAAAAGACTTTCAGAATAGTTTATTCCCTTGAATGTGCTGTAAACAGTGTGTTCTTGAAGTGTGTGTAGTGTTTTGATCGAGGAGGTGTTCTTGCTGGAGATCTGTTTATTTCTAACTGTTACAAACTGTTATTGCATTCAGGTTATTGTAATGAAATAAATTTAAAATGAAAATGAAGTTAAATGAAAATCATTTATTTGCATGAATATGGGTTAGTTTAAGTATGGCATTTTGAACAATCCATAATCAACTTTTCAAGTATGCTAATTAAGATGTTACCGTACAAAAATTTAATATAATTATTTAATAAAATAAAATAAAATTAATGTTATTGTTACAATTGAATGAATGAAACTTATAACTACTTTATACATGATTTGATTAGCAAGTTTGTATATTATTCATTTGTCAATATAGAATACCACATTTATTATTTTTATAATTTTGTAACCACATGACATCATGACATCCTCGTTTGCAACTCATTTACTAATAAAAAAAATGCATTTAGGATAAAAAGGCCGAATCTCCGAAACCCACTGAACCACTCAAGATGGAGATCGATCCCCACTTGCGTCAACTGCAGGAGCAGGCCAAACTGTTCTCGCGCTACAACTCTGCGCCCGGAACGGAACCGGGACCCGAAGAGCCAGAGAAAGAACCTCGTCTGTATATATATTTAATAAGGCATCTCCGTGCCACATTTCGTACTGTTATTATGTGAACAAACATGACATTACCACACAAAATATTATTTCAGCTCCCCCAGGCTCTTCGTCAAGCTCATCGTCATCTAGTTCGTCGTCATCGAGCTCTGAGGATGAAGGTGAATCAACCAACCGTCGCAAATCAAACTCCAAATCTAAGTCAAAATCACCCGATAAGTCTCCCAAACGTGAGGATAAAACCAAATCACCAAGTGTTGAGAGAACTGAAAATGCCACTGAAAATGATAGGGATAAGGAGAAGGAAGGAGATTCTGAAAAGGCAGAGTCGGCCGATGTTGTCATAGAGAAAAAGGAGTCCAGGGCACTACATAAAACTACTTCCATCTTTTTGAGAAACCTAGCGCCCACTATCACAAAAGCAGAAGTTGAAGCGGTAAGTGTGACAAATGGGTAAAATAATTTTTTAATAATTAATTAAATACTTAATTTAATTAAATTTCCTTTTTAATTTGGATTAAATTTAACATGTAAACGTAATGTCGGGTTCTCTTACAATGAGAAAGATGTGAGCCTTAGTCCACCATACTGGCCTAATGCGGATTAGTGCCGTAACTGTGTCAGGCAGTTTATCAAAATCATTAAAAAAACACAACATAATGACTTTATTTGAAGTGTCTTACTCTACATGAGCAGCCAAATTACAAAACTGAAATGATTTATAGATGTGCAAGCGCTACGGTGGGTTCCTTCGCGTGGCGCTCGCGGACCCCCTGCCCGAGCGCCGCTGGTTCCGTCGCGGCTGGGTCACTTTCCGCCGCGAGGTCAACATCAAGGACATCTGCTGGAACCTCAATAATATACGGGTGAGATAGGGTTGTAGTTTGAGACCATCTCAAGTGCGTCTAAGCTTCAACATAGAACTAGTTTCCTACCACTGATGAGGATGAGGGGATATCCACTATTTTTTTCAGTGGATTTCGTAACTAAAATAAATCGATGTTCCATAATTATTTCTTTTTCGTCCCTCAATAGCGTTGGTGGCCATCTTTGTCGTTTTTGATTGATCAGACCTTACTATATGATCAAACTACCTACTTATCAAGAGTAGAGCCATAGTAACTGCCTAACCTAACTGCCAGACTCTTGTCCCACCATAACGCAGCATGTTGTTCGTGTCGTCTTATGTATCTGTATCTGCGAGGGAAATATGGTTGTTGGAGATACTTTATTTGCGTATCATGAGTAGCAAAGCACCCCAAATACAACCTCAGATAGGATTCTTCTCTATTTGAGGTTGGATCCAAATGTCTATGGGGTGCAGTGACCACTTAACATCAGGTGGCCTGCATGCCCGTTTGCTACAATTACGATAAAAAAGGTGTTAGGGTAATTTTCTTACTATGGTATCCCTAAAAACGTTGAGCCTTCAATTACTGTAAAATTAATGAAAATGTACCTGCATGCCCGGGCATATAGAAGTCTGACGTAATCGTACATTATACTTGTTCAGTTGCGGGAGTGCGAGCTGGGCGCGATAGTGAACCGCGACCTGCACCGGCGCATCCGCGCGGTGTCGGGCGTCACGATGGAGCGCAGCGTGCTGCGGGCGGACGCGCGCCTGGCCGCCCGCCTCGCGCACCTGCTCGACACGCGCACGCGCATCTGGCACGAAGAGCCGCTCGCGCCCGCTGATGCGGCCAACGCCGGCGACGACACACAGGTAACCAAAACAACCCTATCTCCCTTGGAGATCCTGGAACTTTCTATAAGAACTTAGAAAGTTAAAATCCCACGTAACCGAATATTGTTGCGTATTGATTGCTGGCACCTATTGAATCCCCCTGAACCCTTCAACTTTAGGGTCACAACATACATCGTTTGGATGTCTTGTAGTCTGCAAAAAGAATTTTGAATCATAAAATGAATATCATGAATATCCACGCCTGGGCTCCAACTTCCAATGCACTTCAACCACTACTTCTTCAAGACAAGTACAGCACATAATTTAGTTCATACAGCAAGAAATCTTTTCGTTCCAACAATTCTTTTTAAATAGGTATTTAACATAATTCCACTTTCACGTTGTAGTGATTATATTGTTACAGAACTTCAGCCTCAACTCAAAGAATCCGGTGTTGCACAAAATTACTGAACATTTAATTGAGGAAGCCTCCACAGAAGAAGAGGAGCTGCTCGGTGTGGAGGCGACGTCTGACTCACCGGCCACAGAACAGCCCGACCCGGAGCTCATTCGCGTTCTTGACCGTTTAGTGCTGTACTTGCGTATAGTGCATTCAGTTGATTACTACAACCACTGCGAATATCCATATGAAGATGAAATGCCCAACCGTTGCGGCATTATGCATGCTCGCTCTCCGCTGCCATCCAATAAGGTAATTTTATAGTTAATTTTATATTGTTTTTAAGTATCCAATAAAATCTAATTTAAAATTCACGCTTGCTTAAAGCATTTAACAAGTATACAATTTTTGAAGTGAAAACTTCTTTAGCGGCGCCGTGCACTTTTTGGTATGGGTAAAAATTGTTAAACTCGCGACAGTAAGTGATTATGGATTCGACATTGCATTAAATGTCGTTTCTTTTCTTACAGAGAAACTCAATTGTGTTTTAATTGAACTGTCATCCAAATTACCTAGAAAACACATCTTATAAGTTTTCACTTCTGCCGGCACTCCCGGAGTGCAACCCGTTATTTTTTATTTATATCTATTTTTAAATCTTTATTTTACTAAATTATGTAAGCTACATAAACTTTATTGTTTTTATAGCCAACACAACAAGAAATACAGGACTACATCAAATCCTTTGAAAGTAAGATGTCAGCTTTCTTGCAAGATGTTAAGCCACTTTCTGATGAAGAGCTCCAAAAACTTGGAATAAAGGTAAATACATATGAAGTTTCAGACCTAAAATTAATCTTTTTTTTAAATATTAAGATTGTTGCATTGACTCGATTAATTGTTATTTTTTAAGGATCCAGAAGCAGAAGTGGAAAAGTTTATTCAGTCGAACACACAAGAGTTGGCTAAAGATAAGTGGCTGTGTCCATTAAGTGGCAAAAAGTTCAAGGGACCAGACTTTATAAGAAAGCATATATTTAACAAGCATGCAGAAAAGGTATGTTAATATAAGTACATTAAAAGTATATAAATAGTGGATTGTATGACAAGGGAGCAAAATGATATTTTTACGGCGAGGGCGTTTTTTGAATCCAGAGCGAAGTGAGGGACCCTAGAGTAGAATCCCGAGTGAAGCGAGGGTTACTTTAGTAGAATCCTGAACGTAGCGACGGATTCAAAGTACGTCGCCCGAGCCAAAAATATATTTTGTCCAGAGTGATACACTCTACTTTTCATCACCCTCTATGAGAAAATGAAAGGGGCCTCATATTCTATTGTAATATTATTATTTAATAAAACATAGAGTAACAACTAAATTGCAATTAAATAGTATCTGATAATAAAACAACTAAAAAGTTATATTTACATATGAGACATTTTCGCAATTATGAAAATGTATTGTTACTTACAGTTTTATTAGGAATAGAGATTGTTGTAGATTTTATATTCTGCGTGTTTGAAATAATGTCCGAATCTGGCTCATTTCTAACATTCCGTGAAAATTGACAAAAACGCGGGCTGTAGTTCTGTAGTTCTGTCGTCTTTATTCAAACAATATTTGCGTTCGATTTCTTTGGCGCTGAACACTAAGATATTCCAAATTTCATTGGAAAACTTCATTGCCGCGCACTTTTTGAATTTGGAACTTATGAAGAGGTCGGAAAACTCATTCCTGTCCGCTAAAAGTTTCTTAATAGAAAACACCAACTTTGGGCGACTTAAAGTGGAGCAAAGTCGTACTTTTCGAATAGATGGGATGAAAAGAATATTATAGAGAACTCTCAGGCATGCAGGGTTTCTCACAGTATTCCGTGACTGTTATATCACGGAAAAACATTATTTTAACATCTGTAGGGTCACTTGGGTGACTTTAGTATCTTTAAACTTCTTTTATTATTGACTTTAATGCTGTTTCAACTAATAGATTGCCTTATAGCTGTGACTTGAATAAAAACACGCACTTTAGCACTTTGATAAAAACGGTTTGATTCACTTTTTATGTTGTAGTTCAAACTTAACAGAGATTCAAAGTAACCCAAGTAAGATAGTATTATTAGTGTGAATCTTTAAATCTGTCTTACTGTAAATCTTTTTTCATTTAACATTTATACTAAAATGTAAAATCTTAAGCGTTTTGACTGAAGGGTATTTATCGTTTAGGTGGAAGAGGTGCGTCGCGAGGTGGCGTACTTCAACGCGTACGTGCGCGACGTGCGGCGACCGCAGCAGCCCGAGCCGCCCGCGCGCACCGGCCCCGCGCACCACGCCGCCCACGCGCCCCACGCGCCGCCGCCCACTGCGTCAGTACACACACCGACACACCGACATATGCACCACACACTGCACCACAGAAACAGAACGTGCGTTAGAGCCTCTGACACCCGGCGAAGAAATCTGTGGTTCGAGTGAGGGAGGTTCATCGCGACCGCGTGGCGGCCGCCTGCCGCGTCTGTATACCCACCGTCACACCGACACACAACGTGTATCGTTAAGAAACCTCAGTAGTATAATTATTTCCTGAACCAATGTGAACGTAGTTTAAGAAGTAGAAGTGCTAGGTAGTGATATAAAAAATTGGACACCTTAAATTAGAGGACTTTTATTTTTCGGTTGCTTTTATTGTGATTTGGGACTTTTGCTTTGGGATGTGCTGTTATATCATTTTTTATGAAACAAAGTAATTTTTTTGCTAAAATGGGCTCATCTTTTTTTAACTTGAAAAGGTTATAACCATATTGGTGCAGCCTGGTGAAAAGACTCCTGGTCTCCGCCTATTGTGAGGAGAGACCCGTTCGCAAACGCGGGACATAAAAGGGTTGCAGCCACGAAGTATCATTTCGCCTGCCCATATAAGTCTGATGCGAGGTTACGTTTGTAACGCAGGTACGGCGGAGGCGGTGGCGGCGGCGGCGGGCCGGGCGCGCGCGGCTGGGGCTGGTCGGGCTGGGCGCCGCCCGCGCCCTTCGCGCCGAGGCACCCGCGCTTCACACGCCCGAGGTAACACGCATCTGCATACCCATTATAGTACTATTATATCAAGATCCCAGGGCCACCAGACCTCACGTATTTTCTGACGAACGGAATGTGGACGATTGAGTAGTTTTATGGTTGCCGACACGAGTGGTGAGCACAACTTTCATTGGTCGGTTTGACATTGACTGCGCTGCGGTGCACACGATTGGTTCGCCAGTCGTCAGTTCGTCAGTGTGCGTCGTCTATTGGTCCAGCACGTTTTTTCGGCTGCTGTACATTGGCCGAAAGTATACAATATCCCTACCACTGATAATAATCTGTGCTCATGGCTCATGACGGTTACTATACTATGTACTAAGATCGCATACCTACCAGCTAGCTTGCTTAGACGGCTAATTTCCAGTTATCAGGTAATCAAAGGACATAACAACATTACTGACGTCACGTATTTTCTCCCAGCTGATTTTGACGTGTATTGTAGACAATATCGTTAAAATAAGTCTTCAATACTCCCAGACACTTTCTGTGGGCCGTTAAGCATAACAGACGCGTTTTAGGTCTATAATATTATATAAACGCCTTGACCATAGTCATAGCAATAAAATTCGTCCGTAGAATATTTATTTAATTTCACTCCTGTTGTTTTAAGCCGAAGGTAAAATTTCTATTGCTAGCTGGTAGGCATGCGATCTTAGTACATACTGAAACTACTCAATCCTCCACTTTTCGTTCGTCAGAAAATACGTGAGGTCTGGCGGCCCTGAGATCCTGGACCATAATTATAATATAATTATCTAGCATAATCATCCCTGGTAACTTCGGACATTTTTAAGTAACTTTGAACCACGTTTAACACGTTCAGTGCCCTCGACGCGGTGCCGGCATCCTGCCTAACGTGTCTAAAACATAGGTCTTATCTAAAGTGTCTAAAACCAAAACTAGGCGACAGTTCTAAAACGCACACGAAAATTAACGTGCCATTGAACGTGTTTATTAATTTTGTTTCTGTAATCTTCCTGTTTTATTGTCTGTAATAAATCGTTTTTGACTCATCATTCTTGTCGTATTTTGGCTTTGACTAGATACCAAATTTTTAATAACAAAAATTTTATCATTTCTTCGGGCTGTGGTTTAAAGTTAGCATAAGGATTCAAGGTTAACCAAATTGATCCTATATTACAAAAAATGTACCTGTAAACCTTTTGAATATTCCATACGTTATTATGTAAAGTGCAGGTTAAAGCAACAATCCGATTAATTTATGAGACATAGAAGCGCGCGATCGTCTCCGTGACCTCCTCATGAGAGGAATAGGAATATTCTCAATTCATTTCAAAAGTATGTGTTCCCATAAAAGAGCACTTTCAGAAACGTATGATAGCCCCGCTCAGCTTTTAAATTTATGAAAATAAATCATAAAAAATATTAAAAAGTGCATACAAATTCACTTAGCATTCCTGCTAGTACTTAATTTAAACAAATGTATCCGATATCTTTTAATCTTTCTATTTTGCAACGATGCTTATTAGACTAAAAATATTTTCATAAGAATGGGATGTACCTCAAGGGACATGTTGTATTGGTGGGATCCAGGACAATAACTAACTTCTTGGGGTCTAGACGTTTACTATTCACAAAATTAATTGCCTCTCCTGCATGCTAACA
Organism: Erynnis tages; assembly: GCA_905147235.1. NCBI lineage: Eukaryota > Metazoa > Arthropoda > Insecta > Lepidoptera > Hesperiidae > Erynnis > Erynnis tages. The sequence goes on from LR990073.1 coordinate 7,756,380, forward strand.
GACTACAGGCAGTAAACATTACAAGCGTGTTATTAAATGAGTTTTATAGATATATTGCTTAGTCGTGAATAGTACTACTGTTATAGTGGCTATCGTTTGTATTGAGTTTAGAATATGTAAATAGCTAGCGCAAAAACAATTAATGTAATTCAGCAAAATCCCACACTCGTTCGTAAAGTGATTCAGTAAGGGATTACCCATAGTATTATTATTCACTTTCCTTTACATATTTATTTGCAAGAAAAAATTTACCATTTGATTAAGATGCAACTCAAGTAGGTATTTCAATTTACATTTGTGCTATATTTAGAGTGTACAGTCACTTCTTTCTTCCATATCCTAAAGCATAATAATATATCCTATAACAATACAACATCTGCTGGTAAATTACGTTTGTTTAATACTTAAATGGATATAGCATGTCGATATTTATTGATAATTACGGTCCTATTGGTAATAGATACATATTTTAATAAAAGAAAAAGAACTCTATCGATTCGTTCTATAAGGCTTAATACTTAACTTAAAATCAATACGAACTTAAGCAATTTAATTAGCATAAATATAATTTATTATAGGAATTTAAACTTCGCGTGACCTGCGTCGATATAACAATTGCATTGTTTTTGTTTTACTGTTGCATGACCTTTAGTTTGTGATGTTCAATTTAAATTTGTTTTATTGTTTTTAGTAGAATTATTAGCGCTTTAAAAAATATGTGGATGGTTGTTGATTGGTTGTTCTCATTTTGGTAATAATGCTTTAATGAGGATAAAACAAAATGAAATATTTACAACATATTACCATATGTTGTAAAAACTGAATGTTTGTTTTTAGTTGCTTTCTTTTAATCCAATTATTAGTATTGTTGATAACATTGATTTTTGCAAATTAAATGTTTGACAAGTTTATAATCGATTTTAGCAGTACATATTATGTAATGATTAATTATAAAAAATCGTTTCTCAGTGGAAAGTAATAATTTTACAGGGAAAATGTGGATCGATCCCGGCCTATTATCGCATACAACGATCTTGACTTCCCGGACAATGGTGACATATTTTAGGAAATAGCACTGAAAGTAATGACTTTATATTTTATACCACGTAATGTTGTATAATGTATAATAATTTACATTTTTTGGGTTACTTTACATTGTATGTTTTTATTTACTGAACTAAAATAATGGAATTACCATTAATTAGATAACTAACCTAACATCAATCTATGGTCACACCTTGAAATAATTGTAATGTAAGGGTATAAGGTTTGTAGGATTCTACTATTATACTACAACGTTAATAATAAATTTTCAATATACATTGCTGAAATTCTCTAATGAATATATTATATTGAGCTTAATTTTTATATATTTACGAATTTACGATCAATTCAGTGACCGCAATTTTTTGTAAAAATAAAATAGTGTCTGTATTTCTGGATTTTGTTACAATACTGCATGTGTTTTCATTCTAATGTTGCATATCTAGATAACTAGTAATATATTTGTTATTTAAATATAAACTTTTGCCTTTATATACTATAGTTTTATAGAAACATAGCATGAAAGTTATACATTGTAAGTAATTTTGAATAAATTCTCAAGATATACTAATATTTTTTCTTTATCCTATTTTTTATTTAGTCTCCGGCTACTTAAAATAACAAAAAAATCCTGGGAAACCAAACTTAATAATTATCACATATCCCATCAAAATGTCAAACTATTTCTACTAAAATACCTAACCTCACCCTTCTGTGACGTCTGTGTTCTGCTGAAAGCTTGTTTATAAAAAGCTTGGTTAAAACCTAAGCGTGATACCTTGTGTGATGCTAAATAATCAACGTTGAACGCCGATAAGAGTCAGTCGTTGTGTAGGTACGCGGCATATAAATAGGTTATGAACCCGAAAGTTTTCGAGTCCAGCTTCTTATTGCGTTGTGTTGTAAATTTTTGTAAAGCTCTTTGTTTTTTGAAAGAGATTGACGCATAAGTTTTGTTACGGTTTTAGCAAACAGCGTGACCGCTCCGCACGTTTGAATAACCAAAATCCGCGCCACTTGTGCTTATATTCAGATATGAGTTCTAACGCACATGTCGTTGATTGTTAAAGGGGCGGCGGTGCCGACTTCCGTCCGGTCATACACTACCGCGACCTGGATGCGCCGCGCGAACCCGACGACTTCTTATGATTCAAGGGCAAGCGGGAACTTGAACGGACGGACCTTTTATAATGAGAAAAATTTTGGTTTTCTATTTCACGTCATTAAAGTCTATTGTTTGTTATTTACTCTGTTTTCGAACAGTATTTGATTTACAGTCAAATGTTTTTGATAGATGTACATTAATATAATAGTTTGGTTGACGGTTTCGTACCTGGCGGAGTACTTTTTACCTATAATTTGTAAATACTCTGCCTTTGACCATACCATATTATAATGGTATCATAAAGAATTAAAAGGAATCATAATGTAGTTGACTTATATTTTGAAACTTAATATTCAATTGGCACGTGTGTATAAATAAAGGGAAAAGTTGATTACAAAATTTAGTATTTTAGGTTACTGTTTGATGTTAGTTCAGTATGACGAACCAACGGAAATAGCAATAAATACATACTTACCTATATTTTTTTAAGATATTTTATTTCTTTCTCATTATTAAGGAATTTACACAAATGAAAGTATTTGATGAACATAACTATTGAAGAATTCAAAGGAGAAGTTGGAGATATGTATATCGCAGTCGGATTGTATAATCTGCCGTATTACATTACGGCTAGCTGTTATCAAAAACAAGGCCGTTTTGTAATGCGGCGGTTAAGAATCGGAACTAAAAAGTGGCAAAGCGGCTAATATCTCGCTTTATTACATTATGGCTAGCCGTGTTGAAAGACGAATGGCGCCGATAACATTCCGGCGGTTAATTATTCAATCCGGCTAATCGTTGTACCGCCGCATTACAAAACGGCCCTCTTTTTGATAACAGCTAGCCGTAATGTAATACGACGCATTATACAATACGACTGCTTCATATACTTAACCTAACCAGGGAGTGTTGGTGGGAAAGATGAGGCGTAAACGGGGACTGAGCGGGTTCAAAATGATAGACAGCCCGGAAATCCGAGGCTGTTCTCTGATCCTACTTATCAGTTACCCATTAATGACACTACAGGGTCGGTCGGATCGAAGGTCGGGTCTCCTCTCACAATGAGAGGGATGTAGGCCTTAGTCAGTGGGCTATCACCGCTACCATCGTTCCGTTCTTACAATCGTTCAACTTCGAACTTAGTGCACTTTTAACACTATTAAAATGGAATCGCTAAATGAAAGATTAGCACATTTGCAAAATTTTAACTTCTTTCCGTTGATAGTAGTTAAAACTTTTTTAAATTTCTAAGTTTCTAATGAATACTGAGTGAGAGATGAACCACGGAGTGAGCAGCTTCCTCCTTAACCTGGTAAAGCAAACAAGTTTTTGTGTAGGTGTTCTCATCGCATCGGAAATATAATAATTATGTAAGTAGAAGGCGGATACTCCTTAACAATCACAAAATCCACTTACAATTCCATTCAAGACAGTACAATACAAATACTTAGAAAGAAATAAATAAATGAAACATACACTTTATTGTACACCATTTTCAAATTATGAAGACAATACAATGAAGCATAATAATATGATGACCAATAGGCGACCTCTATCGATAAGGTACCTAGCGATTTCTTCTTGTAAGTATTATACTAGATATGAACACCTCCGATCCTGTTTGAGATTGGTTGGACAAGAAATGCAGTGGACAGCTAGCACCAGTCCTTGCACGCACTTTTTTTATAAGCTTTTATAGAATTTTCTGACGTGGCCCCTGCATCTGAGATGGGACGGCCCGGATGGCCGTTGACGCATCGACTGTACGAGTACCTACTAGAATTCTGAATCAGCAATCCAACACTCTGGGATGGGATGGCCTCTTTAATTTTTGCACATAGGTAATGTCCGATATACGAGGTACTAGAATTATAAACAAGACAGTTTGTGATTATGGATGTTTGTTACTCCTTCATACAAAAACGGCTGAATGGATTGAGATGAAATTTCATAATTACATTACATACATCTCAGTAAACCAAATTCTAAAGTCAACGTAAATGAAGTCGCAAGCTGGAGGCTAGTTGGTACCTAAGTATCTATAATAATTATGTATTTAATGTATTGTGGGGTTCTTCTGCCTACACTTCCAATTAAAATTATTTTATCTCTTCATTCTGTATACTACCGTTCTCATCAGAGTTCGTAACATTTATGGCTACTCTACCGCATGCACCTTTCAAATAACTGAATAGATCCTTGCTGGTAATGGTATATAATATATCTATTAATGTATTCTCCGAAATTGAGAGTTCAAGGGAATTATAGCGGAAAATAGAAAATAAACTGATGGTTTAAGATTCCTTAGAAATTCATATTTATAAAAAACCCTACTCCCTGCTGACCGCTGAAGGTTAAATCGTAACATAGTATAGGTAGGTATCTAAACTTAAATTATCGCATAAATTATGTCCCATCCTATACGTACAAGGTAAGGTAAACTGTAGTAGTGTACTTATACATACATACTTGGCCCCTTAATTGGTCGTAAATTATAGTTTGAATGTGTACCTATAACTTTAACACCATTGTTATTGATGAATAAGCTTTGTGTACTTATATGTTAAAGTATACCTATTCCGATCGAGCTATCTATAGCATTCCTAAACACTCACATCCTGCAGATAAATGTCAGGTGTCAAAGATCTATGTAACTTGCTTATAACTATGTAGGTAAGTACCTATGTAAATGAATGTTCAAATATAGGTTGGAACATATAGGTAATTCGTAGTAAGCTTGGGCGCGCCATCACCCGTTCACCCGGATGTAGGCACATGTCATTGGATGCAGCGCACGCAAGCACGGTTCCGCGCTGCGGTTGCACGACATACGACAAACGACTTGCCCGCCCGGAGCATTGTCACGCTCAAATATCGATGATGACGTTCCGCCCGCGCTCTTCGGCTTTTCCTCTTTATTTATAGCTCGGCACTAAGATCATCATCATAATTTATTGTATAAACAGGTATCGCTGGTAGGTATTTAAATATGTTTACATCTAAATTTTTTTCAGAAAAAGAAAATTAATAGGTTTTCACTTAAACCATTAATTAACTAAGTACATACATATAACTATTTAGATCCAGGGTAGGGATTTGTAGGTTTTATCATAAATGAGTAGCTACGGGCATGCTGATTACCCGATGTTGGGTACCTACCTACCTATTGTTAACCATGGACTCCTGCATCCGATCTCTATCTGAGTTTGTATGTGGACCGCCCCGTTCACACGTAGAATGTCGAATCCCATTTTTTGTAAGATCCGGGTTAGTGGCAACAGTATTTCAATGACAGAGTTCACACGAGCATTCGGTTTTAAGATCCGACAAAAAACCAAATCTAACTGAAGTTGACATCCGATTTAAAATAAGATAAGATTCGGGAAAACGTGGCTCCGTGTGAACCTAGGGTTAGATGGTCACCTCTACAACCGAAATACAAGACAAGAAGAACACACACTCTTAACTGTTGCTTCACGGAAGGTTATGACGAAAAGTAAGAAAAAAATATACGAAACATGAACGTATTGGATATTCTACTGAAAATGAATATTAAATTTAAGATAACAGTGAATTGGTACGGAACGGATATAAAATTTCCCAATGACTATGCCTTGCTAGAGGGCATTTTACGCGCGTGAGTAATAAATTTTTGACTCCATCTCAATGCTCAATTACCATGCGCCGCGGAGCGCTGCTTTTAGAATGAGTACGGGAAACAAAGCTACCTACGCGAACATTACTTCAAATTCGCAGTAAACACCAACAAGTTTTTTTGTTACTTAGGCGAACGACTATTTATGTATCGCTTTATAAAGGCTGATAGCAACAGAGTATTATCATTGTGGTCCGTAAGCTCCGTCGAGATGGAGCGCTCTATATTATTAGTGTTAACCCTAGTGACCTTAGTGGCTGCTATCCCACACGGATATGGTGTTAAGGGTGGTGCATCTGCTAAAGGTAAGTGTCTTGATAATGTAATCTATAGCTAGTTAAAAGCTGTGTCTTATTAATGCCAAATTATGAACAGTTGTAAGAGTAATAATATCTTTTATAGTTTGCTTGAAACATCAGTCCACAAAAAGCGAGACAAACGAACGTTTAGTTAATAGCATTACTGATTGGGACACTAACGACGCATCTGCTACTTGAGATCTATAAATATATTTAAATTCTAAATGGTCCGGTATTGTTTTATTTTTTTAAATGTTAGGGCACTGCGCATTACCTTATTGATTGAATTGAATGTGATCATTTTTTATTTTTTACGTTACGTATATTAATTTGGTACCTACCTATTATTTAAAAAAAATTGAAGACAGAAAATATAGTCATTTGTATGTTTAATAGATCTTTTGTTTTTCTGTAAAGTATATGGGGGACCGTAGGTATTAATAGATAATGGTGCATTAATAAATTGATATGCAATTAAAGTATCTAAAGTCATAATATTATTGAACAACTTATTTTTGATTCTTTATTGCACTGTTATTTTGAGAACAAATAAATCATTATTCTTTTCTATTTGCTTTCATTTATTGCCAAAATCTCTGAGGTAGATATTTATGTAAAGTATAATTATCTACTTACATTTTTCTAATTTTTAATATCCTGGTGTGTTGGTTTTTTAGGGTGGATGATTAGGAATATGATGATTAGGATAGATATACCTAGGTGATTTTCGAATTCTTTGTAGTTTTTCAAATGTCTCAAATAACTACTATTTGAGATTTGAAAAACGGAAAACGTTGTTTTTTTCTCATTTTTTTTCAAAGGCAACTACTGCTGTTAAAACATTGCCAATCTTATTTTTCTTTTTTTTTGTTTCAGCTGAAGCGAGTGCTGTGGCTGGGGCTTTTCCTATAGGTCCTATACCACTTAGTATTCCTTCTGGGGCAGCTTATTCTGGAAGTTTCTCCAAGTCATCCTCCTCAAGTTTTGCGTCTTCGAGCGCCAGCGCAAGCTCCAGTTCATATAGTATCAGCGGTTCTGGTATAAATGGAATTGCTGACATTAGCGGGGGTGAGCTTGGTCAAAAGGGATGTTCTACTGCGTCATGTCCTGGAGCTGGGTCTAATGGTGGTCAAAATTTTGGTGGAGCCAATGCTGTTGCCTCTGCTCAAGCAAAAGCGCTAGCTGGTTCATACAATCCTTGTCAGGGATCTAAATGTAACAATTCCCCATCTGATAAGTGTTCTTCAGGACAGTGTCCAACAGACTCTGAAAAAAATACTCAAAATGGATGCAAGACTGAAAATTGTCAATCAAATTCAGAAATGGAGCCGCCCAGTGAAAATGGGGTATCGTCTGGTAAAGACAAGAGTGGTGAAGACCTTAATGACACTAATGATTTTTCTGTAAATATTAATCGTATGTCCCCAGTAAAATCCGCACAGGACTCAAGCAGTCAAAATACTGACAAGCAAAATCCTTCAGTATCTTCGTGTTTGGACGGTAAATGTGGTTCAAGCAGTTCATATCCCAGTAATGTAGCGGGTAAACAAAATTATCATACGGCCCCAGCCACTTATTTGACTACTCCGAATCATAATGAGCCGTGCACTACACCAAACTGTGACAGTAATCCTTCACGGGGTTACGGTTCTCAGGCAGGTGCATTACCATCTAGTTATAATGTTCCAATTCAGTCTGCAACAAATGCACCAAATGCGTTTTATCCTTCTGGAAACAATAATAATGGACCAGGAATCCTAACGTATTCAAATGAGGAAAATAAAAATATACCAAGCGTGCCTTGCACATCACTTTATTGTAGCCCCGTTGCTACATCAAATTCTCCAACTTATTATTCTGACCAACAACAACCTAAAAATGGTGCACCTTGTGTAACTGGCCAATGTAATACACCTTCGTCAAATGTAAGACCTACAGATTTGTCGCACAAAGGTTATACTCCCAGTGAAACACCGGGATATAATGGACAGCCAAGCTGTAAAAATCCAAACTGCGCAGAACCTTCAACCAATGGGTATCCAGAAGGATTTGGGAACCAACCATTACCTGAAAATTCTGGGAATCAATACAGGAATACACAATCGCCACTCTACAGTAGTCCAACGAAACCTACTGGAATTCACGGATCTTTTGAAATAACCAAACCCCATAAATCAGCACCTGTTAATCATTACAACGCGGCACCAACATCTAATCTTGGTGGACCAACCGGTGGTTATAGTAGACCAAGCAGCTCACCGTCAACGCTATTCAATCCAACTCATACGAGTGGTTTTGGTGCGTCACCTAATAACGGTATACCAACTGGATCGGATACTGGATCATACGATTCCCATTTAGGATCTAACACTATTCATGGATCGTTTGGTGTTACTAAGCCTAATACAGTACCAAATACCCAAGTCCCAAGTAGTCCAACGTATACTGGCGGATTTGGAGGACTTGCCGGAACTGTTGATGGTTCAAGTTCACCGTTCGGGTCTGTAGAATCTCATAGGCCTGAGACTGCAAATTGTGGTGAAGCTGGTTGTAATAAACAACTTGGTTCTTACGGTAACCATGGAACGACACCTTACGACACTACAAGACCGAAACCAAAATATAGCGGTGGAATTGGTGGTCCAGTAGATCCTACAGATGGACCAGGCGCAGCCCCAGAATCCTACAAACCTGGTGCGTCGAATTGTGGATCATCCGGTTGTAATGGACAACCGAATTCTTATGGTAACACTGGAACAACGCCTTACGACACAAAAACGAAACCAGCATATACAGGTGGATTTGGAGGACCGGCAGGTCATTTAGATGGATCGAGCTCTACACCAGGATCCTACAAACCTGGTGCGTCGAATTGTGGACCAACTGGTTGTAAAGGACACCCAGATTCTTATGGTAACACTGGAACAACGCCTTACGATACAACAAAAACGAAACCAGCATATACAGGTGGTTTTGGAGGACCGGCAGGTCCTTTAGATGGATTGAGCTCAACACCGGGATCCTATAATCCTGGTACGTCGAATTGTGGACCAACTGGTTGTAAAGGACACCCAGATTCTTATGGTAACACTGGAACAACGCCTTACGATACAACAAAAACGAAACCAGCATATACAGGTGGTTTTGGAGGACCGGCAGGTCCTTTAGATGGATTGAGCTCAACACCGGGATCCTATAATCCAGGTACGTCGAATTGTGGACCAACTGGTTGTAAAGGACACCCGGATTCTTATGGTAACACTGGAACAACGCCTTACGATACAACAAAAATGAAACCAGCATATACAGGTGGTTTTGGAGGACCGGCAGGTCCTTTAGATGGATTGAGCTCAACACCAGGATCCTATAATCCTGGTGCTACGAACACAGCCACTTCAAGTCAAACGAAACCAACTTACACTGGCGGTTTTGGTGGTCCAACAGGCACCCTTGCATCGAGCACAACTTTTGGATCAAATGGAGCCCATAAACCTAGCACAGCAAATTGTGGATCAGCAGGCTGTAATGAACACCCAGACTCTGGTGAAAATGCTGGCTCGAAACCTTTCGATACTACTAAACCCAAGCCAACATATACTGGTGGTTTTGGTGGACCTACTAGTCCCACAGTGGGAGCAAGCTCGATTCACGATAAAACTAATTCGAATACAGCCTCTTCTAGTCAAACAAAACCAGCATATACAGGAGGATTTGGTGGACCATCAGGTTTCTTAAAACCTAATGACTTTAGTTTCCCATCATCATCTTTGTCAGAAAATGCGGCTTGTTCTTCTGGTTATTGTGGTCCAAAAGGAAGTCCTGCATCCAATTACAACCAAGGACATTCTTCTCAAGGCTTAGCTTCTGCGACAGCGAGTGCTAATGCTGTAGCATATAGCGGTGGATTTGGTGGACCTCCAGGTCTTTTGAAACCTTTTGATGATGAAAAAGGAAACAGTCCTGGTCATGAATCTCTCGGTGGTGCAAAGTCTCCTGGTAATGGGGCACCTTCAACGGATGCCAAAAATTCAGGGGCGCATGCGATCGCTTCTGCTACGGCCTCTGCAGGAAGCTATGTTGGCAGCAATAATGAAAAAAATGGAAATGGTGCATCGGGCGGATGCAACAGCGGCTGTTCTAACAATGGCCTTCATGGCGCTGATGGCGGAAGTTTAGGAACACCTAATGCCAGTGCGATCGCTTCAGCCAAGAGCATCGCTGGAGCCAATTCATTTGGCTTTGGAGGAAGTTTTGCTAGCAGTTCAGCAAGTGCCCATGCAACGGCGGGTTCTGCTACCAAAGGAGGTATGAATCTTATTTTATTCTGATTTATTTACTTACTATCGGTGTCTATTATAGATACTATTTTGAGTGTGAGATTTTGTCGATGAAATAAGTTACCTAAGTACTTACCTATATTTTATGCCCTTAAATTCTTGATAGACGAATTATAGATTATAGACATTATAGATCCTCAGCAAGATGGAAAAAATTAGATATTTAGTAAATAAATACTATGCCTAATTATTAGGCTTTAACATGTACCATCTTAATGTAACACATACTAGTGCAAATAAAATGATTATTATGATTATGATTTTTATGATTAGGTACCTATTACTACAAATATTCCTAGTTAAATATATCGGTATTATCGGTAGGTCTAGGTATAATATAACACACTTTTTTGTTTCAGGTTATGGCAGAAAGTAAATAAGTAGTACAATTTATTAAATTTTCTTATAGGATTGTAATAAAAGTATTTGATTGTGATAAAACTAGATTAGTAATTAGATAGGAGACTTAGATTACAAAACAGGCTTAAGTGGCTCAAAATGCCTGTAATATTGAAATTAATTAAATAAATATGTATTATAAGTAACATTGTCTTTTCTTTATCAGTATACACATATACACCCCATTATATATCATGAAGCGCCAATTATAAAATGTGAAGTGCAATAGTTATTTTTGGTTCTAATTTTAAAGATATAGGTACCAACATCGGTAGGACTTAAGCTAATGTAAAAAGGGACATAGGACAATTTTCGGTTCAGCGCAAAAAATGCAAAATTATGGCCGTTGTTCTCAATTCATAGCTGGATTCGATGTTTCAAGGTTACTTACTTACTATCTGCATACCAATTTTAATCCAAATGCACAGAACACTTCTTCTTTTTAATCCTGAATGTTACTGTAATGCTGAATGGAAAATAGTTCTTGATATTCCTCATAATTTCGGATTTCCCCATCAACGCACACCTGAAAAATTCACCTTATAAGTATACATAATTATATCTTAAATTTTAATCATCACCTATTGGTGAGGTTTGCTCTAACATTGTATTGTATACTAGAACATTTACGTTGATAATTATATACCATCAAAAAATAACTTTAAAAAAAACCAAATCTCGCAACTCAGTTTGCACCGTAAAAAGTTGTTAGATCCATGTATGTATCCATAGATTGACTACATTTACAATACCTGCCTAGCTACTGAAAATTCAGGCTCCTAGTTTTATCCACAATGGAGTTTTAAGGGGTTGAAAATGGCCTGAATTGCTTCGAGAAAAGTATAGTACGGCCGTGCCACTTTTTTTGCTCGACTTGGCACTGCCGTGCCCCCAGATAGGACTACCAGTTATGGTTATAGATATGTCTTACATTTCCTAGTCTAAACAAGTTTCACTCTTTGTTTGGTTTAATAAAAGATGAGATAATTTTAATTAGTATGTAAGGATTGTAAGGTATGTAAGTCATAATGTCAATGTCAATTTGCTCACAATGTAATAAATCATCTGAGGAATGGCCAACAAAAGCTTATAAATAGACTCTATAAGGTCGTTTTTGTCTAGGGTTGCATCTGCAGTAGCCTGGCGAGTCCATTTTACTATTTTTATTTATTTACAGGTATTTAAATATTTTTACATATTAGCCTAAACGTACTACGTTATCTTTATTAACATAACAATTATTATTATTACAGTAAGAAAGTATAACAAACAAAAAATTTCTTCTCCTTGTGATGAAAAAGAATGATAGTCACGATATAGGTTCTATCCGAAAAAAAACTTACCTTAACGGTCACCAACCGTGTGTTATGTACGACTTACGAGTGAGTATATTGTAATGAAAAAAAAATGTTCTCAAAGGTATGTGAAGTCCACCAACCCGCAGTAGGCTAGCGTGGTGGACTAAGGCCTACATCCCTCTCATTACGAGAAGGAGACCCGACCCTGTAGTGGGTCATTAATGGGTTACTGGCATATTGTAATGATTTGAGTGTAAACCTCTTTATCCCTTTTGGACTCTTCATGTCAGTGCGCGCTCCCATGTAATTATTTATTATTGTATAATATTAATATTAGACATATTCTTAAGGTGAGTTTCCATTGAAATCGTTGGCAAGTTCTGTTTTTCCAACACGTGTTGACACCACATACCTAAGGTGGTATTTTTTCTTGGGTGAATACCCAGTTACACAAGGTTATTAATTACTGGAACGTTTGCCATCAACATATTGTATTGATAAATCCAAACTTTGCAATATTTCTTGGGTCCAATTCCAGCTTTATAGAATTTTAAATATAAAAATAAATTTATTATATCTTACTTCCGTAGGTACATCGACACTTTGAATTATCATAACTTAGTAAAGTGTTATTATTACTGTTTGGTTACACACTTAACTAACTGCATACACTGTTATCTAATAAACTAACTAATGTGTTGATCAAATGACTCATATATTAATCAAAATAATAGGGTTGAATTCATTTCAACAACAACATAATTCTTTGACTAGCCGAATACGTAAAAGTAAAAATAACAAAAAATAATTATGTAGTTTGATTTGTTTATTGAATCTTAGGTCCACATAAAATGATTGGCAGTGGGTGGAATGTTACATCAACTGGTAATGAATTATTTATTTCAAAGCATCCGCAAACAACTTTGTCGTGAACAATGGATGAGACAAGTGAATGACTGTATCAGCAAACGTACTTTATGATCGCTTTTAGTTCCTGCAGTAAATATAAATACAAAGTTCTAGAGGATTATAGCTGTACGGACCTAATTTATTGATGATTTTTTGGGAAATAATTATGAAATAAAAAATTCCTATTAACACGAATCATGCTGAAACTCTGTTTGTAAATTGCTTGAGACCTCAATTTACACATTTTAAGTAATTTAACTTATTTAATTTAATTTAACTTATTTTTATATGCTCTTGAATTACCTATCTGAGGTTGTATGCAGGTGCTTTGCTACTAAGATGTTCGCGTCAAATAAAATATCCCCGGCAACATTCCACCCCAGTCGATACACAACACATGAAGATATTATTGTTTTACGACGGGTTAAGAGGCTGGTGTTAGGTAAGCTATCACCTCAAAGATACATTAGATAATGTACAACTTGTTACCCTTAGTATTTAGGTCATATAGTTACTAGCATAAGTACATTTGTATACTTATCAGATAGAGTCTAAGTACTAAAGCTTATAGATTCCATAACAAAGCTTAAGCTAGATATGTATGGATAGTTAAACTGGAAGCTCACTTTCAACGTGTAGGCTATTCATGGCCAGTTCTTATCATACCTTGCATAGCACAGATCTGAATACACAATCTTAGTAACAAGTACGTACATCTAAGTCGGCATGGTTTAGCCAGTTACGTTTATTTGTAAAAAAGGTTTTTTACCAAATTTTTTATGCCATGTACCTAATGTTATTATTACTTACGTGACGCACTGACCATTATTAAGTATATTTATACTACTACTACAGCCCGATCATATAATATGAAATACTTGCTCGTGTATCATCTGAATAAATTCTCAAGTTATTGCGTTTCCTTCGATATTCTCAGGTGTACCTACCAGTTTCCTAATATAGATAATTGTGTTTTTGCTTGTTTGTAGGTACTCAGGTAATAAGGTATTGTAGGTACCTACTTACCTACTTATTATAATGGGCCATTCATTCCAATGGAAAGGTAATAAAATTGAAGTACTTACACTACATACATAAATAATTTCCAATATAATAATATGGTGTATACTTAATATGAGGATCTCCTTTAGACATACAAATCTGCGGTCTAAATCCTTAATTTTTTTTAATACTGACTCTAACGTTGTTGGAGCCTATTACGACTTTCCTAATTTACCACATTCATACCAGTTCTCGCAGCTATGCTTCTCGTACTTTGCATACGTATCTTTCTTTCATACGTCTCCATTCTTTCCTAATAGGCCAGGATAGACCCTCTGAGCTCTACTAATCTAATTCTTGTTTGTTATCTTTATTACACAACTAAAACACGGGAAATAATTATACACATTTCAATTTTAATTTTTCTTGTATCTATGATTCATTCTATTCTTATCCTACTTGCTTAAACATTTCTACTTATGATTATAATTGTATACTCTCACTCTATTAGGTAGAAAGATATCTCTGACGTTGGTGAGTTAGGAAGTCTTAAAAGCAACCTTAAGTACTCCGAGCAGGGAAAAGATGATTTATGCCTGTTCTTCTGGCCGATTATAATAATAAATTTATCAGCCGTAGCACCTCAAACAATAAATAGGTACTACTGCCACACATAAATTGATGAGTAGCATATTATCCATACTTACTATTATATTACTCGTATAAAACCTTTAGGGTCATAGCCTTTATAAACTGAAGCTCGTCATAAACATGTTAAAGCTTTTGAGGCGATGAAGAAATTATTTGGACCACTGATTGAGGGTGGGTCGCGACTCTCAGGAGTTTATTAAACCCTGCTTATGGAATTGCCAACACATATTTACAAGTCAAAAATATTTTATGATTTTGAATTATTGTAATAAGATTTTATATATTCCAGTTTTTTTGTACAATCCATGAGATCACGGCGAAATCTATTGGGGAAATATCTATCACATCAAATACTTAAATATTTGCAATACGACAAAATGCATTACAATAAGCATTAGGTAGGTATATGTGTGTGTGCTCTCAATGTTAAATTCATTTTTTGCTAAAGGACTTTAATCGAAATGTGTCAAGGTGTTTTAAAACAAAGATAATAAAAGCAAATAATGTTATCTTAACCTCTACAAATGTCTCGTCACTGACAAGATTTTAGGTGCAGCAACTAAATCGGGCCTAGAATATTGATGATTCTTTTGCATAAATAAATATTGTGCCATTTCGTTGCTTGACATTCTTTGAGTTTTAAATAATGTCGCTAATACAGAGAATGTATTAACGTTCAGTTTCCACTTGTGGCGCCATTTTCCACGCAAACTTTGGATAATACCTTTGCACGGGCATGAAACCTGTTGTTACTTAAATGGTCACTGCAAACCATGGTTAAGACCAATCTCAATAAAATACAAATCCTGTCTGAGGTCGTAATAACTATGTATATATAAATTAATAAGATCAAATAATGTATTCCGGATTCCCGCAGACATGAAGAATTTAAAATAGGGAGAACACAAGATTTGTGTAGTTCATTATTTCATATAGGTACTATGAAGGTAGGTAGGTACTTAGTTAATACTGCGGCTCGAACAGAGAGCACCTTACTTTTTATGACGTTCATAAAAATAAAACGTGATAATTAAACCATAAGTTTTACTCATACGAATTCTTTACACCTCTTGAAAAAAGGTGTCAAGAATTTTGGTTACATTTTGGTATCTCATAATGACTGAAGTGCAATTTCATTCATCATTGTTATTTATACATAAACGAATACCTGGAAATCAGAGAAGCTTAAAAGTTAACTGCCTTAATTTGCGACGTTTACACACTTAGCTGTATTCCCTTTTTATCAGTATTCATTAATAAAAATTGTTGATAAAAATAGTCACTGTGAATTTTGTGTTATGTAGATACTTATATATACATATGTATACATAGGCTATAAGTAATATGTTATTACATATTATTTTAACTTTAACACACTTAATTTTTCACTTTATACCTAGTCAGAAAAGTGATCGGAATAATCTGGGCTATTTAATATTTCGAAATCAATGCTTTTTTTCTTGGTATCAAAACATCATTCCTCATAAATATTAGTTAATAGATATTAGTTATAAATTTCACTTACATAATATTATTATGTGTAATCCAAAGATTAATCTACGTCAAATACACAATAATGGTAACTCGAGTAAGCTGGCTTGACCCAATGCTGACCACTTTCCCTATTACTAAACTGACTTTTAAATTGTTAGATTTTTTGATAAGGTACCGAATGAAAAATGATGGATCTTAAAAAACAGGACGCACCTTAATTATACTCCTTTTAAATTAGCATAAATGTTTTATAGCGACAACAACTTTTTACTGACTGACAAGAAATGTTACAAAAAGCGCGACAGGCTCTTGGTTGCACATATAATATTGAATAGGCATATAATATTATAATCATAAGTATACACTTATGAGTGTATAGAACTACATTCTCGTACGTACTTTGTTATGAATGAAACGGAAAATGACTAATTACAGCACATAAATGATTGAATGCCTATCTTATCTTTAACAAATAGTATAGTGAGTACCTTTTAAGGGAGTGGAAATTTCTAGATATACCTATTATTGTTGAAATTATCTCTTCTATTTGGATAGTGGGCACAACCGGCTCGAGTACTACATAAAGTTCTCATATTAAGCAACGTTTCGCAAAAGGCTTCTGTGCCGCTTCGGACGACAATACCGTGACAACCATCGAAGACAAATACTTGTTATCGTATGAATAATGCCGATTATGTTAAGCAAACACGCACGCACGCGTTCTAGTGCATTTTTCACGAATCTTTATCATTCACAGGGTGTTAGAATGTAGATTACCTACCTGCATTGCAGAAAACGAACAGGTAGGATTTGATCAGTGATGTGACTTTAGATTTACCTAAATTTCATAATTATTATCTTAGTTTAATTTGTCCTAGGTCCCACAGTGGGCCATGATGGGCACTGGTCTCTCCCCACAACAGAGGGAGGTCTAGAACATACGCTGCACCAATGCGGTTGTGGAGAAATGTAAGTAGGTATATACCCGTATAATATTTCGAATAAAGAGAAGTTGCATGCAGCTGAAGTTATAGTCTTTCTTTTACACACTGTCAGCGCACCATTTCTTTATTCGAAAATTGTATAGATCGTATGGGATAAAATTAATTATGCCTGCAATCATGACAGCGAAACCAATGTGATACTTTATTTTTAATTGCTCAATATTTACCTTCTTAAATCAACAGACATAGCCTACAGCTCAAATCTATGCTTGGTTTCTAATATTAAGGTATCGAATAGATATTAAATATCTAAATTGATACTAATATTGGAAAATACTCTGAAATGTCAACAATAAATAATTGTTTAAGTAGGTACTTATGTAATGGGATATTTATAAAGCTCCTTGAACTTAAAACAAAACTATTTTCGCAGCATGCGACCACCCAAACAAAGCTACTTACGCATCTTATTAAACGTTGCCCAATACAAAAAGCCAGGAGTACTTATTTAAATAAAGTAAACACAACCTGTGTATACGGGTAGCGGACGAGTCACCTAGTTGTCGCGCCTATTGTCCACGCCATGCCACCCGCCGGCCGCTGGGTGAGCCGCTGCCTTACCATCATTACCTCATACTTTCAATATTGGGTTACGAGAATTTTATTTCAAGGCTCTCTTTTGGAAACAAATAGAGGAGGTATAAAGGCCAAGACGAGCAACAATCACACACAGTTTGGTTTCTGTAATCCATGCGAAAATGGATGCGTCGATTGGTTTTTTGCTGTGCTGTCTCGTAGGTATGTGGATCGTGCGTGACATGCAATAGTGGAGACAATAATACTTTTAATGAAATAAAATTAAAGATAAAATAAGTAAATAAGTTTCGGGTGACCAGATGGCTGGCAGTTTTTTCGCTCAAAAAATAAATATTTTTATCTTATATTCAAAGGGGCAACGTTGCCAGCGTTCTGGGCACCATGCAACAAATATAAAATGATATTTTAGATGGTTTGTTTTTATTGTAAATAGTTATTACCTATTGTTATTATTTTTATTTTTATTTCTATTCAAACACTAGAAATATTAAAAATTACCACAAAGTATCTAAATAAAGTGTATTAATATTGTGTTGTAAAATTAATGAGGTCAAAATTTAAATTTTTACCTACTAAAAGATTTTTTTCACTTACAGGTAGTGCCCTTGGGTACTATGTACAGGGAGATGTAGGATACAACAATGTCCCAAATGTCTACACCGGCGGTAATCCAAGTTTTGTACCGGAGTATTCACAGCGGCTTTTCTGGGGCAACCAGGGCAGCAACCAAGTTGGAGGGACAGGACTTTGGGCCACTTTGACGAACAAGTTTCCCTTTTTGGGGACCATGTTTGGTCGGATGGAGCTGCCAAACCAGTACGGAGCGCCGAGTCAGTTTGGCGTGTCTACACAATATGGAGCGCCGGGAAGATTCCAACCTCAATTTTACAGATCTCAGCAGTTTGTTCCAACTGGGCGCGATGTGGCATTGACGGATGATGCTGTGATTGTGACTCCTCCTCAAGTTCCTATTGTACCACAGCCGGCACCGGCACCCGCGCCTGCGCCGGCTCCTGAGCCAGCTCCAGGATACCAATATACAAAACCTCAATATAGACTAGAATTGCCTCGAAAGTATTAAATTTATCATACTGTCCGTTAAATTAATTAAGTTTTGAATACTTAACACTTATAACAAGTCAAAAATGTGCAAAACTTATAGATCTAGGTAGGTTACGATTTTGAAAAAATAACACATTTATTTTTCTGATCAGTAGGTACAGTTTAAATTCTGTGGATCCTGCATACTTATATAATTGCCAATGTATTTTTATGGTCAGCCAGTGTTTTTTTCCAACCATATCGATTATAATTTAATCGTTAAACGACCTATTCATAGACAAAGCGTTACGGGTAATTATTATAATTTATATTGCACCTTCATCACATGCGCTCCCATGACAGTATTATTGTATATCTAAATAAACGTGTACAATTGCACAAATGTGTGAAACACAACTTTTTCTTATTTTCCCATTTATTACGAATTTTTTTAAAATTTTTGATCGATTAACAAACCCAATAGGTACGAGTACCTAGTACATTCTTTGTTAAAATAGTTTGCCGTACATTTTCTATTAGTTCATCTTTAAAATACTTAGGTATGTAGTTAATCTAACGATTCAATAAATAATAATCCTAATAATCCAATAATTCATTACAGTACTATAGAAAATATTCATATGAGTAATAAACTTTTACCATTTCCTAAGATGAACAAAATACAAACAAACAAAAAAAGAACGAACACGATCCGTCAATTTTAGTTTCGGAGATAATATGTCCGTATTTTTTAAAGAAATTGTCATTTTGTTGTTTTTAATACTGCAGTACTTTTCATTTTGCATATTTTTTTCCAATTGCACTTTAAAATACAAACTGGCTCTTCATAACTTGTACTGGCTCCTTCATAACCGATAAGTTATGAAAGTTTAACACATTTAAAAAAATTGAAAATTAATTGATTTTTTAGTATGTTAAGGATTTTTCCGTATGAAATTACCTACCTTAATAAATAAATAATAATTTGAGAGAAAAAAAAACATGATATCTTTCATTTAACGTATATTTTTTGCTTTGTTTTTAAACTGGCTCTTTCATGCCACTTCTCCCATACTAATCTAGTCGGCGTCACCCAGCCCTTAATAAAGACTATCTATCCAAGTACTTCTACCGTAATAATTAAATTAGTTTTCATTGAAGTTTTCGTAAGGATCTTTCTTTTTTTAAATAAAATAAACGTACGTATTTTTGCCTAGAGTTTGCCTCTATACAACTGTGAAAATTAATGCCAATCTGTTAACACTATTGGTAATTCAACAATTGAATATTATACATTAGATTGATAGAAGATAAGGCGATGTCCCAAATAATTCAATGAAAAAATCCACGATGGATTTTTGAAAAGTAAATTTTTTGAGACATGTTTTGTCCAAAAAGATCCATTATGATTAAAAATAAACTTTAATCTAGGAATTTTTCGCCCAATCAATAACAACGTAATTAGTAGATACTTGTATTTGTGTTTTGTAAGTAAGCTCATATTGTTGTCGCTTCTAGTAGCTCACGGAAATTAAATGTTTTCATTGATAACACATTTTATAATTAACATACCCTGATGTTAGCTGGTTTATGTCACTCGTGCTATTAAATAGTACCTACTTATACGACACTCGCGGAAAAAGTAGAAGTCTCAATAGGTGAGTACGGTGATTGTCTGAGAGTAGTACATTCTCAGTACTCACACTTGTCCAATTTGCTAAACAATATTACTTAGTGTGTCTTTTCATTTAAAATTTAAATATAACGCAAATTAAAAATTATAAAAAATTAAAAACCAATACTCATTTAAGTACTACCTACTGAAAGATATTTCTAGTTACTATAATTAATTTTTTAAAGCAGTTTTAAACTTTTTAGTAGTGCCAAGATTGTTACAAAATTACTAATAGGACAAGAGAATGAAAAATGGACTCCTACACTCCGTACCTACATAATAAAATGCAATCTTCTATTGTAATATTTATTATAAATCATAATATTAAAATTCTGTCTGACGTAAATTGTTATTCAATTAAATTATATATAATACGACATATTCATAATAATCTAGGAGGACTGATGACTGACATTAGAGGTGTTCGGGTGTACCTCAATGGAATTTTTGGGACATCGCCGAAGATAAAACAACTGAAAAAACAACAGAAAAGCTCATAAAATTTTAATATAATTTTTACAATATCTAAGTGAATATTTAATCATTGATAATTTAAAAATAATAAAATTTTACTACCTTACCTACCTACCTACCACATTTGAAATTGATTTCACAGATCACTAGCTATAATGTCTAAGCTCTACGTGAATATTTAAAATAATATGATAGTTTTTAGGCAACCGATGCAGTTTGATCGTAATAACCATTTCCAGTTCCATCGAGGCCCACTGAGCTGCTGGCACTGATCGATCGTGCCCCGATCACTGGTCCAGATTGATTCTTGATTTGACCAGTACTGAAATCACAAATATACTTTTTAGTAGATAGTGTGATAAAATACAAATTTAAAAAATAAAATTCAAAATTTAAAAAGAAATATAGAATCGGGGAACAGGATTTACCATCGCCTCAGACCCCTTAATAAATCCAAACCTCCTCCTTTTTGAAAAAGGTATAGTAGTAGTAGGTATACTGAAGTAGGTATACGAGTACCTACAGCTCACGAGCAACAAAGATATTGCTGCTTGAGATGATTGGATAGGACATTTGGAGAATAAATTTAATAAGAATAACAATTTCATGAGCTTTTAAATTTTAAAATTGCTGAAAGTCTGAAAACAAAACACACCAACAGTTTGGGATGACTTCTATTGCAATAAAATTAATATAGGAAGTAAAGAGGTATGATCCTTATCAACCAGGAACTACTTAGTAACTAATGTGTCACGGAGCCGACTTTAGATTATTCTACTGGATATCACGTAGGTACCAACCAACTACCTACATAATTACAAGATATAATGTTGAAATACAAAAGTAAAATATCTGTAGTAGGTAATGAATTGAGAACCTCATTGTGAGAGACTGAGTTTTTATTAACTCAGTTAAAAAAGAAAAACGGGCACAGCCATTACGTAAATTCAAAAAATATATGGGTGGTGTTGCAAGGGGTCCATATTAATAAAGTGTAAACGTCCATTTAAGATTTTTATGCTCAACTTCATGACATGACAGATATAATGAATGGTGAAATATTTCTCATTAAGCTCTCCTTGCACATCGATAGGTAGGTAATCATTATTTTTACATGCATTTAAATACTGCAGATTTACGACAGATGTCTTATTATAGCCATTGTGTTCGCGTCGATCAGCGAATACTAAAGCATTCATTAAGTTACTGAACGTAAGGATTACGTCAGAACAGTTACGTAATTTCCAGGTATTACGACTATAAATAATCCATTCAGTGTATTCATTACTCATTTTAGGCGTCGAATCCTGCTATACATTGGGAGCAATGTCAATAATTTCAAACGCTATAAGTACTTAATCAGTTAAGTTTGGAAAAAAACGTATTTCGCTAAAAATGAGTTCAATCCTTAAGTTTGGCGTACCTATGTCATTACTTTGAAAAATTCGTTCATTATTAGTGACACTATTGAATGGTGTAATAATACAGGTGTGACTATTTTTTATAAAACATTTTTTTCGTTTCCTATTATATAGGCATATTGATTTTTCAAAAATCCAATGATAAAACTTTGAGTTTTCATCAAAATCGAGACCCAGGCTCCTTTCAGTATTTTTCACTATTCCTCCTAAACCTTTATAATGGGTGCCTGATGTTGACTATATTTTATAATGTACCGCCAAAGGGCTCTCTTCTTACACTGTTAGATAGAATTGCTTTTCAGATCAGGGGCGTTGCAGTGTGGGGTAGAGTTTTACCGTCCATTTAAAAAGGAGGTTATAAATTTAACTCGTTGGTATGTTGTATGTATTGTAATTTAACGGAACTCCAATATATTCACGTATTTTGGTCTATTTAGGGTTTCCAAGCAAATATACAAAAATTCATAAGTGTATACGGGTATATGACTGTGTGTATGTATGTGTACTTATATAGGTACTCGTATGTTTGTCCGCGCATATTTCCGAAATTAATAGTCAAATTTTATTGTGATACACCTTTTAAATTTTCTTACAATGTTTTTCAACTTAGAGAATGGTAAAAGTTTCTTCAGTAATTTTATTATTGTGATGTAATTTAAAACGTAATTATCATCAAAATATTCTATAAAAAGACACCGATTTCAAAAATGGGATGGCGGTTTAAATTTTTTAAAACTATTTTGTACAATATTAGATATTTTTTACAATAGTAGGTAAACGTTCACAAATATCTCATTATATTAACTAAAGTCCATTAATTTTAACAATCAAACGTACTGTTTTAAGTTTTCTAAGATGTTTAACTTTTCGTGGTAGTAGCTGACCTGCGCTATAGGTCCTGGTTGGACTCCTAGCAAAGCAGAAAATAAGTCATCAGAACTCATTTTTAACAAATGCCCATACGGATCTAAACCCTTGTCAGTACCTAAATCATAATGTGAAAAGCAACAATTCTGTTTAAAACACATCCAAGTCAATGTAGTAAACGCAAGTTACATTATTATAGCCTTGCTTGGTACATATAAGCCTCAAGACATTCAAAAATGTTGTGAATAAAAGGTTACCTCTACCTTTCATAAATTATCCTCAAATCGTATAGGTGTACTACAAGGCGTTGTTAAATGTGAGGAAGGGATTCAAAAATATTTTGAATATTATTTTATTATTAGTCGAAAACAGTCTATAAGAATGTAGAAAGTAATATTTTTGACTTAAACTTTCGTTAGTGTCTGTAAATATTTTAAAATAAAAAAATGTGTGTCAGCTCTGACGCACGACTGGAGTTTACTCCTCAAGAACGATTATCTTTGAACAGGTACTAAACAAAATCAAGTCCAATGGAGTCGATTACAAACAGACATACAGCAGAAGCTAATAAAAGCGTATTAATTATTAAATAATATTAAATTAAAAATTAAAAAAAACCACCGACACAATAATATATTTGCAGATATTGGGTATTTTCCCCAATTTTACTCCCACAGCTTTTTCAGGGCTCAAACTATTTTCATTGAAATTACATTCACTATAAACACTCGATTTTATATTTGCAGACATTCGGTTATTCTTTCCCACTTTCACCCCCCACAATTTTTAAACGACTCAACCGATTTTCATCAAACATGTCTAAGAATACTCGGCCGTAATTCACCTTTCATACAAAAAAAAGACAGACAGACAGGCAAGTCAAACTTATAACACCCCTCCTTTTGCATCAGGGGTTAAAAAGGCCGACATCATATGTAAAGGAAAAATATATTGGCTGCGTTCAGGTTTACTAAGTTCTGAGCAGGGCTGATTTTATTTACCAAAAAATTAATTTTAGGTGTGACAGTGAAAGTGACAGGTTAAAAGTGACAGGTAGGTACGCGAGAAATGATGCGCACCAAAAACGTTACTATCCCATTCGATGAGTAGGTTTTACTCTCCATATTTTTCTCATAAGTATTTTATGGGTCAGTCCTACTAGTTTTATCGTAACGAAGAATCACAGATAGGTAACATGAAATAGGGCCAAAATCAGTGGCAAGTAAGAATGAAACAATAACATGAAAAACATAAAAAATCATGAAAATAACAGTCAAAATTCATTTATTAGAATGTTGATAATAGCAATATTAATAATTAATTATGTATAATAAATTAAAATATATCTTCCGGCAGTTGCACTGCGGGGCGCAGGCGCTGGAGGGCGCGACGCGTGTGTGCAACTGATGGAAAATGCACCTCGATGGATGAACCAACACCATGTGATTAGATTTTAATGTCGCAGTGGTCATTTAGTGCCTATGAAACAAAAAAACTTGGTTAGTCACATAATGTTCGAATATTCAGTACGTTTAATACCTTTTCAAATGGGGTAAACCACTAAGAAAGTTTTATAAAAGGATGTAATGATAAGTGTACAAAAATAAATTATTGGTAAATGTTATAAATAAAACTAGTTCAGATTTTTGATCAAAAACCCTGAACTAGTTTGGGTTTATGATCAATCTGATTCCGTTGTCAGGAACTTAGGGATTTCCCCCGCTTTTGTTTCGCCAGTGTCAGTGACAGAAGTCTAAATTTAAAACGTAGTTTAGGCGCTGTACATTATGGAACAAGATGTACTAAGTACTTGTACGTTACTACGAAGTATGCGCGAGTATTTGCGTACTGCTTCTTGTATGGATTAGAAGAACTTAGTAAAAAAGTTATTTCCAAACTACATAATTACGCGGTTAATTTCATACCCTTACGTTCTGGCCTTGTACAACGTAAACTGAAAAAATACGCGACACGAACAAGACGACCGTCGTGCTTTTTTGACACTTCACTAAAACATCTTCGGAGTTTGATCAAATCACTAGATTTATTTAGGGAAATAATAAAATCGTGTTGCAATTTTAACATCCTCCGTGATTTGATCAAATCACTTAGGGATTTGATCTCTTAAAAAGTTTATTACGATTTTTATTGCTACAGTGCCTACCAACACTATAGTGTAACAACCTAAAGTTACACTATAGTGTAATCAGCACCTACTGTAATCCATATTGCCATTTGTAAATATTAAATTTTTCTACGAATAAATTGCACACTAAATCAAAGAAATAATTTACCTGAGGGCATTAGGATTAGCAGAACCATACAGGCCCACCGGGAGCCTCCAACCGCCGGATCCATACAAGCGTCCACTCGAATGTGCTTCGGCGTTGGCGTTTGCGTTGGCATTTGCTTCACCCCCTGAAATTATTTAATATATAAAATTAAAATAAAATATTGACTAAAAGAAGAAGACACAATGATTGATTGACGCATGTTCGGAGGACCGACGATATTTTATCATAAAGAGCATGCAGAAAACCTGTTTTTGAGAGTTCATTGCAACATACCTATCATATTAGTAGGTATGCTGATCATTATGATCGAATTAAAAGCCAAAACTATGGTTCGTGGCGGTATTAAAGACACGCCTTTGATTAGAAACTAACTGCGATAATACAACATAAGTGCCGATGAATGGATATCTACGGTATTATATCCGACAACAATAAAATAACAAAATAATAATATAACGACCAAAAATACTATATCTAAAGGTGTCAGTATAAAAAGCAAAAAAGTGTGAAATCTTCTATCAATTAAATTGACTACCTAGATCCCAATTTTATCGACAGTATACGGTTCATTTCATTCGGAAGCAATCTATGTAGTCATTATTTTTTGTGTGATCGTGATACACTTAATACTAGGTGACCGACTAATAAACCGTTAGGTGAACGGAGTCGTGCATGCCGTCGGCAATACGGCAATTGCACTTGGTCTATATGAACAATTCTACTGTTACTGCTCTACAAAGTACCACAGTACCACACTTGCATACCAACACGTACCTATTCCGTTTAAACCAAATACTTATGCAGCGGCGCATTCACAATGCACTTAAACTTCTGGGAGTCCCTGTCGCGAAGTCGTCTTCAAATGTCGAACCTCATAGTTTGTGTTAGGAATCGTGGAAGTTTTTTTGAAATTCGTGCTCTTAAAATCGTGATCGGAAGAAATATCAATTCTAAAGGACAAGTCAATAAATCGGTTTATTAATCATTTAAACTTATTTTTGGCAAAAATTTTACTGAACCCACCTTACATATGGTTGTTTAGACATTGCGACTAACATTTTTTAGTTTTAAATTAAATATTAAAGTTTTAAATTATTTGGGAAACTTCTGCTAGTAAAAGCACTAGTTCCAACGTAAACATCTACATATGAGTACGTGCACTTATATTATTTGCGTACAGTTTATTTGAATCTACAACTTGTGCATAACGGTTTTGTTCATGTTCATGGTAGGACTTAGAACATTAATTAACTGAACTTGTTTCTCTATGTGTTATAATGATATGATGAGATATTATATTGATATGAGATAAATTTCGAGTTGCCGGTGTACATTTTACGCCCTTTTATGTTGGGCGCCTCTTGTTGTAACCATGCAAAAACACCACTAGGGAGGAACTACTTACGGGAACTTCAAAGTAAATAGATTAACTAAACCTCCTAAAATTAAAATTCCATGAAATGATTAAAATATGTTTTGCAATACTTACATCCGCCGCCGGAGTGGGCCTGTGCATTGGCATTAGCGTTAGCATTAGCGCTGGATCCACCACCGTAGCCATAGGGGTAGGGGGCCAGGGACCGCTTCAGCCGATGTAGTGGCACTGGAGCTGACGCGTGGCCTTCGGCATCGATGGTGTAATAAGCACGAGGCACATAGTACCCACTCTCTGAAATATTTCCATTTTCTTATGATTTTCAAACGTTATAAATGACAGACGAGTCAGCCAGCAAAAAAACAATCCGGTTTAATTTTAGATGTCCCTATGTTACTTTTCTAAAGACTGAATGATGTCATACTCCTTTAATTGTTATAATATAAAATAATTTTCTTAAAACAGGTAGATGATGTCCTCACAAATATTATTTATTTTTTATATAATCGTGCATGGTCTCCCATTTATGATGATTCATTTTCTTATCTAACTGTAAACTCTCCAATGTTCTAATTTATTAAAACATTCTTTCTATACCTATGGGCTTTATGACTTAACATATTGGTTTTACGTACCAAATAACATAGATATACTCGTGAGAAACCAATGACTAATCAATATAGGAACTGCTATTACAATAATAATAAAAGCTTTCGATAAGCTAGTGGAATAAGTATATACTCGTATAAAGTTAAAATTTCTAATATTTAGAACCAAGACTCACTTGTCAAATGTTCTTATTGTATTAAATTATATTAATTT
The DNA here is from genome assembly GCA_905147235.1 of Erynnis tages. Taxonomy (NCBI): domain Eukaryota; kingdom Metazoa; phylum Arthropoda; class Insecta; order Lepidoptera; family Hesperiidae; genus Erynnis; species Erynnis tages. Next base: position 7,784,083 of record LR990073.1, read on the forward strand.
GGTTTTGAAGATTATGAGCTCTTCTTTTATGAAAAACGAGTTACTGTGTAACAATATTGGACTATGTAGTAGTATGTACAATAATTAAGCGAAGTCTATCCATAAACATAAACATTACAACTTATTTATTATTTTTCTTGAGATTTTATTTTCTCTCTACTTTCCCGAATTTCCATAGAAAAGAGTTCAACGCGTTACATTACAAAGTTAATTCATTATTTGAATAATATGATTATTATTTATTACGAAGTCTCGATTACTAAGCCGAAACAGATTTGTTTCTATAATTTAAGGTCCATAAGAAGTATGGGTATTGGTAGGCTTAGATTCGCGCCTTAAGAAGTTTTGGATTAAAGTTAGTATAATTAAAAACACTCCGTGTAAAAAATAATCAAGGATATATTATTAACTACAAGATTTGTTAGTCATCTGAAAGGTTGAGATCATCAATTCATGTTGGAAGCTTTTTAACATTGACCTCACCTTATCGTGACTATCGGATTTGTTGGTTAAATACATACTATTTCGAAATAAACGAACTTATAGATAAAAAAATGTTACATAGGTATTTATTATTAACAATTAAACTGGTTTTATACAAATCACTTCTGTTCTTAGTTAAAAATTGAAAAACGACATTTTTAATGTGATATTTAATAGTTTAATAGCAACATGATATTTTATCAATTTATTTCGACCCGGTTTATATTTTAGCTTAAATTATAAAAAAATATAAATTTAACGCTTAATTATTATAGATATTCAATACCTAATAAATTATTAAATACAAATAAACTAGGTAAGTAGTAAGATAGATTAATTTATTTAGTTGCTAGGTACTAAAGATGTCATTTTTTTAATGTCCTATGACCTAGATTAAGTCACGTACATTAACTTCTGCTGCAAAAAGAAGATAACACACACATTATTATAAGCAGTAAGCACGTTATGTACGTAAAAATATCAGAAATGTCTATTCTAGTCCTAAATTATTATGATTCTTTGACACTATTTATTTATATTTGACACAATATAAACATTATTTTCCGTATAAGGTCGAATCATGCCTAATCAATAATTCACGCGTAATGCAAAATGTAACAAATTGAGTTCATTAGAAAATAGAGATTTTATCTCTACTACACAAAATAAAATACGTTTTCCCTTGCAAGGTTTAACAACGACACAGATTTTAATAATATTACTTCGATAGATCACTTCGATACGTTTTACTTCACAGTTAAAGCAAATTATAGTGATTTTTTGTCGACAACTTAGTAGGCAGAAATAAATAAGATCTGCGCGCTGAGAGTCGAAGCGCAATGTGCCTACAGGGGCAACTATTAGGTACCACTGATAACGTGAATACTTTTACTTGTAATTTGTAGGCATATATTAAATTATTATAATATTTACTATTTACAACAAGTTAATGGATTTAAGGTAGTTAATAATTAAACAACTGTTGGTAATTACTTATTAATTTAAATATTATTTATAACTTATGTTTAAAATTATTGTCGCTTCCTATGGTTTATTAAGAATTACGTGTTTGTGTGTTATTAGGTATATCTATTAAGTATAATATGTATTAGATAATCAAACTTATACTTACCTAATTCTATATACCTATCCACATTTTATGATGGCAGGTACTTTTATTGTTTTACATGTTTAAGTACCTAAATCGAATTAATCAGTCTCATATTTTTGTTTATTTAGTACTTACTTCTCGTAAGTAGTAAAGCGTCCTCTGCAATTTTACCAACATAAAAAGTCAATAGGAGGTGACTATACAGACACATGGCTAATTTACAATGGAATGACATCCAATTGGAAATTACAAGAATGACGAGTAAAAACGAAAACAGAAACATGGACGAGTCATCTTGGATGACGGCAAAAACTGGGGGGCACTAACCTGCTAGAGCCACGGCCACGATGGCGGCTAAAAACAGCGCTAGGCTTTTCATTGTAACGTCGTCGCTATTCTGATGCTGGAGCTAAACTGGCCCGGAGTACCGCCGAGCAGCTTTTATATTTGATTTTGGTAACCCGCGGACTGAAGAGCGTCGGACTTGCATCCGTGCCCATCTTCGTGCGCGCCAACTATATCGGTCATTAATACAAAAAGTTGGCATGAGGCTTTTGCACTTTTGAAATAAAAAACCCAGGAATAGTTTAAATGTAAAAAATAATAGGAGTAAAATCGTAGTTGTAAATGCCGACCTGTTATTTGTACCGATTTATTTGTAAATTTAATTCATAATTGTATTGTTTTATTACTATTACAAATAATTGTATATTTAAAATAAATTATTCCAACCAAGTGTCATTAGAAGTAGGATGTGAAGACTAAGCACCCTTGTTAGCGAAAACTTTCGTTAACTACCTAGCTACATTTTTTTGTACTGTGTCTGCTATAGCAAGTAGGTTCACGAGTTGTAAGTTGTAAAGATAACTATTAATTACACCCATACGTATTGGAGTAGGTTATAATATTTTGGTGAAAGAATTTTTATAGGTACCTGATATATAGGCTTAAAACTACTGGATCTTAATCACTTCGTTGTGCCACGAGTCACATGTGACTCATGAACATTGTTTAACTATTGTGTCTATTTAATGGACAGGGAAAGTGTTAAATATCTTTCAACAGTAAACAGCTATGTTATCACAGAGTACCTTCTTTCTTCCACTTCAATTTTAAAAATGTATACCAAAATTTAGAAAATTGCCACATAAAATTCTTAAGATGGCGTAGGTACACTCCGCAAATACGATTGATATTTAGGAACAACATATTGGACTACATTCATAGTATTTTTAGAGAACACATATCTACAAAAAGTCTGCGATGACATTTATTTGGGCAAGTGCGGGGTGCGGAGCATATTCCGGTTGCGGTGCGTCTCCAGCACCGTTTACAAGAAGCCTAAATGGCAAGAACCATTATCACCAAGGTACATTTCGCAGAAACACCGTAAACATATAATATTTTAAACATATATTATTATTGTAACACCGCCATTAATAATAACAATTCATTTACTAGAGCAATAGACAATGCTCTGTTAAAAGTGTACTTAATCATTATTAAAATGTTTTATTGCTACTCATTGACATGTACATAAGTGTTAGTTGCAAAACAGGAAAATATAAAATTAAAATAACAAACGTAAAATTTCTGCCTGCAAAAAGTACTGAACCGTGAGATTAATCAGTATTTATAGATTCGTCAAGCGGTCGGTTACAGCGGGACAGCGGATGATACGAGTAGTATAATCATTCAAGTCATTTTGATTCGGTTGTTTCCTACTGACTAGGTATGTAAATATTGGGCTCATGCCATTAATATTTGTCTAGTTTTGTATTATTATACCCACCATTATACTACTAGGCCTACCATTGCAGGTGGTTGTTGCTCTCCCGGGAAGATACCTTACTATACCTACACCGCCAGTCCGCCACCCTCATAATCCAGGGTGACTATCATGTTCTTCGTGTCTTGTGTTTTACAAATTTAAATTTAGAAAATTAATACAACATTCAATGGCTGCCATTTCAAAAGTAATCGTCGTTGTAAGTATAAAGCGTGTTAGTAGGATGATTTAGAGGGCGCAAAAAATTAAATAAATAAATTACTTACTGGTGGTCGCCCTGTATGAACTTTCATACTACCAGAAAAGAAATATAATTTGTTTATTATCAGTACATAGATATATTGATTGAAAAGATGTCAGCGGCTTTAACGCCACGGGTTAATGTGCTATAGGTTCGTGAACAGAAAAACATTCATATTTCTTACAAAATTTATTTTGAAATAAAAATAACATCAAGCTTTAAAAATTGACAATTCTCATGAAAATTATATAATAATTTATGAGCATAATTTCATTTTAGGAAGAATAAATTTCATAATGGCTTATTACACATACAAGTATAATAAAAAATAACTGATTCATTCTCACAATTGATTACAAATACATTATCCCCATGGAAATCTGTAATTATATTACCAGATAAGGAATTTAGATTACAGAATATGTTAAAATAAAATCAATAATAAAAAGAGGAGCACCAACTCACAATATCTGGAATAAAGTGTTAAGGTTGTTATAAAAATAGTAATCATAACTTTATATAAAGGCAATATAAAAATAAATTTAAATAATTAAAAAAAAACATTAATTGTATTGGAATTCATGATGCGTAAAAACTTCAAAATCTAAATTGCAAAATATGAAATGGAATTATTATTTTATGTGTACAAATCACAGTACTGTATAATCATTTATCAATACATCCATATAAACAACAGTTTAACCTACTTTTAGTTTACATTTTAAGATATTTTTACAACCCTGTATCCACTATATTTTACGACAATAGTGTGTTTCGTAATCTAAACGAATGTAGGTTTCATATAATATAAATCGATACGACTGTTACATATTACATTAAATAGTTCGCTACTCGGAATCGGATTCGACACCATGGTTTATACATTGAATTATTTATATACTGCCAATACGTTAAAATAATATATAACGACATTATTTTATATTACATAGATAACGACATTCTACTTCTGGAACGGGAACATCGAATACAAATGCATTGTTTATTTTGTGCGTAGACAATACACCAACTAATTACGTTACTGCAAAAATGAATGTGTAAAAAAATTACCATAGTTATCAAATTGTCATTCGAATGCTATGTGTGTGATACACATAACTGGATAACATTAATGGTATTAGATAAAACATTGCTGATTGGTTTTTTTGGCTCAACACAGTCATAAAGATCTTTTAATTTTAGGTAGTTGGTAAACTTCAAATGAAGAGAGAGACAGATTGACAAATTAGCGAGCGAATGATATCCAATAACTATGGGATTCGAACAAGACAACCTATAGTATTACCTTAACGTACATAACTATATGTGCGGGTTTACTTGGCCTTGACGGCGGCGGCGCGCTGGCGGAGAGTCTTGTTGGTGTTCTGGTCAACTTCGGGCAGGTCGGACTCCTCATTGTGGACCTTTTTCACTGTAACAACAATTGACAACATACATAATTAACCATTTTAAATGTGATACAACCGCGTTTTGCCTGTAAGATTCTACTGCTACCCTCATATGTATACGCTATATCAGTACAAAGAACTTCAATAGCGATTCCTCATTCAACTTTGGTATAGCCACACCAATATGTCTTTATAATGTTGTCAATTTCAGGTTTTTGTAAGCTCACTGGCTTAAAAATATGACTCATTCGGGCTTTATATGATGACAATAAAAATGTAAGTCTGCAACGTGAAATTAAATTTTATGGAGCACCGCACCAGTACGTTTATTTCAATTGGCATCAGATAATAGCATGCATGTCTTAAACCCTTCCAGAGTAAATAAAATTATCCGTGCAGTTAGCATTGTTTAACTATGTTACGTACAGTTCATTTTTAAGAGGGCACCTAGCAAATTTCGTTGTCACGAAACTGTCAAAAGTGTCAATGTGTGCGTGCAAAAGCTCAGTGTGCGTGCGGCGCACACAAGTCCGACTGCCTGCTCGAACTCGCGATAGGGCTGCCGCAACAACTTCTTTAGTTTGTTTCTAATTCTGAGATTTTTTAATATTATATTATGCTTATGAAATAAGTTGTATGTAAATGAAAATGACATGTCAATAAAAGAACATGTTGTGTTTTTTCATTACTAAATTTAATTATAATCTTTATAAATTTGAAACTAAAAAATATTTATAACTCAACTTAAACATACGAACAGCTTTATTAATATAAAACATTACTCAAGTCGGACCGACAATCTAAGAGCGTGTAAAGGAAAAAGATTAATTTTTATATAGATTCCTTCCAGTATTATATTTCTTTGTCCACACAATCTATACAATAAAAATGAATCGCCGTTCGTTAGTCGCGCTAAAATTCGAGAACTGCTAGACTGCTGGGCTAAATTTGGATTTGAAATATTCGTGTAAGTCAAAGAGAGTTAAGTTTTTAAGATCGGTCCGATGTTATCCAAGCCTATCTGGGGACACGGTAGTGCCCCCAACAAGTCAAGCAAAAAAGCGGCACGGCCGTACCATTTTCAACCCCCTATAACTCCATTGTGGATAAAACTAGGAACCTGAATTTTAAGTAGCCAGGCAGGTATTGTATAAACACAGTATTTCATTCAATTTGAGCCAGTAGTTTAAGAACTATAACTAGTCAAAGTTTCTCAATTTTGTCACTCACTCACTCACTCACCGATCAACAAAATTCTAAGACACTTCTAGCAAATATAGAAGGTTCAAATTTAGAATATTTAGTAGTGTTTAGTGTATAAGTGGAGGAAAAACTAAAAAAAAAAATCAATTTCGGTCTAGTTTTCTAGATACACCAACTGCATAACTAGCTTTGTAAACCCATACAAATGTACAGGATTACAAAGTTACATTTACAGTTAGATTGACAACACAAAAATAAATGAGATATGTACCATAAAAACAATACTTGTAAAATAACCCAATTCTCGCAACTCAGTTCTTGCACCGTAAAAAGTTATGAGATCCATGTACGATATGTATCCATAGCTTGACTTGGCAATCGCAGTAAACAATCTAATTTCATATAATACATAATAATTATTATGTGTGAGATACATTGTGCTTTTATGCGATGGTCAAGTCAATCTATGGATACATATGTACAAGGTTTTTTTACAAGTATTGTTTTTGATGGTATTTCCCATTACAAATAAACAAAAAATAAATTCTTAAAGAAAATCTCCAAATATCAATTTTTAAGTACCTGTATACTTTTTCGTTTACCTGTTGAATTTTTCAAGTATGCGTGGATGGGGAAATCCGAATCTATGAGAAATAGCGAAAAATGCTGAAAGGAGTCTGGGAACCGATTTTGATGAAAACATCATTGAATTTTTGAAAAATCAATGTGCCTAGCCACATCGAATCGAACACGTTCATTTTTAAAAAAATCACAGCCTGTATTATTACATCATTCGATAGTGTCACTTATAAGGAACAAAATCTGGAAAGTAATGACATATGGCAAACTTCAGGATAAAGCAAATTTTTAACAAAATACGTTTTTTTCATACAAACCTTAACTGATCACTAAGCATTCAAAATGATGGCCATTGTTCCCAATTCATAGCTGGATTCGACGTCTCAAGGATTGCGTTGCATTTAGCATTAAAATAATTCACATTCAGCATCAAGAAAAGTAGAAAATAGTTAAATGGTCTTGGATGAAATTTTGTACGCAGATAGTTTATAACTTGGATATAAATCCTAAAACCCACGAGGACCAAGTACGTACTTATCGTGGTTAGACCCGAAAAGCAGTTTTAAAATGAATCATCAAATAACTATATCGTGAAAAAAATATCAAATCGACACGTATGTATGTAATGCTCTCAGAACTGCACAATTTTTACATATGTTGGTCTATTACGGCTTCCAAACAATACCAAATTTCATGGGTGTATGTATGTATGTTTGTTTGTATTGTATATATATATATATATAGTTATCCCTTATCGACAAATGTTGATCAAACGCGACTTCACGCGAGCACTTTGTTGATCCAAAAACTTATGTTGATCCGGCGCCTTTTGTTGATCCAATATGCATCTCTGGTAACTAATGTGGCTCCGACCGGATCAACATCTACAGTCACGTGACTGCTTACTAGTTTTTGCCGATGTTGATCCGATATACAAATCCACCTTGCGATAGTTACGGAAAACGTTGATCCGATTCAAATGAGCCAATCAGAGCACAGCAAACGATCGGATTGGCTGAAAGCAGCTGCGACGTTGCCGCTCAGCATACGATCGGATTGGCTGAAAGCAGCCGCGACGTTGCCGCTTCGTATCTTTGACCCTACAAGCTACAGATTTTATTTGGAAGTTTGGAACGCACAGTAGGTACCTATACTGTGTTATACATTTCTTGGTATATTTCTTTGCCATCAATAATTGTAAAATCAAACGAACTTACCAAGTGAAGATCGATTGTAATTAAGCTTCATATCATCCCGTCCGAAGATGATGAGATTACTACCTGTTAGTATCCTGGTAGCATCCTCGAGCATCACACTTATTACTGAGTGGAACTCCTCAACGGATAAGAGTTAAGGAACCGGGTTAACAAATTATTATTATTGGTCACATTACCTTTGCAGAACTATATAGACATTGACCACCGTCGACTCTGATGATGGAGTGGAACTCGTTTTTCTATATATTTCTGACCGCCGCATTCCGTCATTTGATAACCGATTTGAATTGATATTTTTTTGGTTTGGGACCTGTTATTGTGAATTTGGTCCCATATTAAGGTGATGATGATCTGATGAAGAGTTTCGGAGGTACAGAATGGAACTCCTAAACCGATAAGAGTTAAGGAACCGGAATAAAAAATATTATTGTTGGTATATTATTATTGTTGATTTGAATTGATATTTTTTTGGTTTGGGACCTGTTATTGTGAATTTGGTCCCATATTAAGGTGATGATGATCTGATGAAGAGCTTCGGAGATACAGAATGGAACTCCTAAACCGCTAAGAGTTAAGGAACCGGAATAAAAAAATATTATTGTTGGTCACGTCACCTTTGCAGACGTCCTCTGTCTTATGTTTCTCGGTAATCCAGGTCCTCTTTGACTGACGTCGCAAAGACTACGTCCGCGGCCTCCACCGGCTCCGGGGAAGTTAACGGGGCCTTATGGTCATAGGAGGCCAGTGCAGACTTGAAGCCCTCCCAATCCGTCCTACGCTTCGCGCGCGGCAATGACGTGCACTCGGGTCCCAAGCCAAGAGTGACCAGTATGGGGAGGTGCTGTTTGTTCATGTCATACCTCCACATAGACCGGGCACGGTAGATTCCCGTGGAGTACGATGTCAAGCACATCCGGACGGTGGTTGACGTTAGAGGGAATGTGAGTGGGTGTCTCTGGCCCTAACACCTGATACCCATTCGCCTCCGCGTCCTCGAGGATTCGCCGTCCCGCGCTGTTGGCGACTCTGGAACCCCAAGCTCTATGCTTAGCGTTCAGGTCGCCAGCCAGGAGGGTCGGGTTCCCACCGTCGAAGATGTGTCTGAAATCTCGGAGGCAAAGATTACGTCCAGGCGGGCAGTATGCCGCAAACACAAGTAGTGCCTGGCCCGTCGCGTTCAGCTCGACTTCTGTGGAGCGCATAACTGAGAACGACGGGATTGGCAAAACCGTGTGTACCACGTCGCGGCGGACCGACACCACCGTGCCCCTGTAAGGGTACCCGGAGGGGGCGATCTCATCGCGGCGGTACACGAAGTAATTCGGGAGGCGGAAGTCCTGGTTAAGAGACAAATTCGTCTCTCCCATGAGCAGGACATGCACGTCTTGCTCGCGGAGGAGACGGAGTTCCTGTCTGGACTGTGAGGACAACCCACCCGGGTTCCAGTACATTAGTCTAAGACTGACTGACATGCTGGAGCCCGAGGACTTTGGTTGAGACCCCTCTAATTGTCCCCACGAGCTCCGGGTACCGCGCAATCGCCTCACTGATGGCCGATACGGCGGCTACCAGTTCATCGGCGGCGTTTCGAAGCCCAGAGCTTGTAAGGGCCTAGAGGGGGCTAGGCGTCCCGTTATCTGTAGCGGGGATGGAGTGGCAGGATGGGGTGGGGTCGATGTGGGGAGGTGGGCAGGGACTGGTTGGGGTACCTGGACTACCTCCTCCTGGGTGCTTTGCGGCTTCTTCCCCTTGCACTTTGGCATGCGCTTGCGCTCGGGGGAGCCGTCCTCTGCAATGGCCGGCGGCTAAGCCGTGGAGGGGAGTGGAGCAAGGGCGGGCGCGGGGGCGGGCGGAGTCGCGACCATCGCGGGCGCTCGAGGGCGGGGCGGAGGAGGCCTGCTCTTCAGCGAGCCCCTTCTCCCGCTTACGCCACCTGGCCTGGCGTCTCCGGCTGGTGTGCGCGGGCGGGCCGCGTTCGCCAGCCGGCATGTTGGCTGGGGTTCCGGGTGGAGGTGGGGGGACGCTGAGACCCCGTAGGCGCGCCATCCGCCTAAGGTATAGGCACATACGGTTGATAGCCGTTCCTCAACGCTCACACGCTCCAGCTGGACGTAGTACACCCTTTCTTGCTGCCGCCGCGGGGGGCGATGAGCCGGCAGAAACGAGCCGGGAAGCCCAGGTCCTTAAGACCGCCGGTTACCCAGTTTGGGTCCATATTTTCCGGGAGGCCGCGGACGCTGGCCTTTGTCGGCCGCTCCTCCGTCAGGGACAGATAGTACCAGACTAGGCCCGGCTCGGTCTTCTGAATCTTGATCAGGTAGGCCTGGACCTTCCTGAACTCGTCTGCAGATTTAGGATGGAAGCGGAAGCCCTTTCCGCTTGCCACGGAGTGCGGTGGGACGCCGAGGATGTCCCTTGTCGGCCGCTCCTCCGTCAGGGACAGAAAGTACCAGACTAGGCCCGGCTCGGTCTCCTGAATCTTGATCAGGTAGGCCTGGACCTTCCTGAACTCGTCTGCGGATTTAGGATGGAAGCGGAAGCCCTTTCCGCTTGCCACGGAGTGCGGTGGGACGCCGAGGATGTCCCGCAGCGCTCTGAGGTCTACTACCCAGTTGGGTAGCGTCTTCGCCACTATTAGCGGCGCGGGACGCTCGCCGGCCGCTGCAGTCGGGGCCTGTGAGGGGGGCGGACCTACCTGACCTCCATGGTGCGCGGGGTGAGTGGTGGGGGGTAGGTAGGCTCCTTTCCGTCTTCTTCAGTCCGGTCGCAGTTGCCAAAAGTGCTCCGGCGCGCAGAGGTCCGGACACCGCGACCCTTTTCCAGTGACCCTTTCCAATAAAAGGGCGCGGTGTGATCGGCAGGTACCATGGATGGCCCCTGGTCTTCCGGCGTGACTTGAATAGTGAGCAGCGACACGCGAAAATCGCCCGTAAGCCAGCGCCAGAAGAGCGCAGTAAGAGTCAATTTTGTGCTCCGGCCGGATCAACTTAGTCTAAGCAAATGTCACATTTAAGTTAAATATACTCCGGATCTAAGAAATCATATTCAGTATGATTTTTGTTTTTGTTTCAGACGGATCAACTTAGTCTAAGCAAGTTAAATATACTCCGGATCTAAGAAATCACATTCAGTATGATTTTTGTTATTGTTTCGGCCGGATCAACAAAGTCTAAACAAATGTCGCATTTAAGTTAAATATACTCCGGATCTAAAAAATCACATTCAGTATAATTTTTTTGACCGTTAATGGATCAACGAATGTTGGTCAAACCACTGACGAGTATGTTGAAAATGTGTGAGTGCAGATCCACCGACGTCACGCGTATATTCAGGACGGATCAAAGTATATCATGTTGCGCGAAGCGGAGCTGAGCAAACACGTGAAATAGGTGGATCAACAATTATTATAACTTCACACTGGAGCAACATTTACCGTGAAAGGATCATTATATATATATATATATATATGTATTCGTTCTTTTTGTGTTCGTTTGCATTTTGTGCAACTTAGGGAATGGTAAATAATTTTCATCAAAATCGGTCCAGTAGTTTCCGTGATATGAAACTAAAAATTACGAAAAAAAATAATTTAAAAAAATTTAACCGACATCAAAAAAGTATGAAATAAATTACCCTGTAAAAATAAAAAAGAAATACACAGGACGATTCAATTCTATTTAAAGTAGGTAAATTTCATTCAGTAAATTTTTCCCACTAAATAGGTAGTAGGTATTGGTTGGTTATCGCAAAGCAGCGTAGGCATGATTTTTATACTTAAGTACGAGTCCGTGGTTCTTCCAAATTATTGACTTCAAAATCATTGACTTGTAGGTGCATAAAGGTAAAAGGTAAAAGCTCTCCTTCATAGCCGGCAACGCACTGGCGACCCCCCTGGTGTAGGCGACGGTGACCACTTACCATCAGGTGGCCCGTCTGTCTGTTTGCTTGCTCCATTTATAAAAAAAAAAAAAACCCATATTGAGGCAGTTGTGGAAAATATGTAATCCACCATTTTGTTGCGGCGGCCATCTTGGATTTTCATTTTTTTCATACTGAGCTCTAATCTACTAATCAAGCCCTTTCATTTTATACCCATATTGAAGCAGTTGTGGAAAATATGTAATCCGCCACTTTGTTGCGGCGGCCATCTTGGATTTTCATTTTCTTCATAGTAAGCTCTATTCTACTAATCAAGCCCTTTCATTTGATACCCATATAGAGGCAGTTGTGGAAACTATGTAATCCGCCATTTGGTGGCGGCGGCCACCTTGGATTTTCATTTTTTCTCTATCTTTCCTCTTTATAATATTAGTGTAGATGCAGATGTATATATAAGTATCCTTACTTTTTTTAAGTTAAAAGTACAAACTGCAACTTAATATGGTCAAACCGATCAAACAAAAAATTAATTGCTAAACTTATGATGTGACAACCTTATTACCATGAATCCATTTCAACTAATAAAACAAAAATGTTGCGTACTCTTGACAGCGCTGCTTGACAGTGGTTGCTAGGCAACGCTTTGTCCACAAGCGACACAACCTCCCCGTCTAACCGCCGAAGCGAGACTAAAGCGGACATGGGGGGAGCGCGGTAGCTCTGCGTAGAATGGGCGGAACGCGCGATATTTTAGGTATTTCCTTATTATTATCAAACAAGTAAACATTTTGAAAATGTACAACGCATAAGTTATAGAAAACATATCGTTTTGTTATTATTCAAAAACTGATAACCTTCCGTGAAGTATTTACGCCATACTATGCTTTTATTTAACTTTTAAGAGCTTACTTTGGATTTTTTTCTATCGAGGAAACTACAAGTAATCGTGTTTCTGAAACGCATGATGTATAGAGTATATCCTTAAGTTTCTTACCTAGTAATTGCATAGCTATAGCTTTCGTAATAACGACACAGCACGACATCAAACTAACACAAATTTCATATAAAAAGCTCGGTGCCCTCTTAACCCCCGATGCAAAAAGAGGGGTGTTATTAGTTTGACGTGTCTGTCTGTCTGCATTGTCTGTGGCACCATAGCTCGCGAACGGATGAAGCGATTTCAATTTAGTTTTTTTTGTATGAAAGGTGAGTTACGGCCGAGTGTTCTTAGACATGTTTGATGAAAATCGGTGGAGTCGTTTAAAAGTTGTGGGGGGTGAAAGTGGGGAAGAATAACCGAATGTTTGCAAATATAATAGAGTGGGGTCTCAAATGAAAGCGCATCACGTGCACATTACAAAATAATACGTTGAATGAAAATCGGTTGAGCCCTGAAAAAACTGTGGGAGTAAAGTGGGGAAAATACCCAATATCTGCAAATATATTATTGTGTCGGTGGTTTTTTTTAATTTTTAATTTATTATTATTATTATTAATATTATTCTCTTGTCTTATTTGGTAATCAATCTTGGCACTACTTTTTATTGAAAAAAAAGTTAAAAATTGCTTTAAAAAAATTAATTATAGTTTCTAGAAATCTGTTTCTGTATTAAATGACAATTTGTTTTTAAGTTTTTATAATTTTGTGTCTGCATTATTTTTTGTCGCAAATTAAAATAAAAAGACATGCTAAGATTGTTTACCAAATATGACAAGAGAATAAAAATGAACTTTAAATGTATGCTGATTGTAGTTCATGCAATTTAACGCAGTTATTTAATACATATTTTAAGCAGGTTGCTTTAAATGTGTCATAAAGTTGGATTTAGATTAAGTTAGTTACCTTTTTCTTTCTTGGGTTTTTCCTTCTTTTCCTTCTTGGGCTTGGCTAGTGCCTGTTGGAGAGACTCTTGCCTCTGCTTAATGGCCTCAGTTATGAAGTTAAACATGAGGTACACCTGTGAAAATAGCTCAAATTTATTAGAGATATATAAACAGAACTTTTCAATTTTGGCCTCTGCAGCCAATGGAACAACAAATCAAGATGGGACGAATAGTACTTTTGAGAGAAATTTTTATTAATATTTGTATTAACTAGTGTAGGGTGGTGTTGCCACGATTATTGATTATACAAATACGTATTATATGTTCAATAAATATATAAAAAATAAATAATGATATTACAAATGATTTTTTAAAAGTATTTATTGCACGGCGTGGAGTTAGCGCCCAAGCTGAGCGAACTTGAATAACTAGCTAACTTAAGAAACGAGCAATACCGTCTTTACCATAAAAGCACTCGGGGCCAGTGCCCAGGGCCCCCATCTTCAGAGGGCCCCGAAGGACCGACAATATCTCTCACATTTAATATCAAAATATTATGGCAGGGCGCATTGCACTTTTCTCATTGCACTAACGTAGATCATTTTCAGATTTATTCTGATCAATACATTTATACGAATAATTTGAGTGATTCGAACACACAACAACGAAACACGAATAACTATAATCAGCAGCATATATACTAATATCATTAATAACATGTTGTATTTGACTAATATAGCAGACCATAGTGGAAAAAAAATTGTATAGTTCACTTTCTTTACATTCCAAAAGGGCTCCGAATTCTTGTGTGCCCAAGGGCCCCAGTACAGATACGACTTTACAATACAAATAACATAAATCCGCCAAAATGACGGTGCACAAAAGTAAAACTGTACGCCAGTGTACGCACTGAAAACCGTGGTGTAAGTGCGGGTTTAAGGTCTACTGTGGTATAAATATGTTTTATGAGGCCTGTGGTAATACCTGGAAGGACACGAGTATGGAGAGCGCGGCGGAGCGCAGCAGCAGCGGCGCGGCGCCGGCGAGCCCGAAGTAGAACGCCAGCACGCCCAGCACCAGCGAGCACAGCCGCACCGACACGAACACCACGCCGTTCACCAGGCTCAGGACTGACGGGTGACGGAAACACACACGGACACGTGCACATCATGCACAACACAAGTCTTAGGCCGCGCTCAGTTTGGACGCCATTTCGTACGAATTCATCTCGTGCATAAACGTTCACGCACGAACTCAACGCCAACTTCATCGCCCGCAGTGCGAGCGCACCCATGGTATCGCAAAGGGATTGTTCGCACGTATACGCACGAGTTGAATTTGTACGAAATCGTGTCCAAACTGAGCGCTGCCTTATACCTCAATTTGTATGTAAACGTTTTAAACATTAACATTACTTAATTTAAAATGGTGGTGATAGCTCAGTGGCTAATAATTCGGCCTCTAAGGCCTTGTCCTACTTGGCTGACATAAACGACCGACAGACCAAAACAGCAAAATTTAAACAAAGGGTCTGTATGGAGTTGTCCTAATTGAAAACTGACATGCGACAAAATGTATTGAATGATGTTGTTTATTAGGCGGAAGGTAAACTAATTTTACACGTAAAAGGACTGAATGCCAGTGAAAGTGTTAAGCAGAAGGATGCTCGTAAATCGACCTTCACCAACCTTCACTCGTTAAGGGTATTTAAGGGCCAGTTTTACTGAATCTCTTCCTGTTTTCGAATGAAGGTCAGTAGGCTGTAGACTGTATATGAATATAAGAATACACAATGCACAGAATTGACAAAATTCTCCGTTATTTTTAATGCTTAACATGGGAATTAACATTTTCTATTATCATCTTTGTTGCCCATTATTTTAAAAAATATCCTAGTTTCTTAATATAAATTGTTAAATAAAGTTAAATAAACTTGGTATTTCCAGCAGTGGACTACCAAATGCTGAAAGGAAGGAAGGAAGGAAAATAAAGTTCATAACTTATTAGATCCTTACATTTGTCCAAGTAATCTTCACGCTCGCCTCTGAGGATGGTGTTGAGGCGATAGGTGTGGGTCACAAACTCGGCCAGGGAGTGCAGCACAACAAGACTCACGCCTACTCGGTGGAATCTGTAAATAAATGTGTTTTAATTAGATATTTATGCCAAAAAAATTATTCGCTTGGTGAATGTTACTTTCATCACCTTGGAATAACAAATATACCTAATATTTGTTTGGTGATTAATACTTTCATAGTATTAGATTAGGTTTAGGAGAATGAGAAAGACCAACTTAAACCTAAACCAGTAAAAAATCTTTTTCAGGTCAACAGAGGTTAAGTGCAGCCCATGGACTCTTTTAAATTCTTATGGTAAATGGCATAGAGGTCTTTTTCGTAAATGTATGAGTTGTTTCTAATGAGGTCTCAAATTATTGACTAATATCTTTGGCAAAATAATTACTTAGTAAAATCTTTAGTGGTCACAAAGTGGTTAATAATGACAATCTACTGATTGATCATAATACTAATGGTCACAGCATATCACATGGTATCATAAAATACCATGTGATGATATGTCATGTATACAATATGTATGTCAATACATAATTTATTTTACAAAACTTATCAAGTTTAATCATAGCATGATTTCATACAACTTACTTAAATCCGTAAGCCAGTGCAAGGAATGTAAAAGCAATAGCTGCATGTCTGATGCGGCCGGCCCACTCATCTTTCTTCACTCGTTGGAAGTACAGCTCCGGGACACTGTGCACCCAGTATGCTGCTTGGACCACCCACCACAACTTCAGGAGAAAGCTCATTGGGTGATTGGGGTATCCTGTCAAAGTAAATAAAAAACTTTCCATTACAAAAAGTAAGTAAGTATAATAAATAAACCAATAGGCCTAAAAAAATAGGCCAGCGTGGTGGACCATAAAAAACTATCTGTTAGAATAAGTAAGAAAAAAATAATAAATAGGCCAATAGGCCAGCTCGGTGGACTAAATCTTTCTCGTGTTGAAAGGCGACCAGAAAATGCAGTGGATCATTAATGGGTATCCGATAATCCCACCAAGGATTAGCAAGTGTTCATAAATTCAATCATAATTGTGTACTTAAAACCTTTTGGTAAGCTGACCAATGTGATATTGATATGGTAATTTAACTTGCATGTGTACTTCATAATAATATGTTTTGGCCAACATTAGTTACAAATTGTTTGAAGATCTGCAGAAATAAATGTGACCCCAACTCCTAATGGGAATGGAATAGTGAAGATACATTTCTGGATTTTTCAAAAATATCAGAATATTAATAGTTCTGTGTAAAATCCATTATCCAGTGGCTTGCCTTCTAAGTTCACATTAAGGTCAATTGACTTCAATTGCAAATCTTTGGTCGCTTTAAACCAATTTGTACCAATTTAGTAGGACAGATATTGTATGTATGTTATAAAGAAGTGAGTGAGTTGTTTTAATTTTAAGGAGACTGAATACTGTTCACTGACAATATTAAATTTTTTTAACATAACAGGATATGTTTTAAAAAAAATGAGATGATAACAGGACAAATATGATAAAACAAAACATTGTTTTTACAGTAACATTCAAGTAATTTGAATTCTTGTGCTTTCGTTATTTCATAACTTGAAAAGGAAAAATGTTACTATGTAACAATCACTGATATTTTATGTATTTTTTACTCAACTTTAGCTATATAATAATAACTGTTGCAACTCATGAAATGTGATGTAAAGAAAGAAGTCAATTACGAAACATTAGCACACATTTAAATGTGTATTTTCATTAGAGAGAAAAACTATTAATCCTTATTAAATTTTAACGCTATTATTTTTCATTCAGGAATATTTGCAATCTCCTGATGTCTATTATGAGAGGAGACCATACAAACTACAGTTTGCCTGTTAACGGAAAAGATTTCAGGCAATGGTTTAATTCCCAAAGCTAATAATTTGATCTATTACTCAAGAGGAATGGTTCATCTCAGTGGCATTACAATATACTATAATTGAGGGAAGAAAATATGAAGAATAAGTATGCCTCAAAAGACAATTATTGAAAATACAACCCTACATCCTACAGTACAGCCTTACAATAAAAAATGAATATTCATATAAAAGTAAGCTAAGAGAAAAATAATTAAATGGATCTGAATGTTATAGTAAACAGATTTTACTGAACTCTTAAGTTACTCACCATCCCATAGGCTGGAGATGTTAAAAATAAATCCTTCACGAAGAATAGCATCACCTCCCCACAATAAGGTCACTAATTGAAAAATTATCAGCTGGCCAGAGTCATTGAGTGCACTAAGTCTGGACTTTGACAAGTGGAATTTTTTTGATATTTTCTGCAAGGCAAATAAATCAGAATATTAAGTTTTGTAAATATACAATATTCTTAACATAATTTACTTAAAGAAAAAGGCTTATTATTATCACTTACATCAAGGAAGTATTCCTGTATAATTGCATGCATAACAATACAAACAAGGGAGTAGAAAAAGACAGCACAGGCATCCTTCCAGCCCGCTTCATAGAAGAATGGTTCTCCCTTAGGATTCTCTCTGCTTGGCTCAACTCCACTTACATTGTGAT
Source organism: Erynnis tages (assembly GCA_905147235.1). Classification (NCBI taxonomy): domain Eukaryota; kingdom Metazoa; phylum Arthropoda; class Insecta; order Lepidoptera; family Hesperiidae; genus Erynnis; species Erynnis tages. The sequence goes on from LR990073.1 coordinate 7,802,435, forward strand.
GAAGTCCAATGAACAAGCTGGCTATAGGGCTAGTCGACTGCAATAAAAAAGGACTTTTAGCTCTCATTAAAGCACCATATCACTAAAAACTTCGGTCTACGTGGCATTCGCTTGACACTTACCTGTACCATAAGCCCGACCAAGAATACCATAACAACACATGATACTATATCAGCGTGGTTCTGGATTACGAATTCGTGACTAAAAAACGGTGGGTTCTTGTTAGGTTTTCGTCCAATTGCTGGTTTTACTCCCATCTTCCCGGTTATAAACCAACGCTGAAAATATACTATTGTTACGTCGAGTGGTCACTGTAAAATATTTGTAAACCGACAAAATCCCACGTAATTAACACTTTTTGTAATATAATAGTATTTCGTACCAATAAGCAGCCAATAAGAAATAAATCGGATTGAAATTGAAAAATGGCTCTGACAGCAGGAACTCTTGTCTGACGTGACACTTTCACTTTGCTACGCGGCCAAACGTCAACATATCAAAATCTGTCGATTTGTTTGTTGATGGACGTGTTGGCACCATATGGAGTCATTTAACAACTTATTATTTTTTGCGGATTAATTATTTGATTATTGTAGGATAAAAATAAAATATTGATAGAATTACTTCATCAAAGTATATAGTTATAAAGCGTATATAAAAAAACGTTTCGAAAAATTTAGGAATTATACAGGATATCAGTCTACTTCTTGTTTATGGTTGATCAGCAAGATCGCATATCGCACGGATCCTCAGAAAACGCATGAATTTATTCAATCACTCACTTAAAGTGGCTTATACATAGGACGACGAACACAATGATTGTGGCGTGTAAAGGGCCTTATCGATCGACGGGCATGTAAATCCTCGGTTTTTATGGCTCGTTGGAAAATCTCACTGCTATATTTTTCCCAATTTTATCACGCTTACACGATAATTTTGCTCGTTAGATCAGCAACAACGAGCCGAAAGTAAAACGTTGTTGTTTAATCATATGTGGATTAGGACGTTAAGGGTGGGTGTCGTGCATGAAAATTGAAATGGCCTGCCTAATTTGTCGTGAGAAATTAAAGAAAAATAGATATTAGATGACTGTTCGGGCCAGTTCGGACCATAGACATTAATAAATAAACGACCACAAAGCCAGTCGTAATGATAATTCTAACCTTTCGTGTACCTACATAAAATATTGGAATAAATAAAATCACTATTGTACTAGGTAACCAACATTTATTTGTATTTACGTTACAATTATAAATTACCGTTATCTTATACCGAGCTACTTTGTTTATAGTTTAAACATAGTTGTAAAGCAAAATTAAATATAGACCAAAGTTATTTAAAAAAATATAATTGATCATAATATATAATCCTTTTGTTATTTTTTACATTTGATCTAATATTTTTAGGTAAAGCGTAAAATATACAGTAGTCCTATTTAAAGTTCTCTGCGATAAAAAAGCAGGTTTAAAATATTTGCGGTATATTCGGAATCTGTACCTAACCCATGATACAGCATCATCTACTCAATTTATAATAACTTATAATCTCTTATTTTTCTTATCTAAATAAATATTACAATATCTATAAAAATTAAATATAAGTAGGCACTTAAATACAATACAATACTCTTTATTGTGCACATACATACAGAATCAGTTAACAATAAAATGTGAGAGAAAAAACACTACTGGCGATCTTATCTGTTGTCTGGTTATCGCTACGAGTTAAAGCAAGAAGAGAGAAAGTTGTAGGTAGGGTGCACTTAATTTATAAATAGCCCCAAACTAATATGATTATGTTAGTTCAAAGCTGCTTAGTATGAATATACCGTTTATTTTATTTATTTAAAGACATCTTCGCTTCTAAATACTATGTTAATTATATTTTGACTACAATAATAGAGAACATTTTGTTCAAAGTTGTGACTATCTAATCATAACCACCTATAAAATGATACATAAAGAAAGATACAAAGCACAGTAAAATAATACAAAAAATAACCTTAGAAGTTATTAAGTAAGTTATGTTATCACTGTGTTACATAATGTCGATAATTTCAAAAAACAAAATTGCTATACGAAAACATAGCTTATACAGGAACTATAAATATTTTGGAAAATATTGTAAGTAAAAACAAATGTTATTACCAATTTTTATATAATTAAAAAATGTTAATTCACAAGCTTACTTTTGATTAATAAATTAGCATACCTACTCAGGTATGGAAATAAAATATAAACTATATTTAAAAATTTCAATATAATGTCAATAATAATAGTTAGTGTCGTAGGAAATTTTTCTAAAATGCCAATAGCCAATGCGAGAAGCACGAACGAAGGAGAAATGTTTTCTCGACACAGACACAAAGGCTGACACAAAGATCTAGAAATCACGGAATGTTAAAATATTTAAATAACATTCTCGGAGTCAATCTCTCCCTGTTCTACTGTCATGTACATTCCTTCTTCTTCGTATGTGGAGTCGTGCTTAGCCAGGATCCTAAGCAGGGGGCGGAGTTTCATCCACCACTGTTGTTTCGGTATTCTTTGCCTGTAAAGTTTTTGATAAAATTATAAATTTTTGATATTAATTTACTCGTGATAACCCACTAAAGTTATCAATTTGACAGTTTAAAAGGATTGTATGTTCGATCATATTTTGCGACTACAAAAAATATTTTAATTTATTTATTTATTCAATTTATCATTCAGTTTTATGAAAATGGGCGAAATGATTCACAGTCAAAAGCATAACTGAGATTTGAAATAACTATATCATGTCATATGAGACTATGTATCTGTGAAAAGTGTAATCAAAAGAATCATAATCCCCGCTGATAAAACTGCACTGCACAATAGACAATAGTAAAATATGGCACTGATTTAAAGAGGCAGTTGTAAATAGCGGTTTTGGTAAGTTAAAAATCATAAAGGGCACGTTTAATAACTAGTTCAGCAGTTAAAACTAAGATAATATACCTATACTCTTTTCTCCGAAACAAAATTTCGCAAACGAACGAAATTTAGTTTCGTTAGTGATACTACTCTATTTCGAGTAATAAAAAAATAATGAAATGGATCAATGGCTATATATATAAGCAGGAAAATAATTAAATGGGCGGTAAAAATTATTGAACGAGCGGTTACGTGTGGGCAGTAAAATTAACCTAACCTAACCCATTGAAGGGATTTCCGAGTTAATTTTAGACTTCTGTCACTGACCCTCGCTACGCTTCGCTTCGCTCGGGGAAAAAAAATTTAACCTAACCTAACGCATTGAAGGGTTTTTTGAGTTAAATTTAGACTTCTGTCACTGATGATCTGCCGAACTATTTATCGAAATGCTCATTCTATCATTTTACCGCTCATTCAGTTATTGGACTGCTCAATTATTTTTAGAATTGACATTGTATGATAAAATAACCTACAAATTGATTTTTTATTATCGTCCATGTTTTACTGTCGCAATAATTAATCAACCGCCGTTAAATTAAATACCTGCTCAATATGTTTTTCAACTGATAATAATAAAATCTCGAATACTTAAATAACAGCTCAAAAAATTAGTTCCCGTAAAATATTCAAAGCTAATCGAAATTTATCGTTAAATTTTTTTTATCACTCTGGTTTTCATCACAGTTTACAAACATTTTAAGAATTGTTCTTGCCATTTAAAAGTTACCAATGAAGTTTCCTAGAAAAATACAAAGTCAACTTACGCAAAGTTGGTCTGTGTTTTCAGCTCTTCTAGGGGGGTGAATTTATACTGGCGTTTGACTACGCCCAGCAGACAGGCAGAGTCGGGGCGGTTGGAGGGCCCCTTCTGGATGGCCTCTACCAGCCAGTGGAGGCACTTGGCCGCCATTTTGGTACCCATGTTACGGTCAAACGGCGTCGGCGAACCGCCTTGCTGCATGTGACCTAGACATAGGAAACAGTTGTAGGTAGACATAATACAATAATTCCTTTTTGCACATTAATTTCATTATATTAACAGAATACAAACTGATTGCATGCAAGTAGGGATGAACCGAGCATTTGCCTAGACGCTGTCATCGGTAGTCAGGATACATCCCTAGACTATAGAGCGGCAAATATTCCTTTTGGAATAGACAGTGTTATTGCAAACAGCAATCTTTTCATGGGGAACTTATCTTGGCAAATGATGGAAAGTAGAAAAATGGCAGGAACTAGGAGTTGAATAAGGCAGCCTGAGGTCAGTCTTTTTATTTCAGCGATAGCCTCGTTGTTTTCGACCTGCACACTTAAGCATGAGGGTGCCTTTGGACACCATTTGAAATCCCTTACTATGCATTACGTTGTATTGTTTGTTATTGTTATTAGTACTCAAGCGTTATACTCTTTCCTAACCCTCCTAATAGGTTTGTGGGCTAGGGCCTATACCTATATCGGGGGTTGAGACCCATATACAACAGTATACATAGTTTGTTATTTAAGTTACAGATGTAATTCTCACCTAGCACATTCATTCGAGCTGTAAATAGTCCCTTGCCCTCCTCAGAGTACAGACGGTAGATGAACTCGGTATTGTAGTTGTCATTGGCCTTCTCATTACGTAAGATCAGGCCCCTCTGGATACCGCCGGTCATTTTAGACGCGATGTGGTAGACATCTTGCTGTAAGTCCTTGATAGAGAACTTCTCTTCATAGATGTAGGCGGCGTCCGCTCCACCGGCGAGACCTGCAAACAATTTGCTTTTATTACATATTACCTGTCCCAAAATGTAAACTAAAAACGTGTTAAGTACTACATTCTTAAAAAATCAAAAATATTTATGAGCATAACTTTACTACACACCCGCAAGAGTCGCCAAGTATCCACAATAACCACCCATAGTCTCTATTACGAATACACGTCTTTTGGTTCCCTGGAAATAAAATTATTAATTTGAATATTTTACTGAATCAAGTAAATCGCATTTGATTGTAGTCTAGTCTCCTGGCCGAACAAGATTAACATAATTTATTAAGTCATATAAGATTGTATAAAGTCAGAGATAGATAACCTGCGCAGACTGACGAATACGGTCACAAATCTCGGTGATCTCGTTGAGCGCAGTGTCGGCTCCGAGAGAGAAGTCAGTGCCGGGCACATTGTTGCTGATAGTCGATGGTATCACCACCAGGGGCAGGCAGAACTCCGGGAATTGGGCGCGAGAATCGTAGATCTCCAGCGCGGCTTGGTATGCCTGAAAAGGGGAAAGAAACGTTAAAATGTTATTGACCCCTGGACTAGTGTAGAAATGTGTGTGTGATTTGGTCTCTAAATAATTCTGATCATGAAATAATGGCACTTTATTATACGCTCAAATATATAACATAAGCGGGAAATCATCTAAACTATTTTTAAACTGTCAATGTAATGTTATTTCTAACCATACTTTAATGTGGATAACCTCTTACATACTTATTTAATTAAATTTGGTTAATGTTGACCTTAAAGCAGGAGCGTTAAAAGTTTGTAAAACGTATGTCACATAGTGTAACTTACCTCAAAACCACCAATAATGAGCAAGCCTTGAATATTGAATTGCTTGATACGAGCAGCGATTTCTCCCTTCTTATCTCCGGGTAGAGTACGTTTTGTGCCCAGGAAGGCGCCACCTTGCCCCACCCACCCTGTCACGTCTGGCCTATATAAAATATCATTTGATTACTTCCAACCGAAACAATTACTAACATACAACAAGGAACTAAAGTTGTTTGTGGCTATGTTGATTCAAAATCCTGATTGTTTGATAGTAAATTTTGTGGGATGATTTTGAATAGCCTTACACAGATTTTACCAGGCAACATCCAACAACATTAAAAAAAATATTATAAGGATGGCGGGCGGAAAGGCTGACTGTCTGTCAGCCCCAATCCTACACTGAGTATCCATAATAGATGTAGCAGGTACAACACTTTGTCGTAAAGGCCCAGTCGCCATCACTAATGGATTCCCTCACAAAAAAATTAACTTACCACTCCATCTTAACGATGTTCCCGCTGACGAAGCCCTCCATGCCGTCGTGTATGCCCAGCACGGTGTCGCCGCGGTAGATGCAGTTGCGCACGAACGAGCGCACCGCCGCGTTCATGCCGCACGCCGGCGCGCCCACGTGCATCACCGCGAGCGTGTAACCCTCCTGGAAGGAGGTACAAAGTATTTAATTTTTATGTTAACCCTTCCCTTCTCTTCGTAGTCCACCGCAGGACATGGGTCGTCTCTGATCGACGTCACTCCGCCCGGTTCTAGGCCCTTATAATTCTCACTATCTTCTTCAGGTTACCAGTCCACATGGGTAGAGGACGGCCAATGCTTCTTTCGCCTAGACGTGGTCGCCATTCGAGGGCCTTTCTTACATCGGTTGTCTTGTCACTCCCGCGAAAGATGTGGCCAGCCCATTGCCACTTTAATTTGCAAACCCAACCGTAAGTCCGTAACATAAAACGTGACGACCGTACTGCTTCATGACGGTTTCCATTTTAATTGATAAACGGCCCGTAATGCATTTTTAAAACTACTTACTACCACAATGGGACAATGTATTCAAAATAAAATGACTTACCGCGGGTTTACCAGATTCATCGAAAGCTTCCTTCGGGGGCTTGAGGCGAGTCAACATCTTGTAAGTTTCCAAGTTGCGCACAAAGCTGCGCCCGCGCAGCTGTACTGCAAGGTCCCAGTTTTTGTCTGCCATAGCCTGTAACAAAAACATGTTTTATTATATTTTCTTGGAGTACCATCTTGCTTACGTTTTCGAGAATGGATGATGGAGATTTATACACAATACACCCAAATAGATACTGAAATGGACCCGATTTTGATGAAAACTAAAACTGCGTCATTGGATTTTTGTCTATTTCCTCATAGTTTCGGATTTCACCATCAATCTCCATCAATCAACACTTGAAAAATTCAACTTGTATAATCTGTCGGATCTGGCCACCAAGAACGTAGTGAAAGACTTCTACTGGCTTAAAAACCACAGTGATGTGATGTTCTATTTACTGGCATTTGGTACACTTTTGCATTCAGCTGCAACTACCCTACTCTATACATATTTTTAACAAAATACGTTTTTTTTCATACAAACCTTAAATGATTGATTACTCGCTTTTTTCTCGATTGATTTTTCGCTATTCCTCATAGCTTCGGATTTCCCCGTCCACGCACACTTGAAAAATTCACTCTGTATAGTATATTTATAGCAAAACACAAACCAGACCTGTGCCACAGCTTTAGTCCGCCTGACGCACTCCATGAGCGGCAGGCGCACGGCCTGGTTGCCGTCCAGCGTCACCACGCAGGGCTCCGTCTCGGGCGTCGCCTCCATCAGCGCCATCACTGCCTCCGCCCCCATGCGGCAGCCCTGAAACATTCTTTATTCTAAATTCCATACGACTAAGGCGATTGCCACACGACACCGCGCATCGCCGCAGAGGGCGGTGGCGGTGAAGCGGATTTCGTAGCGGTTCCCCGCGCGGTAAGGCGGTTAAAGGCCGTGAATATAAATTTTATTAACTGTCCACTCCTTCATTTGATTATTTGTTAACATAAGCACAAGGAAACAATTTCTGGAGTAAATACGAACATGCGTCCTGTTACCTGTTACCTACAAAAATTTGGGAGCTCTCCGAAACCATTGGACGCCGATACGTCGAGTTAGAGTTTTTGGCACTAAAAAGTAAGCGTTTTACTTGTTTTTAATTGTTTTTTGGTATTTTATTGGAAATAAATATAGGTATACGGATTATAAATTAAGTTTGTGCTTGAAGATACGGAAAAACTGAGCTGAAAAAGTTTTAATATTATTGTTATTTTGAAGGTTATTTTGATAAATATGAGACAAAAAATCATGATATCTTTAATTTAAAGTATATTTTCTGGTCCGGTCTTTCATAGCACTTCTCCCATATATCTATAAAATCTTTGTTTGTCTTTTTTCATGTCTTGAATGATGATATAAATGATGATATTCTCCAAAAAAAGTCTTTTTTTTATTTATGGGATGTACGCTTTGGTTTCGCATTTTGAGAAACACATTTTCTAACAGAAAAATATCTTCGTCTGATGAGCTCGACATTTTGCATGCTACTCAAAAAGGCTGCCAGCCAGCTTCTGCTTCTACCCGCTTGTTATATGTGGAGGTAATCTGAACGGACCAGTACCAATAGCTTTTAGAAGCTACGATATCGTTGAACACCATCTGAGCTGGATACTCATTAGTAGATTTTGTAATGTTTTTAAATGGGTTCAAAAGTATTTCTATACATGTAATATAGCATTCTTGGATTAAATTATTGTTGATTGAACATAAGTATTTAAATTTAAGCGTATCTAATGAGTTTTCATATAAATTTTGGCTTTTACTCTGTATTTATTCTAAGGGTTCTAAAAAGTATATATTAATTTATTATTATACCAAATAGGATAATTCTTATTTCTAGGCATTGTTCTTGGAACATAATTGATTACACGGATTTATGTAAATTGATTACACGGATTAAATTGATTAGGACTTAAAGGTAAATATGCTTTAATCTGGCGAGAAAACAAAATTATTTGCTAGATTAAAAGATTTCAAGAGTATTGGGGATTTTTATTTTTTAATAAAAATGTAATCTACAATCCACAATACATCTTTTTTTTATAATTAATCATATTACCTCGGTCTTAGTCGCATGATATTATAGGTGTGTACACAAACATAAGAAAATTATATTATATTTCTCTTTACTTATCTAATCACCCAAAACAAAATTGGACCGTGCATAATTCCCTATTATAATATCTCACTACTACTACAAATGTGAAAGTATGTGAAGATGGATGGATGGATGTTAGTTACTCTTTCACGCAAAAGCGTCTAAAGAGATTTGTTTAGAATTTGGTATTCACATAGTTTATAATCTAAATAAAATAATAACATACTTTTATCTATCTTTGGAACAAATTCTTAAGTCAACTTGCGTGAAGCAACGCGAGCGCAACGATGACGCTGCGTTGATAGTTTCCTTGTCTTGAATGCAAGCTGCAAGCTGCAAGGCGTAAATCAAACGTAGGTATAGTGATGATTTCGAGTCTGTAAAGGTACGCCTCTGTAGGCAGTGGTGCTAAGGTTCATCTTACCAAGATCCTATCGAACGCAGATGGCGAGCCCCCACGCTGCACGTGACCGAGGACGGTGATACGCGTGTCCTGCTGCAGGTTGTCCACGACCACCTGCTTCACCAGTTCAGCCGTGATCGGCTTACCTTCCCGGTCGATAGCGCCCTCCGCAACTATGATGATGTTCAAGCGCTGACCGGACTTCCTTTCCTATACATAATCGGTCAGATTACTATTTGGGCATTCACGAATATTTGTCAGATACTTAGTAAAAAAACAAATTGGCTATTAAAAAAAATTATTACAAAAGGGTGCTAGAAGTATTTACACCTTGCATGCTATAAGTCCACAATGACAAAGATTTCATGCAGATGATTTAATTTGGCCGAATTGTTTTAAGGTAAATAATAAAAGTTTTTCTGTGCCTTTTTTCATAGTAAATTAATTACCTTACACAAAGAAGCATACCTATAGTCACAAATACCTACTAATCTATAAGCTCTTTTGCGAGATGTGAATAAGTAAATAAATAAAAAAAGAAAGAAATTCTGGTATCCTAAATAAATAAGGTATAAATTACAATACATTTTTATAAGAAGACCAATTAATGTAATAGAGACCAATAACACACAATTTAAGCTAACATTCAAGCAATTAGGATAAATTTACATTTCAATTGCGATTGCTCCCGACCAGATACATTCCACGTGTTTGTTAGTTTTAATTGAAATGAATGGCAAGTCCGTGGCTTCAAAAATTATTAACAGATAAAATCCAATTGCTCCAATAGCATCAGCAATTATTTATTATTGTGTGTTACAAGTATACAGTGCCACTCAATTAAGCTTGCGTACCTGCTGCAATCTTTTGCAAAGCTTTTCAACCCAATTATTGGGAACAGGGTCCTCAGGAATGAAAACTTGGTCTGCCTCGCTCGCCAGAGCGGCCACTAATGCCAGATAACTGCAACAAGCAGCGCCCGACCATAATGGACCATGCAAATGATACCCGATGTGCTTTACAACCCATCATAAGATATACGAGTACGACAATTTAGAATACTGTGATATACATAGTCTTGCCATAAATATTGTTACATAGAAAAACAACATTTTTAATTGTACGTCACATTAGAGCTGCAGTTCCGTGGGTAGCGGCCGACGCAAACGACGCGCGCGACTTTCGCGTCGGCCGCTACCTACGCAACTGTACTATTATCACTATTGTGTAAGTTTAATACATTAATATAAAACCATTAAAAATATATTAAGCTTATTCCAAGTGGTTTCCATTGGCTGCAATACAGTCCTTTAAACGTTGAGGCCAGTTATCAATAGCATCATACACTCTTTCCTTGGGAAAATTCTTAACTACCAATCGAATGGATTGTTTTAGGGGCTCCAAATTATCATGAGGTTTGAAGCAATCCTTACTCTCTAAAACTGACCATAAATAGCGACCTGAGTGGCGTAGTGGTTAAGACACCTGTGCGCTACGCGGAGGGTGTTGGGTTCGATTCCCAGCAGCAGAGCATAAAATTGAATGATGAATTTGAATTTCTGTTTGTGGTCTGGGTGTGTTGTGTTCTGGTCTTGTGTGTGTCAATGGCACCCACGACACAGAAAATCCTAGTGTGGGGCTACGAGTGTTAAGCGTTAATAATTTATTTAAATCATAATCCAGTGGATTAAGATCAGGACTAGATAAGTCAGCCTCAGCCAGTCCTCAGCTCTGATCAAGTCCGGAACGTTAGTTTCTAACCAATATTGGGTGGATCGAGCTTTATGACGCAGGGTCGAGTCATGCTGAAGGGACCATTCTTGGTGTTGTTAAGGGGCTTAGCTACCTCAAGAATGGCATTCTGATACACTTGTGTCGATATTTTGATACCTTTTTCACACTTTTTCACAAAAATATGGTCACTCCTTCATAGCTTCATAGTTCATAGCATCATCCCCACCAAACCATCACTGAAGTCGGATAATGCCCACGTGGTACTCTGTTGACTAATTAAAATATTGCTCAATTATAAAAAAAAATCTCATGCGTAAACAAATTTTTTATTTATTATTTATTCTTTTTTAAATTATCAGGTAAAAATGACCAGTGCGTCTCTTAGAGGGTCCTATGTCTATTTTAAAATACGCGACATGGTTCTAGGTGCTATCTTCATCTCCCCAGAAAATATATTTTGCTTTCGGACAGGATTTCTTCGAATTCTTCCCTTACTGCTTTGATCGCCTTTTTCGTACGAATACTACGTGGACGGCCAGATCTTTTTCTGTCACAAACAGAGGAGGTTTCATTGTAACCTAGGTACCTATCAATAGCCCGGTACATAAACATTTGACTAATATCAAGCATATGGAGGATTTTAAAAATTGTATTTGGCTCCATACATAATATTATGTAATGCACAGCGATTCGGTTCTCTTTATCACCCCACACCATTTTAATATTACAGAATATTTTACAATATAGTGGCGCGAAAATAAGAAAACACAATGAACAGTCCAATAAAAAGGGCAGATTCGAAATTCAAAAGTAATATTTTGTTTATTTTTAATTGTAACAGCATTTATGGTCAGACTATATAGAATTGCAGAAACAGTCAATTGAATGTGCCAATTACGTATGAGGATGATAAGTTGGTATACCAGTGATCCTGCTCCCAGTGAGTTAAAAATATATTGTCAATTTCTTGCCTCTGCAATTTTTGCACACATCTTTTTATCCCAATTGAGGGGCGCTGGGTCTTCGCAAATAAAACTATAAGTAGCGTCCGTACATAGGGCGGTGTAAACTGTAAGAAAACTAAAGGGATACTTAGAATTACGAGGAATGCAGGTATGTTGTATGTTGAAAGTAGATAGGTATAGTGGGAAATCACAACAGTTGAAGGGCAAGACATATGACAAAATATCGCTTGCCTGTTCTAACTTATCACACAGTTTTTCTTTCCAGTCAACTGAAGGCGGCGCCTCAGGGATAAAGACAAAATCCGCTTCTGATGACAATGCTGTGACCAGAGCGAGATATCTATAGCAATAAACTTTTGTTACTTTAATTGAAATGGATCTTATGACTACCTGCAATACAGTAAGAATTCGTTTGACAAGAAAAAGATGAGTAACCCTTAACACACTTAATTTGGTCTCAGAATATTTTAACAAGTGTGATAAATAATAATAATTATAGAAACAAAACAACTGATAAGTTGCCATAAGGAAAACAAGTGTATAAATTACAACAACTAAAACACCTAAAAATTACAATGGTTTTCATTATACAGGATTACCTGTAAAACATGAGCAACCTCGCAGCACTAGGTTCGAACATAATTCAATACAAAAAAAATAAATGGTTAAACAAGTTTTTGTTGCACTGTTGTGACATTTGTAAGTCTACGAAAGTATGTTTCATTCATGAATGCTCGCATGACCGACAGTCGACTGCCAGGCGAATAGGTCAAGTTAGTAGAAACATTCAAACGGGAAATTAAATTAATAAATATTTTTGTATGAAATTAAAAATTAACAAATTACCAAAACTCATAGTACACAAGTTGTTGCTTATGGTGTTAGCTACCTAGTGCTACGAGGTTGCTCATGTTTTACAGGTAACCCTTTTACATCAACAAATTAAATTAATTAGAGGTGAAATTATTTTAATCAAAAATTATATAACCATTATAAATATAATCCTGTACAAAAGTTATCTAGCTTACCCACAGTGTCTGCCCATAACCTCCATAATAAATGTCCTCTGATGAGAATAAGCAGTGCTGACAATGGCATCAATGGCCTCAATGATGCGGTGCAAGGCAGAGTCTGTTCCTATTGTCATGTCTGTTCCACAAAAATCATTATCGATTGACCCTACCTATAAAAATATGTTAAAATTAAAAAGGTTCATTAATAAGTAACACAGGAAATTAGTAAAAGCTAGTAGCTTCAAGGATTATTTTTAATAGAGCTTTACAAGTGGCTCAGAGCATTAAGCCCTATTTAGAGTTAAACACTTTAAATGTGCACATATTCATTTTATGAAGATCAACATGAGATCAGTGATGACAGCAGCAGAGAAGAATACAAATGTTGACTTTATATTATTATGTAAACAAATAATAAATAGCAAGAGCATAATTACCATTCCAGCAATGTGCAAAAACTTGTATTTCTCTCTTTGATCCTTAGTGATCTTGTTATTTTCAAGCAGCTCGTCCAGCAAGCTGGCCCACTCCTGACGGAACAGATTGGCTCCAGTCAGAGATCCATCACCTCCAATTACAACCAAGTTGGTGATACCACGGGTTACAAGGTTATAGGCAGCCTTTAAACGTCCCTCCCGCTTGCTGTAAATATATTATAATTATTTATTGTCTTGATTAGGGTTAGTGTGATTCTTTAGTACATAAGATTGAAAGAAAATTGCCAATAATGATATGTATATTATTAAATAAAGTAATAAATTTATTTATGTAAAATATCATGAGGATATATTGAATCGAAAAATAAATAATTACATAAAACATGACCCTGAATTTAGCAGATAGCTGACAAAATAAAATTTCAGATGGGGATATCTACAAACAATATTAAGTTCTTCAAGTTTACCAAATTGGAAATTGTTTGTCGTTGCTTTACCAACAGGTGATAATGAAAAAATTTTTTTTACTTTAAATTTTTTTTTTAAATTAAAAATTAAAATTTTGGGAAACTCTCACCATTTCCCTTCATTTCATAAATCTGAAACTTTCAAATTGAGTTTATTTTTGGATTCTGAAAAGGTGATTTCAGTTAGTTTTTTTCATTTTGGCCTAGGACATTCTGGGATGTATATCGATTAATTTATACTTACATGAAATCCATACATCTTGCAGAACCAATGATGGTTCCACCCTTATGAATAATGGAACTAACGGAGGACCAATTCGCTTCCTCAATGTTATCACCACCATCCACCATTCCCTGGTATCCCTCTCGAATGAAGTATACTTTGCAGCCCAAGTAAATGCCCATTCGCACTACTGACCGAACCGCAGCATTCATACCCTGGGAGTCGCCACCACTCGTAAACACGGCGAGACCCTTGCCTTTATGAGACCCCCGCTCGATAAACCGTTGAGTAGAAGACCCATCCATCTCAGGAGATTAAAAATTATCTATCACCTGTAAATATATTAATTTATAATTATTTATAATATTATAAAATGAAACGCGCTAAATGAGTAACTCAGCATCTATAGCACATTTAAGAGCTAAAGTCAAAAACATTTTAGAAACTTTCTACGCACCAAAATTAATTTAAAATTTCCCAAACAATTCAATCACTGGAAGGTGAACTTCACCAAGCCAAGGTGACCTTTATTTGACGTTTAATTTTGACATTGTGACGTTAGGCTGTGACAGTATTGACACTATTGACAACATGAAAAAGTTTCTAGCACAGATTATTAAGCGAAACTACCACAGAATTGGTTTGGTTCCCATGAGCGCCTTTTATACCGCCAATAGTGCTCCTTATTGGTACTGCTCTTTCTCTTCTCTCTATCATAAAATTTGCTTTTAGTCCGAAACACATTTAAACGTGTCGTTGCATGTCGTGACGTGCCAGAAGCACATCGATTTCATACATTTATTATGGTTACTGTTAGAGACATATTCGTCTCCGATTGCACCAGAGTGGTGGTGGGGGGTTATGACGCGACACGACACAACACGCAAATGTGTTTTATAAAGCGTGGCTTGTGGCGCAACATTAAATGAACGACGTGAAAAAATGGCGGACGCTTGTTTGCAGCGTATTTCTGAATAATGACTGAACGAGCTAATTGAACTTGTATGTCAATGAAATGCCATCAAAAACATAACTGGTAAAAAACCCAAGTCTCGCTATTCAGATCTTGTACCGTAAAAACTAGCCATGAGCAAAATGTGTCACTTAAAAGAAAAGAACGAAACATATCTTTCCTTCACTGTGAAGTATATCACTCTTTTAGTCCAGTAGTTCAATGTAGTTCACCATTCACAAACGATAGGTTATCCTTTCCTATTTCTTACTTCAACACTCCATACTATTTCTTTTACTTCAGTTAGTTCAATTCCTTCACTAGTTCATTACGATATAGTAGTTCTAATGAAATGTTCGATAAATTATTATGAAATACCACATAATGAACTCGTGTATCGTAACGTTTATCTCAACAGGTCTTTGAATTTTTTGAGATTATTAGATATAGGATAAAAAGACAAAAAAATTAAAAGGACTAAAACAATAAAATAAAACTAAGTGCGTTTGTTTTATCAAATATCTAGTAATAAATTATGGTCGCTTTCCAAACGTATAATGACATATAATGTTATTTTTGTTCAATATTTTGAAATACCGTATAATATACCCTCCGTAAAATCATACCTTAGATTTCTTACGATCCTCAGAGACGTTACCTATTTAAATTTAAAAATGAAAGAAAATATCATTTTAAATACTTATAATCAAGCCAAAATAGTCCGTAAATACTTAACATAAAACTCATAATATTGAAACGTTTCCTAGAACTTCTAACGACAACGTATTTAGATGTAATAGTGTTCGTATAAGAATATTTGTAATTTGATCATTGGTGCTTTACTTGATGGTTTAAGATTGTTTTCTCTTTTATGTCTCCGAGCGTGAGTATGTGTATGTGTGCGTGAGTATATGCGCACGCCACGCGTCGTCGACTGTCGAGCTTCTTCGGTTAGTTTCGTTCGCGAAGCAATTGGACTAAATGAACGAGATGAATTGTAACTGAAGTAGTGAAGGAAGGACGGGAAAAAGTGAAGTACTTCAATTGAAGCATTCATTCCTGAACGACACATGACTGGTAAAAACCGTTGTGAGATCACAGTCATGTATCCATAGATTGACTTGGCAATGATAATGAGGAAGATAAAATGGTTGATGATACTGGTTAAATTAATTATTTCACATTGATATGATTATACTAAAATGTTGGTTTTATTATATTAAACTAATTATTATTTAATGATAAAAGTTTGTTAAACTGATCACTTGAATGTTGATTGATGTGTAATGATAAAATGATTGCGATTCATATAGTACCTTGGTTTGATTACTTGAATGTTGATTTAGTCATGTTAAACTAATCATTTTATGATAAATGATTGTTAAAATTAATTAAGAATCAGTAGAAAACATTATACCAGGGCGCGCTACGGCACGACACACAAGTGTGCACACTCACCGCCACGACAGTAGGCACCACGACACGTAAATGTGTTCGAGCCTAACACGATATTCATGTGGACTATCCAATCCAAGTATCCATCATCCATCCACTGAGCGAGTTGAATATTGAATTATTGATTGAGTGAGTTTCAGTAGAATGATTCTGTGTGTGAAGTGTACCTTGTTTATTTTCTCAATCTGTGTGACTGAGACTGAACTGAAGTGACTGACAAAACAAATAATAAATAAATAGAAATTTCTTTCACGTTGAAGTTGAATTATCGAGTTTCCCTATAAAGAGGAAAAATCTACGGAGTACGGACCTAGAAATTCTTTCTGCTGTTATGGTTACGGTACGATTCAGTTCAAATTTTTTCAGTGGTTCCTATCAACCTATCGTAATAACCCAATACTACGGTTCTCACCCCCCGGACATTCAACAAAATGTCTGCGGAATCAGATATGGAATATTCGGACAACGATGGCGATGATTATGATTACTATGGAGAACAGGATGATTGCGACATGGAGCAAGTGGATCGGAGTAAAGCAGACCCTGAGTACTTCTTGTATTCGTGCTTAAAAGTTGAGGAGGTTGAGAAATTACTAAACGAATCAATAGAGTTGCTGAGCAATAGCCTTCAAATTACGCCTTCACTCGCGAAAGTTTGTATTGGTTCTACTGTTTGTTATTTGTTATTTAATCTCTGGAATGATTTCTTATGACCAATTCCTTTGTAGGTAATGTTACACGCGTATGAATGGAATGCTCAAGAGATTATAAATAAGTATAAGGAGAATGCAAACGAAGTGCTGGTGTACAGTCGCGTGAAGCCGCGGTGCCCATCAGTACAGCCGGGTAGCAGTCGAACAGTCTGTGCTGTCTGTGCAAATACTCCTCCCATACAGAATTACAGTGCTTTAGCTTGTGGCCATTATTTCTGCAATGACTGCTGGGCTATGCATTTCGAAGTACAAATCATGCAAGGTAAGAGTTGGTTTATGTATAATCATTAAACAAATACCATAGCTTTATTGCCCTCAGTATCTGAGACCCCAAGCAATGGCCCTTTTGGCCCTTGGGTAAATATCCCTCTACAAGCCACTTGTGTGGCGTTAACAAGCTCCCTATGGTTAAGGTCTAAATAGATCAACAAAAATTATAAAGTTTATTGACAATAGTGCAAATGGCAACATGATGTTTTTGAGCCTATAAGCATACAAAAACTGCACATTGACAAATTTATAGAAGTCAGATATTGGTGTAGCCATATTAAAGATGAATGTCATGCTGATTGGAGAATTTGTCTATCTATAGCTATACAGGATGAATTTTTTGTACTACTCTTTCTACTTTTTTGCCATATGTCATTACTTTCCAGAATACATTCCTTATTAATCAATGGGTTTGATTACTGGGTAGGCATATTGATTTTTCGAAAATCCAATGATGCAGTTTTAGTTTTCATCAAAACCAGTCCCCAGGCTTCATTCAGCATTTTTTGCTATTTCTCATAGTTTCAGACTTCCCCAACCACACACACTTGAAAAATTCACCCTGTATTATCTGGTATAAATATTGGCTCATGTTGTAAAACTAATGTTTTAGGTGTGTCTAACACTATACAATGCATGGCTCAAGAGTGTGAAGTGAGGGCTCCAGAAGATTTTGTTCTGTCTCACGTTGCCAAGCCGGCTTTGAGGGATCGCTATCAACAGTTTATGTTCAAAGACCATGTGACATCTCACCCTCAACTTCGATTTTGTCCTGGTCCTAACTGTCAGGTAATAGTTTAATTTATTTGGTCTTTTACAGTTAAAACACTATTTAGTTTCCTGTTTTATATTTTTATTTTTCAATAACCATAAAGTGCTGATAAATCCAGCTAAAAGGTTTAATTATGAAAGGAAACATAACAGAAAAAGTAGTACAAAGAAAAAAAGAAATACATATCACTGAGGGCAACAATGTATCTAAAATGTCAGTAAATATCATTTTATGTTATATTATTTATATTGTATTTTATTTATCTCCTTCCTCTCTGAAAGCTTTAGGGCAGGAGATTTGTTAATTACCAATTACTAAGAGTCACATTTGGGAAACCCAAAATTATAAATTTATAAGTAGCATTATGTTTGAAAACTATTTGTATAACAAAATGTGCCTTTCAAAGTCTTTGTCACATTTATGTTAATAAATGTTTGTTTTCACAGTGGATATTTCAAGCCTTTACCCGGGAAGGCACTAGAAGAGTTGAATGTCATGGCTGTGAATCACTAACATGCTTCTCATGTGGTGCACCCCACCACGCTCCAACTGACTGCCACACTATCAGACGCTGGCTTACAAAATGTGCTGATGATTCTGAGACTGCTAACTATATAAGTGCCCATACTAAGGTAATTTAAGAAAATGTAGATAGTTGAACTATTCTATTTTTAATTTTTTAGGTAAATTTTGAAAATGTAGTGATATAACTTTTGCAAGAACTATTTTGATGAATAGTTGGTAGAGCTATTGCACTTAACTTAGCCGAGTAACTACTGCCACCTACAAAATGTTAGGCAAGCCATCTCATCTGTTTGTTTGTTCTGTGGTTTCAAGAAAAATAGAGTTATTATTAGTCCTCATGAGTAGCAGCAATTCAGCCTTTATTAACATTAGGCAGTAGTACTTTGTATGTGTGTTGAATGTAGTTGTGTATTTGCTATAATGCCAATACATCGAGTGGAGCACAATGGGGTTTAGCCTATATGAGTCCAGCATAGACCATAGACAGCCCCAATACATTGTTGGATATCCCAACAATATAAAATGTATAGGACATTTTTCGACCTCTTGATATCCAGTTAGCCACTTTATTTATATTTTATAAAAAATCAAACCTTTACCGTGTTAGCACACCTCCGCCGCGAAATGCGAAACTGCTGAAGTTTTGCCACCGTTTGTCTGTTGTAGTACGGGCGAAACATTCAACCATTTAGCGATTTCGCGCGCATTACGCGATTTCGCGGCGGAGGTGTGCTACCAGCGGCAATAATGACAAGTTATCTTATTAATGATTTGTTTTCTGTTATATATTTGTGTGTATATTTGTTTTTCAGGACTGTCCCAAATGTCAAATTTGCATAGAGAAGAATGGTGGTTGTAACCATATGCAATGTGGTGCGTGCAGACATGATTTCTGTTGGGTTTGTTTAGGTGATTGGCGGTGCCATGGCTCCGAGTACTATGAGTGCAGTCGGTATAAGGAAGACCCTAATCTGGCTAGTGATAGTCAACATGCTCAGGTAAACATATACGTACAATGAATTTTTCAATATATATCTGTTTATTGTAAATAGGAGAGGCAAAAGGAAATAATTAATATGTTACCTCTTGGCTTATTTCTTTGATATATAGAAATATCATGATCTGGGGTTGTAAACAGTTCTTTTCATTACTTGAATGCATAATGCATTCGTAATAAAATATATTATAACTTTGTTTCAGGCCCGAGAAGCTTTAAAAAAATATTTACATTACTACGAAAGGTGGGAAAATCATGCTCGATCTCTAAAATTGGAGGAACAAACTCTCGCAAATCAAAAAAGTCGAATCAATCAAAAGGTAATGAATTTATCTTGTTTCTAGTGAGTGTTTGTATATTTTTGAAGATTATTCTTTCCAAATTCACTTTTCTTTTTAACAGTGTTATTTATGGTTCTAGTTCTAGATAAAAATAATCAAATAATTTATAATCGTTATTATTAACAACCGCAATTATCAGAATAATTTAAATTTATTGGCATATTAAATTTTAAAAGAACATGAATGGCTAATAATATAATCCATAGTATAGACAGCATAGTGAATAATTGGATTGACTTAACATCCAATGTTTTGTGAATTGGATTAATTTTGCATAATAATGCAAAGCCTACACAAAACCTTAGTGTATAGGAATAAAATTTCAAGTTTGTATCCTCTTACAGGTAATGGCTGGGGAAGGTACTTGGATAGATTGGCAGTATCTTTGGGATGCTGCTAGACTTTTAAAGCGCTGCAGATACACTTTGCAATACACTTATCCATATGCCTATTACATGGAAGTTGGCCCTAGAAAAGAATTATTTGAATATCAGCAGGTAATTTTTTTTTACATTAGGTTTACTTTACGTAGGTCATCACTGGCAACACACTTTTGGCAACGCAATTTATATTAGAATAAAATTATTTGAGTTTACAGATTTTAATATTAGTAAGTGGCTAAATATATCTAATATATAAGTGGCTAAAATCTGTTATGTCGTACGATGTATTATGTACCACTCTCTTCATAACCCCAAAGTGAACTAAGATATACAGGTTTCACTTGGCTATTTCTATTCTATACCCTATCATTATAATAATATTATATTATATATAATATAATATAATATTATATATAATATAATATAATATAATAGGCATGATGACAGTAATCAAGTTTCGCCAAAATATTTATCTGATCTAATGAAATAGGATTCAAAGATTTTGAAACATGTATTTATTTTCTTATTTATGTCGAGATTAATAATTTATTTGTTAAAATAAATCTACAAAATACAACAATCCGCCATGATAGCTTAAACACCCATCAGATCGAATTACGTCAAATTACGTCACCTCTTAGTAAAAGTCATTTTTTTCGTAAGCATGTTATACGCGATCTGGCATTTTTTACTGAGCCGTGGCGCAATGACAGACGCCATGACACGGGCGAGCGTTTTTGAATGAATTTGAAACTTAAAATTTAAATGTACTTTTATTGCACAAAAACCTTAATTTTCTACAAAAATATGATATATTTTAGACATAATAGAAACTTCTGAATATCATAGAAGAGTTTTTGAAAATTAGTCATCATGCCTATTATATTATAGTATAATTTGTTTAAGAAATTGTGAGCAACTGAGCAGATTACAGTAGGCTGATTCTGACACACGCGATTGCTGTCACGCGTGCTCATTTATCGGTCGGAAATAAAAATTCTAAGGCACTTGTAGCAAACATAGAAGCTTAAAATTTAGAAGACAATTATAGTTTAGTGGATAAATAGAGAAAAAACTAAAAAAAAAAATGCAATTTCGGTCCAAACAAATGTATAGGATTACAAAGTCACATTGTAGTTAGATTCACAACACAAAAAGAAATTAAATGCCTTCAGAAACATAACTTGTAAAAAACCCTGACTCTCGCAACTCAGTTCTGCACCGTAAAACGCTTTGAAATCTATGTATTTTTACAACTTTTTACGGTGCAAGAACTGAGTTGCGAGTTTTTTTACAAGTTATGATTTTGATGGCATGCAACATACGGAGTTCATAATTGATTTCCAAAGAGTGCTGGTTTCCCCTGGTCTACGATAGCCTGAGGGGCGGAGTAGGCGGATGAATGATATATTATTTTATAACATTCTATTATGTATGACGTTCATTAAATGTATACAACTTGTAATGAATAAAATATTTGATTTGATTTGACAGTTATTGAGTTTATTTTGTGGTGGTGTGTGTGAGAATAGACATTTCAATGTAATGCAATATTGATACTTCTATCTTTTTTTGATATTTGTATAGTGTTGTGACGAAACTTTATCATTTTTGTCTTTTTACTATGTGTTTTTAACATGACGTGATAATTTCGTATGTGTATCATATAGTCAAACCTATTCTGTTTGGGTATTTGAACGAAGAAGCTGGAGTGTAACACATGATCAATATATAACAGAAATGACAAAACAGCCCTTATAGTAACTGGTCAAATTAAAGAATTATTGTCTTCCATTATAATTTTGTAGACTGAAATCATTTTATTCTGGCTTCATTTACTCGAAGACTATTAAAGTATATCGCGAGCAGGCTTCCGAGCTAAAACAGGTTAATGTTAAAAGAGTAAAATGACATTAAATTTTTTCAGGCGCAGTTAGAAGCTGAGATAGAGAATTTGTCATGGAAAGTGGAAAGAGCGGAAACCACTGACCGTGGGGAGTTAGAAAATCAAATGGATATAGCTGAGAAGAGGCGCACCACCTTGCTCAAGGACTTCCTAGAATTCAATACTAGTAATCCCACTAGTAGTAAAATATAACACGAAATTAGATATTGCATTTAAATAAGTAATAACAATATCAGCGAGCACCATTGTATCATATTTTTGAAAGCTATGTTTTCTTATGTTGCCAAAGTATATTTATTTTATGGACTTTGCAATAAAATAGAACAATAATTAAATATAGTTGTTTAATTTCATCGTCTTTAAATTGGGAGGACCATATTGCACCTAGTAGTATGTGGTCACAAATTAAATTATTAAACAAATAAAATTAATAAAAACGAAAACAACTACAACGAAACGAAAACAAATAGCTATGCAACGGGCCAAGTTTGAGTCGGACACCTACATGTAGCGTTACGTACCGTATTCCTATACGCTTTGCAACCCTTCTGAATAAACTATTCTCTAACCCAGATGCTTTATAAAAGTGTTTTATCACCCTATGGGCCCCTTAAGTTTTAGTTATTCTGTTATTATTAAAGTTATTAAAGTCAGTCAAAATTATAAGTAGCATAATGCTGGGGAAGCAACTGTGAATAATAAATAATCAGTAGAGTAAATTCGTTTAATTATAATAATATTTTATTAGTACCTTACAAAATGTCTCATTATAAATAGATTAAGCAAATAAGGTATAAAGTAGGTAAGTATTGATTAATTATGCACAATAAAATAAATACTTCCTAAGTATATCTAACAATATCTAGTATTAATATAACTTTTTAATTTGTAGTTTAAGAAATGTAATTTAGTCGTCAACAAAATATTGACTTAGAAATGAATTTAATATGGCCACCCAATTAGGCCCAAAACGTATTCTTCTTTTGTTCTGTGTTTCCTATAGCTGGCAACCCGACATTATGGCCATAACCCGATATTATGGCTTTCACAGGCCAAAGAAGGGAGTGATTTAAAAGGACATAAATTATTTACCCGCGAATTTAAAATAGGTACCTACTCGTCAAAAGTAAATGAATCTATGAACAAATTAAGTACTATGCAGACGTTTTTTCCACGCTAAGTTTATAATTTCAAAATACAAAGTTATGAAATCATAGAAACATTACCTACGTCGTACCTATCGTGCATTTATTACCGAACACAGCCATTGTAATATCCTATATTTTAAAATTTTACTAAGTGTTAACTACTCTTCGTAACACAATCATGTTTATATTACCATCCCATCTACGCTACAATTCTTGCCCCCGATAGGACATCCATTACGAATAATGCTCTTTATTCTAATTATTTTTTAATATTTAGTGCTAAATTATGTTTGTAATGATTTATCATTAAATTTAATTATTTTATTTAAAATAATCAATACAGTGCAGCTATGTTTATCTGACACGAATGATGTTTTTACTATCTTTTAAGATGGTATTTCGAGAAAATGTAGGTACTGAAAGAAATATTCTTTTTTGCTGTTATATTATTAGTAACTTAGTTCCTTTGGAGGTTTAATAATTGTTCGGAAGACTTCTGTATATTTTTATTTTCCTCTATAAATTTCGATAATGCGATCTTGATCCACGTATTCAAATATATGAGGAGCATCCATAAGAATTCCCACTGTACCGGCTGTTGTTACTATAAAGAAAATGTAGAGCTGAAGTCTATCAATCACCATAGCTACATATTTCCAATCTTCACGTGTCTGAAAAATAAAATGTTATTAAAAGTTGTAATATTTGCTTACAGAATTTAACAGAAATGAAATAATAATATCAATTAAACATATAAAATAAATGGTAGGTCCATTTGTTATACGTATCTACCTGAATGTAGAGATCTTCATTTCGTAAGTGTTCTGCAATGAACTCCACAGCCTGTGTAGCTTTGGCTGCCTCGGGAGAAAGGAGAAGGGAATCTGAGCTCTCCGATTCCCGTCTATCTTCCAGTCCAAGCCCCGCGAGATCTGCTACTTCACCTCCGGCCGCGCGGCTTATTTTACAATTCGGATGATGTAGGTTCGAGAGTTCCATTGCTTCCATAGCTTCCATTTTGCTTTGTTCCATACCGATGGAGCTGTTGAGTGAGTACATTTAGTTCATTTTGAAACAGAAAAATAACAAAAATGTTGTGATAATTTGCTGATTACCTGATATTAGGTTTTGGTAGATCATGCGGAGCGGCTGCGTGGGGTGGAGCGCCCATCCCCGGCATTTCCATCATCCAACGCAAACGAGTCTTTCTAGGACGCCGCATCAACAGTAACGTAGGCAGGTAGTGAAGAAATACACTTCGGATCCAAAGTGGCATTCTGAAACAAACATAGAACAATTGTAAAATAACTCTTACGGCCAAGTAACCAACAAAGGACTATTGGGACATTTTTTGGTTGAAATTAATAAAAGCAACTATGTTACTAATTATAACAGGTAATAACCTATGTGTTCTGGGGCCTCGGAAATTCCAGTTAATGATGATAACAGTGACAAGGATACTGACAGTGTTCATAATAAATGTAAACAGTAGATATTTAGCGATGAGGGGCAGCACAAGCGAAGTTGGTGGTAAAATTTTCGACACAAGGAGCAAGAACACGACGAGTGACAGCAAAATGCTTATACCCAATGTAACCTGTAATAAAATAATCGTATTATTTAAAATAGATATTGAAATCTTTCTTTTCATGTAAATAATTAAAAGATATTAAAATAATCGCACCTTTTCTCCAGCTTCTGCAGGAAGATAGAAGACAAGAACACAAAGGAACGAGATAAGGACCGTAGGTAAGATTAGATTGACGGTGTAGAATAAGGTTTTCCTCCGTATTATAATATAGAACGTGATATCTGTTTCAGTAGGGTGATTTCCTTCGTAGATGTTCAGATAAGCCGGTACTTCGATGATGTCCCATGTGCCAGATTTCCAATAGTCGGAAAGATCCACAAAATTTTTATTATTGTACAGAGCCAGTGATACTTGATCGCCATTAAATGTCCAGGAACCAAATTTCATGATGCATGTTTGCTGATCGAATGGAAAGTAGGTGACATCGATCGTACAGGAACTCTGGAAAGAAGAGAAAATGTTTAATTTTTCAGCAATAGGTATATGATTGACTAAAAGTGAATTCGATTTTGAAGTTTTCGTATCTTTACCTGATAAATAGCTGGTGGTACCCAAAGAACTTCTCCGTTTGGATAGATCAACACGTTTGATTTGTATCGCACTTCGTAATTTCCATCAGCGCTGTAGATAAAAAAGAATGATTGTAATTACCCAACCCAGGTTCGGGAACCTACAACACGTCTTGACGTCCGACCTGTGCCTGAAGTCGAAAGTTTTCGAGCAATGTGTGTTGCCAGTGATGACCTACGGTGCCGAGACGTCGTCCTTTACTGTCGGCCTACTTCATAAGCTCAAAGTCGCTCAGAGGGCAATGGAGAGAGCTACGAATACGCTCGGTATTTCTCTACGTGACAGAGTCAGAAATGATGAAATCCGTAGAAGAACGAAGTAGCTCTCAAAGTTTGCAAATTAAAGTGGCAATGGGCTGCACACATCTTTCGCAGTACTGACAACCGATGGAGAAGAAAGGTCCTCGAATGGCGACCACGTTTAGGCAAAAGGAGCACAGGCCGCCCTCCTACCAGGTGGACTGATGACCTGAAGAAGACAGCGGGAAACCGTTGGATTCAGAGGGCCCAGGACCGGGTGGAGTGGCGTCTATTAGGGGAGGCCCATGTCCAGCAGTGGACTACCAAGGGCTGAAAGGAAGGAAGGAGGGTTAGGTTATTGTAGAACCTGAGTTAGGTTATTGTGTCGGGGGTTTTTTAAATTTTTAATTCAATTTATATATCCCGAAATGTGGTTCAGTGAAAGTTCAAGATGTAAATATTTGTAAAATAGAAGTACGCCTACTCACGCTAATAGGTTACCGGTACTTACTTGTTGAAGAGCACAATGTCTGGTTTCCACACCTTGTCGGGAGGCAGGCGTAGCACCCCGATGCCGCCGTAGTCAGCCTCATCCCACATCAGCTGATAATCCATCCAAACCAGTCGGAGCCATACATTTGATTTCATAATTTGGTTCTTTTCGTTCTGCACAACAATAACACTCAATGTAATAAATTAAGATCTAAAAATACTTATTAAAACTCTATCTGTGCTTATTAAATTGGTACTCACAACATTGATCAACTGCACAAAAGCAAGTCCAAATCGCACGTCGACTTTTTGGGTCATATTTTGCACAGGGCGGATGAGCTTGTTGTATCCACGGAACAGATCCCGGACCAGCCTCTCTTCGTCTTCCGAACACCATCCTGTACAATAATTTTACTTTTTCAAATATTTTTCTGCACAATTTTCAACACTAGCTAATTGGTAGGTGATTATGTATCGTACTGTATTTAAAATGGAGCCACCTAGTGTCAAGAATCGAATTTGCTTTGCTCCAGACAATGTGTGATGCTGCGGCTATGACAGATCAATAAGGGTCAAAAGTTATTAAATTAAGATACTTATAAAGCAACTGAAGATTTTGTTATTTCTTTATGTTGTTAAGACTTTGACAGTTTTAAGTTTAATTGCCGTAGCATGAGCATTTCTCATTATATCTTTTCATTTTTAAAAGATTTTATCCGAATGCTGATGAATCTAACGAATCCTATTTTGAGTGCTAATCATTAGAGTGCCACTAATTGTAATTGTAAGAAACAATTAAACCACTCAGCCGTAAGCTATTATGCTTAGTAATGCCACTTGTTCATTGAAGTACCTGAGTATAAGACCGCGAGCAGCCCGAGAGCGAGCAAGGCAGCGCGCGACCCGGTGTTCATGGCGGCGTTGGCGGCGGCCACTGCCGCTGCCGCCTGCCGCGCTCCACGCGCCGAGCGCCGCTCCGCCCGCCCCTCGCCGCCGCGCCGCCCGCCCTGCGCATTACGATATGCGATGTATCTTATCGCAAAAACGGCACCGCTTTGCAGTGAACCGTGTTGACGAAAAATAATACATACGGAATTATATGGGGCCCCCCAATTGTTCCGAATGTGCCGATGTATACTAAATTACAGTATAGTGCGGCGTCTCGTCACAGATTGTAAAAATGTATTACAAAACTAAATGTGTAAAAAAGTGTTTTTGTTTAGGTCTGACTGTTATTGTTTAAATTCGCAATTTGCTGTACCAAATCGTAATAATGTGGCGTCGGCGTTATGCCGTGCAGTCGCTTTCGTTATCTAATGTCAAATGTCTCAGTCGCTTAAATACACGTCATTAACCTTAACTTGCCAATATTGTGCGATTTAAAAAAAGTAATTAAAATAAATTAAACCGATTTCAAAAAAGTATGAAATAAAATTTGTTACATACTTTACAAGTAGGTACTCCAAAATAATCCCAATCTTATTAAGTGACTAGTTAGCCTAAAAGTGACTTCTTCAAGTTCAACCAAACTCAAATATCTCGAACACCGTTGAATTTTGGACATAGTTTCACATGGCTTAAATGATTGATGTTGAACTTATCGACGGCCTTCGGGAATACGTCACATAACAGATCATCCTGTATTTTTCATGGGTCAAAAGTACCCAAATTTGTGATTTTTCGAAACTTAAAATATTCATATCTCTAAAAATATTAACTTTATCGTGAAAAGTCATAGGACCTTTTTTATTTGTATTTTAATAAAGAATATAAAAAAAATGTTCGGTTAAAAAATAACAATTCCTTGTAAGTGTTTAAAAATTTCGGTTTAAACAGTATGGCACGGGGTTGCCCCATAGCAACATACATTTATTTCATCAGTAGGGCAATTAGAAGAGGATCGCATAAAAAAAATTGAGGTGGATAGTTTTCGGTACTCATGCGCCGATTCCTCCTGTACATGCAGTGTCGCCACAACAGTATACAAACATCAAATAAGATAGAAGTATCAATATTGCATTACATTTAAATGTCTATTCTCACACACACCACTACAAAATAAACTCAAGAACTATATTAGTTCACTTTACTCTAATAAACTTATTTAAAGTTAGTCAGTATTAAAAGTAGGTATAATACTGTGGAAGCAAATGTGATTAATAAAATAATCAGTAGAGTAAATTCGTTAATTTTTTTTTATTCGTACCTTACAAAATGTCTCATTATAAATAAACTTAGCAAACAAGGTAGGTATAAAGTACTTAAATTGATTAATTTTATGAACAATAAAATAAATATCTCCTAACAATATCTAGTATTATTTATATAACTTTTTAATTTGTAAATTATGAAATGTAATTTACTCGGTGAACAAAATATTGACTTTTAAAAATGAATTTAAATTGGCCACAAAAGTAACAATTTTGTCCTTAATCACATTACTTAACTAGGTCCAAAACGTATTTTTCTTTTGGTATTATTGACAACCCGACATAATAGCCATAATCCGATATTATGGCTTTGACAGACCAAAGAAGAGAGTGATTTAAAATGACAGAATTTATTTACCCGCGAATTTAATTTACTCGTCAAAAACAATCCAGTGTTTATGAAAGACAAAATTAGCTAAATAAATATTTAAGTCTGTTAGGTACTATGCAGACGCTAAGATTATAATGTTAAAATATAAACTTATGACATAAATTATAGTATATAGGTCGTATCATGCTTTTATACCGAACACAGCCATTGTAATATCCTATATTTTAAAATTTTACTAAGTGTTAACTACTTGCCCCCGATAGGACATCCATTACAACTAATGCTTTTTATTCCAATTTTTTTTAATTTAGTGCTAAATTATGTTTGTAATAATATGAATCATTTAATTTTTTTTAAATAATCAAATGTACAGTGCAGGTATGTTTATCTTACACGAATGATATTTTTGCTATCTTTCAAGATGGTATTTCAAGAAAATGTATAGAAAGAAATTTGCTTTTTTGTCGTTATATAATTAGTAACTTATAATTATATATATAATATCTTATCTCATATATAAAATTCTCATGTCACAGTTTTAGTTACCATACTCCTCCAAAACGGGTTGATCGATTTTTTTGAAATGTTCATGCATATTCAGTAGATCTAAGAATCGGCTACTGTCTATTTTTCATACCCCTAAGTGATAAGGGTTGTCCACTTGAATAATGTGGCATCAAAAAATACATACAACCCTAAATTTTCACCCTTCTATCACCAACCCCTATTTTTTGATAGTCGATTTTTAACGCTCGATAATGGCAAAACAACGCAAGCGGGGTCAGCTAGTATTACATAATATAATTAGTATCTTAGTTGCTTTGTAGGTTTAATAATTGTTTGGAAGACTTCTGTATATTTTTATTTTCCTCTATAAATTTCGATAATGCGATCTTGATCCACGTGTTCAAATATATGAGGAGCATCCATAAGAATTCCCACTGTACCGGCTGTTGTTACTATAAAGAAAATGTAGAGCTGAAGTCTATCAATCACCATAGCTACATATTTCCAATCTTCACGTGTCTGAAAAATAAAATGTTATTAAAAGTTGTAATATTTGCTTACAGAATTTAATAAAAATAAAATAAAAATATCAATTAAACATATAAAATTAAATGGTAGGTCTATTGTTCTACGCAGCTACCTGAATGTAGAGATCTTCATTTCGTAAGTGTTCTGCAATGAACTCCACAGCCTGTGTAGCTTTGGCTGCCTCGGGAGAAAGGAGAAGGGAATCTGAGCTCTCCGATTCCCGTCTATCTTCCAGTCCAAGCCCCGCGAGATCTGCTACTTCACCTCCGGCCGCGCGGCTTATTTTACAATTCGGATGATGTAGGTTCGAGAGTTCCATTGCCTCCATAGCTTCCATTTTGCTTTGTTCCATACCGATGGAGCTGTTGAGTGAGTACATTTAGTTCATTTTGGAGTAGAAAAATTATAAAAATGTTGTGATAATTTGCTGATTACCTGATATTAGGTTTTGGTAGATCATGCGGAGCGGCTGCGTGGGGTGGAGCGCCCATCCCCGGCATTTCCATCATCCAACGCAAACGAGTCTTTCTAGGACGCCGCATCAACAGTAACGTAGGCAGGTAGTGCAGAAATACACTTCGGATCCAAAGTGGCATTCTGAAACAAACATTGAACAATTGTAAAATATTCCTCGGCCAAGTAATCAACAAAGGACATTATTGGACATAGTATTGGGACATTTTTTTTATTATATTTATTACCTATGTGTTCTAGGGCCTCGGAAATTCCAGTTAATGATGATAACAGTGACAAGGATACTGACAGTGTTCATAATAAATGTAAACAGTAGATATTTAGCGATGAGGGGCAGCACAAGCGAAGTTGGTGGTAAAATTTTCGACACAAGGAGCAAGAACACGACGAGTGACAGCAAAATGCTTATACCCAATGTAACCTGTAATAAAATAATCGTATTATTTAAAATAGATATTGAAATCTTTCTTTTCATGTAAATAATTAAAAGATATTAAAATAATCGCACCTTTTCTCCAGCTTCTGCAGGAAGATAGAAGACAAGAACACAAAGGAACGAGATAAGGACCGTGGGTAAGATTAAATTGACGGTGTAGAATAAGGTTTTCCTCCGTATTATAATATAGAATGTGATATCTGTTTCAGTAGGGTGATTTCCTTCGTAGATGTTCAGATAAGCCGGTACTTCGATGATGTCCCATGTGCCAGATTTCCAATAGTCGGAAAGATCCACAAAATTTTTATTATTGTACAGAGCCAGTGATACTTGATCGCCATTAAATGTCCAGGAACCAAATTTCATGATGCAGGTTTGTTGATCGAATGGAAAGTAGGTGACATCGATCGTACAGGAACTCTGGAAAGAAGAGAAAATGTTTAATTTTATATATATATGTATAATATATATACTTATATAATTATGTATATATAATTTCTTGGTAAAAAAATGTTGCCTGGCAACCAAATGTAATTTCGGGGATCCAGAATCTGAAGTTCTTTATTAATTTCCGGCGTAAAGTGTATTTTAAATTTTAGGTATCAATAATAATAATCAATATTTTTTTTATTTTTAGTTATTAATATATGTAGAGGTATCTTTTGTTATTTTGTTGTAATTAGTCAGACGTTTCTTTGATAGTTGTAGCAGAATTCAGAATCAACACTTATTTAATTCATACTAGCGTATCTACTATATTTATTTATTTTGCCAAATAAATACATACAAAATTTATATCTGGATTGTGATTTGGAATCCATTTTTCTTTGCTCTTGCCTAAACGAAGCCGCGTGCAAAAGCTAGTTCAACAATAAATGCTTGACTAAATTATGTGAAATAATATTCCATTTTGAAATTTTCATATTTTCACCTGATAAATAGCTGGCGGTATCCAAAGAACTTCTCCGTTTGGATAGATCAACACGTTTGATTTGTATCGCACTTCGTAATTCCCATCAGCGCTGTAGATAAAAAAGGATCATTATAATTACCTAAAAGTTATAGTTTCGAACTCATTAGATTAACTTATTCTTCGTTTTGTATCTATTCTTTTAAGTTATGCGCCGTAGAAAAGGAACCTAACGTTGTAGATTTTGACTTTTATCCCGAAATGTGGTTCAGTGAAAGTTCAAGATGTAAATATTTGTAAAATAGAAGTACGCCTACTCACGCTAGTAGGTTACCCGTACTTACTTGTTGAAGAGCACAATGTCTGGTTTCCACACCTTGTCGGGAGGCAGGCGTAGCACCCCGATGCCGCCGTAGTCAGCCTCATCCCACATCAGCTGATAATCCATCCAAACCAGTCGGAGCCATACATTTGATTTCATAATTTGGTTCTTTTCGTTCTGCAAAACAATAACACTCAATGTAATAAATTAAGATCTAAAAATATTTATAAAAACTCTATCAGTGCTTATTAAATTGGTACTCACAACATTGATCAACTGCACAAAAGCAAGTCCAAATCGCACGTCGACTTTTTGGGTCATATTTTGCACAGGGCGGATGAGCTTGTTGTATCCACGGAACAGATCCCGGACCAGCCTCTCTTCGTCTTCCGAACACCATCCTGTACAATAATTTTACTTTTTCAAATATTTTTCTGCACAATTTTCAACACTAGCTAATTGGTAGGTTATTTATCGTACTGTATTCAAAATATTAATTTTAATAACTTATTGTAAAATGGAGCCACCTAGTGTCAAGAATCGAATTTGCTTTGCTCCAGACACTGTGTGATGCTGCGGCTATGACAGATCAATAAGGGTCAAAGTTATTAAATTAAGATACTTATAAAGCAACTGAAGAATTTGTTGTTTTTTTATGTTGTTAAGACTTTGACAGTTTTAAGTTTAATTGCCGCAGCATGAGCATTTCTCAGTATATCTTTTCATTTTTATAAGATTTTATCCGAATGCTGATGAATCTAAAGAATCTTATTTTGAGTTCTAATCATTAAAATGCCACGAATAGTAAATGTAAGAAACAATTAAACCACTCAGCCGTAAGCGATAAATTGTTTAGTAATGCCACTTGTTCATTGAAGTACCTGAATATAAGACCGCAAGCAGCCCGAGTGCGAGCAAGGCAGCGCGCGACCCGGTCATGGCGGCGTTGGCGGCGGCCACTGCCGCTGCCGCCTGCCGCGCTCCACGCGCCGAGCGCCGCTCCGCCCGCCCCGCAACGCCGCGCCGCCCGCCCCACGACCACGCCGCGCCGCCGCCCTGCGCTTCGTCTTAAGATGAGGCCACAACATTGCGATGCGATGTATAGCAAAAACGGCACCGCTTTACAGTGAACCGTGCTGACGACAAATAATACATCGCATACGGAATTATACGAGGAAGCTATTGTCCGTACTCTGAATGTACCGATCAAATGATAACATAGTGAGGCGTCTCATCGCATTTTTACGATACAGCAATACATCGAATTATTTTAATTTGCACACCTAATATTCATTGAATGGGGTCCCAGTACTTTCTTAATTTCTTTTAGTTTTTAACTTTTAGGGCTACTTCTGAGCTCGCGGCCTCCCAGTCCTCCCTTCAGCCCCGGGGTCCGTGGCATTTTGCCAGCCCTGCCTCCCTATAGTTACGCCACTGAATGTGAATATGGATAGGTCAAAATGTGTTGTAAAACCAAGTTTATAAATAAGTGTTTTTCAGGTCATAATATATTTTAACAATGCAACTCCGTACCGAATCGTAGAGATGTGGCGTCGGCCTGCACTAGCTTTCGACAGCTAATATTCCTACTCGATTAAATACACATTAACCTTAACTTGCCAATATTACTCGTTATTCAAAAAATAGGTATGAACGTGAAAAAGGTCGAAACAAAAGGAGCAGAAGAAATCCTAGATAACAAACAAGTGAATTGTAACAATCGATTAAATTTTTCATAATGATGCATATAAATATGTATATATGATACAGCTACTTAAACTCGTGCTAGGAGATTGTGTATGAAGTGTGAAGTATCTATGAATTATGTATAAAATATGAAGTAGGTACTTGATTTTTCGTTAGCTTTTAGATTTATAATCTTAGTAGGTCCAAACTTCATTTAAAAATGTAATAAAATATCTTAGCGGCGCCTTCTTTATTAGTATTTTAAAATTTTAGCTGTGTCCTTTATAATGCTTGTTACAAATTTTTCGTGCCTTAAGCCCTTGCTCACTCCAGAAGAGAGCTATGCGCATGTGCAGTTATCCCTCGGGAGAACATCGATTGTCTTCAGGCACTTAGCTCGTGCCCAAACATCAACCCAGGAATAAATAGGTCAGGTCTGTTATAACGGATTCAATTTTAGGAACATTACAGATTTTTGTGGGGTAAAATATTAATATAAATGAAACAAAGTACTCATTCGTTTATATTTAATAAACAAAGTGCAATTCAGAGTATTAACCCTAACAATTGAACGAATTACGGAGACAATAAATCGTCCCGTAGCCGAAGGAGGAACCGCGCTTAACCATACTATCCAATACAGAGATAGCAGTACCGTAATGATCAGGTACTAAATGCCCCGTTTCCACCTTACGGCGTGTCACACAACCGCTATTCAGTGGTTGATGAGACCTGAATGTACGAGTATAACAATAAATAAACAAAGGGACATCGGAAAACATCGGCTAATAACCGCATTCGCTCCGCAACTTCCAAAGGAGCGTCTACGATATATTTCGTAGCATCCCTCAAACAAGGAAAACATGTAGCAGGAGCCAGCGGGGGTACATTCAAACGTTTCATGTGTATCCACGCAGTTCCTAACTTTAAAATGGTTACGTTTTCGTTGTAAGAGGTTTACAATGTTTTCGGCAAATAATAAAATACAATAGAGGTTTCGAATGATTGGTGAATAGTGGTAGGATAAGTTGATATGACGCTTGAAAAATTACGCATTTTTCATAATAAATTTTATTAGACGTACTATTACTTCCATCGCATTTTAACGCACAATACCTACTATCCGCGGCACATTTAATACAACATTCGTTGAGCATTGTATTAATAGTGCCATTTACAAGCTTTTTTAGGAATGATCCCAATAAGAATAAATCAGTCCATGGAGATATTTCTTCCGTAATGATCAAGAAACAGAGCTAAATATATTGATGGACATTTGGAAATAAAAATGTCTTACAGTCAAGAGAATGATTTATATGATTATATCTTCAGTTGATATTGAAAGAGTAAAACTTTGAAAAAGCTATTTTCGTTTCAGCGTTATGAATGTATTGAAAGAAGTAAGTAGGTACAAACGTGATATCAATAATATTGTATAAGTTGTTCCGAAAGATTAAGGTATGATTTTAATAAAATAATATTTCAATTAACTACAACTTTTAACGAACGTTTTATTAAGCTATAGCCATGGATATTTACCATTTATAACAATATCGACCCGTTCACAACGAGGCATATCACAACCTGTACCAATTGAATCAACATTGTTTGTAAAGTTCTATACTACCTACTGACACAAATACATCTGAAAATAAACTTAGGGATCATAACCACGATTCACGGAATCGAATAAGAAGAAAACAAAGGGCTAACGTTTCACTGCCCAAGTCCTAAATTGTACATTGGTTTTAGATTCAAGAAAAATCTAACAAACTTTAAATTTAATATGCGACAGGTCGTATCAACGGTAAGAAGGAAGACGTTTTTGTGCTAATTTTGTTCAAACCGACCACGTTACCCGCGTGTGGCCCTCGATACTCATAGCGGCAACTATTCTAGCGTGGATCTCCTATAAGCCTGGCCGTCGGTGCTGGCGCCAGATATGTTACACTTACTGCCGACAGTGGTCATTATATAAATTCTGCCGACTGACCAAGGACAGAATATTTCTTCGGAACCACTCATCACAACTTAGGTAAAAAGTGTCATGATTTCTTACAATTCATTCATTATTTACCCATATTTGTATGCATCGAACTTAAGGGTACATTAAATTGTTCATATTTTATTATCGAGGAATATGTGCGTGAGCCGCTGTGGAGGAGGTCTCGAAAGGTAAAGGATAGGATACCTGGATAGGCAGTATTCGGTTGAGCGGATAGGGATGGCAGTCAGCGGTAACTTATCACTATATAGGGGGGCGAGGGCGACGAGGCAGGCGGCGGCAACTCCGGCGCCGCGGCGTCGACGCCCGCACCAGCTCGCACATCACAACTTAACAAGTATTTGCGGTATCACAGAACGTTACGCATGCGTAGCCGCAAGCGGGCGGGTCGCTACGACACCATAATGTGTGGCGCGGACAGAAGCACGGCTAGCGTGGCAATGATTGTGAACAGGGTAAAGATAATAAGGCACAGTCTGTCCACGACCATGGCGGCGAATTTCCAGTCGCGCGAAATGTCCGCATCTTCGTCATCTTTACGCATCTGTAACAAAACGATACATGAAAAATAGTAGGTATATACTACAGTATCAATCTTAGTTTTATTTGCTGTTTCATTTAATTGATTAAATAACAATACTTGATCTGTGATGACTCGGATCTCCTTAAGAATGAGCGAGAGCTCGTAGTCCACACCAAAGCAGCTGTGAGCGGCCAAGCCCGCGCCGTTTTCTTCGCCGCTCCTGCAACAAACGTCACTTTGAGGCTAACTATTTAAGCACGTGCTCTAAGTCACTATAGGTGGGGTAACAGGATCGTAGGGTTCTACGGGACCAATGCTATTAATGAAGATATTTGACCCATGATCCAAAATTTAAGAAGTTCAGAGAATTACTGCGAATAAAATCGTCACGGCAATTCGAGACTGAGATGTTTGATGATAATCTAGCGATTAGGGCCAGGTTTCTGCGGAACGTTCGAGGCGGGGGAGTAGTATTGTAACCGTGCTATTTACGGCGAGTAGTGTTCGTGTAGATCGTCGAGGGACCTGTAGTATCGGCAGCAGGGTGGCTGCTGCGCATGCGCATGCCGGAAGTCATCGTCGATGTCGAGCACGTTAGCTAGTAGCGACTTAGATGATCGCTCTCGTAGCTCTAAATCCGGCGGAGGAGGCGCCCGGGCTGGTGGCGGGGTCGTGGCAGAGCCGGGCCGAGACATCCGTAGGAACCACGGCAACCAATACAAAAATACCACTCGAATCTGAAAAAGAAAAATATTGTAAATAAAACAATCAATGTGAACATTTACAGTTAGTTTTTTCGAGTTTTAACAACTTAAACAGAATTAAATCTCCATAAATTCGTTTCTGTGTCGATTTACTAATTTTAAAATTTATTGATTTTTTTAAAGGTAAACAAGTCCAGGGATATTTCTAAAGGTTATGATCAATAACAATTTTACAGCTACAAAATAAATAAAATACAAACCCAGTCGCTCATTTCATGGGTGTCTGCGTGCCGATGATGATAGTTGAGAATCAGTATAGTGGAGACTACGGACGAAGCTACCATAAACATGATGCAGTTGAAGTACGTGCCGAGGAGAGGCACCGCATCCGACGTCGCCGGCATCGTCTCAGCCACCATGTTCAAAAACACTGTTAGCGACAGCAGGATGGTTACACCTGTTGAATTACAAAAGCGGTGGATAATTTTGTACTTAATTTCTTTTAAAGTTAACTCAAGCCATAAACAACAAACAACACTCAATAACCAGCAATGAAATAAAATTTATTCAATTGTTTTATTCATTTCATATCCAACTGTGCCGAAACATCGAGACCTCAAAAACTTTGTCCTCATGAGTAGCTACGAAACGACTTCAAAAAGGATATGTATGTTTCGTATTTGAGGTTGGAAGTGGATGCGTTTATGAGTTGCAGTTACCACTTAAAGTGTACATTTACAGTAAAAACATGAGTCCATAATAATTCACTTACAATATAGGAAATGCTGAGGTGACAATACTGCATAAAGAAGTAGTGTTACATCTTAAAAAAGAAGGCAGTACCTACCTAATGATAGCTTTTCGCCGGAGTCCGGTGGTAGCGTGAATCCCAGTAGAGCCATTGAGGCGATAAGCACGCAGGGCACGATGAGATTGAAGAAGTAGTATAGCGTTTTCCGACGAATCACCACCGCGAATGTGATATCTATGTACGGCTCTGGGCAACAGTTGTAGTAGATCTCGTTGCGTTTGCCCGGCACCCCTGTCAAAATGTGAACTAAGTTATTTTGTATTCATAAATCAGCAAAAAAGATTTTATGATATTGTTATCCTTACGGTTTGTGACCTTTTAATGGCGTATTAGGGGTAGTACGGTCTACTCACAATGTTAGAAGGCTTTAATTCTTAATTTACGGTTTCTGGTTTACTATGCTTCGGTTGTCTTCAGTCTGCACCTTTCAGAAAATTATAAAGAATTCTCAGCCTGCGTCCCTGTATAAAGTTCTGAAAAGCTTCATACCAATATATCTTAAATCAACGATGTTTTGTTTAGCCGTTTAAGCAGGTGACATTTTAATTTCGTAAAACGCACACTGTTTTAACGTAGAAAAGCCATAAGTGCGCGCCACTGGGAATCGAACCCGTGGTCGAAGTCCGGGAAATGTCTCGTGTAGGAAACCGAATTCTCAGAGTAATAGCCTTGGGCTATCGCTGCTATATCTAAGCTAACCTAAAAATTCTCGTTAGAAAGGGTAATAAGTTTCTATAAAACGTTTGAATTTTAAGACAGTAGGTACCTATCAGTTCCCATTCACCGTTTGTTACAAAACTGCTTATATCTCCGCCTGCTTCATCCTGTAGCTGTAGGTCCAGCTGAAAATAAATGGTTGATCCTTAACGTTTTTAAAAATAGATATCTACGATGCAAGTAATTAACATAGTAGGAGAATATTACTTGATATCCATCATAAGTCCAACTGCCAAATTTCATTTCGCATCGTTGGTCATCGAAAGGAAACCAGGTGATGTCGATCTTGCAGGTGCTTTTGAATATGCCCGGCGGTACGTAGAGGCATGACCCGTTATTTCGCACCACAACGTTGGTAGGATATGTGCTGTCAAATCCTTCGTCCGCGCTAAAAATAAGCTCACATTAGTAAACATCAACAACGTACTCCGAAATATATTTGTTAATAATTGCATTTTTAAATAAAAGCGCGGCTGACCCCACGTATATTTTTGGGGTAGTACAGTAGTCCGACTAGTTTCGAAGCTACCTGAGGTCCTTAATCTTGAAATTCTTGATCATAATA
Organism: Erynnis tages; assembly: GCA_905147235.1. NCBI lineage: Eukaryota > Metazoa > Arthropoda > Insecta > Lepidoptera > Hesperiidae > Erynnis > Erynnis tages. The sequence goes on from LR990073.1 coordinate 7,841,471, forward strand.
AGGTTAAAAGTCATTCAATTTTATCAAGTTATTCAATAACTAAAATCTCAACTAGCTAATGACATTCAGATTAATTACGAGTACCTGTTATACATGAGAACATCCGGTTTCCATAGCCTGTGCGGTGGTACTCGCAAATCCTTGACCCCGCCGAAATCCGAAGTGTTCCACCTCAAGTTCATATCATTCCATTCCTGTACACGAAACGAGTTTTACAGTTAAAGATTTAAATATAATTAATGTTGATATGTGGGTTGAGGATATGAGTTAAGTGATTTAGTGAAGCGCATCGCCCTGCGGGCGGCCGGCTTGATCACGTAAATACTTGACATAAGCGGTAACTTTATTCACATTATTTGTATTTTTAATTTAATTTATAAAATTTAATGTTTTGGTATGTTAGTGTCATAGTTTTTGTGACTACAAAGTTTTTATGACTACAAAATCTATGACAGGAGACTAGGAACTAGACGGGAGAATAGAATAGGAATTCTACTGTTTGAAAAATTATTGAAAATAGTGTTCAAAACAATCAATTGGAAATTAATTTTCTGTTCTTTAATTACCTACTTACAATTACATTTTTGTAGACATTTAGACCATTTTCTGCACATTTAATGCGATTATTAGTTTATGTCGATAGATTAATTCAGATCGTCATTCATAAAAACAATAATAGTTTGTAATTCTCAAGACTCAGGCTTTCGAAAGTTTCGATATCTATATGACGTCGAACGATGTCTAGATATTAATTCCTCGAGGCTTGTTCTCATTAGTGATTAGTGTCCGAAAATGTCAAGAGAATGATATCGTTATTTGAAATAATTGACTAATTAACATCAATCATTACGCTGTCTAGGTATTTTTTATTCGAGAATTATATTCGCGGTATGTAAAGAAGTGATTGGGTATTTAAGTGATTATAATTTATTGATTCACAACTTACCAGTTTGAGCCAGATGTTTGTAATTAAAAGCTGGTTTTTCTCATCCTGGGAAAGGAAAGTGTAATATTATTAACGATATCTGAAACATGGATGTTGTACGTTGCCAAAAATAGAGTTTAAAACTGTAAGTAATTTCGAATCACTGATACACAGACTGATGTATGATGTATGCATTTTATAGTTACTTGTGTGGTTACGTGTTACTACTCGTGATATGAAAGCATACTAGGACATTTTGTAAACATTGAAAAACTGATTGCATTTTATCTAGGCAAGAACGGTTACTTATTTAAAATATTAAAATCCAAAAACCACCGTAACGCACATCTTTCTGAATTTTTGATTTTGATTTTCTGATATTAATGATCTACGACGGCAGGCCATTTAAACTGAGGTTCTGAATCTTTTGAGTGGATGGATTATTTCTTTAGAGATTTAATAAAGATGAATATCTTTATAAGTCATGAAAACAATGCTTGCATGGAATGCATTTGTCATCTTTTGAAATTATACCTGAGTCATGACAGATAGATATCAAGATAATAATATCTCCTTGTCAGTCCTCGGGCCAACGACAACGGTTCTTAAAATTATAAGAATATTTCCTATAATATGTCACGATACATTAAAATCTATCAAAAACAAAATTATTTTCATTTTTATAAAGTAAGGACAGTTAACTTAAAGCGGTTGTAATACTCGTAAGTCGGTCTAACTAGAACGCTGAAAGTCCGATAACATACCTTTTAGGTCAAATTCGCATTGCACCTATGTCGTAATAGCGACCACAATAAAATATAGGTTTTATTACTCAATACTGCAGTATTGATATAACTGAATATTAACTGCGCTAGCGGAAATTGTAAACTTCATAATATAATATCCATTTTCTCGTGACATGAAAAACGTTGGGTGTAGGCGACTAACGGGACTTTATTAAGTTGTTTGATAAATGAAATCTCAGTTATTAAATGAAAAATAAACAAGAGAAAATTACCTTCATTTTACGGTTTATATTTAGGTAACTTTCGCTTCTCAAAGGATTTTCTAAAATTGAAAACTATTCTTTGTTAAAGTATCGGAACTACACTGTAATAGATAGACGTATGTATGTGTAACGTAAAAAGATTGTTAAAATTATTGTTTTCCGCTACAGTGATCATGTAACATCAGGTGGCCTGCGTGTCCTTTTGCTACTCAGTAACTATAAAAGAGTAAAATGTCTTACCACGTCAATGATCTGCATGAGCGTGAGGCCGAAGGAGAGTTGTAGCGGGTCGCTCTCGTTGACCACGGGCCGCTCCAGCACGTTGTAGTGGTCTAGGAGGTGATGCAGCAGCCGCTTTTCGTGGTAGCCGCATCTCGCCCCTGCGTAAATACAATACAATAAATATGCTTTAACCCACCCTTTAACAATGGCATCCTGACTTATTTAAAAATTATTTTAATGGAAATAGGAATAGACAAAACCGCCAAAATTAAATCAAATCAAAAACGGTTTATGGATTTTTCGTGCCATAAGGCAAAAAGCAAAATTTTGGTAGGCAAAAACCTGAAAGTTTAAAATGCACATAATATGGAATTTTATACATTGATAATTTAAAAAAATAATTTTATCATAAACATGTCAATATTCAATCAAAGTAAATCTGTCTAATCGTGATTAGGTATATCGAATTTTATGAATAGGTAGAGTATTAAATTATTGTATGAAAATTACGTAAAGGACGAATGCGAATTCTTAAAGGAACTAGAGTACAATTTTAAGGAAGGTCATAAAAATAATTTATCACCAGCAGCTATCGAAAATCAGAGCAATATTGGGTCAAATCTTTCCTCGACTGATTATCAGTTGCCATTTATTACGTGACGATGTATGGGCATTGTTGAAATAATATACGACATAATATTATAACCACCACTAATATGGAAACATAACCCGATACTGTTAACTTAACATATCAGATGATCAAGAATTTAATATGTGTCTATATTATTCAATATTTAAGGCTGTAAATTCAAACATAAATTATTGATCCACAGCCGCAGCCGCCAAACACAGGATATTTGGTTTAGCAGCCAAGATCTCCACTAAAATATGCTCTAAAGAGTCAGTTCATACAATGCTGTTGTCTGAATTGTTTTTGAATAAACCTTCCCGGAGTGTAGCAACAAGGTATGAAACCGAAGTAGGTAAAGCAAAAGAATACCTTGAATAAAATAACTTTTACTATTTAAACAAGACGACAATTTATTCAAACGAAGTTGCACATGAACAGAATCTTCTTGACAGTAAGTGATCTAACCACAAACGGAATACGTATGGTTGCAGATGTGTTACCCTCCCCGGGGAAGAGATAAAAGCTGCCAGTGCATTGCGGTACTTTCTGATTTTCTTATTAAAGGAATCGCGAGCACAGCGTTTGTTACTTGCGCAATCGAACGTGTATACCTACACATGTATACGTTATAGTAGCGTGTGAATGTTAGTGTGATCAACACAATTTAGGCCAGCATGGAGGGCTAAGAGTCATCCTTTTCATTATGAGTAGAGAGACCAAACCCTGCAGTAGGTCACTGATAGAGGTACGTATGTCGCAGACGTTATGTAGACTAGGTATGCCACTTGTTTTGTAAAATAACTAGTCAATGTTTTGAGTTAGTTCGAGAGTTTTTAATCATACCCGATAAGCCTTTACTTTTATGAAATTAAGGTCTGTAATTTTGACTAGCTTTGAGTGATATCTGTAATGTAAAATTTTAATGTGTATAATAATGTAATGTGATACCCTAAATACATCATACCTAAGTAATCGTTATGGGATAAATTTTAGTACGCCCTGATGAATTTAGCAGTATTTTAGTGAAATTATGAATAGACGATGCAAACAGATCGCGTATTTAAACAAATTATTAAAAATTTATTACATTAATGTACAGTAACGTAACGAGATAAATAGATAGGTAGAGGTGCAATGCGGAGTTTCTGATTTTCTTATTAAAGGAATCGCGAGCAGGTTGTTATCAACTGTAGCTTCATCGAAGGATAGTATGTATTCATCACATGTTTTGTAGAAACAGTTATTGTTTGAATTTAGTTCAAAAGCGTTTTCTCGTAGGTACCTATAATACTTTGAAACTTAATTTTCATAATATTAAAATGTAGAGCGGTTAAGCTATAGAATGTGTCAAATGTTGTTTTTAAGGTAATATTAAAATTTTAAAGATGCCTGTTTCAATATTATTAATGGTATTCTGATCGTCCTGTAAAGTCCAATTTTTATTGCTATTATGAATTGATGATTCATGATGAAATTAATGATGATGCTTTGAAATGATTTGGCATTGATATTTATATGATTACGAGTATATATGATTATTTATATGCACAAAATAATCGTCGAAACTATTGTTATAAGCACTTTATATTCCTCAATGCAACATGACATAATTATAAGTACTAGGTATTAAAAGAACACGATACATACTATAACATTGCCGAAAACAATTTTAAAAGTATTTAACAATTTAAACATAATTTAATGATGAGTGAAACTAAGATAATCTTCTTCCTGTATGTTATTTTGGTGTTTAATTATACCTAGCGAGATAGACAAGAGGCGTTTTAAGAGTCTCTTCATAACGAGGATCCTTCTCTATTGTTGTACACTCGAACAGCGCCCTCTACGAGTACGCACACATTTGATCGTTAGGCTCGTTTTATGCCTACAATGCCTTAAATCTTTCTGACTGAAGGTTTAACAAAGAATAGAATTTTGCTTTGTAACCAATCAGTGAGCAATTTGCTTTCTTATATTCTACTATATATATAATATACTTATAAAATACTTTTTTAATACATCTACCTAATTTCATCCTGCTTTTGAATCAGATTTGCAATTTAATTCTTATTAAATTAGTCTGATACCTACTCATTTAGTGTTCTTATAGTAACAATCTAATTTCATTGTAGGTTTAGATTAGGTAGGAAAGTTCCATTTAAGGTGACTTGAATTTTCGATAAATACCACGATACACCTACAATCAAATTAGATTGTTGTTACTATAGATAATAACAGCGTTTCTTTACAAATTTACGAGTATAATACTAGACTAACAAATCAAGTACAAGTTATATTAAAAGTAGTCTCAGAATGTACCTCAAAGGACCCCGATATGATGTAAACAGTGATGTCATTTTGTTTTTTCTTTCTTTTCAAATCATGCTACAATTTAGTTTTTGGCTTTTTAATTAATTTTCTGTCATAAACACCGACATAAGATTTTCTTTAAAAAAAGAAATGATGTAAAAATGTATTGTTACTACATTAGAAATGTATTCTAAAGGAAGACTAATCAATCAAAAACACCGTAAGGCATTTGCTACAAATTAATGATATGGCTCTAAAACTACGAAAATTATATGCAATACATAACTTTACTTTAACATGGGATCCAGTTCTAGTCTTTGACTGTCAAATCTGGTCCTAAATTATAATATTTGTTCATCAAGTTTCAAATGAATGATCATTAGGTACAGGACAGGACTTATAGGTTATGGTTATTTACATGTAAGGAAGCATGAGAGAATGTCATGGAGAATGGTTTCATGAGGATGTATGCGAATCGTCGGGCGGCTATGAGCGGCTAAGGGCGACTAAGGGCGGCTTACCCCTCGGCCACATGAGGACCAGCAGCCAGAGCAAGCCCGCGGGCGCCGCCAGCAGCGAGCGGCGCGCCCGGCCGGCCATGTCAGCGCCGCGAGCCCGCGCCGCGCGCCGCCGCCGCGCCGCCGCGCCGCGCCATCACCCGCCCGACCCGACACCCGTGACACCGGCCCCCGCCTCCCTACGCCGCACTCCCGCCCCTTTATTCGAATCCGTCGAATACGATCAGCTTAAAATTTAATTTTTTTATGGTTTTCATATATCAAATCTTCTTCACGACCGCTCGCCGACGGCCACGCGTGCCGTCCGATCCTCGAGCATCGCCGACTGCGCCGTCGCTGGGTCCGTTCGGTTACGTTCTGGTTTTCAGCATTGTTGTTCAGCGGAGTGCGGCCGACCGTGGGGCAGCGGAGCCGCCGGTGTGCGGACTGGCGGAGGCGCCGCGGACGCGCAGCCGCACCAACGCGCCGCCGCCGCCGCCCATTCAAGCGCCGCGCGCCGCGCGCCTCTCCCTGCCTGCACCGCACCGCTTCACATGCCGACGCATCACACCCTTCGTTTTCGCTCGCACCGATTCGCACCACGCGCACCACTCGTACTGCTAATTACTCTAATTTTTAGGGCTTCTCATTTCTTATGTGGGTCTTTCGGTCGGTAGGTCACAGTGATCTTGAAAAACCTATATAAATTTAAAATAAATGTAAAATCAATTCTAACTATTTTGTACGAATTCTTTATTTTACTTTTTCAGAAACATGCAGCCTTATGGAAGTGATCATAATCCTATAATTTAGAAAATTTGCAGCTCTATATGCAGCACCTATAGGTACCAACGATATCTCGTATCTGACTACAACATTGGTTGATGATTCAGGCCACAAGAGAAGTAGGCATCTTATGGTAAAGTTAGAAGAGTAACATAAAGAGATTACACATTGTTGGGAAAAGTAGAAACACAATAAAATTGTACATTGCATTTAATTAACGTATCGTATATCGTGCTAAGGAAACAATTCATCTCTTTTTTCATTCAAGTCTCTGTTCTAAGTTAGGTAAGAGTTTAATCAGGTCAAGAATCGGGATCAAATTTTCGAATAGCAGCAATTCCAATATCAATTGTTGAATTTTGTGGCGGAGTAGAGCGGAGGCTGCGGGGTTGCGACGCGACTCGACGCGGGGATGCTGCCGGCTCGCGATCAATGAGGACCACTCCCCCCGGCGCCTCCGTCGGCCATGCACCCCGCCGCCCACTCTCGCCCACGTCTCCCCACACTGCAACCTATCCGACCACCATAAATAAGGCATGCTCGATCCAGTTGCTTTGTATCGATACTTTGGATCGTAATCGATCCGCTCCGTTGGATACGATCCAGTGGGTCGATCCAGTATTGAATTAATTATTTAGAAAATAACATTTTTTGGAGGAGTAATCGCAAAATTTCATTCTGTTTACAAATTTTAAAAGCACGATATATCAAGAAGAGACAAATGTATCTTACGAATATAAATCTAATCGTAATCTATCATGGACAACTATGTATGTAATCGAAAAGTTGGAGGTACCAACATACAATAAAAAAAACGATACCAACACTTGTTTTATTGATGTTAACAGAATCAAATGCTAGAGAAGCCTCTACAATATATTTGATTCCATTTGCTCATGCTGTAGGAGTGATCTTTTGCATTTTGATATTAATAACTAAGGTTAATTCAATGAGATTTCATGGATCCATGCATTTGTATCGATCCACCGGCGGATCGTATATTGATGTATCGATACAAAAATCTAATGGATTCAGTGCCATTGTATCAAGCCAGTTAAGTATCGATACGGATCGAGCGTCCCTACCACAAATCATCGACTCCACCGTCGCACATTGACTTTCAAAATATGTATCAGCTGACAAGTAGAAGACACATTTTCGTCCTATATGACCCGATGTTTGCAAAAGCAAAACGCGTAGCTTTTAAAATACTGATATTATTATTAATAGAAGCTGTTTAGTTAACTTTATTTGTTGGTTTTATAGACGTATGGGTATTTAGATTTGAGGACTGCACTGCTGTAAGGCGGTAAGAGCACGTGACGATATGGTACTAATGCTAGCTTCCCCCTTCATCTAATTTGAAGCATTATCTGCGGAGCCGTGATATTACAGCATGGGTGGATGATATTAATAATACATAGTAGGTACCTCCTGTTAGTATAATGAAATACTTATTTCGAAAGTATCTAGATACATTTCGTGATTACTATATCTGATGTCTTCGTTCTAGCAATATTTTTGAGGGGTAAGATGGCCGCCCCAAAACTGATCTTATGATCGATCGATCGCAAGATATATAGAAAGTGCTATTTTAAGGCGAGTTAAGAGGGTGGCGATAAGATCCTTGGGTGAGACACAGTTACAAAATTAAATTTTACCAACGAAATCTAGACACCCACTCACATTCATTCAACAAAGAGTTTGCTTTGTCATTTCATTTAATAATACACTAATAAAAACCCGTAAATATAACCGTTCAAATATAACCGTTCCATTTCATTCTTTTTTCAAATTACCTCTTTCACCCTATGTATACTTACGGTGGGCATTTTGTGATTGCAGTGCAAGCCCGCTAGCCTGAATAAGCAGATTTAGGGTAATTAGCCATTCATCCTTTCTGCTACATTTAGCGTTTCTGCTACCATTAGGTTGCGATAACAGTGAACGAGGTTAGGTCTAAGTATGTTACTTACATCTATTGAAATACCAATCTTTAAAAAACTTTGGAGAGTCAATGTACAGGTCGTAGAAGCTCTCGTTATCCTCCTATGAAGATTCTCTGGGCGGATTAAGTACATCCAAAACGAATCAACTCAAATCAAAGTCTTTTATTTATTGTCAGGTACAAGTTGTGTACCTACACTAAATGAACGTCATACATCATAGAATAATTATTATAAAATTTATCTTAAATCCGCTTTCTTTGGCTTTGACTTTATAAAAATTAAAAAAACGTTGAAGTTAAAATAAATAACGCAGGGTTTTGGATGAAATAGACAGTAAAAGGCTTGTAACTTAATACATAAAGTAATCCCTACCGCAGTCGATTCAAGTCAAGTTGGATTAAACTAACGGCTAATATAAATTTACTGCGATAACTAGCAAGTTCGATCCAAAGTTATTTCCCAGATCAAATTCCGTTATGCTATACGCAAACTTGTAAGTTTCTTGAACATAATTTGTTTGTTCAGAATTTATAACATATGTGAGCTATAGCTTCAACAGTCAGCTAGGTCTAGCATTTATAGCTATACCTATCATCATTATCAATTAGTACTACCTATAACTTAATTATTATTAATCATTCCTATCATGGTTACGGAGTAGAACAATGATGTACTCCTCACGATCTGGTTCCTTGCTTTATTAAGCGCCCTGCATATAGGTAATATTCGGTAAATGGCAAATGTATCCAATAAAAGCAGGTTTGCGAAACTCAGTGAAAGCTATGAAGGAGCGTGCTGTTGAATGGCGCAAAGAACAAAAGAGGTTCATTTACTAGAAACTAAGCGATATAAAGAACGCCCTATAAGTGAAATGTCAAAGTAAAGGTTAAATGTTATAGTGTCACAAGTAGAGCCGTGCCGCAACGCAAAGGTGTAATGCACCTTATACTATTTGGAAGTACAACCTACTCGGAAGGGGTGGGCTATTTGTATTCGCGCGTAACGTAGAATTAATGTTGAGATTAAACTAGATTAATTTAGAAAAAATCTTATTAACAAATTATATCAAAGACACGTTATTACGTACTTTCTGTAGTTTAAAGACTATTTTAGAAAAAAAATTTCATAGGCTATCCTCGACTAGTACTCACGAACTATATTAATTTTTGCCCCGGTTCAGATATAATCGGCGAGTGTCTATGGTAGCCGTGGTTGCTTATCTGCTGCAATGATATTCATTATCAGATGGCCTGCACGCTACTAATTCTGCATTTATTATAATTAAAAAAGAAATAATAGATTGGGTTCACAAAGGATTTTCTTCACAATGTGAGCTTTTGACGTGCAATCACTAAGTATAAAAAAAATCATAGCTTACGCAAAAGAAAGGCGTATGCTTTTAACATGTCTACAACTAACGTTGACAGTTGTATGGGTCAACCGTGAACATAAAAAAATCGTTTGGCATAGCGCCACATTGAGTACATCTGCACAAGGAGGCTTCGGTTCAGTGATTTAATCGTATTTCAAGAAACACTGTGATAGAGTCCAATTTTGTAATGAGAAAAGAGCTAAAAAGCTCTATAAGATTCAAAAAGATAAAAATGTATCTAATAATTCACCGGGAGGGGGGGGGGGGGGGGGGTGCTGCCTGATATTAAGTGTCACTACAACCTGCATGGAAAGCCATATCCAACACCTTAAAAGCGAATTGTTATTGTAATTTGCCTGTCCCGTAAAAGAACTTCCTCAATTGTAACACACCCTTACGAATATGCTGAGCTCTTCTTTTAGGCCAGTCGAATTAGATTAAAAACGGGATTGACAACGAAAAAATTATAAGTAGCAATTTTCCTCCGGAAACCTTTAGGAAATGGCACTGGCAGTCTACGTTGCGAGTTTCGGGATTCTCACCCTGTTGCGTCATCTGAATTGAATTGAAGGGTGCATTTTTGTTTGTTGAAGAAGTCGTTCAATTTTAATCTTAGACGAAAAATGATCACTACAATTATTAATTATAGTTGTTTGGAATTAAGTTTCCTACAATTTCCCTAAAAACCCAGAGCGTACATGATAATTATAACCGAATTTTTTCGTCATAAAGAAAGATGTAATTGTCATTGAAAGTTTTTTTCACAAGATTCGCGACAGGGCGTGTTCTATTAACATGGTAAACTGTTTGATTGTCATCGAATTCGATTTGATATATAGTGCCTAAGTACTCTTTAAATGTCATCGGACGCTCATTGGGTGATTGGAAAACATATATTATGTCAATGCAAATTATTCGTCCGCTAGTGCTTATCTGCTATAATATAACAGCATCATGAAATGTCTACCAGGCCTTCTACTGTTTTGCAGCTCCTGGACCTAGACAACGAGGATCCAAGGTCAGTAGGTTAGTATTAGTAGGTAGGTAGGTATTTCTACAAAATGTGTTGATTTTCCTCAAAAATTGTTAGTTGGCTGACTCACAATTCGAAAGGTAATGTGTGCTAAAAATACGTCAAAAACCCAATAACTGGCAAAGAAAATACATTTTTCCAGGGTTTTTCTATATATTTTCATTACTTATAATTACGAGAGAACTTGTCGGTGAATCTCAAAAAATTATTTAAAATGTAGGAGGTCATAATATTATGAGAACCTGCCGCTTTCACATTGTTATCCTATTGTTTATGACAATGGAACGAGTAAGACTTAAAATTTAATTACAGCTGGTTATGAAACTGTATTCTAGCTTTTCACCTTTCTGTGTAGGTACTGTCTGGAATTTTGTAGGTATTAGATTTGAACTCAAATAGAGATTTTTTTAATTTTTTATTTGGAATCAAATAGAGACGAAATCATATCTGAGGTTCCTCGTGCTAAGATGTTTGTTTCAAAAAAAATATCTCCGGCAACCATACCTTCCTAGCTTAAACACAACCTGGTGCTTTATGACGGCTGATGAGGCTGACGGTAACCACCCCGGCTATTTTGAGTAGTAGAGCCATACTCGTATATGGCCATATTCTACTACCTAAAAGAAAGGAAGAAAAGGAAGACAATAAAAGATCAAGAAATTTTTAGCGACAGAAGCTTCGTCCCGTAGAATGTATAATAAAGTTTAAGATAACGTTATAATGTTCGAAAACTTCTAAGCCATTAATTTAAAGTCAATCAAAATTGAAGACGTATTGAACGAAATAGGAGTAAGGGTAAAAACCATAGTTAACAAAAAACGGACTCAGAAGAGTTTATCGATATTTTATTATGTGAAGCTAAATAAATAGGCATTCGAACGATTGTTAATTTGTGGAAGTGTAAAAAAACTGTAACAATTTCCATAGTCGGTTTCGCTGTGAAGTAATCAGTGGGAATGCACTAATGGTCGGTTACAGCGAACGGCGTGTAATGCGCAATTTGCAGGCGGCCATTGAGTGGTCACGCGACGCGGCCACCGCGGTCTGCAGTGGCCAACATACGGATTTTAGGTTGTATTTAAAAAAACACTAAAAATATGATAAATGTACGGAAGTGGCGAAATCGATTTTTTTTTGAGAACGGCGCGGCTTACATAGAAATATCACCTCGAACACCTACCTGTATCAGTCCCGAGAGAAACATTAAAAAATATAACGGAGAAGAAAAGCATTCTATGGACGACTGGACGTATAGCTTTTCATAAAATAAATAAAAAAGTCCTGTTTGAAGTACGACGTGGTTGCGTTGGTCATGAGGACTGGGATAGTCGCTTAAAATCACTTGTCAGTAAGTAACCCATTAATGTCCCACTACAGGGACGGGTCTCCTCTCACAATGAGAAGGATGTAGGCCTTAGTACACCACGCTGGCCTAGTGCGGGTTGGTGGACTTCACATGCCATTGAGGACTTTTTTTTTCTGAACTCAGGCATGAAGGTTTCCTCACTGGGATTCGAACCTGGACCCCTCGATTCGAGGTCGAATTCTAAGCCACTGGACTATCACCGCTACTAAAATCACTTAACATAGAGTAAATCTGAGATGTAAATGGTTGATCCCAGCCCCTTTCCTCAACAGAAATACTAGAATTGGTTGTTTACGGTGGATAATGAGCACCTTACCCGGTGAGCCTGTACTGTAATGTAAGCTTGTTTGTTTGGTCTTTCTTTATAGAAAAACTCTGGATATTTCGAGGTCGCATTTTCATCGCCATCCGTATGGCGTAGATATGCATGCACAGCGAAATAAAAGAGTTAAGCCATTTTCATCTGGCGGGAGAACTGTAATTTTTTTATGTGGAAAACTTTGTCATGAACAATGACTTACATGTCTATTTTAATTATAAAAATGAAATGTTGAAAGACTACTCCTCGTATGGAAAAATACCAATAACATAGAAGTAAAGGTAATGAAGATACATCGTTAAAACAATGAGGAATTATTTTTACTAAGTGGATTACTAATAACTACAAGCACTAAAACAAAATTACTGAGGAACCCTACGGAAAATTCATAGATAGTCATTGTTTCATAGAATCAACTGCGTAAAAGCATTGAATGCTAACCATTTTACTTTGGCCGTAATTGAATTTACGATGTGTAATTGTGTAGGTAAGTATAGTAAAATATTCTCAACAACTCATTGTTTATTTTCCTATTAAAGTTTTATAATTATAAGTTATTGAATAGTCAAAGGCAATACGTAATGCTCTCACATTAAAATAAACCTAAAATTATTAAATTACAATGGTTACTATTCCATGTTTTTTTCACAATGTTTATGTAAAACGTAAAGACGTTATTCTTTGTTAGGGTGACCATTTGACCAAGGCAATTATTTAGAAAAACGTAACTGTTCTGTTATTTTATGTGGTTCCTTTTGCGGACCGTACTATTTTTGTTTTCACCCACGCCTAAATGGGCAACCGTACTTAATATAAACATGTCTTGTAAGAACACAGCCTTTTGCACAATCTATGGTCTCTAGGCTAGGAAATATGGAACACATTTTGCATTGTAAAATTCTTGTACCTACGTTAACTAAAACTAAAATAAATCTTCATATTTTTATACAATAAGACCTATAGCTGATATACCTACTTATGATGGAAAACGAATCGAGTCCTTTATCAGTAGGATTATCTGGTATCATGTATCATGTATCATGTATGTACCAGAGAAACTTCAATCATTACACTACCGTACAAATGTATATTATTCATTTCTATAAAAGCCCTATTAAAATGGTGAAAGTTTGTAAAGATGGATGAATTGATGTTTGTGACTCTTTCACGCAAACGGCTAAACAGATTTGAATGAAATTTGTTATAGTAATACATATTACGTCTGGATTAACATGTATAATTTTTATCCATTTCTGGATTTTTATAATAATTATTTAAGATAATTTTTATCAAGTTCTAATGGACGGAGCCGCAGGCCAAATCTATTTTATTATTAGATCGCTTTGATTGCAATTAGAACCTACATTTCTAAATGTTTAAGAATGGTAGTTATACTTAACATAAATAGTAAGGAACATTTCTACGCTGATTACATATTGATGACGTTATGCGAAATATCGGTTTGTCGACTGATAAAAGTCCCACTTAAAGCACGTTACGTTAAACGTTATTAACTAATAAGTACATTACATGCACTATCTATAATAAATTATAATAATTAATAATTTAATAAATATGTATTATTTATAATGTGGGGTGCAAATACACTGAAATAAACCTAAATATTACACAAGTATTTTTGACTACCCTTTTCGTTGCTATCTTTAAATATTTTACTTTTATCTTCTTTGGACAACTGCGAGATTGTGTGATAAAGGCATCATTATGAAGTACCCATACTTTTAGATGAGTATCGACCTTTAACCTCTATTCTTGTAATTTAATAAACAATATTTGACGTTCGTGACCAGCCATACAATATCGGAATATCGCGGTGCTTATCTGATTTGATGGTACGTTGTTGCCAGACGAGAGAGTTTTCAATGATAGGAACCTACTTAGGTACTTATTATTAAAAAAGACAAAGGGGTACGGTTATACATTTTGTTGGGTAACAATTGCGACTGCAATTAGCTTTTCTTTTACTTATGTCAACACAAACTTTATTTCGTTTGTACTTTAGGTGAAACGGAAGAAAAATAAAATGGAAGAATTGTTTAGCCCCACCTATAGGTACTACACTAATGCATGCAGCTCATACACTTCCTAAAAGACGTTTTAGATCCTTCCGTCGTTTGAAAGCTTGACTAACTTATATCAGCCGTAATATTGAATCGGGTCGAACATTAAATCGGGTTTGATATCGAATGATCAAACCAAAATATCTTCGTATGACGTATAGTTAAAGTTATAGTTTTATAAACTAAAACACATTCAAGAGATTGAACTCCTGGAGAATTTAAATAACAGATTTTTACATTAATTTCTCGCACAGTATTTAATTATTGTTGTGGGAGAGAAATAAGATGGAATATCATAAACTTTATTATATACATTTTGAATAAAATCAACAACGTCTCACACTAAAAGCGCACATTTACAATGTTTTTAACGAAACAATTAATAGACTTCAAAAAATTAAAATCACCAATTATCACAGATAATGAAATAGTATAATCGGTAAAAAGAAGGTCAAATGCATTTTGAATTCTATGTTGCCGTAAAAAATGTAACGTTTTTTTAATTTTAAGTTTTTTTTCAATTCGTAACTATGTAGGGGAGAAGTGGCACGAAGGAGCCAGGTTTTGAAGGAACCAGCTCTCCGAAACCATTGGACGCCGGTACGTCGATTTAAAGTTTATGACATTAAAAAGTAAGTATTGTACTTATTTTAAATTGTTTTTTTGGTATTTTATTGGAAATAAATATAGGTACATGAATTATATTATAAACTAAGTTTGTGCATATATTTGGCCTTGTAGATACGGAAAAACTGAGCTGAAAAAGTTTTAATATTATTGTTATATTGAAGGTTATATTTATTTAAAGAATAGGTTATGAAAGAGCCGGGTGTATAGGCCTTGAAGGAGCCGACTCTTTGTATGGTATTTCTGGTAAAAAATGAGATTTGTGATTTTGTTAATTTTTTTTATTGTTATTATTTACAAAAGGATCCACATCTAATATTTTAAGGTTGTATGATAAATTATGATTGAATAATATGTTTAATAATTGTTTATTAATAAGATTAAGGCGTTTGATAGAATGACTTCTAGGTAATGAATAATAGAAAATTATTAAAAATGTTTGTAGTTTTTTAACAAATAGTCATAGATCAATAGACATTGTTGTTTTTTAATATTGCAGTAATTTTCATTTTGCATATTTTTTGCAATTACACTTTAAAATATAAACTGGCTCCTTCACAACTTGTACTGGCTCCTTCATAACCGATAAGTTATGAAGGAGCCAGATCACACACTTTTTAAAATAGATAAATTCATTAATTTTTTTAGTATGTTTAAGGTTTTTTCGTATGAAATTACCTACCTTAATAAATAAATAATAATTTGAGAGACAAAAAATCATTATATCTTTTATTTTAAGTATATTTTTCGCTTTGTTTAGAAAACTGGCTCTTTCATGCCACTTCTCGCATACTTGCTAGAGCACCATAATATTATTATTATGTTTTAACATATTTGAGTCTAGAAAGATTCCTTGTATGGGTAGCGTACCTATAGCAAAACCCGTTTTAGTATAGGTGTAATTAGGTGAACGTCTCTCACGCCCGATATGGCAGTGCTGACGATTTTCATTAACCTCAAATGAGAAAAATGTAGTTTTCTCCAAAATGGACGATCCATCTATAGGAGCGTGGTAAAGTATTTGCAATCTTTTTACGTTCATACTAATGCCATAAGCATATTCTGTACATACCTACATATAAGTTAGTACATTATGTTTTCTTGTAATCGAGATTCATATTATCTTAATAATTTTTTTTCGCATATCATTAAAGAAGTAACAAATACAAGGTAATTGATGTTCAGTACTTGATAGTATTTCAATCTAAGGACTAACATCTTCAATCTCAAAAACTTTAAACTGCCATATAGTATTCTTTAGGTTTTTTGTGGATATAAAAGCTGATAGGCTTGGTGGCTATGAAAGACTGCGCCATAAAACCAAAACATAGAGGAATCAGCTTGAAGGCACAGTATTTTAATAAAGTATTTGTAAACATGGCTGGATTCTAGCTAAAATCCTTAAAATTTCTTTTAATATAGCATATAGATTTTAGGTTTATTAAAAGTATCTTTCGAGAGAATCTTTCGAATACAGTTACGGGAAGGTAACATTTACGTTGGTTTTCTTTATACGACGTCGTTTAGCTTATATTTATCATCGGTGTGTAGGCATGATGTAATCAGGTATAGTTGGGTGGTTAATAAAATACGGTCAATAATTTAATCCCACTTATATTATAATCCTAATAATATTTTGAAGAAAATAATATTTTGAAGTGTGGTAACGTCAAGAGATTTAAAATACTCGTAAGTTACCAACCGTCGTAGAGTCCACATCACCTGATGATGCTGTTTTGGGGCGAAACACGTGTCGTGTGCTATTGGAATAAGTTGTGATGGTATATACCTACCTGGAGATAAGGGAGAGTGGTGTGTCCTTACTAAAACGAGTTCCACGTGTGCGGATTGTTGCAAAGAAATATAAATACAACTTAAATTTGTGGCTTAGCCTAAGGCCTTAGGAATTTAGCTTTCTACTGGGGAAAGAAACAAAGAAATATTTAATTGGTTCAGTCGTTCCTGACATTATACAGACATACTCCCAAACCTTATCTCAATAATAATTTAGTATAGCCGAAGTCGTCATTAGAAACTAGTCAATAAAAGTAACACAACTATTATTTAATTACGATTTAAACCACTATGACATTATCGAAATTATCATCATTAACATTCACCACGTGCATTTTAAAGAATATCATAATTATAGTAACTAAAGCTCTTCAAAAGCTACGGTTGCATTCTTAAGGCGTATCAATAACGTGTGATTGACCTGAGATCATTGATGAGATACTAGTTCGGTTTCGATTCACATAGGACGCATGTAAGTGAGAACTCACTTTATTTGCATCGTATTTATTTAATGATAGACCATTAACATTAATACATCTTACCTTATCTCGATAATATTAAGTAGGCACAATTGCCAAATATTTTACTCTTACACGTACAAAAATGAACGATTTTAGACTGAAGGTATACTACCTTCAGTCTTGGGTAGTATCCTGAATTAACGAATAGAATATTATTTTCTCTATTCTAAACTACTCGCGGAAAAAAATAGTGGCAGAAGCTAAGTTCTTTGTTAGTGTTAAAAATAGATAAGTTCTATAGCTTATCTATTTCATCCCGCGAAGGGTTGGCATGGTTACCACACACAAAGTGTAGAATCATTTCAATATAGAAAAAAGACGCTGGTAATGATAGCAAAAACAAGATATTGCTATCATCATAGGACTAACACGCATAATTATATTACTATGTGAAAGAGTAGTAAGTAGGTATAACGTAAGAGGGTCAAGTTTCCAGATGAGACATTAATATGCACATTTCACACTACTGCTTCTATGGTGTGCTATGCTTTATAACTAGTTTCTTAATTATTTCAAAACGTAGTATGAAAACTATTCTTAACTTTAGATTAAACAAAATTGCTTTGATATTAACAGAAATCGAGGGTGCATTCCAACGAATCATGCAATAGCTTCGCTAGATAAATTCTCGAAGGCTGCATTGCGAATAAATTACTTATATACCTACCTTTTAATTCATGAACGATCTTTTGAAATATTAACATTTTCAAATTTATTACAAAAATCGCTAAATATAATGTGGGGGTA
The DNA here is from genome assembly GCA_905147235.1 of Erynnis tages. Classification (NCBI taxonomy): domain Eukaryota; kingdom Metazoa; phylum Arthropoda; class Insecta; order Lepidoptera; family Hesperiidae; genus Erynnis; species Erynnis tages. The sequence continues at coordinate 7,859,660 of LR990073.1, forward strand.
GGTTGTAGGAGAGTAGGGTTGTTCAATGGAGCAATGATTTCGTATTGTAGGTATGTAGGTTCTGTTTTGAATACTGATGATCGTTTCAAAAAAATAAAATCGTTTTCACAAATTCATAAATCATTTAATCTCAGAAAGAGGCGCGTGTTCTGGGATCAGTATGTTATCTAACAGAAATATTTTGTGAATGAGCCTAACATGCAAATACAAATCCAAGCATCTGTCAGCATATTTAAATTTAGATGATGTGATTATAATAAACCGTTATATCTCTATCCATCATATTAAACAGATCTTGCTTTGACAATGATATTTCGCGTTATCATGATGACGGTGAGAGGGAGAAGTGGCGGAAAATTATAATGACGCATAACTGTAGTAGGTAGTACAGTTCTGCATTTCTTGCGTAGTTATGTATGTAATTTAAATGCACTCATTTGGTAGAGAAGCAAATATAATTTGACAAATAGCGTTTGTTTTTAGTTTTTCATTGTTGAAAGTACATTTTAAAACAGGTTGAGTTGTGTTTGGTATTTTGTTTTTTAAAGTTGTTTTGTACTTGCTTCTTTGATCTTTATTTCTCTAATAGGTAAATGAGTAGTAAACGGGCATACAGACTACTTGAAGTTATGTGGCATAAGGTCTGATAGGGTACAAATTCTGTGTTTGTGCATGCCATTGCTAATTACGAGGACTAAGATTAGAGGTTTAAAGTGTTTTCGTCAATCACACTTTCCTTGTTTGTTATAAAAAGCCTTTTAACTGAAAGTATTGACTGTACGACATTGTAGTGAAACCGGAAGAGCTTAGTTGTGTGTGCGTTTCTTCGGCTCGGGCTAACTAGGTACTACGTGAAGAATTTGTGTCGAGAACAGAGAAGCCAAATCAATAGTAAGAGTCACGGAATTACCTAATTCAATTAGGACTGTTTAGTTGGCTTCGCATAGGCCGTCCGTTAGTCATATCAGTGTTATGTCTCCAGGAAAACGAAAGTAAATTTTCGGATTCCAATTTTCTCCTCGAAAGGTACATGTGACATAGAAATGTGAAACTTTCTTCAATATCGAACACGACACGGTGTCAAGTGCGATTAGCGAACGTGGTGGCAGGGCAGCCCGGCCGGTGAGAGCGCGGCCCGGTTGCGACCGGTCGGCCCCACCGCCGGCGCGCGCGCACACGCCGCTCCGCGCCGCCGACGTCGCGACGCTCGCTCGGGCTGCACCCGCGTCTTACAGCCTCCGACGCCCCGCGCACCGACCACGTCGCTGTTTATGTTTTTTTTGGCTCGCGTCCGACCGGTGACTCCCGCGCGAAAATGTTACATCCTAAATGTTGGTGATTGAGACGTTAATGTGATCGGCACTTTGAACCGTGAATGGACTTTCCGGGAATTTTTGTACTTGCAAGACGATACTTCGAAATAAGTGTGAGTACGTTTGAGTTATTTTTGTAACGTTTCGGTTAAGCGAGAGTGTAAATAATGGGCGAGCGGGAAAGGTGTGGTGTGGATTCCCGTGTCGGGAAGCAGGCTAAGGTCGGCGAGTGCGGAGGGCGCGCCGTGTGCGTGTAACGAGATTAGGGCGGCGAGGCTGCGCTCCCGGGCGTCCCGGCCGCAGCGCCCCGCGCCGCCGCCCCCGCCCCCGCTTCGCCGCTACTCGTTTCCTATTTTCTTTTCACGCCCGCCTTGATGCTACGCTTGCCTTTAATTACTTTTGTTCAAATTTGGTACAGTCCTTCATACTCGTTTATTTTCATAACACCGAGGTTGCGGATATTAACAGTAAACTAGTTAGGGATTTAAAAACATCATTATTTATATTGTCATTGTTTTTATGTGAGACAGTCTATAATAAATTAATAATAAATTATGGTACCCTGGTTAAACTTGTTTTAAGTGGTAAAAATTATATGATTTATAAAAGTAAAATTAAAGTAGAATTAAACTTATTAATTTAAACTTATAAATTTTAATTTGTCTGAAACTACCGTAATTTTTATATAATCAATTGTTTTCTCTTATATGGTAAACAAAACGGAAGGATATGAATAAATTAGGTGTAATTCGTTTAAAATTGCCGAAACCTACATTATTTTGTTCATTACACTGTGAGTCTATAAGTAAACTGTAAAGCATGAAGTACTTAAATAAAACATAAACAAGTAAAGTACACTGATATAAAGATACAACCGCAAAGTGAGTCTTGTCTTTCGTAATTTTACTCATACCCTGTATGCAGCGTTCCACTCTACTTGTCGTAGCTCTAAGCCGTCGACAAAATGTTCTTCGAGTGGACACATTCAGGGAGCTTTACTTTATTAAATCTTTAAAAGAATAACGTGACTGCGTTTGTAGAGTATAGACAAAGCGGCAAACTGGCTTTTATTGCTATTCGAATTTCAAATGGAGCTTATTGGCACGATGGTCAGACATGGAAGGATATTAACCTCTCGAGATGTTCAACCGTGGTAAAATAATCGACTGATGTCATGCCACAGACGCCCACTCCGTCCGCAGCTTGGTATTCGGACATTTGCATTAGGCAAAGGCGATTGAAGATCTTTTTGTTGATATACTTCTTATATTATTGCTCGGACCTCGTTGTATTTGTTTATTCGTTTGTCATCGGACGTGAGATATTTGCAAAAATGATTTACATTAATCATTTTTGCTATTTGAAAAATGATTTACATTAATTTCACACGCTGATCAAATTTTAAAAATATTTTCATTACTTTTTGCAACACGGAAGTTAATAACCAATTATCGCAACGTAAGTAATTTAAAGATTGTTATAGGTTGTAAACATGAAAAGTGCATCAATGTAAAGAATACCTGAGTAAAAAATGTACTATGTGGCTATCTATTTTAAAATAAACCTGTGTTAATTTGATACTAAAAGAGGTTTCTTTTATTAAAAAATCTTTTTAATAAAAGTGGTTATTAAAAGTAGCTTAATTACAAAAAAAATATTTCATTACGGAATGTTAGAAATCAGTCAGTAAAGAAAATAAATCGACAGTTGAAGTGATCGCTCCTATTAATTAAAAGCTTTTTTATTTTTAACTTGCAATGTATGTTCGGGTTGGTATGTTTGTTCGGGTGGAATCTTGCAATTTTGAAGTAAGTAGATAATTAATTATCTTCAACCGATTGAGCTGAAATTTTGTATACACGTTTATGGCGGTCTTATTTTTAATTATTTAGTTATTTTAATGCGTTTCTACAATATGGGTATTAAATGAAAGGGTTTGTTATGAGTACCTAACTCGAAAAAATAAAAGCTTTTTTAAAAAGTTTTTAGGTTATAACTTATTTATTATTAGCAGTCAAATGTTGATTGAAATTTTTAAAATTTTCAATAATCTTGATTAATTGTTTTTTGATTAATTAGATTTGTACCGCATATGTTAATGTAAACACATTAAATAGATTCATGTGAATAGATTCATTATATCACTCGAACGAAACAGGTATGTATAATTATATTTAAATACCAGTTAAGTTTAATCTATATTATCAACATACTGACTGCACATGATTCAAACGTCCGGAAAAGAAAAACGAGTGAAATATATAAACACCAAAATATACTTTTCTGATATTCACGGAACAAGCTTTAAGCTTCTTGTGAAGGTGCGTCTGACACTCCTTGATTTAATCAGACTACAAGTCAGATTTATTTTTTATCTTTCCCGGAGCACGTCATCTTGAATGGAGTCAAAATCACTCACACTTTTTTGTGAACTTACGAATGTCCCAAATATGTATGAAATTTAAATCCATTTATTAAACACGCTTTGCGAGCTTTACCCCTATATATATATCTCTTCCTTTCTATATAATTGAACGGTAATTTCATCTACTTAGAAATGGCAATTGAACTGGAAATATTGTTTTAGTACCAACGAGCTGATGGTACTAAAACAATATTTCTAGCTAGCGACAGAAGATGGATTCATCAACTTAATATAACTTTTAACTTAATATGACTTTATTCATGAAAAATGAACTATTCTAAACTGACAACTAACAGACAATTAAAGGTCAGTTGATCGGTAATGACATACTTATATGATTTTGGAACTATAGCTACAATGTACTCGTACTGTTATTGTACACGTTTGAAATTAAAAACTTTTGTCATACCTACTTAGTTAGAAATGAAATAATAATTAAATACCTACCTATACCCTTGTCTATGCCTGCAAGTGACGGATATTATCATGTTAAGAATGGTATGACGTGTAGAGTTACCGGGCCGCTATGTAAATGTCGCATGCCGATGGAGTCACAAGTTCGAAAGCCAATACAAATAGATTGCAAAATGTTTAGAAAACAGAATATTTTACATAATAACGGACATCAAAGAGATGTAGCAATATTTTCGCAATATTCTTCTAATGAAAACAATAGCAACACAACCGCGAATAGAATTAATATGAAGTCCGACCTTGCATTCAGAGTAATTAACCAATTAGCATAACCAATTAATACGTTTTTGGTTTTAGTTCGTGTAATCACCAGTTAAACATTGTGTGTGGGTGTTCTGTTTTCAAAAAAAAAATAAACCTAATTTCCTCATTTCATCAATATTTATAGTCTCATGGAACAGTCAAGGTAAAGAAAATTAAATAACTTGAAAAGTACGTTACGTATTGTTTTGGAAACGAAGTTCCAATCCCATTAAATTATATCGAAATTGTATTTTTATGGGAGAACCTTGACCTTTAATATGCTGTTGGAGGACCTTAACTTAACTTAACTTTAATATGTTGTTAGGAAAATATGGGTAGAGATATGGAAAATTTAGTATAAAGTATAAAGACAATCAATAAAAAATAACATGATAATATAAGATTATAAAAATAACATGGATTCAATAGCTATACAATTTGGCAACATATTGGTTAAACATGGTCAGTTCTAATAAAATACATGTAATCAACTGATATAGTTTTTTTTTGGATAATTTATGCATATTTTGTATTTTCCTTATAAAGTATGTTGTTGTAAAAATTGGTTAACCTTTTTATTACTCTGTGATGTTAAGAGCAGGGCTGCATAATGCGAGTTTAGAGTAATAAATAAACAGAGCACTCAGTTGGCTGCGATCCACCGTCCAGTTCATGCCATACATTTTTACTCGTATAGTATGGAATTTGAATTTGAATTCTAAATTAAATTCGCTGCAGTATTTTCAATTTTAAACCTGTTTTACCTACTCCACGGTATTTTACAGGTTACTTGGCAGAGCCAAACGGTTCTCTAATTTGTAGCCTTGATTTTCTTTAAGGCCTCCCTCTGAAATAAAATAAGTATATTGAAAATGTCTTCTCAAACAACGAAGGCTAGGCGCTCACTATGCATATTAAACAAAAGGTTTTTCTATAAATGTTTTTGAGTAAGTTTTAATTGGTAACATACTCAACATGGATATGTATATTGGTGCAGCATGCTACAAGATCTTTTCACAATTTTCCCCGCTGTGGACAGTGGAAATTGTATTGATTGGTATCTATAAATTACAATAAATTTCGATTGAATCAAAAATGATTCTAATGCATTCATTATCATATCATGCGCTGTAAGTAGGTAAGCAGACTACTGCTTGCCACAATCTTATTATGCGTGTACCTATTACTTACATTACACGTCAAGTGAATGTAGTAAGCGGGTACTAGCCCGAACTATCGAGGATGGATAATTAGCTGTGTAGGCCAGTCGGTAAGTACACTTACCGTGCAAATCGTGTTGAATTGCACGTTACTCTTATCTATCATCAATCACGATATCATTTTTAAACTAAAATAAGTATTGTTGTATTAGAAAGAAATAACGTTTGAGCCGCCAGTTACCTGATTTTAACTTCTCTTTATAATAAACATAATTATGTACATTAGGTCTGAATTACTACTGAAGTTTTATTAGTCGTGTTAATACTCTTAAGGGCTACAATACAAGTATGCCTCTTATTTGTGCCCCTTCGTCAACTTTAAATTGTCTGACCGAATCACAAATTATGCTTTTTTTAACGGCGGCTTTTGAGAGCGGCAGTGTTTAAACTACCTACTACTTTATGCAATACAAACAATTTTTAATTAGCTTTATATAATGCGGTACCTTGATCTCTACTGCAGTGTTTACTTTAAGAGTTTGCGACCTAATTTTGAGAACTGCGAAGGTACGGTGAATTTTATTGAAAATTTCTGAACGATATTATTAATCTTATCAATATTTGGAAGAATATATTGCTTAGTACTGGTGACAGCCTAGCAGTTATTTCGAAAGAAAAGATCGTAATGAATTTTTTTTTAAAAACATGTGAAGTTGACCAACTCACATAGGCCTGCGTAGTGGGAAAAGGCCTATACTCTCTTCTCATTGTGACAGGAGAACCGCCTTTGTCACTTATGGGTTGCAGGGTTGTAATAACAATTTTTTAGAAATATTCTTTTAGTGTTATTATCATCATATTTACAGTTTTTAATTTAATTAGCAGAGATATCTTTAACATTAAAGAATTGAACAAAAAAGCGGAATTTTATCGCAATTTTAACATTGGTTTAATTGCAGTTGATATCGCTCTGGGTTCGTAAGCCTATCCATAGAAAGTTTATAAAATGCAAATAACATCTTATGTTACGCAACTTTTATAAATGTTTACTGTGTTTATTATAATCATTTAAAAAGAAAGTTTGTTAACAACGAATCTGTAGAGATGAAACAAGAAATGGTTTTTACTTAAACTTAATGTAATAAAACTGCTAAGCTTCCACTTCCAACCAAGATGAGACCAAAATTTCAGATTTTAAATAATTTTCAGATCAATTTTACCAAAAACTAAACGTGGTAACTATGGTTGTTGTCATTTTGAGTTGGCTCGATGATCCAGAGGCGCTACGGTCCCTTTCCTTTTAACCCGTTGAAAAGCTATTGTGTTTTGGTTTGGGATTTCTGGCTGTCAGAAACATTACCAACATTACCTACCAACGGTGACCATCTTAGTCACCTTGAGTGCAAAATGTATGACCTCACATAGGACTTCTATTTGAGGTTTGTTATGAATATAGGATGATACTGACTTCATTGTCATCAGTGGGGAGTAAGGCGTCGGAGGATCTGCCACAATCTCCCATACCCCTATGAAGAACCCATGTAGGGTTGTAGAGAAGATAGGCGGCGTCGATTTATACTCATATTTAATTGATGTTATGCAAAATATTGGCGATTCTCTTAATGCGATTTTAAAACGCTTCACTTAGGAGCATACCCAGAAAGCCATTAGGGATTTAATTTATTTCGCGTGCGCAAGGCAAACGAGACTCAATTTTCTCGTGCTGCTTCTGCAGTTACACTATTTAAGTGAAATTTTTTTCATAGCAATAGCATTTAGATTATTTTATTTTACTACGTTTTTGACTACTGATCTACTTAGTTCTGATAACTTTATAAAATGCGATACTCTCTTAATCCGGCAACAATATGCTCTTGGACAGATTTTTAAGTAGGTACTAGTACTAGTTTACATATTTATTACGTGATTCCAAAAATTAGGGAAAGTAAATCACTTGTCAAGTAGATGTGCACTAAGAGGAAGTTATTTAATTAATGAGCATGTAGTTTGTTGCATAATTACCCAAGGAAACAGCTTTAGTTGTTTGTATAAATAAATATAATGCAGAGAGATATTATTGCAATAGTTTTATACTTAATAAATTATATTATTTGTGTATAGGAACATATTATGTAATTTATTAATGCTTTAAAAAATATGGGCTAATACTTTAAACAATTGTATCTATTGATTAACTTATCACATTGGTCTTCATTTATCTTTTAAACTGTTTTTTATTAAAATTAACATTTCTTTGAATAGTATTATAACGGGCATAGATATTCCCGTATTTGAACTCTGACATTCGCAGAGAATCAAAACAGATAACAATAACTGTTCTCTAATAGCAGCGCATCCTCGTATCTCGCGTTAGACAGTCGTGTTCTCGAGACGTCGACAGCGAATTCCCAACGTAACTCGTGTTATTCGAAATTAAACTTCAATGAAAACAATATCCTCACATTGTCTTAAACTAACTGCAACTAAAGTTTATTTTTAGTTTAAACGATTAAAGCAAATTGCTTCAGGGAAACATTTATTTCATGTATTACGGTTGTAAAATATTGATGCCCTACGTGCCTACCTATATAGGTGTATTTAAATGACATATGTTCCGCGAAATATGCCTGCCCACGTTGCTTACCTGGTAATTTTTAAATGGTATTAAAATAACAAGGCGCTTCGCTGCACAAATGTGCCTCTGTAACTTTGACCCACTTCCTCCTGCGGTATGTGCAGTTTTTACTTATAAAACTCAGTGCCTCTTTCACTTGATGTATCAAGCTACACTTTATTGCGCTCATAGACTTCAATGAACGTTTGTAATATAACGTGTATATATTGATTTTTGAGAAATACAACGGGGAAGTCTTACAAGGAAAAATGTGGATCGTTACGTCGCTTTGTCGTAGAAATAGAACAAACAAGTCAATTTACTCACTTTCACTATACTTATTATTGAGGATTAATTAGGTATTAAATTAAAGAACTTAAATTGTTAGACGCTACAATACGTAAGCATCTATACTAACATAAAAATAATGAGATGCATGTGACAAGTTTTGAATGGAAAATTGTATAGTATCAATAAATATGACCTTCGCTTCATACTTATTGGGTTACGGTGTGAAGATTCAATTATGAGATATCACTGAACAATACCATATACGATACGGTAACGTTTCTCTCCTTTGTTTACTCGTAACAACAGACGTGTAACGAAAACACTGATTCTATGTTTGTTCTCATTTCGGTCGGAAGTACCTACGCGGGGTCACTTGCGACTTGCAATGTTTTCTTCCACGATTTTTTAAAGTACAAGTAGGTATAAGATAAACTACCATTCAGAAAAGGCGACTTGATATATTGGCAGCAGCAAAATTCTCTTAAAATCAATGTTTTTTTATCATTGACGGTTTCAGTTGCCTTTATCAAAGTATCTAGAGTCGAAATAATAAATCATATTTTTATATTTACTGTTGTAAGAACATTAAATGCATATCAAATATTACGCTCAAATCAACCGCTAGCTAGATCCGCATAATAATGTTTGAAATTTTGCAATATAAATTATCGAGTTCGTTGACCCGTCAAATTCGTGTTTACGCGAGATTGTTGTGTTCCGTGAGAATGTAGGCTCTCGGGAACAGGTCTGGACTCGGGAGTAACGGGCCGGAGCCCCAGGCGATATGTAAATGCATACGAGACGCCACGTTTTGGCCCGATAGTGCCACTAACCCACATCTCGGCTCCAATGATGCGACTGTTTGGCCTGCGCGCTCCCAAACACGCTCGTTATACTTTCATATTGATCGTCGAAAGTTTCAATGATTGTGTAGGAAGTAGGTAGTTGACTTTGGCTAATGCTCACTTTAGCTTGTTGGTAGGCGACGGCGTGGGTATAATGTTTTGACGGCAATTTCATTCCCACGACTAATCAATTTGATATTGTTAGCCTTTCTAGGGTTTGAATCTTTATTTTTATTGGGAGTGCAGATGAAAGCTTTGAGATTAAGTACATATATTAATTTTTAATTTATCTATCTCCTATGAACTTATAAGTCTTAATTTAAACTATTATAATTGAAATACTTTGAAAACATGAAAACTATAATTAGGTAATATTGTGTCTCACTTAGGTACCTAATTGAAATTTATTATCCTTCCATAGTATAGGTTTGGATATGTTAACATACAAAACTTAGTTTAAGTCATAACGGAGAGCGATGTTTTTCAACTGGGTTCATCTTAAGACGTTAAGACGTTTGACTGATCGCAACGGTGAAAGAGAGAGGCCTCGCAGTACTCGCGTGCCGTTCATCGCGCGCGCAACTCTAACCATTGCATTTTCGTTACGCAAACTTATGAATATTTTTGTTGACAGATTGCAACTGGAAAGTGGCAATAAAACCTGCACGGCTGTGCGTGACACACGGCATGGAGACAGGCGTGGCCGCAGAGGAGTTCATCACCATCGTGCCAGTAGGCGAAAGTAAGCCTGCTGTAAAGGATCCAGCATTCGTCACAGTACTTACAGTAGGCGAAGCGACCGGGGCCGCAGAGGTTGTGATATGTAGACCACGGGGCGCGCGACTTGGCCTTGGTTTAAAATTCGAAGGTGGATCAGCCGCTGCCGAGAAAGTAAGAAGGCTTCTAGTTCAATCATGCGCGGAGGACAGTCCCGCAGCAAACGCCAAGACACCTTGGGGTAAATTAATCCCCGGAGATGAAATTTTAGCCATTGACGGAGTTTCGGTTTCTGAACTGACGAGAATAGATTGCGTACGTCGACTTAAAGATTCCGACGAAACACTAACACTTCTTGTTCGACACTTTGAGTTAGAGGACACAATGAATCAAAATAACATGGAGATCACAGAAACTGTCCCGACACCAAAGCAAAACGTGGAAATCAGTAGGCCGACCACACTGCCGCCACCTGTGCCACCCAGGAAACTTGGCAAGAAAAACTCTTTTAAAGACAAACCTACGCTTCAAACCGTTGGAGAGCAAAATGCACTTATAAATATTGACGGGCATAAAAATGATAAAGACACTATTATTCCTACTATTCATAAACTATCTAGAAAATCTTCATTCGATAGCCACATTCATCGGCAAAATAAAGAAGGCATTGCATACTTTAAAAAAGGCTCTCCAGAAGAAGTAAGACGATTGGTGCGTCGGTTGTCCGATGGCAAGAGTATGCCTCCTGAAGCTGAAGTATATATTGATCTCTTATCAAATGAATGGGAACGCTGTCTTGTATTTGCAGATGCAGAGTCTGATGATACAGGTAGCTCTATTTCAACAGTTGTGGACAGGCTAGGATCTATGGCAAGTTCTGTTGAAAATAGCATACCCTCTACACCAATAATGCCACAAAAGTCTATTGACATACAAAAAGTGTTAAATTGCATAGAGAACATTGATACAAATTTGTTAAAAGATATGACCGGACCAAAGTTTTTAGAAAGGCAAATGAATTTTAATAATGAATGTAAGAAATTAGAAAAAAACTCAAATACAAACGGATTCGCAAATCATGAACCTGTCATTCAAAATAATCATTCCGATGAAGCAATCTTACAATCGAAGAAAGTGCAATCAAATGATAAAAACAATAATAATACTCTCACACAAAATAACGCACAGAAGTCTGAAATAATTGAAAACGAAGTGACTGAGAAAGTAATTACAAAGCAAGATATAGAAACCGATAAGCCTAAACCAATGCCTAGAAATACAAAAATAGAAAAAACGACAAGTGAAAAGAAACGTCGACCTATACCCATACCCGAGTCCGCCGCTCCTTCAGCACCCGAACCTTTACTTACCCCAACTAAGAAAAACTGTATTGAAACATGGTTGCAACGATCGGAAGCCGAAATGAATAACAAAGTAGATGACAAGTTTGAGGAAATGGCAATGCCAGAAATTTTGCCACGTTTAATTGATTTCTTGCCCAAGAATCAATTCAAGGAAACCACAGAACCATCAACTTGCACACGTCCTACAGCACCCCCACCTCCTCCGCCAGCAGAAGTACGAGAAGATGGTTCAGGGGCTTCATTGGACACTATCGGAGAACTCGATGAATCTACGGATGTCACTGATAACGCGTAAGTTATATTTCCTTTAACTTTGACAGCAATACTTACGTCTAATTTTCTGCTCAGTAATTCTAATGAATGAACTAAGGTCTAAGATTCCGAAGAGTTCTAAAAATAAAACTTATTTTGCTGATATAAAATAAGCTTCAAGGTTTAAGCACATTTTCTTAGAACTAAAACTTTACTCTGTGATAAGTATCAAGAAAAGAAAACTATTTCAGTTGCACACAGCAGGTTGAACTAGCCTTAGTTACCGGTTGTATGTCATGTATAACTGCAAAGAATAATATCAAACATTTTCTCAGAACCCTTTTCAAGTGTAACTGGAAATAATTTTAAATAAAGAAACCAAATGCGAAAGCCACATTAGTTCACGGCATGTTACAATCTTTCTTTTTGCTTTGACCTAAAGATAAAGCGATTAGATGTAGAGGAAATGCAATTCAGGTTTTTGCTATATAGCTATATTGAATTGCGCTGTTGCAATATCGGAGTGTATTATTGGACCGTATCTGAATGTTTTTGCATTTCAAAAATAATATCTGGCGACTGAATTTCTTTTCACCATGAGTCAGTCATCAGTGAAAGAAAGTTTATTTTCACTTTAGAAATAATCACCGTTTGCGATAGAAAATATCTGTTAGACGTAGTTAGGCATAAGTTGTTGGAAAATTAATATTCTTATTGTTCGAACAACGCTCGTGCCCTGCAATAAGTGTGTCTTTGGGTGTATCCTGTTATTATAAATAAATTTGAAACAAGGCAAAACTATAAATTCCAATAAATTACATATACTTTTTTACACAGCATTTATACAATACTTTCAAAATGCTTATAAAGCAAACACTATACTATTCGAATTATTTACAAACGTAGCGCTACAAACGCTACGTTTGCTGGACGAACGACTTCCGTTACTGTGAGAGGGTTATGCATCCCCCAGAGGCATTGTTCCTCTGCGGTTTGGCGATTACACATGGAACATTTTCTTTCTAGGACATTTCCTACTCCATTTAAAGGGGTTGTATTTATTCTGCAGGATGTTAAAAATCCAGTGATTTTAGAAAATATTTTCTAAAACCAGTCGTTCATTCCAGTCTGACTGGCTAATGTATTACTAATACACTAATTAGTCTACTGCGAGTACATAAATGTGTGAAATAAATCTTGTTTTTAAATAATCCTTTATACTCGTATCAAGCATGATACAGCAACCTGATGATGATTAGTTAACAGTTATGATTATGATGAAACTTCGATACAGGTTGATTAATAACATTTACATAAACGCTCTAATCGACGTGATTTTAATGACACGATACGCGATGCATATTATGAATCTGAGATGATTCCCGTGGAAGTGATCACGGTTGTCAAAAGAACGTTGATAAAATCCAATGGCCGTCAAGGGCGTTCGAAGTGATATGGTTACAAAGCACTGCCATTGTTTTCCCACCAAACAATACCACTTACACAGGGACGACGCGGACGACTATAAAGAAAGAAAAGAATATTTTATTCGGAACGGTGACACACATGGAAAGTTTCTGTATTTTTATGCAAACTAGCGGGCAACAATAGCGGGCGGCGCGAGGACGGGAAGCAGTACCGGCCAACTGCACCCCCGCCCTCGTAACTCTCCCTGAAATGCAACCAGCCTTGTGTGCTCCAGTGTGTGCTCTACGTACTCGTACGTCTACGTATACCAGTTGCCAGTCGCGGCGTGAGCGTAAAATATCCCGATAATGCGAGCTTTGAACGTGAACGGTATTCGTATGATAAATTTTATGAACGCGACAAGATACAAGCTTGTGGTGCATTACATAATACAAATAATGTTGATTTGAATCATTTTTGAATCAAGTTTTATTATATTTTGTTTTTGGCAATAAGGCCTACAAGTAAAGTAGGGTCATTTTCGCACCGCAGACGTAGGTGCTTTAACCTTACAACATCTTAATAATAAAACTCATATTTAATACTCTTAATTTTTTAATATCTATGCGCTGCAGTGACTACTTAACATCAGGTAACCAGCAGGTTCACTATTCCTATCCTAAAACTATAAAAAAAATCGACTTACATTTCTTTGAGTTAGAATTGGTTTTTATAAAAACACCGCGACAAAGTATAAGTTCAACGACTGGGTATAAATTCGTCATATTACGAAATTCTCAAAACTAGTTGGTTTCATAAAAACATTCATCAAACTAAAAATCGTCACGGATCCGAACGATGAAATGGAAAGTCATCCGTGTCGGCACAGCTACACTTTGCAGTCTGCTTAGCAGAAGAGTGAATATTGCAAAACAAGTACAAGTGTATATTATATCGTCTGTAAACATAATGAACTATTATTGAGATTCACGACTTTAATATGAGTCGGGGCATGCGTGTGACCCCAACTGAATAGTGTAATACAACTTACACGTCTCATTTGTAAAAGGGTAGTTAGTATCCATCAAGTCAATTGAGATACTTTTATGAGTTGTCAACAATGCAACATCTTCATAGATTTTTTTACATCTTCATAGATTAATTATTATAATTTATTAATAACATACTAACAGTTGTAAATAAAAATAACATACTTACAGTTGACCGTAGTCACTTCATAGGAAAATTTTCGTTAAATTTACTGAAACGATTTACATAGTTGATGTTTGTATCGTAATAGCACTAGCAGTTCCTCATATTAAATTTGAGATACGACATAAATTTCGTATGAATGCTCCCTGTGCCAAGAAGCACTATAAATGCAAATTTAGTTTAAAAGTTAATTACCGTCCTCTTCACAGAGAATCAGAATATATAAATTTTCATGAAGTCTGTGTGTACGTTTCTCGTAAAAGCGTACGTATTATTATCATCAATTAAAAGCTTTGCAGACGGTCGAGGCAGACCTGTATAACGAGCAGGGTTCGGGTTTCTAATTGCCAACCAGCACCGAGCACCGTGTTGCACCCACAAAGTAACTGTACCCGATACTGCAGTAATGGTTTATCAAAGTTTATTTTTTATCGATTACCTACTTTCCACAACGTTATTCGCCAATATTTATGTCAACAGTGACACCGGTCTTTTCTTATCAATGCTTCCGGATCCTCATGATGGCATTAAGAAGATGCCTGCGATGGATAAAATGTTAATGTCGGAAATCTTGATATTCTATAGGTAAGATGAGACCGTAGAAAAGACTATGATCCTTTTAATTACCCTTATTACGATGCGTGCAGGGTTGCAAGTGTAGCCTTAGTAAGTTGAAAATATTCATGAGTTGTATTCAAATTCTATACATTTTATATTTGATGCCCTTGCAGAAATTAAAGCACTGACTTGACATACATTCTTGTAGATATGCATCTACAGTCGCGTTTTCTCACAATTATGTTTGAACTTATATCAAGCTTACGTATTACATGGAGACCTTTGAAAAGAATGAAGGACCTTTTTTACTTTATGCAGTTCAGTTGCTTATCTGCAGAGAAATCTACCAATTATGTTTACATTGTAATAATTTATTATTGCATTCCTGTCATAATAAAAGGGAAGGGATAATTTAATATGTAAATATTGCAGTGCACTATAGCTCTATAGCTAAACCACCTGCAACCGGTTACGTTGGATATCGTTCAAATTGTAGGCACTTGATTCTGACTTTCAAACAAGTACTTCGACAATACTTCGTTAAATTTTGTTACACGGCTCGTTCGTTGTTTATTGTAAGTATTGTTAATTCACATCATACCAATGCTATCTGTGAATGTAGGAATTATTTAATACAAGACAGCTTCTGAATAGCAACGTAATAAGTCTATGTCTATTTTAACTGCTGAAATGTATTTTTGTGTCTTTTCAAATATCAATACTTAATTTTTAGTTTAATTTTAATAAGAAATAAGGTAATGAGGCATTTTTCAATTATAGTTACATTGTAAATTTTAAGAATACATAAAATATTTTTGTTAATGCTAAAGCAAAAGGAGGTACTTCAATATTTAAACCTGTTAATTTTAAGTTAGTCAGCGTTTTCCAAGGCATACTGCTTATTCATTAACACTTGAGAAGGGTCTGCGGCAAAAGCTGTCTCTACAAGTATGCTCAAAAGGCTCAAATGTGCTCGAAGTGTTCAGACACTGAGACGATGACAGAATATCGAAACTAGTTGGAAGTATGTATGGCCCTTGTGATCTTTGCCCGCATAAGTTCTACAAAACGACAGTCGAAGAGCTACTGTTGAACATTTAGCGAAGGCTGTTTGATTTTCACTACTGAGATTCGAAGGTTCTCTTGAGCAAAATTTAATCTTATAATTTAATTGTAACCGTGTCTTAACTATTTTTTAGCTAATTATATCAATTCTGCTAGACTACAAAATTAATTCGCTGAAATTAGTCAAGCATCTCTTTTCTATGATTTCAAGTTATTTCAGTTCCACTTTTTGTTTTTCTCGAGATTTACATACGATTTTATACACTGAATGATACGAGTAAGTGAATAATAATAATGCAATCTTTAAGAATACACTTACGTTATTTACAAAAATGAATTGCTTATTCGGGGTCCTTCAGTATTAATAAGGCCAGGTTCCATTTTAGTAAGCAAAAGAACGTTAGCCTAACTCTAAGCGGACATAATGTAGATGACATGGTTCGCGAATTACAAACTTTATCATAACGTAAAGTCCGACCAGAGCTTTTGCACACCTCGCCATGTCGCGGAATGCTGCTCAAATAATAACAGCGTCAAAAGTTCTGTAACCAATGAGCTTCCAAAAAAGTTACATTGACGTATAAGACGGATATTGGTGTGGCCATAATAATATCAAAGGTGAATGTAGCGCCGCCCGCCTTTGAAGGTGTACAAAAACCCTGGACGGGCAATACCTACTTAAATTAATGAAATTCATATTAGTGTTGCTTTTGATAGATGATATGCCATACACCTGTGCGTGTAGGACACAGTACAGTGGCCACACGCTAAATAACCATTGGCGTGAAACAGTATCGTACAATACAAAAACCTATAAACGCAATCGGTTAAGTAATAAGACAAATACGATGAACAAAACGTTTAAGGATGTGGTAACCATTTTTATTTTTTTAATCCATATACAACCCCATTTTTTAAAAATTTGAACCACGTTAATTGTAATAATATAAAAAAAATCATGTAGGCAGCCATGCAATTATTTATGATTGTACGTATCGTTTAAAAGTTGATTTATTATCGTGAAACATTTTATTAATTTTGTAAAAAACAGAAAATAAATGATTAAACAAATAAAGTAACTTTGAAAACAAATAAATAGTACCTATGTACCTAAGTTACAATGCCTCACATGGTATTAATTAATTAAGCAAAGAACCGAAAATCTCTCTTGAGATAAAATTAAACTATTCTAGAAAAAGAGTTTTACCAAGTTTACAATATTATTAGATAGATAACTCTACATATTGCCCAGCCCACAAAAATATTGGTAGATGCATTTCGGTAAAAATGATTTGATCATATCGAGGCTAATTACGATCGCATGCACAGTAGATATGCCCTGCAAGTATTTGACCGAATCGGTTCCGGTTCTACATTTTTGATCACGACAATCAAGGCAGTAACGTTCACGTACCGGCCTACATTCTCCAGCTTGAAAGAGAAAACATACCAATAACGAATACAGGGCATTATGATATTAACTGCCCGCCAATCACTTAGTAATTGATAGCTAAAATGCAATTGATTGCCCATAGAATGGCGTGGTGTTTACTAATTTAATTAAAAGTGAGGTGTTCTCATAGACATGCATTACAATATTTAAGTGTTTATGTTTGTTTTTGCATGCAATTGGGGACAGCATTCGAGAAACAATCTCGAATGCTGCCCGCAATTTGGGGTCAAATAGCAATGTTTTCTCTAACGGATCATCTTTTCAGTCGCCTTGGCATATTCTGTGAGTATACGTGAGAGGCATCAGTAGGTATTACTCTATGCTACGTTGGCCAAGGAGCGGTTCGAGCTTATGTAGATCTCGCACATGATGATAGATCGATTGCAAATTCCGTTGTAGCGGACCTCACTTAATATATAGTGTTTGTTATTCTACTTGTGTAGAATAAACCTGTGACTATGCAAAACCCGTAGTTGGCACAAAAGCACTCCGCATTGATGATTTGCAAGTTCATCCAATTAACACTGTATTTAGTTTGAATATTGATTCGAGGTTTATAAAAAACTGGTAAACCGATGCAGCGTTACGAATAAAAGCTTTAAGTACGCTTAAAGTGTCAGGGCTATCATAGTGAAATTAATGGTCGAGTAATTATGGTGAAGTAGCAATAATATAATCTGACATGATTAGGAGATTATCTGAAGTCTGAAGTGTTAGTGGTCTGATTGCGGCGGCAGTCGGCGGCGGCATGTGGCTTAGCCCCTAACGGTACTCATGCTGTGTCGATTGGCCCTGCAACTTGTGGACCCGGCCGTCGTCTCGCGATTCAATATATCTATCTCGTCTATATGTCTATCTATCCTCGTGTAGGTACTTTCTCTTGTATGTTATAATCATACGCATCGATCACGGCGATACCATCGATGGTCTCTTTCATCCGCTTAACATATTTTGACACCCACATTAAGATATTAAAGCAAACTCGACTCTCTTTTACGAGTCTACTTAAATAGTTAAGTACTGCATAATGCTTTGACGGAGAAGCGCTAGAGCATCCATAGAATTTTGTTTAAAAGCGGTTAATTAAATATAATGTACCTACGTGGAAAGCTTGCGAAATGGCAGTAATGCGGCTTTAGATCCGCAAACCAGTAGGTACGGACGCGTTTCGATGCATGGAATTCCACACGTAAGAGGCGGAAGCGGCGGAGAGTGCCTTGATCTTGCGTTTTATGTGTCGCTATGTACAGCAAATACTCGAAAGTATAGGAGATATACGTCGCCAAGTAACTCCGAGTTGTGGTTACAATAGCACGTTCGACCCCATTCGCACGCTCATCCCATTCTCGGCTTATTGACTTATCGGTCGCCCTGTTTACGAGGAGGCACATTTTCACACGTGGAATATGATTCAAATTAACTTTGTAATGATATACATGATAGATTCTATACCTATGTCAATGATGCGGCATACTCTTGGTACGTCGCTTCCTCAAACAATTTCGCACTCGATTCTGAGTTGACTTTGGTTTGTTTGCATGAGATTAAAGTGTTTGCCTACTTGCTGCTGACTCCGAGAATATGACTCTAATATTTGTTTTCACAGAGACCTCTTCTCTCCTCGAAGAAATATTTCTTTGAATAAATACTTATTTACCCTACACCTCACCCTGATATTAAAATATCATTCCAAATAGGTACAGGCCTCCAGTTAAAAAATGTCGGTTTCAATAGTGTTCCGTAGTCTGAAAGCTAATTGACGTTTTGAATGGTCACATAATTGGCGAGATGTGTAATTCTTTGCACTTCATCCGACTGACAATTATTTGCAGCAAGAATTCGATCGATTGTAAGACGCGCAAAAACTTGGTCGTTCACATTCACTTCACGTCGAAATGTAGGACTAAAATAGAGGTACTGGGCAGCTTTGTACGTTGAGATGGAATGATAGAATCCGTAAAACATTAGTAATGAGGCCACGAGACCATACGTAGGCTGTTGGAGTATCTATCACATAAATTGCTTTCGAATGCATTTGGAAATAACAAAAACATTCCAGTTTATTTATTTATTTATAGCCTTTTGTATAACTTTAACTAGTGTGTACAATGGGCGGATTTCTCATCTCAATCTCGCCCAGTCTCGGATTGTTGATGACTTTGATTTTGTTATGTTTATCAGGTTCGTTTCGGAATATATTTTACATTTTTGTTGGTTTTGCCTTTAAAACATGAAAGCCATAGAATTTCGTAGGTGCAATATAGACTCTATATCAACAGAGATCCACTAACTAAGGATAAAACATAAGAAGTGTCTTACCAGTTTTTCTGCACAGAATTATAAAATTTCATGAACAAAGGAGTCAAAGCTGTGTTTCTATACTTCGCATTATGATGGAATTCTGTTAGGAACGTTATGTTTGTTTTGAGTGCATTCACCTTTCTTTAGGAAAATATTTATGCAGACATAAAGATAGAGACTGTACCCCTAAGGATCGTTAGACAATTTGCATAAGAATTTAGCAGTGGGTTGACATTATGATTATTGCATTGTTTTTGTTTCATTTTGATGTTTTACTAATTTTACATGTATAATATGTGTAAAAGTTTAAATTTTAACTGTATAGATGATTAAGGACTTAATGAAAGGATGAAAAATGTCTCCGTTATCACGTACCTATTACTTAAAGATTTTGTATCCATACGATAATATTTGCTTTTGGACAGTTGTTATTTTCTAGAGATAATAAATGGTATCAAGAGGTAAGATTTGTTTGTTTCTAATTAATTATTAAAAACTTAACCACAGAAACAATTTCAAAAAGTGTGTTCCATATTTTCCAAAATGAAAAGCAGCATGATACATGCTACCTTTTATTTCCGCAATTAAAGAAAAACTCGCCCACTACAGGTACAATGGTTACTTAACTGGAAAATCACATCTCAATCAAATTAAATTTATTTACTATTTAGGCTATATAGGCTTTTACAATTAAAACTCAATCTTTCGATCTATTGAGATTTTTACCAGCAGGGTTACTAGCACTAACCGCGAGCTTTTGCAGAAATCAAAAACATAAATCTATGTTTATATAAACATGTTCTTGTGCTATACAATTTCATATAGCAGGGATTATATCGCAGTATGAGCGGTGTTTTTTTGCGACGCAGGCGTCTAGACCTAATAGTCTAAGAGCTGGCGACCAAATCGGTCATGTGGCTTCAGCTGTATTAAAACTCCGTAAGCTATTTCCCTGAACAACCTTTTCTGATAAATAATAATCTGCGTGCTGGCAGGCCGTGGACGGTGGGTGCGGGTGTAATGGGATGGGGAAAAAATGGAAATAAATGTAGGCTCAGTCTAATTTTTGGGTCCACAGGAAGTACAGTGCAACTGTTTGGAAAAAAATTAAAGTCGCTGAGCCTACATTTTTTTCCATTTTTCCCCCCACCCCATTATCAGAAAAGGTTGTTCAGGGAAGTAGCTGACGGAGTTTTAATACAGCTGAAGCTACAGGACCAATTTGGTCGTCAGCTCTCCGTCTATTAAGATAACTGGCTATAGGTACCGAAGTGTACTACCACAGACATAGATCTCAATAGATAACGCAAGTAAGTCCATCAGTATGAAAATCTATTTTACTATCTACTGAGACACAACAACAACTTTTTTGTGATGGGAATCCTACATCAACACGAAACCGAATCAAAAACGCCTACGAATAATTAAGAATCATGAATTATTCGATTATTTTTATTCATCGCCATTTGAATCGAGTTGAACTCGTCATAATAATAAAGTATCAAACAAATCGATAAATTGGAGTCACAAATCTGACGTCCCGTGTAAACATCGGTGGAGTGCCCGCTAAATGAAATAGCGATATGGTTGCGCAATGTACAACCTTTTCAAATATTTTGACACGAGAAGTACTTACATTTGCGTGATCTTTTTCGATCTATATCTGTGTATGCGACAGTTCTGCGAAGTGTCGCGCCGCTAACGGTACCGAGAGTGGCCGTCCCTCCAGCATCGATACTTTATTACCTCCTTGTTTATAACGATCCCACGCAACTTTGTTTAACCTATAATTTATGAGTGTTTTTATGGAATAGATAGACGTAGCAAATGAGCGTGCAGGCCACCACATGGACATCCACATCGAACAGGACCGGAAGGAACACTGTACGTTTCTGAAAATGTATGCGTTGTAAGTTTAAAGTGCAACACCTGAAAAAGTTCGTACACGTTGTGTTTCATTTCCGCTACTTAACGGAAAGTTATGAGGGTCGTGCTACTTATCTAACCGGGCTAAGTCCACTACACCATTAAAAACATATTTATTGTTGTAGCAAGCAAACGTAATCAATGTACGTACGACGTACGTAGATGCAATTTTATTGACGAGAACGATTTGATATTCGCTCTACAAAAACAAAGAACTATTTTGGTAAAGGCAAATTATGAGGCAGATAATGATGGTACCGGTAGCCTGAAAGGTTTTATCGTAAATATGCATTTTGAGGATTTACTCGTACCTCCATATATCATGTATTCACATAATTATCACGCTATAGCATAAGCAATTCACGAGTACACGCGCAGTAAGTACGCTGTAATTTATTTGGAAATTGGACCATTAACAATGGACGCATTATTCAATATGCAAAATGCATCTGAAAGCTGTAAAGCCTGATTTCTTGTAGTATAACACTTTAGAAGTAGCAATAAAGTACTATTTTTAGTGATACTTCATACTTATTATTCCTGTTCCACATATGGCGAATGAGCGTATAACCCCACAAGGACAATAAAGCTCAATTAAAGAGATGTTTACAATTTTTTATAGGTACGACAAACGAGTTAAATTAAGTCTGCGTATCTTTTATTAGATCACGTAGAAAGGGACGCATAAGAATCTCTGGGTACATTCATATCCATACACCGCTCACATATAACTTTGCAGTGCTCTAAATATGGAATGTTGTCCTATCAATGCCATCTAGGAGCCAGGACTGGGCTATACGGGTTTGTAAGGCTTTTGTGCGCAAGGAAGCACATTTAATAATAAGAAAAGTAAACGTTTATTGTTGAATGTTACATAGGTAAAAGGATTGTTTTCTTAAACGTTTAAAACAGACTGCCTTAGATCTGCATACAATACTTACTTATATTTTATTTAAAATAGTAACATAATATTTTAAATAAAATATAAGCCAACCATAGCTAGAAATTGAGAGAAAAACATATTTTTTTATTTGTTTTATACTAATGCGAAGTTATACAAAATCTATAACGACACCTGTGCTTTTTGCAATGGGAAGAAGTCCCATGTTGTTAATAATAATAATGTGTATGTTGGCTTTATGTGTGTAATATAAGAACTAACCTTAAATGAGGTATTGTTAACGAAGATAAGTACATCTGTTTAATTAAATGTGGATAGGATTCGTCAATCTATTGTTACGTTACTATGAAATAGTGATTGCCGAATTTAATGGAATTTGTCTTGACCTTTCCTGCTATCGGTTATTGTTACGTTGCTATGAAAATAATTTCTGTCATCACAAGAAGTTGCTAGTTCGTAGGTTGCTATAGTAGTAACTTGCCTGGGGTGGTTCTTGCTATTCTTATCGCCTCACTCATGCCTGCAGAAAAATGGTTGGGGAGGTGTAACTTTCGTCGTAAACTAAGTATCTTAGTCTCAATAACTCTCAGTGAGTCTCAAATTGTAGTTTGTTATGTGGTATCTTAATCTGATACCACATACATCAAATTCGGACTAAGGACTTTGGTCCAATTTTATGTTGGACGTGAATGTTCATGGTTAGTAATGACCATTTAACATCAGGTGGCCTGCAAGCCCGTTCGCTACTCATATACTATAAAAATTAGCATAGGGCCATTCGCTTTAAAATGAAACAAGATGTTTTGATATCTCTACATACATAGGTATCTCTCTGTTATATTTATCTCGGATTAACCTTACATTAAGTTATGAATGCCCCCGGCCTATTGTATATTGATTTCGAACTAACAGGAAGTCGCAAAACGATTACCTACTTCCTTTTATGAGTTGCATTAAGTATATAAAGAGAATGTTAACAGGTTGTAGTAGGCGTAGAGTTCATGTTATCGAGAAATATAAAGGTTAAAATACCATTTGCTTCCAATACAACCACCAATTGGGGACACAATATGATAAGGAGGTGTAATTTTATAGATACTCACTCCTAATCAACGGACCGGTTAATGGTTAATTGGTTAGTGGTGGAATAACACTATGTATGTCTCACTGTCAAGCCAGGTTGCATACCATCTGTTTCACTCTTAGGTAAGGGATGGTCTGCTAGTTACCAAGCTGATCCAATACTGTGTCACGAAGTACTAAATGATACCTACTCATAGTGTTGTCCTGTTAGAAGATTTTTATACACATGGTTACTATTCTTTTTATGTCCAAGGGTTTGGAACCTAAGTGTCAATTAGAAAAAAACCGAAGCTTTTTACTCCACGCTGCAAATGCAAATTGGTGAAAAATGATTTAAACGATGATGAATAGTCCATTAAAGCATAATATGCGGTTTAGGTTACTCCTATGTGTATAAAACATTAATTTTAAAAACCAGTATAGGTAAAGTTAAGTGTGCAAACATTAAGTTTAACATGAATAAATAAAATACAACTCGATAAAATTAGACATTGATTTATATTTTGTACAGCCCACCGCACTAACAGGTTGCTTTCACTTGAATTTACGCAGTGATCTACAAGAGTATCGATGTAACTGAATATCAGCGTGAAGGTTCTTGGCGGGCGACGCAAGGGGCGAGAGGGATCACGACGCGGTTAACCTAGGTTAGGCCAAATTCCGACAGCGAACACTTCTGACTTTCGCGATTCGATTTGCTTTTATCCTTATTGTTATGTGCATTACATTATATTATATACCTCTTATTGTACCTGGCCGCACTTTAGATTGTACCTGCAAGAATTCGCATTTTGCTTTTATTTGCTGTTACGATCAATACGCAGCTACGATCCGTATGAATTAATAGATTTTGTACGAACTGGCTACATTGCGATAGAATTATCTTTAAAGAATGATCTTTTTACCTCTATCATCTAGAATTATCTTTAAAGAATTATCTTTTTACCTCTGAAAAGTTGGGTAAAATAGACCTAATTAGTCATACTTTTGAATAAAGGGCACCAGTTATCATTATCATAAAATACATACCTACCTATTAAATCAATCAAATCAAGTATTTTTAATGATTTTTTATTTATTTTATCGAACATTCTGATATTTAATCATTTTTTGACCAAAAAATAGAAAAAAGAACTTCACATAATAATTTATGATTGAAGATGTACTGTTGGAGAGACATTGTCGTTATCAGTCAAATTATTATTATATCAAATACTCACGTGTACAGTAAATAACTTTACATTGGCTGTTTTTGTTATAAGTACGTACATTCAGAGGCGGATCTAGATGTATTATAAAAGGCCCCAGCCTTGTTGAAGACAAAGGACGATATTGGAAAATTAAGAATCGACGAGGAATAGCCACACAAAACAAGGACTCCCTCTTGTTTGTTTTCGTAATTTTTTTGTCACAGGTTTGAAGTAAAGTGGGCCCCAATTAGTATTAACCCAGGGTTCCCCAAATTTACGGTCCGCCCCTGCATATCCTACATTCTCATATATCCTTGAGTCGTGATGTTTTTAAAAACACAATGCGACGTGACTCGAAAACGCGGTTAACCTAGGTTCGACCGCGTTCCGTTCGGATTTCGCGAATCGCTGATCCTTATTATTATGTGCATTACATTATCCCTGTTGTGGTTAACGTAAAGGCGGTTTTTGTATTTTCTTGAGCGACATATCATTTATATTTTGGGCGTTTAAGCTTTCCATTAGTCTTGCTTTGCGTAGTATTTGGCTTCGTTTTATTCCGTATTTTTAAAACACAGTTTATTATATTTAGGATACTCATGCAATTACTTGAGTATTACCTACTTACTGAATTGAAAACTTGTAATTGTATAAGAAGTACCAGCATACAATCTAATCGATTTTACAACGAAAATTATCGAAAGGTGCATATTAAGATTTGTATTTGGAAAATTAAAAAAAAACTGGAAACGATATTACGATAAGTTAAATACTTAGCTATGAATTGCCTACCGCACGACGTATCTTAGATTTATTTATAATTATGTAGTACTGTCTCAAAATTCTTTTTTTTATTTGTAAAACTTGAAAAACAAATATGTGTGAGTGCTTTCGTCAAAGGCTGCACTCACACAATGTTTTTAAATTATCGTCAAATTTCTTAAACCATTTTTTTAAATTACGTCTAATTAAAAAAACTTGCGTATCTACGTGTGGAAAAATTGGGTACTTAGGTATTTTATGACCTTTTGATCAAAGCTTTAAAATTTTTTTGGTCTTATAAAGTTTGCCTCGTTTGCATCGTTAAATTGGTGCCTTAAATGGTACAAAATTGGCATTTAGGTGTGTATTGCGTTTTTCGTCAATGCTGATTTTGTTTTAAATTTGCGATAAAAACTAAATTAATTTTTAAACAATGTAATTTTAATAATTATGTTAAAAGAAGAAGGTAAGGTAAAGGTAAGAAACAGGTAAATTATGAGATACTGGGTAATTCTGGCGCAGATTAAATTTTGATTAGGTTATTTTGTCTTACAATAGCGCCGATGGATTGGAATAGTCTATTAAAACAAGTGCAATAAGAATTTTATAGTTAACTGCATAAGATTACACTATATAGGAAGCAGTATTGTGGTAATTCAATAGCGGCTAGGCATTCAGGCTTCAGAGTCCGCTGGCATTCTGAATCTAGTCGTTGGCAGTCACTTGCAGACCTTGACATTTCGATGACGATAGCTAATAGCTTGTTGTGCTCCTATTGGACCCAGAATGCAGTATTAACCATTTATGATAAACAAGAAAACTATTTGCTATAACGATGTCTGGCGTTAGGTTTTGATTGGCCATCAAATGTTCATAAAAATATTTTTATAGCCTTATAGGTTAAGGCAGAGAGGCAAACGAGCTACCAGAGTAGTAGATTGAGCTATCCTGCATCCATTTTGAACCTTCCATTTTGGAAAATAGTTTCAGGTTCCGCATGTCTACCTGTTTGTCTACCGGCTTAGATCAGTGTTTTAGTAGGCACTTTTAAACTAAAATTTATTTAGGTATCTTGATACATTAATAATGACGATAAAATAGTCAAATATAATACACCCCTCCTCCAACCAGATATAAGGTACCTACTTACATATGCACATACTACATGACTGCATGATGATGAATTTTGATTTCTTTGGATATACAGCGTGTTCTTATGCAGAGTGTAGCTTTTGTAGGTACCTACTTATATAAAAAAAAGGTTACTAGGATTCTCTTCTCTGTGGGTTTATTAGGTGTGAAGCGACGCGTTATCCGTGTAAATTTACTTTTATGACACAAAATAAATTTAAAATTTATTTACGTCACAGTATCAAAAAATCACACATATTAATAAAAATGGAACATTTCACAGGAATGACAAGCAATCTGAACAAACATGATGGTAAAGCTATTTTAAACAGTGAACTGCTAAAAGTTAAAGTGAACTAGGTACTTGTTCTAAGCTAGGTACGTGATAGCTTTCAATCTCTGTGCTTACACCCGTACTTTTCTTTATTTATAAACAGCCAATTAGAGAAGTTGGCTGTTTATAAATAAAGAAAGTTGAAATCATTTATCATTCATAGCTTTTAAATTCTTATCCAACGATTTTATAGTTTCCACGTTAATTAAACATTTAAAGTAGTAGGTATTTGAAGTGCCTATTATCAATATCTAGACAGGAAATTGATAATGTAGAGAGCTATTTGTAACAGGTGGCCGTTTTGTATATATGAAGCGCTGTTATTTTTTATTCGGCGAGAATAAATAAATGTCTACGTCAATAAACCTTTAATATTTATTGAAGACGATAAAAATAAAGTTGCCTTGACTTTTTAAAGTTGATCAACCGAATTCGCACTCTATATCAGTTTTTTATAGTTATTAATATAGGTAATATGTATTTCATTTTATCATCAATTATTATCATTCAAATCAAATAAATTATTGCCATACATTAACAATTTTACTATAGGTACATGTAAACATTCAATGCACTGTTTTCAGTGTCTAAAAACTGAAGATTTGAGATCCTCCTAAGTCACAAAGTGTCTTGGACTCATGTAGGTAACATGTGTGACCAGCCTCTTACGTCTGCAAACATATTATTAGAAAGTATTTGTTATAATAGGAAATAAATGGCAGAACAATAAAATTCCTAATTTTTACTCGAGATACTGTGCAAACCAAGCAAATTTATGGTTATATAAGGCAACAGAACCATTTACTGGTAATAATAGGTATATTTGGTATTTAATTTGAAATCCCAAGTTACCAAACATAGAAAGTTAGAAACTTCACAGGTTTGTTGATTTTGATATAAAGTTTGTAAATAATAGTTTGATGTTGGTAATTATGTATTCAGTAAAAATCTTAAATCTATTAGGAAGGCTTATTTCTTATTTAATGTAGGTAATATGTTCCTATAACAGGTGGACTGCTGCTCTTAAAACAGCGAAAAATAAGGGCCAGAAGGTTGGATGAATTATATGCCTATTAGATAGATACCTATTGTTAAAAAGGACATCTTCTTGTACTTGAATTACTTGCACATCAGCAAGAATCTATCCTTCCCAGTATACCATTAACTAATGG
This sequence comes from Erynnis tages, assembly GCA_905147235.1. Lineage (NCBI taxonomy): Eukaryota > Metazoa > Arthropoda > Insecta > Lepidoptera > Hesperiidae > Erynnis > Erynnis tages. The sequence goes on from LR990073.1 coordinate 7,887,853, forward strand.
TGTAAGTACTTCTCAATTTAAATTTGAACCGACTTCGATAAAAATAGCAGACGAGAATGTAGACCACCTGGCTTAATAGTCATTGCACCCCCATCACTGTCTATGCGCAACGTACTCGTATATTAATATTAACGTATCAGTGTGGTCGTTGGTTGGAATTAATAGTAAAATTATCATGAAGAACGTGATGATAACAAATTACAACCGAGTGGCACGTGCTTATTGCTAGTAGGTATTCAGTATGTATGCACACATGGTGTACGTTTCTTAGAAACTTATAGAGTTTGTGCTTGATTTTTCTTACGAGCTTTTGTCGTTCCACTCCGTATATATATGGATCAAGAACATTAACCGCCAACTATTTACATTAGTTTTTATCAATGTACCATTCTCTAGGTTCATGAATTTATATCCTTTGAATTTTTGAACTATCTTCATAAAATTTCTTCTACTTGCAATAGTGCAAATATTGGAAATGTCATACTTTGAGCCAATTATTGAATACGAAAACCCGACGACATTGTAGAATTAGCTATCCTTCAAATTAATTTTATTGGTGTATACATTATATACAATTATACATATTATAGTATACATTAAAGATAAATGCAGCAACACCATTGAAAGCTTTTTTATTTTTCTGGTATAGCTATAAAAATATTTTATACGTAACTACAATCCAATGACATTTTTAAAAGTTATGTGCGCTTTACAAAATTAAATATCACCTGCTGTAACGGTGAAGGAAAACATCGTGGGGTAACCTGCATGCCTGAGAGTTCTCCATATTGTTCTCAAAATCATGTGGAATCTACCAACCCGAATTAGCCCAGCGCGATGGATTAAGGCCTACAACCTTCTTATTGTGAGAGGAGACCGGATCCTGCAATGAGTTTAAAAGAAAATGGATTAAAGTTAAGACTATTCTTTTTATACCTACCTAACTTTACTTATATTTCGTTTTGTTCCCGTCGTCCTCTACGATCCTGCTTTGGCTCGGGCGTCCTACGTTGTTTGCCTAAAAGCGCCCTCCACTCAGAACCTGTTTGTGCAACGTTTGTCGATCCCACGCCAGAGGTCACCAGCCCATGGCGACTATACGAGTAGGTAACTCGCTGACCTTTAGTTATGTCGGTGACTTTGGTCCTATGCAGACTGCAGACCTATAAAACATCAAGGAATTCACTCTACCCTTAGGTAATTTTAGCGTTGAGATTCATTTGAAGATTAAATATGTTACTTATTTACACTTATACCTAAAAATATTTATTCTATATTGTTTACCTAAAAACTAGATACCAAGGGCGCACGGCATTAAGCCTTGCGTCCGGTATTCTCTCCCATGTATATTGAATTATCTTTGAAAATATTTCAATGCCCTTCGGTACCTATGTCTAGGTATTGATTTTTATCTGTTTTAACTACTTACCTGCCTACTGTGGGTTGTAGTACTAAAAATTTGCGCTGTCGATTTTTTAGGCGTAATGGCATATTTGCCATGCGGCATGCTGAATGCAGACCCATTTCTGTTACCATAATGTACAGTTGTATGTATATCTGTTACTAAGTAACTTCTGTCGGTTAAAAATCTTTGTGATACATATTTATGTAGCGAAGTGACCAAATAAACATAATAATATTATTATTCTATTCGAACAAAATCCTATGCACATTGGGCGGTTTGACGCAAAGCATGTTTAACTGCACTTAATTATAGCCATTACAGAAATTGTTCGCTTTACCGGACAACGTAAAACAATTTTATTATCTACGCCCCAAGCTTAAAAGCTCGCTAAGCTGACGTTTACATGACATTGTGTTTTTAGGGTTCCATCAAAATATTGTAAAATAGAAAACTTATTGTGTTTCATCTTATGATCAATTGTAATATTAAAATCTGCACAGTGTAAAGAAAGAGAAAAACGGACGGTTATGACAAAATTATATGTTTTTTACAATATTTTGATGGAACCCTAAAAACTATTGTCATGTAAACGTCAGCTTAGCGAGCTTTTAAGCTTGGGGCGGGCGTAGATAATAAAATTGTTTTACGTTGTCCAGTAGTGTGTATTTTAAAATATAAAATGTTTCAAATCATTTTGAAACATTTTATATTTTTAAACCTAAATTTTGTGAAATCGACTCAACGGAAACCTGATCTTTTATCAACCCCTTATTTAAAACCCAATGTTTTAAATATAATTTAAAATTTAAGTTTATACAATCAATTGATATTTTTGTTTGTCTCATTACAGGAAAACACCCCCCGAGATTGAGAAGATAAATCGAAAATCTTCTTTCGAAAGGATCTTCTGGGATGGTAAGTCAAATCAGATATCGTTATAGTATCATTATTTCGTATAAAAAATGAATTGTACAAAAACTAGCGATGATAGACATCCAGAAAATCAATGCATGGTATGATATTATTAGTCTCACATTTATGGGATTTCACTTTTTAGTATTAGGTATTGATATTTGTTAAGGTTTGAATTTTAAAAATGAGCAATCATGGATTGACACATTTTTATAACCACTAGACTCTTTTTTAACCCCCGACGCAAAAGAAGGGGTGTTATAAGTTTGACGTGTCTGTTTGTCTGTCGGTCTGCATTGTCTGTGGCACCGTAGCTCGCGAACGGATAAAGCGATTTCAATTTAGTTTTTTTTGTGTGAAAGGTGAATTACGGGCAAGTGTTCTTAGACATGTTTGATGAAAATCGGTTGAGTCGTTTAAAAGTTGTGGGGGGTGAAAGTGGGGAAGAATAACCGAATGTCTGCAAATATAATCGAGTGGGGTCTCAAATGAAAGCGCATCATGTGTACATTACAAAATAATAATATGTTCAATGAAAATCGGTTGAGCCCTGAAAAAACTCTGGGGTAAAAGTAGGGAAAATACTCAATATCTGCAAATATATTATTGTGTCGGTGGTTTTATTAAATAAAATTTTAATTTAATTGATTCATAGATTCACTATATTACACCTTCTAAATATATAAATTAAAGCAACAAAAATATGGTCGTTTCTTATTGTGGCCTTAACAAGTAGATAACATTAAAACATTTGGATATAAATATTTTCATAACGGTGCCACATAGCAGCTACTTTACCTGAACATTTGGTCTAATTAAATATAGGATACCACGTCTGAACCATTATATTGGCTTTCGTGAATCCCAGTGCTAAAAATAAACATCGTCACAATACTGCGAAAAACAGAAGGCATATAAGATTTTGTTGTTGGTCAAGTTTTTAAGACCTCTCCATTTTTGTCTTGGTATTTCTAAATCACTATAATTTCAGTCAATTGAGGTATTTTGATTAAAGTGAGCTTAAAATAATTAGAAAAATAAAGAAGAGAAACCTACTATTCTATAATTTCAGCATATATGGTATTTCCTAACCTTTGTTTGTTCGTAGCTCTGCCTGCATATTCGTTGGCGTTGATTTAGGTTTTATTTATCTAATCCAGCAAACTCCGTTTTATTTGAGGGTCAAATAAACCTGGTGTTGTGCCTGGTGGTGATCTGCCTGATTTGTTACAGCGATTGTAAATGAAACAAGCACTAGTAAAATACCTAAAGCACACTGTTTACGTCGTTGTTTAATAGTTCGCCAATATAAGATATTGTAGGTACTTGTATTGTTGTATCGTTGGTAATCTACATTAATAAATTAAAGGAAACACGGAAGACATGAATTTATGCTACAAGGAACTAAAATGACGAGTTATCGAAGAATTCTCTCAGATACAATCAATTATTTGTTTGCATTCGATTACGCCACATCTCTCGCTATTAAAGTTACTTAACTAATTCCATATGCCAATGCAATATCACGAGGAATTTTAATTTGATAGCAGTCTATTTATATACATATTGTTATGTAATGTTATGTGAGCTTTTGCGTGTTCGCTGTGAAAGTGCACCTTGCAGTCGCCGTCCGTTCGACGCACCTGTCCATTCCTTGCACATGGCGTAATACCTCGTTCGGTTTAAGGATTTATATCCTTTTAAAGGAAACATAATTTTGTTAAGTTACATAGCTGCATGAAATTATATCTATCACCACATATCACCATAACAGTTAAATCTTCTTTAACTTTTGATCAGTTCTTGTAAAAAAATTTGTGATTTTCCTAAGGTTATCAAAACCAAATTTATAAGACCAAATAAATATGGTTAAACAACAATTATTTCAGTAACCCATTAATGACCTACTACAGGGTCGGGTCTCCTTTCACAATTAGAGGGATGTAGGCCTTCGTCCACCACCCTGGCCTATTGCGGGTTGGTGGACTTCACATGCCTTTGAGAACATTTTTTTTGTGAACTCTCAGGCATGCAGGTTTCCTCGCGATGTTTTCCTTCACCGCAACAGCAGGTGATATTTAATTTTATAAAGCGCACATAACTTTTTTTACAAAGTCATTGGTGCGTGGCACGGTATTCGAACCCGGACCCTCGAGTAAGAGGCGAAATTCTTAGCCACTGGGCTATCACTGATATGTATAGATAAACTTACCATATTATTATATTACAACAACTTCCAAGTGCAAACAAGCTGGGGCAAAACACCAGTCAATTACAACAGGGCAATAATTGCAAACGTATCGAAATGGTGAATGTGCTTTATCTCAAAGCCGTTCCGATCACAAAGGGTACTCAAATAAATTCCCGCGTGGAAAGTAAGGCGAGTTGGAATTCCGCTGCACGACCATTAAAGCAACGATGGTGACGGCGACGGCGACGGCGACCTGTCCGTCAGCTTTCATTGTTCAGCCACCAACCACTTTGCATGCCACGACTTCAAATTTTTATGATTGAAAGTGATTGACGATTCTTTGCACCGGCAATTTCGCTCGGACGTTCGTTCCCCGCAACGTTTAATTTCATTTTATGACAAGTCTATTCAAACTATTGTTGCGATGTCATCTCTATCTTTGTTCTAAAGCTCATTTTGGTTTTACTAGATGACATGAAAGACTCGTGTGTTCCATGTAAATCACAAGAGACAAAGCTTCTATGTGTCTTAGATCTCTTCCTGCACGAGTGTCTGAAAGGACTAGGAAACGAATATTAAGTCATAACGTCAAGTCGTAAAGATTACTAACAAACTGTGGTGGATATTAAATTGGATTTATTCATAGCTTCTTTGATGGCGGTAAAATATAATTGACATACGCTTTCTCAAATTAAAAATATATTTTGAAACATATTCTTAGATTTTTATCCGGTAGCTGTTTTAAAAATTGAAATCTTGGAATTCTTTTAGGAACTAAGAAAAAGCGTTTCAATAAAATCTGATACTGTGTTCTGGAAAGCTGTATTCTACAGCGAAATGTATAGAATCCGAGTTCGGAGAGCAGTTCGACCGTGGGTCTTATAACGTTATGCGCCATTGATGAATTCTTCAGTAGCCGGCATGCAGTCGTTAAATTATTTGTGATGTGAATATAACTTATACATTCACGTGTGCCTTTTACTTCACTTAAAACCGCTCATTCTGTACGAAGCGGACGAAGAAAAAGTGGTTTTGTACAAAAGTTATTTGTCGGTGCCTTCATTCATCCGCTCGACTTGTTAAAATTTTTAATGAACTGGCCAACTGGTATTCCAGGTACCGATTACTGGCTTGATTCTCGAAATGATGCTTAGAGGTGAGCTTTAAGCAGATGAGGTGAGCCGATATACCCCGACGACCTTTAGATTTAAATGTAAGATATGAATGTTGCGGTTATGTTTTATCTTGTTCGTAAGTATTACATAAGACATGTCACTGGAGAAAGTTAATTTAGTTTTGAAAGTGAAATCGATTGCACTTTCTTTCACTTATCCAGCTTGGTTCTTAGTTTTGTGAGTCGCTGAATAATCGCCGAATACATCTATTTTATTAACACCTCCAAAAAGCTCTATTCTTCTTTGAGTAATTGTTATTTGTGTTCACTGCCAGCAAGCCTTATGTATCGACACGATATAATAAATTTAATGCGTTCATTATATTTAACAAACCTTAAATTCACAACAGGAAAATAATGATATCTGTTTCATTTAACTGCTTTCTTGCTACGTACTATGATCGACGACGTAGATATCTAAGTTCTCATTCCACGCCTAGAGCCCTACTGTGACAGCTAAAAGAGAATTTAATAAGGGCCACAAGAATGTAAAAAAATGTGCAAACAACTCTGCGAACACGTCGGAGCGGTTTAAAGGCCGCGTCCGGATTGTGCGGGGCGGCGGAGGGCACGGGCAGCATTCCAGCCTCCGCGGCCGCGGCGACGTCATCTCCGTGCATTCCGCGCCGCTCGCTCCCGTGTGGAGGAAATGAAAAGAAAGCATCGAAAAGTTTCACAAAGACTTTACGAAGTATGCAGGAGTGTAAAGTTATACTGGACTTTTGAATAAGAATTGAAATGATCGGAAGAAGAGCGCGGCGGGCAAGGGGCGCCACGACCCTGACATCTGCGGTGCGCGAGCGCCGTCTGCCGCGCTAGCCCGCGCAGTGCTCACGGTCGCCGCCCTCCGACGCCTTCGCACTAAAAATAGCCTATTTACAGATCGATTCCTAGCGTGATCAGTGTTAAAAATGTCCTGATCTCTGTAACAGAAATTATGAAATTGCACCATCTGTAAGACAGCAGTAGCATTACCTACGCCTAGTTTTCATTTCGAAGACGGATTTAGCTTGAAAGTACCTACTCGTAGTGTGCACCTAAGTGTCAGACGTTGGCTTTGTTGTCAATATTTAGCTAAGTAAAATATAGTATAGTATATACAACCTATTACTATAATTATAGTTTTGCTGTTATCAAAAGATTTGTTCAGTCCGACTACCAAAGATTAGATGTTGACTGGATCTGTTAGGTCTAGATTGAAAAATAGTGAAAAATATTAGGGGGTTATAGGTGAGATGTGCGGGGGAGTCGCGTGCGCAGCTCTGCGTCCGTCCCTGGCTCGGAGCAACGCCCCCGTCAAGGGCGGCGACGCTGCAAATTTCTGCAAGTCCGCGGCCACTCAGTGCATCGCGTTCCGCCGCGGCGGCTCCGCGCTCGCCGTTCGACGACTGCTCACCGCCGCGCGCCGTCGCCGCGTCGTGGGCGCATATCGGACGCACATCGGACGCACCACGCACCGTGTACCGCCCTATCACAAATAACTGTTATTTCGACGTTAATGGAAATGTCCGCGTACTGGCTCCCATCTCCTTTTTTCTCGCCCAGTGACGTCACACGTGACCCAACAGAGTGAACTTCTTGTCCTTTCAACGTGCCGGTGCCATTGTTTGTCCGTTTTTTCCCAACTCGATGAAAGTAAATTTTTCATGAATGAACGACTACCCGGAACAGGTTTTGTGAACGAAAGTGTAATGTTATGAATTGGTTCAAATAACTTTCGACACTGTGGTCGTTTAAGTTTTGACAATGCTGGACACTAGGAGATTGCCCAGGCGCTCAATATCACTTCACGGTCCGTATCAAAGTACTCTCCATACATCTAATGCATAATAATATTATAGCAGTAAGTTTTCAATAAAGATTTATAAACAAAACAAACATTTGTCGCATCATATCTAATGTATAATCTTACCATGTGATAAGTAAGGTAAATTTTTAAGTGCGCATATTCTATTCCCTAATAACTTCATATTTGCCAACTTGCAAAATTAAGGGGAGCTTTTTTTACTTCATAGATATAGATAATTCCTATTAGATTTGAACGCAGATTTTAAATGCGACGACGACGAGTTGTGTTTGAAATCAGGTTATCGCAAATTTTAAAAAGAATATTATCATTTTATCATTTGTTTTTAACAAAAGTTATAATCGCGTTAACACACATCCGCCACGAAATCGCGAAATAGTGAAACCGCCGAGTTTTGCCTCCGTTTGTCCGTTGTAATACGGGCGAAACATTCAAGCATTTCGCGATTTCGCGGCGGAGGTGTGCTACCAGCGCAAATGTCGGTAATTTATTATTACTGAGTCTGTTTCACGTTTAGGATTCTCTATACATTTAGGGAAATTTCTCTTTGAATTATAGGACCTAACTTCCGTGATTATTTTTCAGTGTTAAGTACACTGAAAAATAATCACGGAAGTTCTGTTACAAGTCAAATATCAAAAAATAAAATCTGTTACAAGTCAAATATCAAAAAAGTTTAAAAAAAGACGTACGATTTCAGAGCAACATTATACAATGCCCACAACGTCACATAAATACGGCCGAAACACCTTCGCTCGCAGGAAATTATAACATTTTATATTTCCGTCATAAAATTGAATTCCTTACATTGTACAGGTATTTCCAATTAGGTAATAGCATCGACTTTCCTTATGTTGTAAATAGGATACAGAACTAAAGTGTGACCGCAAAAAGTATACCTACGTATTTTCTCAGAAGAATAACTCACCTTTTTTTCTTACCGATTTTGTAAGGTCACTCTAGATAGGCATTCTGGATATACATAGTTATGTGTGGGATGTCCTTAGAATATTTTCGCAACTGAATAAATTTATTTAAAGTCTTTGTTCCAAATAGGTGACAAAACGATTATAATAAAATACTACGTAATTAAAAACCGTAACTGAATTTCAGCAGCCTTAACAGCTGTTTAAATATATCGAAGTGTGCCTACTCTACAGACAATATTATTCTTCAAAATTATGTATTTGAGTATGTATCGTTAGTGGAGGAACATGATAGTGATTTGTAAATTTAAAATATTTCAATTTTAAATAGTGGAGTCAAAAATGTATACCAAAAATGTGATTGTTTTAGATTCAAAATCAGTCAGTGTTATTAAAATTCGACATTCTCGATGTTTACATCCTATTAAAGAAGAAAGGGAAGGTAAAATACGCGTAATGATAATAAAAAAATAATTTAAAATTTAACTGTATAATTTTTAGTAGAAATTTAGGTAGGTACCTACACCTAATGAAATCTAAATAGTCTCTAAGTAGGTACGTAAGTGTCATCGATCATCGATAATTTGATGACTATTTACATGACGCATCGTTTAGCCAACGTGTTGGTCAACTGTAATAGAATAATGCCTAGTGATTCATGTTGTCTCAGCACGAACATTGGTAATATTAATTTCGTAAACATTGTCATTGATCTATAAATTGGGGCTCTTCTAAATTTTTTTTATATTAAATTACTGTGTTCGAGGCGAAATATTCAAATCAGCTGATTAACTCGTTAGGATGCTGGCAGGTTTGCGTGTTTGTAACAACAAGTATACAGTGGCAGTAGTTGCGTGTTTGCAACAAAAAAGATACAGTAAATTGTTGACAGTTATAATTTAAATTGACTACTTATTGTCATCATGTATTTACTAAATTAATAATTCATATTACTAAAATTTCAGATCGAGTGAATAAAAGCGATGCCGAAGACAAGAGTCTATCGAATGACGAAACGCCTCTACCGACATGCCCCCGTCAACCTCCAGATGGGGTTGAAACTCCTTCGGATGCTATCGAAAAAACTCCAGATCTGCCTACTCGCTTGCCTCCAAGATTACCTGCCGGTTGGCCTAGTAGTCGCCCTCGTTTCTCCTACTCGTCGAGAACCCAAGATGCAAGAAGTGAAGCGAGCGTTAAGGATAAGATAGCAATGTTTTCCACAGATATTACTGCTTCCTCCGATCGTTTGGATAAATGTGGGACACTTCCAACTAGAACGCACTCAACTTTACGAAAAAGTTCAACGCCTTATATCACCAGTTATACAGAAGTTTCATCTTTAGACAGACGCCTAACGAAATCTCAAGATAACCTCGATGAAACGCCTCGTTCCTACAAACGACATTCAGAAAGGCCAGAAGTGCTTGGAGCCATAGAGAATGCAATAACTGATTCTAAGGTAGACCGATATATAAAATCTGATATAAATAATAAGCCTCTATTTTATGGCAGTACGACTACTTTACCATCATCTACGGATTCAACATTTGCTCGTACAACATATCATGCTCGAAGTGTAAGTGATGACAACAGTAACAAAAATATTTCTACGCATAAATCTAATCTAGAATATTTAATAGAGCAAAGAAAGAAATCAATGTCAAAATTGCGAGGATTAGTAATACCAGAAGTGCAAACACCAATTGTTGATTTACCTGAAATTAAGGTTCAAGATTCACTATCAAAAACTTTTCTTCAAAAAATTAATCACAATAATACCGTGAAGAAGGAAAGTAAGACCAGTACTACTAAGCCAATAGTTCTTAATGACACAAAGTGGAAAACTACTTTCCTGCCAAATAACATACCTAAGTATTCACCTGCATTTAAACGAAAATCATTACAAGTGTATACACCATCATCATTGTCAAAGGAATCGACACCAGAGCGAAAACTAACTGATAAGTTAGATATTCTTAATAAATTAAATAATAAAGCAACTTTATCACCGTCCATAAGAAGTTCATTAGATACAACAAAATCACTGTTATCAAACACGAATACCGTGAAGGAATATAATAGAAAAATATTAAGCGATATTCACGAATATAAAAATGTTGAAATTAAAATTTGTACAGCTACTGATATAATAGACAGTGATAATGACTCTGCAATGAGCTCAACGCAATCCAGCTATAGATCTTCTGCTTCATCGCCCATGCAAAATATAGATACTGTAGAATCCGACAGTTCACGTTTGTCCCCCAGAATATCACATTATGCAACGTATTCTCGTATAAAAGCTGACATTCCTAATAAATCTGCCTCGTTGGAAAAGCATGGCGCGGAATACGTGAAGCGCAACGTATGCCGGTCCGTATCCTCAGATACAAACATATCACTTAGTTCTTCGGCGGGTTCAGCAGCCACATCAGGTTCTCAAGCAAGCTGTAGCTCTTTAGAAAGTTCTGTTACTGACTCCGATAAGAGAAAAGTTTCAAAAACATACAACATCGATACAATTAATAGACGGAATATTTTGGCTTCAGCGAAATGTAGAAGTGGAAGAGACGTGAAGCTAAATTCACCTGTTGTAGAAACTAAGTTCTCACATGAGTCTTATGACAGATCTCCCAGTCCAACGCATAAAACGTCTGAACGCCTTTCTACACTCACGTCTTCGGTGAGTGCTATAGCAAATAAAGGCGAAAACAGGCGACGCAACAAGGTGATTGCTGATTCTGATTCCGACTCTGATAGTGAAGTAAATGTTCGACAGCGAAAAAGTGATTATAAGAATACAAGATTGAAAAGGAATTCCAGTAATTCGAATAAAAATAAGCAAAATGAAGCAGCTTCAGATTCGATTAAAGTTGAAGATGCACCAAATTTTATTAAAGACAAAATAATTAAAGAAATAAAAAAAGCTGGGCTTGATAGCTTTAATTCTTATAACAATAAGATGTCACTGATCGACAAAAATATTGAACATAAAATATTAAACAACAATGTAGCACCGATTAAAAAAGACTTAAATACAAATGTAGAAAATACTCGGCGCAAAGATTCTGTCCCATCAGAAAACACTAAACCCGTCGTAATTAATAAAGTTCAGAACCACCATTTAGTAGAAAATAATAAAAATAATATGGCTGCAGTTCTAGATGCAAAACTTGTAACACAATTCATTAAACTAAAGCGAGGAGCTGGAACAGGTGTAGGCCTCATATTGGCCGGGGGCATTGACTGCGAAGCAAAGGATGTTACGGTTTGTATTAAATAGCATACTTACATATTCTTACATATTCCTAACGATTTTAATATTATATCAGTTAAATCTGTCTTCAATATAAATATAGATGTTTACCAACTTTAAAAAAACTAAAACTGTTCAACATTAATTAGAGTTTAAAAAACATTTTTATCTCCAGGTACACCGAGTTCTAGCTGACAGTGTAGCAGCAAAGGCGGGACTGAAACGAGGCGCAAAGATTCGTAGTATTAATGGAACATCTATGCTTGGATTAACACATGCACAGTCTGTTACTATTTTAAAGGTATAGTACCTTATAAATAATGAATTAATATTTTATACAAATCAAATATTTTAATATTAATATTTTGAAAATATTGCAGGAACAACGCTCAGAAGTTGTCATTGAAATTGTAGATGAAACTCCGAAAACTGTCAACATCACGCAATGCGGCTCTGAAACAGGTATTTGGTTGTTTAAACCTATAATGAGAGAACTTTCATCTATTTATACTACTTAGTTTTTCTATTAATCTAACAGTCCTTGGAAGTCCACTGCTGGACATACGAGTAGGCCTACTAATCGATGCCATTCTGTCTGGTTCTGAGTCTTCTGAATTAAACCGTTTTTCACCATCATTTTAGTTGTTTACTGGGGTTGCCGTAATCAGAGTGATATGGGTATGCCTCTCATCTTCTTTAACTATCTCTACGACTCGACTTTTGGACTTTTTAAATCCTGTAACTGACATGGCAAACTTAGTATTCAAGAGTTCTCAATTCAACCTCATTTTTACTCTCTTTCAGCGGAGTCGAAGGACTGTTATGTGGAAGAAGTTAATGATAAAATGGACAACAATGCGAATAGTTCCGTAGTGACTGTGCTGCTAGAAAAAGCTGGCGGAGGTGCTGGCTTGGGCTTCGGTTTGGACGGTGGCAGGGACTCGCCCAATGGTGACCGTCCACTCACAGTCAAGAAGTTATTTGCTGGTCAGTAATTTGTGAATTATTTCCTAGAATTTTACGCTTTTACGATAAAATCAAAATGTATTGTTAGTACGATTTAATGTAAAATTTAGTGATGGTCAATTCAACCGTGTGTTTCGAATATTTAACAGTGTATTTAGCTAGAAATAACGTTACAAAAATGTTTGTATATTTTATTATTGTTGTTATTGCATTTCATAATTTATTTATGGTTTCTGCTTTTCTGTAGCAAAATTACATTGAATTGTGGTTATTTAAATTACTGAATATTTTAATTCATATATCAATATATAAATTACAGGTGGAGCAGCAGCACAGAGCGGCAGAGTCTTAGTGGGGGCTGAACTGCTCTCAGCTGGTGGACAGTCAATGGAAGGACTAACGCGTACCCAAGCCTGGGCTGCCCTCAAATCGTTACCGGCTGGACAAGTTGCTCTAGTGCTAAGAAACCCTAAGAATGCCGATTAAATAGAAATAAAAATGACATCCATACAAGAGTTATGTTCAAAATTTAAAAGTAGGTGTTTAGAATTTTTGGAGCATAAAAAGTACTTAAGGAAACGCAAGGATTTGTATTATTTTGCATTTACTGAAAAAAAACACGAGGTTTCTTTGTCGATTCTTTTTTAAATTTATCAATATATTTAATTCAGCTGTTACACTGCTCTTCACTTTTAGCACACACAAAGAATTAATTCCGTTATCATTGACTCATTCATTGAGTGTACCCACTACAGTCAGTATTTTTATAAGTCCGAGATGTACATAGTATTTTATTATAAACTTTTTCTTTTAGAATTTAACAACGTTTTACCGTTGTATGTCTAAAAATATAATTCTATTATATATAAATAAAAAGTAAATATTCAAGACTGTTTCTTTTTGCGTTGTAAAACTTACCTATTTATTAATTTGATTAACGTTATACTAGTCTGGACAGAATGAAGCATTGCGCTCGCAGTCCTTTAATGTAGGCATTGTAATTATAAAACGGTACAAATGTTGTAGTACCATGATCTACTATAAGTGCCATTACCAGTTATCTAGAAATGACCAACCCAACATATACAAGTGGATTCGATTGAAATTGATAATATTGAAAGTTGACTAACAGCGCTGATATTTTCTTCACAGCTAACTTGACGCTATGTAGCGCTTATTTACTCATACCTACGATGACATCCTATAATAATAGATATTAGGACTAGGATTACCTTTTTGCTGTCTGCTGGATCTTTAAAAGTACAATTTGAATTCCATTTCGCAAGTAAATTACGTAATTGTGTACTACGTGTCTCCAATTTCTTAATTATTTTAAATATGAAAATTTGAAATAATTATATGTTAAACATTTATATCGATGTGTTTATGAAGAAACAGATCCTTATAAAACACCACCTGTTAAAGCCTTACTAAAACTGTCATCTCTGTAAGCTCACTTATACCAGTGATTTGAAAATATCAAACATCTTTTTTACTTGCCACAGACATCTTTGCTTTTAAGCCGCATCTTACCATTAATATAAAACATAGGTTTAAGAAACTGGTTGTAAAAAGCTTCACTTAGGTATAAGTTATAGCCTTAATTGTTTTAAACAAGTAATATATTTTTTATTAGATTTCAGTTAAAGTGTTATTTTTTTATGTTATTTTGTACCAACACTACACGAACCGTCTCTACATACTACTAAGTATGTATATACGTTGTAGGTATGAAATTCTTGGGACGAAATTCTACTTTTGTATTAAATTTGTGTTTTACATAGCCTTTATCGTTATTCTACGTGAACAACTATCTACATACAAATCCTGATTGTAATAATTCGTTATTACAATTTGTTTGTACAATAATAACGATGTTGTGAACTTGAGCAAAAGTTGCAAAATAAATGTATCTACCTATTTCACACAAAATCATTATCATAGATACTATTCAAATGATTTATTCATCAAAATGTATGATTTTTTTATTAAGATCTGTTTATCTTGATCGGCTGTGTATTTTTATGTCTTATTCTGTGTGTTGTGTTGTATAACCTATTTCTACGTTTTACAAATACCATGATATGCAATTATCTTTTCGTTTATCGTATATAAGATATAATTTCGTCTCAAGAATGGTTCTGTATTTACCTTGCTTTACATAAACTTATGCCTTAAAACTTCTTCAGGAAATGTGGATTTAAGAAATAAAAACGATCGTATAAATGTATATCAGTATATTATAAAATTTGTTTTTTTATCTTTATAACTTATTCCATTGCTTACGAAAATGCAAAAATATGAAGTTATTTTGTGCGTAAGTAATACATTATATTTTACTTAATTAATAATTATTAAACATATATTTTTTCCATACAGTGTTCTTTTTATTTTCAAAGACATAGATTCCATATTTCTTTTAGGATAATTCATTCCAAATAAAATTTTGTGGAATTTTTAAAAAGGAGTACTTAATTATTATTGAAGTGTCACTTTTTTACCCAATACTATTATTAACGCATTCAAAATTTTTCATTAATCGTAGTCGATCCTTGGAGAGATCCATTTTTGTGTTATATGCCACCCTTGAAGATACGAAAAAATTTATGTGAAATTGCAAAATCTTGTGTTGCTATAGTTATCTATAATTAATAAAATGCGTTTCGGTCCAATTTTTTTCATTATAATTTGCTGGAATGTAGAACATATATTTTAACTTAGAATTTGATAATATTCCAGGTGTTGGTATATTATCAAATTCTAAGTTTAAAAGTGAAAGGCACAATCTATTCATAAAAAGCGGCATTGACAACAAAACATTTTTACGTATAAAAACTTCTTATCAAATGTTATGAACTTATGTTACACCTCTTAAATGCATACATAACCAATAATTTTATCAAGAAATATGTAAGTATATTAAAAATACTTAAATCTAGGTATTTTTATTTGGTTACAATTTATTTGAAGTAGGTAAATATAAAAATAAATAAATACTATGGTCAACGCTACCTACTCCGATTAACGTCTTTGCTTTAATACAATATCACAGACCAATAATATACAGATGTTTACATCTTCGTCTGTCGATTCTGATAGTGACTAAAGTATATGTATTGAAAATGCATTAAATTATTGCCTAATTGTAGTGTAGTGTATTAATCTATAGAAGGACGGTAATTAAAATAAAATAGGACAAAGATAACTTGATACATGTATTTTTAAATCAGTGTAGAACAGGGAATCATTTATATCCGTTTATTTTATCCACAGAAAGAAAGACACACATCGCTATTATAACACAATAAGCATCATTCCTCATCATTAATAATGAATTAATAACCTACGGAGAAATGCTTATCTGATTAAAATATTAATAACTTACCCTATTCTTTAGTATTGTTAATCATCAATATGATCAGTTGATAGCGACTAAAGAGTTAACAGAATTTTGTTCTATACAAAGTTTAGTAGGCAATATTTATGTAAGGCCTGGATTTTCATCGTTTTAATGCAATTTGTACTGATAAAATTAAAATAAACTTATCTTCATAAAGTTAATTTTTATTCAAATGGAAACCTATATTCTTAAACATATTATCATTTCAGTACATTCATATTTCAAATATAAAATCATTCTATTACGGAATGTTCAGTAGAAAATCCAAATGAGAGAGGAATGTCTCGTCATAATACACGCTTGTTTTAACATAAATTTAAATGTTATCCCTTAAAACTAAATCTAAGTAAATAGAATTGTTATAAGAACTTTGAAATATTTTAAATTGAATCAAATAACATTAAATAGGCATTAACTACCCATAAACGACACATAAACATGGCTTCGATTCCAAAAGTTGTTTTTAGATATAATACAACTTGCCTGTATTGTAAAATAAATAGGGTTTTTTTAGAAATACGAGAGATTTCCTTTAACCTTTACTCAGCGTCTGGTCGCTGCAACCACTGTTCGGATCCATCTCATAAAGCTCTATCAGCATCTACTACTACAGACAAACATACTATTTCATACAATATGTATATGTAAGTGTTTTCATATCTATCGAACGCGAACGGAGCGTGTCCGCGCAGACACGGACCGGCACCGATTTTATCTGTGCCAGCGAGCATTAGGTTCATTTTCATTTAGCTTGATCTAGTTTTCCTAACGACATCTATCAATGCCAGGAATTATGGTGGCTGTGAGGTGAATACTTCTGTGTGGGGGTGCCGGCCACGCCTCGCGTTGAACAGGCTAAGTACTGGTAGATGTGAATAGAGCTTAATCAATTCATATAAAAAGCCATCTATCAACTGAGGTCTGCAAATTGAAATGTCACTTTGGAGTGATTTGAATCTTATAGAGTGGAGTAGTTAGTATAGGTAGGCGCCTGAAGCGACTGATCGCCGCAACAGGCGCAGGGCAGTCAGCGAACGGGGGCCCTCCTCGCCACTCGCAGCAGCACGGGACCAGCTCGTACGTCCTTGAACAGCCTGATAGCTTCCCCGTGCGTCAAACCTGCTGTTCCACGACCATTCACTGACACTATCTCGTCTCCTGGAAAATGGAAAATGGATTATTGAATAGGTACCTTAATATTTTACTTGTGCACTTGTTAACGGTAGATGTAAAACATCGGGATCAGGGCTAGCCACTAGTCCGCTTCTCCACCAAATCCGCATCGGAGCATCACGGTGGAGTATGCTCCATGGTCTCCTCCTGTCGTGGGAACAGACCCGTGACCAACAGCGCTACATAAAAAGAATTTCAGACAACTTCTAAATTGAGATACGTTTAGCAAAATTTGTTCCTTTTGTATTGAAATGTGTATTTATGTGTCACATAAACAAGAGTTATTAACCTTTATAAATAAGGGCAGGTGGGCCGTTTCCCTCTAAGATGATTATAGTATGCAGCTGTCGTGTCGTGTAACCGTCATTAAGGAATGACCACCTTTCTACAGTTAATAAGTGCGGGGGAAAAGTTTTATCCTGCACGCAGCTTTAATAATGCTCATTGTATTATATGAAAACAAAATAAAGGGGATTCATACCTTCTCGCAACAAGCCAGATTCTGCAGCTTGGCCATTATTGAAAATTGTTTTCACAAAAATACCCATGTCCCCTCGTGGAGAGTCACGTCCGCCTACAATGCTGAACCCTAAACCTTTGCCACCTGCCGATTTCGTAAAACGGACCTGAAAAAAGAAACCGCCATTTGGTGAATAAATATCAAAATTGTATGTAAATGACAATGCATATTATAATACTTAATATCTAAAATTATTGAATACCTCAAAAGTGTGTGTGTCCCGAGGTTCAGGGGCAGGGGGTCGTTTTCCAGTCTTTTGGTTCACAGGAGGTGCTGGCGGCGGTCTGGGAGACCTGGGAGTAGAGCTCACTCGCAACTCTGCTACACAATTTCGCAACTGTTGCATTGGCTCCTGTCTTGATTGTACTCGAGGCAGTCTATAGGGTTCTTCCCAAAGCCTGTCGGTCATATCTGTTGTTAACCTATTATAACCATTCTTATAAATAGGTACGTTGGCCTCCACATTCTCACTGTACGGCCTACTGCGTACGTCTTTATTGGGTTTCCTCCGCTCCATGTCGTAGGCATAATCGACAACATCTCGGCTCTCATCGTCATGATTTGTGAGAGGAGTTCGATCTCGGGGTGGAGCTTTGGTACGATAAACATTAGGAGAACTACAGCGCCTCCGTAATGTGGCACTTTGCCGGGGAGGTGACGGCGAGGGTGGTTGTCGAGTCGCCGTCGGACTGGGCACGTAAAACGTAGCAGGTTGCTGCTGAGGTGGAGTCAAGACGTCGTGCGCTGATAGAGCTCGTCGGCGCAATCCTCCGCCGAGTTTGCCTAGCGCCCTGATTATATCAGGTGCCCCGCTAGTAACTCTCAGCGAGGCGGTAGTGTAAACTTTGCCGCGGTGTCTGAATGAGAGTTTGGATGGTGGGGCAGGTGAACAATGCGGCGGAGGTCGCGGGGGCGACGGCGAGCACCGCACGGGGCTCGGCTGACGGTTGCCGGAACCGGGCCGCAGTCGCGAACACCGACGACGTAACTTTCGCCATCTCTGGGACAGGTTGGCGTTCCAACTTTCTTCTGAAAAGTATAACGCAAGCGGCTTTAAAAACGGGCGTGATGTTTTTTAATACAAAGTGGTCAAGTATATCCTTAAGCTCTTAACTTTCTGATGTTCAGTTAAATCGATAAATTACATCTTATATACATAAAATTCTCAAGTCCCAGTTTTAGTTACCATACTCCTCCAAAACGGCTTAACCGAGTTTTATGAAATTTTATATGCATATTCACTAGGTCTGAGAATCGGCTACTGTCTATTTTTCATACCCCTACATGGCGAAATCCCTTATGGATTTCGCAAAACAACGTTTGCGGGGTCAGCTAGTAGTATTATAATATTGTGAGGCCGTTAATTTTGAAAGAACCACAAAGTTATCGCTTTAGATGAATTTTCATCCCTAGAAGTACCGACTGGGAAAGGTAGATTAATTGATAGATTGTATAGTAAAAAATATTAGTAATATCAGATGCTCTATCATCTACAATGTGTAGAATCTCTTTGAAGCAGTTTTTGTAAATTTGTAAACCGACAAATGTGAGTTTTACAAAATTAAACGTGACATTAGATAAGAAATATATTAGTAATATCAGATGCTCTATCATCTACAATGTGTAGAATCTCTTTGACGCAGTTTTTGTAAATTTGTAAACCGACAAATGTGAGTTTTACAAAATTAAACGTGACATTAGATAAGAAATATATGTACTCTACAACGAATGTTTGTGAAGTCTTTATGGGCGGATTATTTCAAAGCAATACAAATACGGATAGTAAAACACATGCAAAGTAATGCCTGATACAAAAAATCAAAGGGTAATTTAAAAAAATGACAGCCTACCTTTTTTATTAGTATCAGCATCTGAAGCATAGTCGTGCGTGCGGGGCGGTGGCTGGGCGGGCGGCGTGGCGGGCGCGGCGAAGCTGTGACGCAGTGGCGTCATGCGCAGCAGCCGCGGACGGTCGCCGTTGGCGCGCGAGCCCCACGCCGGCGCACCCATGGCTTACCAGATAATCCTGTAAAATTAAACATGGTATGTTTCATAATGGATTTACAACAAAAATGATAGTAATTCCATTTTTGAATGATGCGTGAGCATCATTTAACATTTGAATGAATATACGGCTCACCTCACGTGTTTTTTCGGGATAGCCCGACTAGTTTCGAACCTATAACACCATAATGTCCTAAGGTCGACGTTTAATTTTAAGCCATAGCGATAGCCATAACCGTATTACACAGGCCAGATCGACCCCGATAACATTCGTAGCTATGACTTGGAACTTAAAAAATTTGTGCTATTTTTTTACAATTATTTTATTTATTTATGGGGGATACTTAAAGTTTCAGTATTTCAGTAGATTTCAGATGCGGTACATTTTAGATCTTGTTTTGTCAGTAATGCCCTCGAGGTCGAATTCCAAGCCACTGCTTAAATAATACAATGTAATATGCATAAGAAGCAAGTTCAATAAAGAGTAAATCGATAAGAGAACGTAAATTGAAGGTGAACTTGGCAGTAAACTACAATTGAACAGCCTGGCATTGCAGAAAACGGGTCATGCAGATTCGTGAAATTCTCATCAATCTTCTTTCTTCTTATACATATATAAAATTCTCAGTTTTAGTTACCATAACGGCTTGACCGATTTTTATGAAATTTTACATGCATATTCAGTAGGTCTCAGAATTGGCTACTGTCTATTTTTCATACCCCTAAATGATAAGGTTTGTCCACACCTAACATTTTTATTTTATTTTTTGGACATTTTTTTATTTTTATTTTTCAATAATGTGGCATCAAAAAATACATACAACCCTCAATTTTCACCCCTCTATCATCAAACCCTATTTTTTAAAAGTCGATTTTTAACGATCGATAACTTATATGGCAAAACAACGTTTGCGGGGTCAGCTAGTAATAGTAACTATACATATGTAAATAATAAATAATATGTAGGTAGGCTAGAAAATAGGAAGGAATTTTAAAAAATTACCTCCGTACTTATTTATGTTTTGTACAATATAAATTAAGAAGCATTAAATAAGTAATGTTTCTACCGGAAATAAAGACAAGATCATGTTAGTAGTTCTTTGAAATAGCTACTTCAGAAAGTGGTTCGTTCGGTTCTTTATTAAAATTCGATACAATTGTTCGTGCAGTGATTAAATATTAAGCGGCCTGTACTATGATTGAAGTGCCTCAGAATAAATCGTTCCAAACATCATGACTGTGTAGGTAAAAGTCTCTATGTAGAGTCACCACTTATAAAAAGCTACGGTATAATTAGACATGGCCGCAGACGTTCAATCGAAACCACAACTCTTAAGTACTCTTAAGTATGTTTGAAGTGAATTTAATAATATATATTAAAATCCTATGCGGTTTAATCGTTTAATGATGTACGCTTACTCTACATTTACTTTTATGGCTACTGAGTTTCCTTTAAAACCGTTTTTTATAGATAAAGTTGAGTAACGTACTTATTAAGAAACGTACATGTGGGTGCCTACATAAGAGTTCCTATAAAAATAATACTTAGATTGTTGGCATACTTCGTGAACTTACATGCCACAATAACCCGGAAATTTATTTGTTTAAATTTTATTTTCCCTTTTAACAAAATACGGTAAATTCCAAAAAATTGAATATATTATTTCTAGTAATGTCTTTTGAAATCGCTCTCTCATCAGGTGAATAAGCGACCTAGAAAATAGCCGAAGAAAATAGCAGAAAGTTGTTAAACTTGGCAGACCTAGGACGGGTTGGAGCGACATCGTTTAGGGGAAGCTTTTACACTGGACCTCAAAGGGCTGATAACTGTAACCTTAGCCCATAGTGGGTTAGAATATAAATAGAAATAGAATATATTTCTATTTATATTCTAATAAATATAATAGAATAGAAATAAATAATTATAGTAAAACCTGTGTAATAGATACTTAAAATTGCTGGCACCATACCAGTCACGGTTGCTGCCACCCACTCAGCGTGGGTATAGGTCGCGTAAACAACCAACGTCCGGCAATTAGGGCTTCGTATGCGTATCTTGGGTAACTACGCTAATTGTACTCCACGGTTCTGCCCAAATGTACCTTATAAACCTTTTAGCCACATAGTTATGCCCTTACCTCATACTTTTTGAAGGAATTCTTGCAAAACTGTTTGCTTATTTCCATGAATTCTTGTGTCAAATAACTCTTGCTCTACATAATTATATTCTTTTCTTCATTTTAATGTAGCAGTAATTATATAAATTAATTGGTTCTAAAACTAAATAGCTAGAGATACATTATTCTATTTCAAAACGTGAATTTGAAATTATTCATTGATTAGTTAAATTAACAAGGTTTCCAGTCAATCTGTCGTATGTTGTAAATTGTATAATCAACCAAAAAAGCAATTACAAATAATAAAGCTATTTCAGAAACGAAATCTACTAAGAGGTTTAACGATTGTTTTTTTTTAAATTAAGTTTCTTCATCTTAACAACGTTTCCCCAACCGAAACACATGTCAGGAAAAATATGCTGATTAATCGCAGGCTAACTATGAGTATGGTGGTGCAAGCTCTCATCCAAAAATTAAACAGTTAGTAGTAGAATTGTAAATAGAAAAAAATTTATACAGTATCTAAAACATATAAAATGCACTCGTTGTTCCACGGATATCCGCTCCGGCTCGTCTCATCACTATACAAAGAATCTCAGCCGTATTGAAAGTAAAGTAATAATTAGTAGTCTGGAAGCGATCTTTAGGCACCGCGTGGGGAGACTTCGAGCACTTAATGTACATTTCATTCTGTTTGGTCATAAAAGAAACATTTACGAAAGTGTGCTTTGAGAACGGATCCGAGCAATTATAGACTTCATGAAACTATTACCTATTATTAACTATTAAGAGCAGGTATGAAAGTTGAGGAGAACCCAATTTATTTTAGATTCATTTCTATAAATTTACATCAAATTTTACAGTTTACATCCCTTTATTATTTTTCTTTTAAAGATATGCCGATTTGATTTAAATTTCATCAATATGAAAATTGCACATAAAATAATATTTAATTTTATTAGTAGACTTTATGGCAGGAAATTATGTAAAACAGTAGTATTATATATGTATATACGTTATAAAAGTATTATTATATATGCGTTTTTTATAAATAAATAACAATGTATAGAAAATTCTCGTACAAGTACACAGTTTCGGTCACCAGACCAAGCAGGCCAAAATCAATAAATAATGCTAACGGGTGTGATAAATTTCAGTTTTAGGTATACGATAAACAGTTGTCTGTTCTATTTAAATTAATCTAAATATACATGTGGCGAATAAAACTCGGAAGAAAAACTTACTGAATTTAATAAATAAACTGGTATAAATAATTTTAAAATAACATAAAATATTTTCTCTGAACCGTCTTACGTCTTAACGTCTTCACTCTCCTCAATGCACTCTCTCATTCCATCTTTTTCAATCCCTCTGCTTTACTCATTCTTCTATTCATTCACATACCTACTCTACATCCGTTCCCTTTCACGCATCTTAAAATATCCAAATCCTACATTCGGCCATTCCTGATACTGAGACTGACCTCAGGCTCTACAATCCTACATCATAACAAAACAGAACAATTATTATCATAAACAAAATAAAACAACAACAAGAAAAACTGAGAATAAAAGCAAACATACTGAATCTATCCTTTAGCTATAGTCACAGTCAAATTCTTCTCCATCTGGCCATAGCCTTCATCATATTAGCAGCACCCAAGTTATATTTCCGACATTTTTTCCTCTTTTTAACATTTCTTTTATAACATTGTTTATTATCTTTCTTCTCTACTGGATTAAGAAATCCTTCAGCTTTTTCTTCTTTCCGACTTACCAACAGATATGGTATACAGGTCACAATAAAATCTTCTATTTTCTGTGCTAAACTCTTTATAAATTGTCCTTTGAGTGCCAAGCGTCTTCGTCTATGTGCGACCGGTATATCTTCTTTCAAAATGATCCTCAGCTGTATTGGAATTTCTTTTGTCTTTTTAGGTGTATGGGTTTCAATCATACGTCTTACTTTGCAGCTCATACTCATACTGACATCTGTACCTAAGGAATCAAATTCGTCATTAGACACAAAACACGACGTTTTTCTCAACCAACCTTCGTTGCGGGTTAATAATGACACATTGCTACCATCCATCAACATAACAACCTTATCTAAAAACTCCTGACCAATAATACTATCATACGGCATACAATTATTAGGAACAATATAAAATACAAGATCATTATAAAAAGTTCTATCTACGTTTACCGTTGAGGTAAAGCGTCCTAACGACATAATTTCTTTCCCACCTAGACCTCTCATATTTACGTTGCATTTTTCTATTTTCGGGGCGTCTTCTAAAGTATTATAATACTTATCGGTAATTAAGTTGATATCGCTGCCTGTATCGATTAAAGCAAGAACATTTTTTCCGCAAATATTTATTAATTTCGTCGGTTTATTTCATTTTGAAGGCGTCAGTGACATTTCAAAATTCTCTCGGTCATTCAATTTCGAAATCTGCATTTGCGAACTCGGCATTATTGACAGCTGACACACCAGAGTAACATCGTTCTGCTCACTCGGCCTTTCAATTCCTGCGTCAACACACATCGCCGTCTTTGTCTCACCAGAGTGAAGTTGTTGCGTAGGTATCACGTCGTTCATTCACCGGACCACCAATACCTATTCGACCCGAAGACATTCCGCCAATCACCGGCTTGTACGAAGCTGACGTAGCTGGCTGCTCATTGGCTCTGCACTGAGATGAATGATGACCGAATTCGTTATATTTGAAGCACTTCATTCCTTGAGCTTTCCTTGGGCATTGCGAAGACAAATGGTTCATCTCACCACAGTTAAAACACCTTCTCTGGTTGTAATTCAATGTATGGCCTGATTCACCGGCTTTATTAACTGCAACACCACCACATCGCTGCTTTTTAATCTTTTCTGTTACCTCCTCGTAGATTTTAATTTTTTCTTTCAAATCATGGTAAGTAGTGACACCGTAAAGCATAATTTTATGCGTCTCGTCATCTTCAATTCCGTCGACAATATATTTGATGGCAACGTAGTCAGGCATCTTCCCACGTTTCCCCATCTCCTTCATCACGAACATGTAGTCCATCAGTGATTCGTTCGACTGCTTTTTACGCGCCGACATAATTTCGTGAGCGGTCTTTGAATCTAGCGTATCTGGAAACTCTTTCACTAAAGCCGCCTTTAGATCCTCCCACGTTCTGAAGGTCTTCTCCGTCTTTATCCATAGGGCCGCCGTGCCTGTAAGTGCACGCCTTGCCACTATCAATTGCTGTACCGCCGACCACCCGAAAATTTCACCATTTTCGTCTATTTCCTGTATGAACTTCGTCACAGGATACGTCTTGTCGGAACCGCTGAACTTCGGCACCAACTCGTCCGAAAACTGTAGCATCCCTCCTCTGGATTGATGATCGCAGCACTTCGCCATCTTCTTCGTCTTCAACGTCTGACCCAAATTCCAATTCCCCGTCGTCGATGTTTTCTTGTTTTTCGCCACACGATGTTTCTTTGTTTAGTGGGATTCCAGATTGTTTTGCCTGGATCCCGGACGAGCCCCCAAAATTTGTGGCGAATAAAACTCGGAAGAAAAAGTTACTGAATTTAATAAATAAACTGGTATAAATAATTTTAAAATAACATAAAATATTTTCTCTGAACCGTCTTACGTCTTAACGTCTTCACTCTCCTCAATGCACTCTCTCATTCCATCTTTTTCAATCCCTCTGCTTTACTCATTCTTCTATTCATTCACATACTCTACATCCGTTCCCTTTCACGCATCTTAAAATATCCAAATCCTACATACATATACAAGAAGCACTTGTTAAGAAGTAAACGGTGCTTACTATACCTACTCGTTTTCTGAAAAATATACATAAATTTACACTATTGATAAATTAATTGATACATTTATAATAAAGTTATTTGGAGCTTATTGTATTTTTTTGTACTAATTTATCCCTTATTCCATACTTCAGTTTTAAAAAACGAATATTTAAAATAAGTAGAATGTTAAACGACTAAAATTAAAGATGTTTTTAAGCTATTCAATTATCACTACAATTCATTTCCGTATACCTATTATGAATACCTAAACTTGAGGTGGAACATGGTTCTCAATGAGTTACAGTCATTACTTAACATCAAGTGGCCCACGTGCCCGTTTGCTACTCAAATACAGTATAAAAACTCTTATTTAAGATAATAAAAGTGCCTATTATGCATTTTTTAATGAACAAAAGTCTGATACAGTTTGAGGCTGTTGTTAAGCTAAGTGGAAACGCAGTGAGATGAGCGACGTAAATTAATGGCGGTGATTAATATTAATTTTAATTACGGACGGTTGTCAACCGCAATGCCAGAATCATTTCAGTGGCTCGGGGCTCGTTACACACAACGGAGTAATTAAATACCGCATCGCTGCAGGGTGGACTGGGGTGATCTTTGTTACAAATTGTCATCTAGGGCTTCCGGATACAATAGAGACAGGGTGATGGTATTCGGGATCGAATTTATCTAACTATGTCTACAACTACACATAGAAATACTAACAGTAGTAACACTGCATGTTTTGTGGTTTACCAGAGATAGAAGGTATCTCCCGTGATCGTCAAACGTCAAAAACCAACAGCCATAGATATTGCACAATATAGGTAGAGCCTCTGTAGTTTTCCAGAAAAAATACCCCCCAGTCGGCCTCGAAATTCTTTATGAAGCATAGAAGTTCTTTTTTTGTTTGATACCTATTGATTTTGTTTACTATTAAAGCGATTAGTATGGGAACACGGCGTTGGAAAATGCTTGTAGTTGAATATTATGTAATGGTATGGACACTAGTACTGGATAAACGCCTCAAAATCTAAATAATCATTATTCCTAGTGCTTTGCAGTTCATGATAATTAGGTTTTTTATATTTTTATTTTCCATAATTCAATGGATTGCCGGCCAGCTCGCCGTTAGGTCGGAAACATCGTTAATTTGCGCCGGCGCAGTCCCGTTGTGCGCCGAATTTGGACAATTGTTGTCAGCGCTCTTCCGGTGCCACGGTGCCGTTTATGAAGGTTTGCGAACAGCAAAGTAGAAAATTTGCGATATTTTTTCTGTAAGCCGTATAGATCTACTTATCTTGTATATATATATATATATATATATATGTGGTAAATGTGCTGCTTAATCTTTTTTGATCCAGCAGTAGAATAAGGTACCTTCTTTATTATGTAGTATATTTTTTAATTATAAATATTTTTGTAAATATAAGAATGGATCGTTTTGGTGAAGATGACTATTTCGCGGAATAACAATGGGATCATTCGATTACACCTAAACCACCGCAAACAATTGAAACAAAATTTATTCTACATTATAATGTGAATGGAGTGAAGAGTTATTTAGGGAAAATAATTTAAATTCTGTATAAGTACCTAATAGTGCACCTACGAAATCGTAATTGTATCCATTTAAAACGTTTGATTACGAGTTAAACTATAAATAAGTTTATCTTCGATTAAGGAAGCAAAAACAAAATGAATTTCTTGATCGAAGTGATCATTAAAGTCATTAGTACCACTTCAAATCTTTAATGTGGCGTAAGGCTTCGTAAAAAATCTTTTGCAATGCTCAATTTACAACATCCACAGTAATAAATATAGATATTTTCTTTGAAATGAATCTGCTCGAATTCTGTTCAAATACCAATCAGTGAGCTGGAATTACAACCATACGGTGTCGAACAGCCATAAAGAACTAGATAAAAAGAATGTGGACGCATACAACTAGTTACACTCCTTCGCATTGGTGTGTTTTATTCAATTCACCCACACTGTGATTTATTTACAGAGAAACATGTGTTTCTGATTTTATCGGAAGATTACAATATATTTAAGTCAAGGGGAGGCTAGTAAGAAAGTAAGTTTTTATGATAGTAATTCAATTTTGTATTTAGTAAACCTGTTACATATACAAAATTTTTTTAATAATTAAAAATATCTTTTATATACTAAGTGTGTACTATATACCTAAATACCGACAAACATTCAACTTAAAGCACTCCTAACTGCAAGATACTCTTTTTAATCAGAAAAAAATTAAAACTGTTTCACGATTGCAGCGAATAAACTGTCACGTCACGTGTTTGCAAATTTCGAAAGTAGCATCAGAGCTGACTTAAATAATTAATTAATCGGTACTTTAGTAATTTAGTGTAAAGTACTAAAGTGTCACTCAGTCTATCATCTTGTAAACTTTTATAGGGTATCTAGCTCTTAGCGGACAAACATGATAGATGGGAAAATATTGTTATGACATCATCATGTTCAAACGACGTAGGTAATTAAATATCAAATGTATCTCATTGCGATGACTGCATACAATATAGGTACTATCATAAATAAACCTTCCATTAAAATATTAGGTATATTTATTTCTTGCGAAATGCATAGTTGACAAGTACATAATTTGACATTTTTCATTTCTTATTTTAAGTTTGGAAGTGTGGAAGGAAATATCCAAATCAAATTTAATCAAAAAAATTACAACACTGTAAAGAGGGCTATTAAAGTAGACAAACTATGTGTTAAATGCCGTTTTAAATTACCTATTATAATATACATTGAATAATTGAACAAATATCTCAAGTTCAAGAAAGATATTGTTACGTATCTAACTCTTGCGATATTTCCGATAAAGTACAATTTATATAATAATATAATTATCTACGCTGTCTTGATGATAAAAACAAAATGTTTTAAATTTCTTAAAATAATTTTGCCTACAGATAAAATTTTAATTTGACGCTTTAATTATACCATCCACAGAGTTTTTAAGTACGGTAGCAGGTAAAGTAAATTAGTTCCATCGGCAATTTTACCAAAAGATTCTGTTACTATAATCAAATGTTTGGCCATGATGTAGAATAAAGAAATTATAGCGTGTGTAACGGGTTCGTGCCCATGTTGCGCCCACACTTCTGCCGTCACAAAGAAAAAGGGCACAACTAACATTTTTTCCGAAATTGAGTTATATACATATTCGGAATCAGAAAAAAAAGGCCCATCTGCCAATATTTTTTGTACAATTTTAGGAACAAGATAAACAAAAATACCGTTAGCATAAAAGGCACAACTGAGCCACTTTTAAAATTTTTGTACGTAAAAAGAGCACATCTGACCTAAAGTAAGCCAAAAGGTCACATATGCAGAGATGCGGCTTTTAGATTTATCACGAAAAATATAATTTATTTACTTGAAAAGGCATAATTGACATGCGTTAAATATTAAAGGCATAATTAACACAGATGTGCTCTTTGATTTAAAGATTACCAACTAGACCTTGATATTTAATTTAAAAGAAAAGTCATAACTAGCAGTTATGCCTTTACTACCAAAATTCTTTGACTAGAGGTGAAGTGAGGGGATAGAGGTACGAAGCGGATCCCGCCAGTTGTGCCTGACCCTAACGTGTCTAGGCGAGTCCACGTTGATTTTATTATATAAAACTTCTTTTGTGACACATTAATATGATTTATTGGCAAAATTTTTGAATGATTAATTGCAATTTAGTTTAAAAATATGACGATAATTTTTTTATTTTATGTAATGGTATCCCATAATTATTAATTAAATCGATACATTACGACCAAAATTGACATTTTAATTGAATAATATTTTAATTGACACTAATTGAATAATATATTATTTTAATATGACTGTAGTAGTAATAATATGTAGTTTTTTTAGCAATATACAATCGCGAAGCGCAAGATTACTCACTAAACTTGGCCCACTTATGCCTACTAATAGAAAGAATTTTTGGGAAAACTTACCTACTAAAGAATGACTATTTTTTTAGTTTGCTCATTTTGATCAAAGTTCTAATTATGTGCCTTGATGATTATGATGACTGTAAGGAATAAACATTGTAAGGTATTTTTTTACTTTTGAAATAGTTTTTATTTATTCTTATTTTGATAATTTTAATGTTGTTTAAAGACATGGCCAGAATTGTTGTAATTGTGGTTACCTTAAAAGTACTAGAAGCTGATTAAATATCCATAATATGATTTTTATTTAAAAAAATAAAGTTCCTTGATGAAGGTATTTTTTTTTAACTTTTGAAATAGTTTTTGTTTATTTTTATTTTGATTAATGTTGTTTATAGGACATTGCTAGAATCATTATAATTGTGACTGATAACCTTAAAAGTGCCATATTTAACAAACATTATTATAGAACTTCTAGAAGCTGATTGATACTGTGATTTTCACTAAAATTAAACAAATACCTAAGTTCCTTGATGACTGATAATAATTAATTCATTAATATTATTTTTTTAAGTTTTGATACGATTATTTGTGTTACCTTTTTAAAATAAAAGTTTTATAAATATTCCCTAATTGTTTTTTTACCCGTTTTTCTTTTATAATATTAGTAAAATGAAAAGGCACATTTTAATAAATATGCCTTTTCATTGCATTATTTCATATTTTTTTCACAAAATGTCAGACTGAAAAGTCACAATTGGTTAGTTATGCCCTCTATTCGTAATATTAAGAAATTTACTTCATTTTTTTTGCTACGTTGAAAGAGAAAATGTTGATTATTTATTAAATGCAAATAAAATAAAAACTTATATTTCAATAATTGTATAGGAATCGTGAAAATGAATTTATTTTAATTCATCTATTTTCGAAAGTAATATTAGTGTCGATATTTTTCGCCAAAAACCAATAAAAACTTTAAACTCGATTTTCTCCATATTTATAAAATGTTAGATGTGCCTTTTCTCATTATGACGGCAGACTTATTAACGAAACTAAGATTTATACACCACTGAGACCGATAGTAGCACAACTGGCCCTATGGAATGCGACCCATGTCTCAATTGTTATAACTGCAGACACCTAGACATCTATGTTGTTTTGTTAACTATGAATGACTTTAAAATGTTTTTATTGTGTTTTTAAAAAGTCTATAAAGGTTTTTGGATAAATAGTTTTTCTACTTTTAACGATAAATTTATTACGCTTAATTTATTACTCTGTCCGGTAACTATGGAAACGGTTAAAAGGAAAAAAATCATAAACAAAGTGCGTCTATTTAGGTGGAACTATGGAAACTGCCAAAAGGAAACATTCATAAATAATAAGTGTATTATGTTATAGAAAAAAGCTAAATATTATAATTATTGTGAATTTGGATTCTTAGCATTGATTGTGATTATTAGCATTAAATGTCGTTTCTTTTCTTACAGAGAAATTCAGATGTGTTTTAATTAATATGTCGTCCAAATCACCCAGAAAACACATCTTATAAGTTTTTACTTCTGCAGCACTCCCGGTGTGCAACCCGTTTTTTGTTCTTGAGCTTTCTGTAATATAAAAATTTTGACAATCGAAAACAGTGAATTTTTAATTCCCTTGCACCCAATTTCCCTGATTGCCTGCTCTTCTTTGACATGCTCTTCTTCGAAAGTCGACCATGGACTACACCTACTGAACGAACACCTTAAAATTTACGCGTGTTTTCTTTATTGTGAAATCCAAAAATATTAGCTTTTATATTTTTACTTAATTGGTTTGTCTAAGAGGTTCAAGTCCTTCACGGTAAATTATCATTACAGGTAGCTGTTCACAATTCTATTAATAGTAAGATTAAGAATTTCCCATGGTGGCTGCTCTAGATCTACGGAATCTGGGAAACTTCGTTCAGAACAACAATTCGTCATTATGTGCTACAGAAGCTGTATTTTTCTCAAGAGAAATCTGATTGATCTGGTTTTGTTAGTGATGCACTCGGTATTTATCTTCTTTGGCTTAGAAGGAAGTAAAATAGAAAATCAGTTTTAGTAAAAAAAATAATTTAATTTTTTTTAATATAAAGGAAATAATGGAGTAATAATAAAGAAAGCAGCAGAATGTGACAAGGTGACAAAAACCAAATCAAATATGTTTCAGACTATGGACATTCAATTTAAAAAAAAGATCAAAATTTAGTAAGTCATCTCGTGAGAAGCAAATAATTGCTTGAAATAATGTGAAACACAGAAAAACACAAGCACCTCCTTCGCAAAATAAATTATAAATAACAAATAAATGACGTTATATAGGCAGAATGTGGCGGTGGCGGCGATATCTACCTCTCCGAAATATCTATCAATAAAAAAATTAGTACCTAATTGAGTTTATTTACTATAAAGAATACGTAAACCAATAAAGTAATACAGCTAGTATGACTAAATAAAGTAAACAAGTATGGTAATATCTTTATGTAAATAATGTTATTAAACTTCAAGCTTGAAATGACAGAGTAGCAAATGTAGGCGGCACACAATAGAGCATAGAGACAGCAGGCTGCACGGTACGTGTAAATTTCTCATCACTGAGTGCAAAACAGGCTCTTGTAGATTTATTGGATCATTTTTCAAGTCAATTATAGCGAGCGATGGAAGCATCATAGCTTGTTAACTGGTGTTCCTACTTATCTTATTTATTATAGCAGATGTTGCAACGCTTATCATATACGACCTGGAGACACGAGATCAGTCAAAATGTATTTACTCGGAATTATCTGTCTTCTTTGTTTAAAAATTTGGGATTGTACACAGCTTTGATAGAAACCAAGAATGTCCATTGCAGAAGACGTTACGGATTTTGTATGAGATTTTATTTCAGAAATGATCTTCAGTCTTCTACATCCAACTCATTTGTAGTCGCGTAGTGGTTCAGCCTTTGTTCCTGTCGACCAATATCGTCGTCACTTCCGTAAATAATTTAAATAAGTGCATTTGAGGGAAGGATCTAGACGAATAGATGTGTCTGCTAAGTTACGAGTGTGCAACATTTTTGTTTGCGGGAAATCGTTATAAAGCATCACGTACCTACCTATAAGTACATTTTTCGTAATAATCATAAACCCTGATTTGCTTATAAAGGTTAAACAAAAGTCGTTTTTGTTGATCGTTATACAGTTATGTGTTGGCCTAAGAGCGAGTGGGTTGAGTGGCTAGATTGTTGAAGAGCATTAAGGCTTCGCTACGGCATCGTATGTAGGCCAATGATTGAAATTTCGCAATGGAAAAACATAATTATGTGTTATGTGGGTTATGTTATTGTTTCTAAAAGGAAGTACATATTAATATTACAACTATGTTAGAAGTAAGGTAATTAACAGTTAGTTTGTTACTCATTTTTAAACAAAATACAAAGATTTGGTTGCTTTTCTTAATTTTTTATAGCAGTCTTAAATTCTTAACAATACTATATTACTAGGTGTCTCATACAATCGAGTATTTGTGTACCTTTACAAACTAAGACGCATTTGTGAAGAATGTTATAAAAAATTAAGTCTTAACATTTTTTTAGTACAGGAGAGTGGGTACAATTGAATGTTTTCTTACTGATTTAAAAAACCTGCCCACGCGAGTATATTTCAAAACACAGCAGAAATCGCAATCAGTCTTACATAATATCTTAAATATTAGATCATCATAGAGTCTCTCTTTTTTTATAACGAATTAAATAACAACGATTTAGCTATAAGTAGTATAGATCGCAGTTACAATCTGAACAGTTTATGAATTAAGCATCAGAATCCTGGATCCCTTGGGTACTCATCCAATTGGCTGTCAGTTGTCAATCACATATACCCAATACATTGTCTAACTAATGTGGTTTCTAATAGGACTGTAATGTTCTCAGTAGCATGTGATGCTCTACTTAGAGTCGGTAGACTATCAACGGTGGTTGGCTAAGGCCTATCCTACCCATTGCGTAAAGATACTCTGAGACCCGACTCTGTAGTGGGTCTTTAAGCGACGGGTTGTTATCTAATACACCAGAGGACTGACGGTCACCTCTTACATAAGCCTCTCCCAATGCGCGCCACTTAACCTGATCTTTGCCTACTCCATATAAAAATAGCACATGATTATGATAATGAAATGTCCAATTTAAGTCCAGTTTAATAAATTTCCTGTACTTCATTGACATTCCAATATACCTACTAGAAATTAATTATAGTATTTAAACGTAGATCACATAGCACGCCTATGATATCGGATATCCTTTATGTGGGCCGTGGCCGTAGCATTACTAGTAGCGTACATCAAAGAGACATCGACATAAAGAGAAGCATTGTGGAGCGTCGCT
The DNA here is from genome assembly GCA_905147235.1 of Erynnis tages. Lineage (NCBI taxonomy): Eukaryota > Metazoa > Arthropoda > Insecta > Lepidoptera > Hesperiidae > Erynnis > Erynnis tages. The sequence continues at coordinate 7,921,832 of LR990073.1, forward strand.
TGGAATTTCTCATCTGTTCAGTACGTTCAAGTACTTACGAGTATCGTACATGGTACGTATACCCTGTCCTCACACAATATCCGACCGTTACATAAAGATGCCATTGTCCTCACGCTAGTTTCATTAACCGTGCGACTTTATATTTTTCTGAATATAAAACCTGGCAGATATATGTAGAATTGTAGATAGACTATATCGTGTATAGACTGTATGAAAAACAATATTATGGAAAAGGATTCTTGAATAGCCACATGTGCAATCTGAGAATTTGTTCACTGAAACAATTAAATCAACGTAAATACACGCATGATAAAGTAAAAATAGTTAATTACAGCTAGGGGAAAATTAAGTGATTGTCGAATCGTTATATCATAAAAAAAATCATGTTGCATAAACTATAGGTGTCTACGCCCATGAGAATAGAATGGAACGCCCGGTTAAAGATCTTACTAGGAAAAATGTATACCATCAATAAAAAATGTATCAAAGTTACATCACCAATCTCGTAAAAAAAGGAACAAGGAAACTCTTAATTTTATTTAGAATCAGGATGCAATCAGTGATAAAGATTGGAATAGTGATCTCGTTCACTTACGTGTAGTGAGATAATTGATCATATATTTTTATCTTTTGTGTTTTTGTCATCTCAGGTATCTATTTTATAAAATAAAATACAGAAGCAAGGCTTAATAGGTTTTTATGGTTTATTTAAAATTTAAGAATATTAAGGTGTTACTCACATTTCCTTCAACCTACGACTCTGAAGTCATTTGTGTAGGCCTTAAGAGTCATGTTTTCCTTCATTCATAAATATGCATATGTGCAAACGTGGAGAAGGAAGGTTACCAAGTATTGTTTTCGAGTTCTTTCATCTTCACACTTCAATAGGTATTAAATAGCTACCTACAAGTAGGTATAGAATATATTACAATCTACTTTCAGAAAGAAATCCATTATAAATATTATATGGGATTTCTGGTGAAAAAATCTCTTTTTTACAGCGACATTAGAGGACGCAGGAGGCATATCCAACTAAGAATAAGGTGGCAGGCGTATTTAAGAGTAGCTAAAAGTGGATGCGTTTCAACTCATGGGGACTAAAAAGGTCGCCTTAAGTTACGTAGTTTTGATATCCACGACTATTTAAAGGACACGCGAAAAATGCGGCTCCATGGGGTGTCATGAAGGCGACACTAGCGGGCAAATTCCAATTCTTATCAATGAAATAGTTACAGTTTGTAAATAGAATATTCAATACACCTGCGAATGCGTTCAAGTGGAATAAAGTTTACACATTCCGCGTTCTGCGGTTTTCCCGTGAGAACCCTAAACTACCCTACGAACACTTGAGTCGATGGTCCCGTTTATAGACATACCGAAGCATCATAGCGGCGAACTCCTCGTAAAGCATGTCAATGAGTTTCAAGTGAACATACCATTGATATGAAACGCAACGGTTAATTGATTGTATGAAAGTACTTTTATAACAGACAGGCTTAGTCGACTGTCGTAGCTATGTCATCTCAAATAGATAATTTCATTTTTGTATCGTTTGTTATCTCGTTTACACATTATAATAACTTGTATTATAACTTGTAAATTTGTATATCTAAAAAGGTGATCAAAATGCCCTTTAAAACTATAAACTAACCCATAGGTATTCGTACAAATAAATGTATTCATGTTAATTTTTGCTATTTCAAGAAACAGTGCAAATAGCATCTTTAGCTTTGAGTGGCTGCAATTTGCTGCAATCATGTGAAAATCCAGGAAACTCTATTATTTTTTGGCAACTCACGTCTAGTCTGCCCAACATCAATAAATTGCGAGTAGGTATATTAGGTATATTGTTGCTTTGTATTAATAGGTATCAACTTATTTATACAAAAACAACCAAATAACACTTGAGACATTACTGACAAGAGAGTTCAGGCGTGTGAGATGGATTGTAACAACTACGTTCAGTTCGCGTGACTGGTTAATAATAACGTGAAAGGTTACAGCCATGTCAAATGCAGTCTCGCCGCCTGTATAGATCAAGGACTGAGTCGGAAAGACGCAATCAAATGCATAGGAATGTTTACAAATTTTGTAGGTAAATCAGAGCATCTTTAATATTATCATTTAAGTAACATTTTGATGGCAGGTTGTCCTAGTAGCTGTCATCTTTATAATCACAAAATTCTTTGTACATATATTGACGAAAGATGAGCCTGGTAGTTACTTTTAAGTAGGATCGGACTGCTTTAATGCTTGGGATTCCTACATTTACGAACGTGAGGGAAGGTTACGGACCTAAATACCTAACTATTTGAGGTTTGACGGGGCTCGTTTTATAAAATAGCACAACCAGGTATGTGCATACTAACATACATATGTGACTATAAATAGTTTAGCTAATAATATGAATTTGAATGCAAATATTGATTCATACAATATTGCTCCTGAAAAGTGGCCATATAAACACAGATTTCTAATAAATTAAGAATGTTTTAAATTACACCCCATAATTTGAATGCCTACAAAGATTTAAGGAAAATATTTAATGAGGTGTAGTATAAACTTGAAAGAAATTGTTGGATCATCATTATTCTGTAATAGGAAGCGCGTGACCGGAGACAATAAAGTTTTCAATTACTGTTCAGTTAAGCACTAACGCCCCTATCACATGTAGTACCTATACATTGTTTCTGATTGCATCAGCCGCTTATCTGTGTGAAAGTTACAGCAAGTCAAATATCCGATTAATGTGTGGATTAAAACTAGACCTAAAACTAAGTAGAAGTCGTTTTTAAGCTATTACAGATAGAATAAGTAAATAATAATTTAAGGTTAGTTAAAAGTCATTCAACTACAAAAGATGTTACTGCGACCATTTAATTTGACTGCGCATTTGGATCTAACCCACACTCATTTTCCATATTTGGCGGCACTTGCTTGCTCGCGATAATGACCTAAGTCAAGCTACTATTTTGGGCGCAAGGAGACAATAATTATGTTTAACTTTCGGTAATGAAATATCAACGTAAATGATTTATGTTAGGTATCTATTATAATTTGAAATAACATTTACCACTAAAGCAGGTCTAGAGAGTATAAGGACTCTTTGTAGCTTTACAGTGATATACAAATAGGAATAAGGGATACTAAGGATTCTTATTAAGTGTAACTATGTATTTAAGTCCTTACAAAAAGAGTTGATTCACGGCAATCCCCAGAAATAACATTACATTACTATATGTGCGGATGTTGCTGTATTTATTGCATTAATCATCAACAGGTAAAAATTATTTTTAATATCTTAATTTTTTAATATGTACCTAAATATCGTTACAGAAGTAGTAATTACACCGCCATACTCCCAGGAAAAATCTTAATATACATATCTGAAAGATCTCTATGAAATCAAAAGGCCCTCTATTTTTCAAAACACCACACCAATTTAAGAAATAGGAATATATTTTAAAAGATTCATCACATTCATTTATAATGCCGTCTCCGTTTCTACTATAAACAAAGAAGTTCAATCGTTTGTTTATCATTCTTTGCTAAATGCGGTTATCCAACTAACAAGTCTTCATTTGCACAACAATGAATATAGTAACAATACGTTGGATTAATCGTCTAATGGATTGATGCAAGTTACAATAGGTACCGCAATATACATACGGTATAGGCAATAACGGGGAGGGTGTGGGATGAATGCACTATGACGCGAGCCTATGAGTTAGTATTGTTACAATTGGTAAGGCAAATTCGTCTCTAAGATGCGTGTACTAAGGGCTGCATGACTGAGCTTGATATTTTGGTACATTTGTCTACCGAAGTGTGGAGAGTGAGGGGCCCAGTTGCAAGGGGACGTTGGAACCCTCGTTCAGTGCACTGCTGCCAACAATGTTATTTTAAGCATTTATTTATTAGAAGAATACCAAAAAACAGAATATCCCAAAAATGTTCCACATATTTTCCGTTATTCATTTAAATATTTGGTTGTACCTAAATCCTACAATGAAGCTCTACGGAGAATTTTGACTCTACGCGGATGTAGAGTTCGCCAATTGGGATAATTGATATAATAACCTGTACATATTTTGATAGTATTGTTTCTTGTTACAATTCTACGATAAAGTAATAAACAGAAATTCTGTATCTATAAAGCCCTGAATATTACACATTAAAACACTGAAAAGATGTAGAGTTCGATAACTGGCATAAGTTTCGAACGAATTCATGTCTTTTTACTCCTAAAAAGTGTAATAAGAACCAAAATAATATTACATGAAAATTATAAATTTATGTTAATAGGTGCATTTAAATTTTTAAATTAATAAACTATCTGGATATCCATAAAATGAATCATTCATAACTTAAATAAATTACCTATATTGCTTTTTTCCATTACTCCATTTCCATAATTACCCACTAATTTTAATATATTTTACGCACCCATTTATAATATTCTACCTATACATTTCATAATTCTATATAAAATGAAAAAAATCTAATTATGAGTTAAGTAATTAAACCCAATTCTCTTTAATAAAGAACATAAACAAAAGCCGTTAAACATACCTGTATGGTCGACAGCGGTATCCAAAATTTGAATTTGACAGGCTTATAGAAGTTGAAACCATTCCCAGAAGTTCCGTAGAATTTCTATGACACAAATTCTGTACTTCACTTAGTAAATACACAAAGTAATCATCGATGTTTAAAGTAAGTAGCCAAACAACAACGGGGAAGCGGAGCGCGGCGTACGTCTGTAACGACCGTCGGATTAATACTAACATAACCTCAAAAATTACGCAGCTAAGCGCGCGCTGTTAAGAAATTGTTTATGCCGTCTGTACACCTAAATAGGATTCCATTGTGAGGAAAAGGACGACCAAACCAAGCTACGTGTTGAAAGACGAAGACAAAAAACATTTGATAAACGTTAGTGGTTCTGACCTACGCGTTTATTTATCAGATGTAATATAGGTAATGTTATTTTGAAGTAGTTTCGTTAAACGGTTTTACTTACTGTATTCACGATAATCACAATCACAGCAATAAAATAACTAGGACGTAAGTTATCAAGGATTCAGTACGGTATCTCACAAATAAATGTAGAGTTCGCAAATTCACAGAAATATTACTAAAATATGCACGCATAGAGCTTGTGTTTGAACTTTGATAATTATTATAACACTTTATTGATAATATGGGCATATTACCCAAAACGCATCATGAAAATTTATAAGTTGAAGTTTCACAGAGAGATAACACTGCTCTTACACTTATGAAGTTCGAGCTACCATTCTAGTAAATTCAAAAAACGTTGAAGTATGTATAATAAATAATATAATAAAAATCTTACTTACTTATAACATACTAAAAATGAAAAGTATACTGATACCTGCTAAAAACTTCAAACCCATCACCAGCTAAGCTTAACTCTACATCTCGTTTTTTTACATTTCTATCTAAACGGTACAAATATGAGCCCAAAAACGAGAAAATTAATACTAATAATAACATCTACATCTTAGTGGTTGTATACACGGACAGGAACTATTTGACTATTTCTTAGAGTAAACAAAAAAACCGAGACCAAAGTTTGTGTACCTGCGCAACGTCTCCCTGGGGTCCCTTTACTAATGCCACAGCTAATGCTTAGAAAGCTATTCACCCGTGAAGAATGAATGATTTTAAACAACCGCTTACAAAAACCTGCTCAGAAATTCCTGCCACTTGACTTTTAACGTAAAGGGACAAAGTCAGGTGGTTTCTATTTCATCAATGCGTTTAATAGCAGTCTCACACGATGACTATTTTATTTAAGTAAAGAAGAGATTATGAGAATGATATCAGCTATAAGTACTCGTACTTACATACTATCGTAAGGCTATTTCTAAAGAATTACCTACTTATTAAACATATCTGTACAATATTAGTATGAAATATTTAGTATAGTAACACATCACACATCATTCATATTAAGTGGTATTCTCAATTAAACTCTATCAAGAAAATTAAATGTTTTAACCACCATCAGTCGGAGTAGCTGGATGAGTGATTATTTAATTGCTTTGTTCATGAACCATTTTGAGTAACTATACGAGTTACAATTTATTGACAAACATTTATATTCCTTTATTATTTAAATTATCTTTACATTACAAAAATATTATGCAATTAAATTTACAGACAAGACAAGACGTCTGGTATTGATTTAGTCGTCATTTCAGACAACAAGACTCTTGAGACATAATGTACATTTCAGAGTAAAACAGTATGTATAAAAGCAGTCTGGCTCCCGTCTGGCGTCTCCTAGGCTACCCGTTACAATTTTACTGCGAAGAGAAATCTGCTCTTCATGCAGAATATTTTACTAAGGGGGTATATTCTTTTCGCAGTAGCATATTTAACTATATTATTCTTTTTCCTACATAAAACTATAATAAAATTGTAAAAAGATCATGAAATAATGGGAAGAACAGAAGTCTGAACGAGTAGTGAGCACACTTTCTATTGGTCGGTTTGATGTTAACTGCGCTGTTAGGTCCACACCACGAATCACACGATGGGTCCGTGAGTCAATGACATTATCTATTGGTCAAGCACGTTGTTCGTTGACTGCTGTACATTGTCCGAAAGTGTACAATATTCCTATCACTGCATGTGCTCAAAACTCATGACGGTTACTATACTTAAATTATTTTTTTAAATTAAATTAATATAAGATTTTGACCTGATAGTATCGATACAGGACAGCAAATCGTACTCGTATGTGTCAATAGCGTGCCGCTTGGTCATGAAAAAACAAATTGAAAGTTCCGCACAAAATGAGGAGTATCGCAACTTGTTTCTTACAACTAATAATCGCGAGTTAATTTGACCTACTTAATCTGTCTATCCTTGCGTTGACATGTCCCACAAAACTTTATAAGGCGTTTGTCAAGTCCATAAAGCGAGGGCATAATGTTCGTCGGTCGGCTAGCGGCGCGTGTTTCCTGCGTGTCTGGAAGGGGCACGCGCACGACTCTACAATTGTAGAACTGGGCATATCGCGCCCGGTCTGTACAGGATGATTACAAAAATTATATTATTGTAAGCTATTGAATTTTATGTAACTACTGGTTGACTTGACAGTCGTCTCCGTTTCCTTAATTAAGACTATCTATAGATAGATTATAATTATATATTTTACAGAAATTTTGCAAAATTAAGCAAAGCTTTCTCTTCTTCTTACTGAATCTTACTTAGTCATAAATCGAAATTGTTTTATTTCTTTATTTAAAATATTATCTTGAATTAAGATACGGATATTTGTTGAAATCTTTGTCTGTGATGGGCTTTCAGATACTAACTTCTTAGAATAAAGACGTACTGCTTTTTTTGCTTCTATTAGGTTTATGTATTTAGTTATTGACCTATCTGATCAAAAAGGACGAGTGATCTCATTTCTTAACCATGCTCGCCATCCAAGGCCCATTATCCTTTGAAGGTGCGATGAGTACCATTCATTCTTGCCTCCTCGAATATCTTTGTCATGTATTATATGCCACTCATAAAATATACAGACTAAGCCTAAAGCCATGTTCTTTAAAATGACAATATATTATGTGCTTATTTGTTTTTATAAAATGCTTATTTGTTTTTAAATAAAATAGCATAGAAACAATAGAAAGTATATTTAAAAGGTAGTCACTCTAGAACAACCGAGAAGCAGCATGATCTACATGCCTTGTATTTTCGTTGGGAAGGATAATTATACTTGATTTTAAACGATAATTTTAGTCCTCACTTGTATCTTATGGGTGAACATGAGCTACAGTGAACGCCTAACATCGGATGCCCAGTTTTCCTTTTAGCTACTCATTGCCGAAAATAAAAAAGTAAAATATCTTAGGAATAAAATTAAGCATACTATATAGTGTTGTGTTGTGGTTTCGAAGCACGATTAGGTGTGGACGCGTGGTTTGTTTTGTTTGAACCCTTCCCAACGGCTATAAGTAATGCCTGGCGTCGGCCTTTATATACATGTCATTGTGTCCATAGGCAATTCCTGATTGTAATGCCACAACCATAAAACAAAATACAAAGCCGGTTTATACAAGATCATAGTAGTCCTGCAGTCCTATTGATATGTACATAAACCTAGGAATGCATTTTACCCGTTTAAATTACATTGACAATAAAATTTCAAGAGCAGGGAATAAAAAAACCGTAAAATTAGTATATTATAAATAGGTATTTCTTGTAATTTATAACAGATAGTCGACCCGTCAGGCGTCGCCCTGGCCTTAATTAAACAGTACCTAAGTATACCAACCTTCTTCTAAGATATACGACTCCAAGTTAGTCACTCTTACTTGCACTCAAAGTTTCCTATCTCTCCCTAAAAATCAAAATTTCCTGAATCCGAGCTTACTCGTAGCGTATGCATAGATATTTTTATAGAAAAATGATAAATAAACGTTACTTTAACCCTCATGCAAAGATACTCCCACCCTGTCTTTCCCCTTAAAGTTATAATTCTGTTTTTAGTGGATAAAAAGATAATAAAAACCTATATTTCACAAGTGTTATTATGGGTATTGAAACAACCCTAATTATGGCGCCATTTATTTAGATAAAGATTAAGGTACTAATAAAGTGGTCTAGATTGTAACAACGGTTTTTTTTAGCTTTTTTACTGATAAGTGTCTATTGTGACGTAATTATAATAATATATATATTTTAATGTGTTCTACAAAAGTGAAGAACATAGTTTTGTTACATCTTCAATAGTTTTTACAGCGTTCGCGATTTAAGGAATTTTAAGTCATTTTTCTCTAGCGTTGGTTACATTATTGAAGTTTTCGAAGAGATCCCTAATATTTTTGAAAATCTTATATAGCCTATGTTACTCAGACTGAACATCGCGATTTATTGGTGAAAGAATTTTTCAAATCGGTCCAGTAGTTCGGAACCTATTCAGTACAAAAAACAAGCAATCAAATCTTTCCTCTTTATAAAGTTAGTCAATCCTTTCGTTCCATCATCTTTAAAAAATGCTTTATTAGGTACAATTATATTAATTTTGTTATGGGAAGCTTTGTCTCACACTTTGGAACAGTACCTAATAAAAGGCAAACTTAATAACGTTTAGGAAATTGCAGACCTTATAGAAATATATAATATATGGATTAAGTTAATAATGAATTGTTACCATATACATTGAAAGCTATCGTAATAATTTTAATAAACTGTGAGTTTGAATTTTGCGTTTGTATCGACTTCTCCCAGTTTCTTGTGAACATATTTTAATGTAATAATATTCAAAAATACTATTACTTACAAAGTAAACCTGAGGATGATGTTATTGTTCCGGTCGGGTGCGTACTACGGAAGCCATTTCAAATCATAACCGTTAGCGTTGGAGCTCGATGCAGTAAAAAACAAGTTTGTCTATACACTAGCAACCTTCGTCTAATAAGATGAGTGCTGAGCTTATTTATATTTCAAGAAAGGTCTTTGAAAATCTAATGGAAATTAGCAATGTAGTCTACGTTTCTTTACCCTTTTTACCAAGCTTTTGTAAGACATCGTTCAAAGTCAAAAACACATTTGTAGCTAAATTTTAAAGATGCATTCCATTTCACTGGTATAAAATGCTCAGGCCAGAAGAATATTTTTAAAAGAGCGCCGAGAGATTTTTATCTGCTTCCTTATTGACAATGTCTCTTTTAACTGAAACTTACGTTGTACGTAACGCACTTATAATTTTTTTATGAATACCTGAAGCGAAGTTTCTATCTCGCGGAGTTTTAATTCAATTATTTATGTTATGAATAGCTTAAAACGTTCTAATAATGAATTATTCATAGTACTTAGTTAGGTATTATTGTATGAAATTAGAAACAAAGTATGAAATAGGCGCGCCTGAATTCAAGGTTATTCATTGTAGTATGACCTTTATTCAAATAACCTTTAATTGTATGAGTACTCTGCTTTAAATACACTCAACGAACGAGAATACGATATTCCTGCACTGAAAATATGTATAAAAATATCTTATTTTTAACAAACAAATTGTCCTTGTTTGAATTTTAAAGAATTATAGAGCACCGTGTTCATTCTTTAATCAATCACTTTTCAACTTCCAACTCATCATGAGACGTAGCAGCATAGAGCTACTAGACTAGGTCGTGAACGTCCTTAAAGATCTTACTCCTCTTAGCTGCCTCTGCATTGAACTGCAAAAGGCAGAAAAGAAAAACCTAAATATTAAACTAAAGTGCGTACCACATCAAAGCACCACAATATTAAATTGTGACTGATTAAAAGTGTGAACGAAAATATAGGTCGGTAAATTAACTTACCTACTTATTTCATTATAGGTTATTTGTCAGAGGCCGGCTAGCAAAAATATTATTTATTAGTTGTATGTCAAGAATCTTGACTCAAGATAATAATGTAGCTAATTTATTTCTGGCTAAGTAAATAGCTGTAGGCTAGATCTAGATGATATAGTGGTACTTAAATTTCGAACCGGCTTGAGATCGTTAACGCTTTTGTTTACCATCATCGTATTTAAATTTAAAACATCATCTATTTAAATTTGCCGTTTAAAGACTTGACCTTCGAATGAGCCATCGCAAACCTCACGATAACGTCTTTTTAGGTCTTTATAGATACTAAATTTGTAGAAATAACAAGTTAATAGGCAATCATCTTTTGATTGCTGCTTTTAAAATACAATTTTAATTTAGAATTTTATAATAGTAATCATCATTACATGGGTCAAATAGTAAATCGATACCACGAAGCAGAAGAATCAATTTGCCATAATAACAATTGCCCTTTATTTAAGGAATCTAAAATGGGTAGATACCGACCTAATTCAAATACCAAAATGTTTTGGCATCGAAGCCGGATCTCACGACTTGCAAGAACGCAAAAGGCGCTAGCCAGGACAAACCACTCTCTAGTATGGTACGCGTAGTGCTACCAAGTAGGTAGTTTAAGTATAACACAGCCTAAAAATCCATAGAATAACGACAGTCAAATAGGACAATCATATCAGATTTAATGGTATCAGCTGTGTCTAAGAATCCCAAGAGGGAGAGCGGTGGCACCGAGGTATATAGTCACTGATGCTCTTTACACCTCTGTGTCAAACTGTAAACGCTTGTTTTTATTTATTTACATATTTATTCATAAAACTTAACTTTCCGTAGGTACCTACCTAAAAAACTAGGTTTCACAATGGCGGACTAGTATTTATTTAAATAGAGTTTATTAAAATGATACCTACATATTTATGGATACCTACATCGAAAATAGGAAAAGCGAACTCACAAAACATTTAACTATGAGTACCTATATTTAATTATTATATTATCCAAATTATTAACTTCCTTCTGCGATAAACCATTTTTGGGTTTACTGTGCGCTTTCAGTGAATTTTTCACAAATAGATAGGTATCAAAGCAGCCTGACTACTGTATGTTCTAACAATGCGCTGGTAATATGCAAAACAGAATGCCGCGACGTATGACTAATGGTAGCACTATTCTTAACCGCAATACCCATGTTTCAAAGTACCCAGGTACCTACATAGGCACAAGACTTCAAAGGCTTCCTTTAAAGCGATGGAAAGAGTTCGAACAACATTATATTCACATGAGTTTTCCATTACTGCCACACTGTTTTTACCGTGAGAACGGCGAATAAATTAAAATATAAGACAAAGACATTAAATTCTTGGAGAAAGAAGCACCTACTTTCTAAGAATATAGAACCTGACATTGGTTTGTCTAGTCTGACAAACCAATCTAGCAATATGCCATGCAGTTTATAAAGATACAATCAAATGTTTGTGCTGCGATCATGGTTTCGATCGCATGGTTTCGATCCGATCCGAAAATTGTCTGTATCGTATGCCCATCGGATCGGCGCATCCCTAGGTAATTAAGGTCAAAGAGAGTGCAGCAGACGCGGAGATCGGCGTCAGTAAACGAATACAGTTTCAGCATGGGAACTGACCCCGTTCCGCCTGAACGAATGCGATACTCTATATCGACAGCTCTCATGTCACCGTTACTGACTGCACGCTGTAAATGCACATGTTCTACGACAATCAAACGAGAAAATGGTTGTTTACGACAAGTTTAATAACATTAACGCTTTGCCTGGCTAATGTCTGTAACCTAAATATAACTCACCGCAGGGTCGGGTCTCCTCTCACAATAGTAAAATGACAACTCAACCGAAATTTGCTACTTCACGTTGGACTAAGAAGGTGGCCGCGTAAAGTACAGGGAGGACCGCAGGGCAGGCTCTATTATTTATTTAAAATTAATATAATAATATATGTAACGATAATTCATGTAAAACTATGTGCTATTTATATAACTTAAATTTCCATCGAGCATGTAGGTATAATGTTAATAATAAATTCATATAAATAAGTAACAAACTTATACGAGCGTAAATCCAATCTAACGTCAAATGGTCGATTCAACTCATGATGGACCACCCAACCACAAACACAAACGACGCCTTATCTGAGGTTACATGGAAATGGACTTCAACAAAACAGGGACTATCATAGTAGTGTAACAAAACACACATAGGTACAAATAAAACTTGCGGTTATGACTTGAATGTTTACAGCTCTATGAGTAAATGAATATAGAGCATTCGCTAGAGGTTGATTAATTTCATAAACTGATACCGAGTTTATTTTTAAGATTCTTTTTTTACTTTACTCTAGCAAGTCAAGATAACGAAGCTTAATTTATTTAGTTATAGAAGATATATTCTAAAATTGCTAAGTTTTATGAAAAGCCGTAACCAACCTTCAGTTATTAATTTGTTACAAAGTAAGTTCATTCAGTTATTGGACATCAATGCGGAAATTAATTAGGTGCTTAGCGTTTCCGTGTAATGATGACAAATAACATGAATGACTTATGGCGCCATATGCGTACGTACCTACTCGTAAACAATAGGGACAAAATTATGTTAATGCGTCAAGTAACAGATAATTTTACGGTACATTCACCGTAGTTTGCGTTTATCAATTTTCAGAAAATTATGATCTTTACTTTGAATTAATATCTTAATACAAATTATGTAACAGGCCATGATTGAAGTTAAGAATTTAATTTTATTAATTATTTCCATTAAATAATATCCAATAAACTGTTAATAAGATATTAGATATAGGTCTGTATGATATCAGTTTCCATTCACGAATTCATTCGTGAGGATCGGCGGTTATATTTTTATTTAAGACATTAGGTATAGAAATCTAAACCCACACATGTTTTAAGAACGTTAAACATAAACCAAAATAGATATTGGTGCAAACTAAAAATTCATCCTTGAATATTTGTGTTGCTCCAAATAAGTCGAAACGCAATATAGTTTTCAATAAATAATATGTAGGTATACAGAGTAATTTAATATTGTACTTCATAAATTATTTCATATGCATGCTTATTTGTACACAACTCATAAATTGTAATGTATGTATACCTACACAAACAGCATTAATATTTATTAATTTATTTAAATTATTTATTGTACACACTTATAGAAAGAAACAGACAGTATCAATAACAAAATAGGATAGTCGGTCATATCGCTATAAGAGCGATCTCTTCCAGACAACCAAGTGGTTAGAAGTTGAAAAGTAGAGAGAGGAATGAGAATAAGGTAGCGGTGTGCAGAATACAATATAGAACATAGGTGCATACATATAATACAAAATAACATTAAATACATTTGATAATACATAAGTACATTAACATTATGATTTTAGTGTCATTATTTATAAACAAGTTGTGCAAACAAAGCAACAACAAAGAGTGACTTTCGCTGCTCTACTTGATGAGGAGTATCTAGGGCGGACACAACTTCTGGACCAGAAAGGACGTTATTGCCTAGCTGTCCATTGTCTTCAAGAACCGTGTTGCACTGGCTTGAAATTACGTAAATATAATAATGAATTGTTGTGACATTGTGGTTAACATCATGCGGTGAAGAATAAACTTGTTTGTTGAGGTTTCTTCAAACAACTATTATGAATTCAATAACAATGATTTTTCCAGAAACAGAATTTAAGCCACAAGAGCACTGAAGTGGCAAGATAGGAAAATCAACAATAAATATTTACCTAACTTCTTTCTATACATATTAATTTTCTGTGAAAACATTGCTTTTGGTTGTGATAATAATATGTAAACGTAACACAACATAGAAAAAATATTACACACACGCAAAAAGTTCTTATCACGAATCGTCATTCAGAATCATCAGCATTTTACCAGACACGATTCGTTACAAGGGAATGTCACGATAAGAAATCTTTCCAAGATGAAAACAGATTTTAACCATACCATAAGTGCCTAATTCTATTTCATCGGCCAAAGCTAAGAAGAAATATTCTTTAGGTGTATTTAATTTTGCAATAATATCAAAAGGAATAATATATTATGCTAAAAAGCAATATCCGCATGATTTAGGTTTTTAGGTTGCCTGTTTCACTTTTGCACTTTCGTCTTTCTTGATGAAACGTAACTGATTTGGCTAACTTTGATCCAAATTTCATAAAATTCTGGAAAGTACTTAGTTTTTGTGAAAGGATTTTTTTACATGTCCATTTACAATACTAGCAGGATAAAATTTTGTCACGTTTGTAGATTGACGCCGTATGCGTCATGCCAAGGAAGGAGTCACCAAGGAACCACCGTTGAATTTAAAACAACAGTATGATGACTAAGGTATCAATATCATAATAATATATCAATTATGTATGTAGATAAATAAGAACAACCAATTTATAAGTAAGATTTGCCCTTGTGTTGTTAGATGTTTGGATGCAATTATATTTTAAACTTTGTCTTAAAAATAGTTAAATCTATAAATTTAGATGAAATTCGACACACCTAACCCAGTTTATTATACCTAAACTGAAATAATGTAAAAATAATCTAAAAACCTAAAAACATTACCTACACGGAAATTGAAAGTAGCAGGCAGAATTATTCCAAAATAGATCGAATCGAAATGCATTGAATATAAAAAATGGGTCACTTTAAAAACACTATTATAGGCCAATAAAAATATGCTTTTCTCTTCTCTATTGCACCAACTAACCTAGGTATGCCAAAGTTTTATAAAGCCGCGTATCCACTACGCAACATTTGGCGCGCGACATGTTACACAACATGTAACCAACATGTTGAGTCAGCGCGGAACATTATTGTTGAACAACGTTGTCTGTCTACGCGTGATCAGTCGTCGACAACATGTTTTTTAATTTCCTTCTAAAATCTCGGTGAGCAGTATCTTGGCAGTATCCCAAACACTCATAGTTTTGGTACAGTTCAATTAATTTGAGCACTCGATCGTTACACCACACTACGGACATTGTTGCGCGTCACGTCTCCACTTGTAAACAATTTATTGATGATCAACTGCATGTTGCACGGACACAAACAACACGTCGCGCGTCATGTTACGCGCTACCTGGCAACGTCGCGCGCTGTTGTGCAACGTTGCCGAAAATGTCCTAGTGGATACGCAACTTCAGGAAAAGATCCGTTAAACATCAGTTACTTTTTAATCTTAGTCTCGTATTGCAATTAGTCTAGTGTTCCTATTGGGACATGACAACCTAACATAATAATTATATATTATGATCTTCATAATATATATTATAATGTAACTATATTATGATGCTCATAATATATATTATGACGAACTCTACATGCATAATATATTATGCCATTCATTGCAATAGGCAATAAAACATTAATTATAGAATTCTATAATCTATAATAAATTAGGATTTTTTTTAATTTCTGTAAGTCTAGACTCAAGTTATTTCGAAAGCGCCATCTATTTTACAGTCTTTAAACTACATCGGTACAAGGTTTATGACGAAACGGAAGGTTTGTTAAAGCACGGTAGGTAACGTCGAAAGAGAGAGGGCTCTTAGTTATAAAGTAACTCCACAGATGGCGTTGCTTTACATAGATGATGGCGACCCGAGGTGTCGTAAAAAGTTTAACGGTGAGCTTTTGAAATAAGATTTAATCACTAGTTCCGAAACTGAGATTTATAAATTCAATTTGCTATACATTTCGGTAACAAATAATAGGTATGTTAATGTAGCGTGATGTGTAGTAATTTGCTTTAAATTTCAGTGTATAGTCAGTGAGCGATCTCGCAGCTAGTCGCGAGTCGCAATTGTCGCGAACGCGGGAGCAGGACCGACACCCGACAGGCCGAGAGCCGAGAGGGATTAGCAGAGCAGCCGCCGGCCGGCAGTACATACTTGTTCGCCGCGGTGACAGGTGCCACGCCGCCCCTGCGCAAGTTGCACGCACTCGCGAATACAGCTCTTTTGTTTATAACACTTGTTGTGCCCTCCGTTAAGTGATTTTTGATCTAAAGTAAAATCGGGCACATGTTCGAGCCGCAAAACAGAATGTGAACTTTTAAAGTGTCGTGAAAGTGTTCTAAGAAATACCGGCTTTACTAGTCATGTCTTCACGTACATTTAAATACAAATTTCCATATAAACTATGTTTGCAATTCTAAAATGGATATTATCTGTGTGAAAGTTGCTGATTGGAGTAAATTTTTGGACATCGGATTTAACTGTAAGATTGGTTGTTAGTTTAAAGATCTTTGTTGCTTGTAGATAAAAGTTTGAAAACTTTAAATTGCTCTATAAATGTTTTGTGTAGAACTAATCTTGAAGGATTTTATTTGAATTTGAGACTTTAAAAAGTAAGTACGAGTAGTATGGCGGTGTAGTAGTATTGTGTTGTTGAGAGCATTAAGCACGGGCACTGCGAGGCCACGGTTGAGTTGAATGCCCGCTACCGTGACCGACGTTGCCGTTCATCCGATCCCAGCCACTATTACCTCACCTTGACAATCACCTAATTTTATTTAGTTTGCACAAAATGCGACTACAATAGCTATAAAATTGGAGCACATTAGGTACATGAGTGCTTGCTTTATTACAAACGACGCTACCTACAGTTCCATTGGAAGCCTTCTACGACGTCGTACCTAGTGTACGTACCCTATTCAAGTAGCAAGCAAGAAACGAAACGCACACCTTGAATAAATAAGTAGCCTTCTTCGGCATACCTCTTGGAAGTAAAAATTCAAATATAATATTTTTTCAAATAAGACTAAGAACGTTTCTGTTTGAACGTTTTTGTCACCTTAATAAAGTTTTAGTTTTAATCTTTTTTGTTTTTTACCCTTCTAGCTATAATTATTTTGACTTTCGCATATTGTGATAATTATTACATCTAGGTATTTTAATTACTTTATCTTATGTACCTTTACCTTACCTTTCCAAATTTATTTCATTGTTTACCCTCAACGGTCTTTGAAGTTAATCAAACACTGTTATATTATAGGTATGTATGTAGTGTTTGTTCCCAAATTAATTCCATTGTTGTGCATATTACATACTACGAAATTTTTTGTATGTATTTATCTAATTTGGTTCAAAAACTACAGCAGCTATCTCTGTGATATCTCACCTGACAACAGAGTCTTAGCAACAGCAACTTATTGGTATCTTTAATACAGAACCCTAAAAACGCATCGTCATTTGTATAGGCAGTTAGATGAAAATCCCTTTGGCTTACGAGTACGTAGATCTCCAGGGAAACCGTCTTTCTTCTATTCGATCTGGTGCTGCTGTCAGCGATAACGAACTCGATCTCATTTATTACATTTACTTGAAATAATACTTCAGTATTTCTTTCAGACAATCTCTTGCGGAGTCAATGCAATTTTTTTATAATAATGAGATTGGAGATATTGAATATCTATATGAATGTATTGGATATAGCGTTCTAACTTTTAGATGAAGATGTTCGATGAATGGTCTACCATAGATTACACCTGAATATTAATTGTTGCTACAGTACTTGTATGTAATAGAACAGACGTGATGTTTTAATTCGCCAATGTTTAAATCATTCCAATTAGAAAGCACAATACCTCCAAGCTAATATCATCTACCATAGGGAAACTAACTGGAGCAAATTTCAATCTATTAAAATATTTTTAGTAAATTTGATAAATCTTGGCAAACTCAAAAACAATAAAAGAGTTGGTCGCAGGTCGGGTACACTCTTGTCCTCTTTATCAACTTGTCGGCCTGAGTATGTGAAACGGTGCCAGCGAAAATGCTTTAGGTAAAAATGGCCATTTCTTTTTAATAATTCTTATGTAGATTGGAATCTTTAAAAAGACATAAGGTAGAGGCGTTGTAACTGTCCTCATAATCGATTGCACACAATCGATCGATTTGCACATTCAAATCATCGTTCTCATAATTATCATTATCATCATCATCCATCGCATGTCCTTCACGTTTTGTGTTGCAGTTCGAGAAATGTGTTTACTGTTGTTACTAAAGGGAGATACTGTTTTTGAGAAAGTCTTCGCATCCAAGTCGATTGGTTTTAGATTCGATTTCTATCCTGGACGCCCAAGGGTTAAAAAAGAACCACTAAAGTGCATGTGGGCTGCGTCATGTTTGTACTGATTGACCATAAATTGTAGTACAAAATGTGTTAAATATAAGATGAACATATTATTAAATAATTACTTAGAATAGTCCGATTGTAAAAGAAAAGTAATAGAAGAAATCATGGATTTCTGTTTTAAAAATTCAATAATACCTGTATGCTAAACTATAACAAGGTATTCAATGCCATGAAACTAGAAACAGGAAAAAATGGGAGGAGCGAAAGTGAATATTATATTTGTTGTGTCGTAAAACGACCAAACGATAGCCTGATGGTAATTAATTATTATGATTTTTAATTTTCATACAGCATTTCAAAATCACATTTTTAAAGAAAAATATTTTTTTCTCCTATTATGTAGATGGCCATGAATGCAAGTTTTTAAACGTAAGATACTAGGACGTCAACTAAAAGATCGTAGTTCTTTTCATGTACGACAGGTCTCTGGTGATCTGTAAATCGCGGTTTACACTTTTTAGTAGTGCTATCCATTCAAAATGCCCCATACTTTTGTGCCTAAAATACAAAATAAATAAATCACGTACTTATGACGTGTTTTATTATCAAAAACCAATATTTTAAAATAAAAATCTCGAGTATTCAGAATTGGAATGGAACGCACTGGTATTAATTTTCCATTTCACTTCGCAACAGATATTTGTAATATGAGTATCATACTCGCAGATTTCGCATTTGTGGTTGGATGCACAGGTAGATGTGAGGTAACTACTTACACGATTGGTAATATGTATTAACGAGTATTGTGTAGTTAGACAAAGAGATCCGATACAGTGATCGATTTTGTAATGGATTGCGTTGTATAGGAATAGTATCTACAAAGTGCTTAGTGGAATCAATCAGATTAGCGCGCGTCGATTCATTATCAGTTAGGTAGTCGGTTGTTAGTTTGCGATGATTTGATGAGTGCAATGCAGACGGCAGACGGTGTATTATTCGGCATGAATGTTCGCGGACTGGCTGGCGACGAGCAGCGGGCGCGGACGGGCCGCTACAATGGGGCCTTTGTAACACAATGCCCATTTCCGATTACCAGATTGAATCGTGTCCGTCAAAGCGCACCCGTTCCAATAATCGTCCGAAAATTTTTGTTACCCCGCCGACGCCATTGTCGCTGACAGAGCTATACCAACTTACACAAACTACGTGATGAAAATTGCTTAAAACTTACTCGTTCGCTTTAAATCTTTCCACGGATGCGAAATTTCTCCCATTTTACAGCGATAAATTAGTGGAGCTTGTCGATGACATAGTAAAGGCAAGGCGTAACTTACAACTTAACAATTTCACCAACTAGTTTAGGAACAATGTTGTGGTTGTATTTGAGCTAACAGAATAGGAGCTAACAGTGTAGGAGCAACAATATAATATTTCCCTCTTGAGATTTTCAGTATTAAAGTTCTAAGATCTGATTGGCAATGTAATTTAATCACTACTACCCTTCAAATGCGAAAAAATCTAAACTCCAGATTTTCATCGCAACATTTTTACAAAGAAACTTGACCCATCGAGATTATCTTAAACACTTGGGCTATATTTCCATGTCATTGTTTTATGTAAGATATGTATAATTATATTTTGGCAAATTTTTCGAATATCTTCATTTATCAAAAAGAAAGTAATTGTTCGAGTTCGAAAGAGTTCGAAAAGTTCTTCTCGTATTGCTAGCAATATACAGAGTGGCCAATTTCAGCTTTGAATTAAAAGCCTTTAAATGAGTAAGTAGTTACCTAAATGTCGAAGCATGAAATGAGCCAATTTATGTAAAACTAGACACCAAATACCCACCGTAGGTCTTAATATATGCTTATGGTTACCATAAATAACTTGATAAACACTGGGCAAGTATCACTTCAGTTAAGAGCCCGTCACAAACAGTTTGTGGTCAGAAGTTCCAATAGGAATCGAACTAATATCGCTCTAGCCGCTTCTCGGTTCACTTCGGTCTCTGAGGAGTGTCGAAGTTTCGTTGTGATTTAATTTCACCTCTCGTTATGCGGGCAGATAAGGCTCGATTTACATTTTGTTTAGATAGGAAGCGAGTACCGACGAAGTAGGACCACGAGTAGTATGGTAGACGGTAATCAGGTTTAAACTTAAACTTTATATAATATTACTTAATGCTGCTCATTATTACAGATTTTAGAAGATAACCTTTTACTCTACAACATCATTAATTACATAAATTTGAGTTATAACTCACAGTGTTATAACTCAAATTTATGAGACGAATGCATGAGACGACAAGTCACTAAGTGGTTGATGTAGATGTAGAGCGTTCAGAATTCACAAAAACCACCCCACCTCTTCAAGTATTGCTTTGTTGTTGTTGTTGTTGTTGTTCTGAAAGTGTTGCCACTCTTAGGTACAAAGATAGGTAGGTGCCCTAGACATTTGGAAGCGTGGAGGATTTGGGACTAGCGACGTAACAAAAGTGCGTAGCTAACCTAAGTGTGTCTCCGAAACGAAACAACGTCTCGTCTACCGCCCCGCGCTACACCCCTGCGAAAGTTTAGACGAATTTGTGACGATCGTATTTCATTAAATGGCATTTTAGTACGAAAGGAGTACCTACCGCTTTTATATAACAAAGCGAGGGCTGTACAAACGCGGAGGAAACTTTTAGAGGGTTCTTCGTTAGCAGCTCATTCAAAGGTACAGAAGATTATTTGAATGCGATGTTTCGTTATTGTGTTTAATGGAGAATTCCATTCTTATACAGAATAGGTATGCGTTGCATTTTATTGACTGGGAGTAAGATTTAGTCTCCAGGTATTCGTAGCTGGAGCTCTCGAATAAAAAACGTCTAAATGTGCCGATAAATATATTAAATAATTATGTAGATACTTTCCATAATCATAAAAGCTACACTAACAAGTATACAGGTATTAATTGAGGTAAAGTAGGATACGGGATACGACCTTATGCATCCTTCGTATCTTAATGCTCTCTCGGCAAAATGAGCATTATTAAAATTCCATTTGTGGCGCTTCCCTCTTCCGGCGAGTAGAGTCGAGAATCCTTATTTGATAGCTGCAACTTTTTAATTAAATGTTCATTAAGTTAATAAAACCACACTTCCTATATCTAGTTTTTGTGCAGGACCATGTTTATCTATAAAAATTATAATATTATTTTATAAAATTTAATAACACTATACCTACATAGTAACAAAAAAATTTAGGCTTTAATATCATATATGTACAATGGTAAAAGTAATATACTGTATGTTATAATTTGTGTTTTTTTTTATTATTTCCTGCGTAGGTATAACAAATTGTGTATGGTTCATAGTTTAGCGAAAAGCTCTTCAATATTTCAAACAAAATTTTCAGGCGCTTCGATACTATTAATCGGTAACGAGGTTAGTGGCGTTGTGTAAAATAAGTTTAAAAAACTATCGACGTTGGCGTTCAGAGTTCTTTTAATGAGTAGTTGCCTGCCTGTGTATCGTGAGCAACACAAACTTTTAATTCCCAGACGAGTTGAAAAATTTTAAACTGTGGGCGGGGTCGCCGGCGTAGGAAGGTTAGCCTTCACATGGACCGCGTAAGATCTCTGCTGTTCTACAGATTGTTATATTCGTGAGCGGGATCGCCGCGGGCTACCTGCCATAATTTGAGAGCCAAGAAATTACTCATAATAATGAACGTAGGTAACTAACCAACAATTTGTGAGAAAAAATCTTGAGCTCGTTCTTTAAACACCCCTCTATTTTAACCAATGAGTAACAACTGCGTTTTCCTTCGTCTCATTTAGTGGAATTTTGTGGAGCCTCCAATGTCATACCATAACAAACAAGACAGTCTTGGCTTCGGGTAAGTTTTCCGTGTTCATTTTTCAACTGGGTCTCTTTGCTTTCGTTTTTAAAGCGGCACTTCTCGCAATTTAACCATGTACACCGAATGTCGCCAACGTTATGTCATTCGCAAGCAACTCGTAAGTATCTTTTTGGCTTACATCCAAGCAACCACTTGGATCCAAGTCATATGTTAACTTTATTTCTAGGATATAAAACAAAGTTACAAAGTGTTCAATATGAACAAATATTCCGAAAACTCAAAGTTAATCAATGAACATAACTTTTGATATTTTGAAATGGAAAGTAACATTAACAAAGCAGCTTTGTAGTATCTAAGTTAATAAGTCTTTAAGTATATTTAAGTTTACTGAATAACACGGAAACTTCATTCCAAATAAATGATACTCTGTGATGAAAAAGTCCTTTCTTCGGTTTTACATCAGATAACTAACAAGAGAATTTCAAATAAACGGTAACAACAGACAACAAATACACCACAAGATGTAATCTTCGTCTTTGCGGTTAGTGGCACTTTGAAGGAAATGGTTGATAAGATGATCTTTTTATGTGAACTTTTTACAAGCAAGTTAACTGAAGGCTAGTTCTTAAGGTGTCGAAGCGCGAAAAGTGCGGTGTGAAGTGAAGTGCTCTAACTTTACGGCGTCCATCCGGCGAGATATGGCCTCGCCGATCAATGTATCCCAAACGTTAACCTTCATATAAGATTACATGCAACGAATTGCCCTGCGTGCAAGTTATGGCCATATAACATTTGAGGTGGACCATTTTGTCTTCGGTAATAAGAAAACGTATGGAGTAGACCATTTAATTCCGTAATTCCTGACGAAAACGGCCCCTAATTCTGCTAGCTTTATTGCTTTTACGTAAAATTAATTATTCATTCTTCGCCAAGGCCCTTATTAACTTGGCCAATTATGACTTACTTTATAATCGCTTATTCAGATTGCAGACCTCGTCTTTAAGAGCGACTCAGACTTATGTTTACCTTTTGTTATAGTTACGAGCTTATAATGCAATTCAAAAGTTTCTATGAAGTAAAAAGAGTATCTACCGGTGTCTGACACTGAATTGACCAATTTATGTCGAATGGAAATTATTTTACTGAGGTTTTAGCGAATCAAATCTCTTATCGAATTCGTAAATTAACAAAATTTTGACGATATTTAGTTCGAGTGGATATTACAAAGCTTTGTTATTTTATCCATTCATTCCAATAAATTGGACAAAATATTCACGTCGGACGTGCAATTTTGTAAACGCGAGTATCTAAGTAGGTATGTCACCTACATACATACATACATAATATCACTAAACAAGTCTGGCTGGTACCTTATTTGTTTGTGAAAACTGATCTCACTCCGATAAGAAACTGAATTATAGAAAGTCGATAGCCTAGAAAGACTCATCTACTTACCTTAGTAAGAAATGTATGTTCTCTAATTAAATACAGTGTTACACATTAGGGGGGGGTGGCTTAGAATAAACTGTGGTTGCAGCAGCCATATATACTTATTATCCAGGCGTTCTCAGGTGGTAGGTACCGTTTCCCGTTAGTAATATAACATAAATTCCATAAGATAACATTAATTCCTGTTACAATACTAACTTTGCTTATTCAACAGGCTGGATAGCGTTCAGTCAAGACTTGACTTAACTTTTATTTTGTTGGGGAAGGTGAGCTAGGTTTTATGGATAAGTAAAACCATAGATATAATTATTATGACTAACTAACGTTAGAAATAGGCAATGTGAAAGAGAAATAACTAAGAATACAGTAGGTATGTTAGAACGAGATAGATATACGAGTCCTATTTGTAGCACGTAACGCCCTATAAACGATGGTCAATTGCGTTGCAGTAAAAAATATTGCCGTTTTTACAAAATAACTAGTTTTATGTAAGAAAAATTGTTCAGTAGTACAAAACCTAAATTATATTGTGCAGTTTCTATGTAGTTGTAACCACTTTAACAGGTTCCCTGTCCAGCAAATAGACACAATAGTTAAACAATGGGATGAATCACATGTGTCTCATGTCTGTGTCTGACAGAGAATGGGTTAAGTAAGAAAACTCGCATTATTATATGTATATTTTGCCTCCATGGTATGTTTGGTTTATAATGCGAGTTTTTAAAGTTAATTTAAAAGATTTATTGCACCAATATAATTAAAAAAAATCATGGTATTTGATCACATTAATATTTGGAATGCTTGAGATAATTACAAGATAGGTACCTAATAAAAATACGAAAAAATAAAATTGAAAAATGTTTGTTTAATTGGTTGTTTGCTGTTCCGAAATAAAATGGAAATTGCCCACAAAGTTTATTTGTGAAATTCACCGTTTTATATTTGTTCACAACCATTAACTAACTAATACCTCAGACTACCTCTACTGTAGGGATGTGTGTTCTCGAGTTTACTCAAAATCAGAGACGTACCAGACTAATTGTAATTAAACAGGTTTACGGATTTGATATTGAATGTAACCTCTGTCGTTAATCTAACCATCACTGATATTTGAGTTGGCGGATCCCAAAATAGTAGGGTCATAGGTATCATAAACCACCTTTTGGAGATTTTTTTCTAAGAATTTGAGATTAGGTACTTAGTTTCACTAAGAGCAGAGATTTTACATCATATTACAACATACTGTTTCTGAATGGATTTTTCGAAATATTTTCTCACTGGGCAGAGAAAAAAAATCTGCATAATGCTATTTCAATTCAAAGTGTTCTATTATTATCTTTTACCTATGCATCTATAGATAATCTTATAAGACCGGTCGCTGGTCGTCGTAAAGCCGTAGCATACCTACTAATTGTCATTAAAATCATTAAATAGGAGTGAGGCTTTGATACCCGATCTAATGACAGTCTTGTAATCAGCAATGATATATGAATGTAGTATTTGTAGCATGCTGTTATGAATTGTTTGATGTGTCAAAAAACGGTAAAATTTGTCTGGTAAGGCTAAATAAAGATACATAAGATATTTATTATTCTTATTCAAAATAAGAGAATGTACCTGTGTTTGTAGATATTATGCATATAAGGTGGTTCGGTTTAATCCGAGCTGTAGCATGCTAATTGTCATTGTATACGCCTATACGAGTGAGGCTTTGATACCCGATCTATTGGTAGTCTATATTTGATGCGCGCAGACACGAGCACGGAACGGTAATCGTATACTTAAGAGCGGTTCTTGCAGCAGCAGTGTAAATGCCCTTATATTATTGCGTAGTTTTATATAATTATTATTATCATTTTGATCATAATATTTATTTGCGCTTGTGCAATAAAATTGATAGCTAAATAAATTTTTGTAGATGTTTCTCGATTAGTTACATGAGTAGGTACTGCGCATTAGCGTGAGTCGGGTTCGACTACCTACATACGAAAACAGTCGAAAACTATGATGTTACATTCAGAAATATTTAAAAAATGCAGTCTTTTAAAAGTACATTATTTTGGGTTATAATGTGAAGTTTATTATTATTTCTTAACAGAGCTTATTTTTCTCAGAGCTGAAGTCGATTTATCTCCTTTTAAGCAATAAGGAAAACAAGTTTTGAGGGTTTATTCAATGTTAATCATTCTTCTGAACGTTTTGTAAAAGGAAGCTCTTTGATGTTAAACATTTACAAAGATTCGGCACAGTTGGTCCCTAATCTACATTATCTAATACTCACTTAGTTTTAATAGCCACATTACCTACGTAACAGAAAGTGCAATAAATATTTCTTTGAGTTTATAGAGAAGCCTGAAGATTACAAGTATTATATTTTACAGTTATAAACCAAATTTTTCATGAAAATTAAACCTTGTAATCTTAATAATTTTAACATTGGGCTATACTCGTAGCATTACCACTACTTACTTAAATTCAATTGTTTAAGTCTTTAAAGCTACTGTCACTTATGAGGCAAGATATCTTTCATGAATGGAGATAAGAGAAAAAAACGTTTACGGCTCACCAAAAGATTTTTTTCTCTGTAGGTTCGTCAAATTTAAAATCAAATACATATTAACGATTGGACGGTAGCTTGACTAACGTCCTCGCCATGAGCTTTTAAAATTTGTTATAAAATAAAGATATTAGATTTGCTACATTACAGGTAAATGTTGCGCCGCAATTGATGGTATTTTTCTGATAGAGCTATATTGCCTTAAACATTTCCTATTATTAAGGTCAGCCCAAGTACTGTTTTGATGGTTATGTCAAAACTATCACTCTCCACAGGCCAAGAGGCGAGTTCCACGATCGCATCACGATCAGTATGCGCGGCGGGCACGTGACGGCATGCACCGGCGTCCGCTCGCCGCTTTGTGTACATATTTACATGACACTATAAATAAATGCCATGTTATGGACAATAGGAAGAAATACATTTTGAACTTCGTACAGACGAGCATAGGCTTTGAACTTCATCTATCGGTGTTTGTTAGGTCCTACCACCGCTCGCATTTTACGAGAGAGGTGGTCGATTTGGTCCTCTGACAGTGCTTTGGTTGGGTTAAGAAACGAATGGGACTCGTATATGGGCTGCATTATCACATGGCCTAAGACACTGGTTTGAACTTCTATACAATAAAAAAAATTTGGAACGCTGGTGGAACAATTTTTAAACTTGGAAATTAATCTTTTCATAATAAATAAACGTTTTAGAATTTATTAGTACCTATAGCTACTTACTCTACAATGTCAAGTCGACCTGACCTAAGTTCGAATAGATTTATGGCTTACATAAAGCGAGATTTCAAGACAATAGCCAAATTACAGTCTAGACGCTGTTTACGTAATAAATTAAGTACCTATACCTAAAATTTAATATTTGTACAATTGTCTACGTATTTAATATGATAATTGATATAAAAATTGCAATTTTAAAGCGATGCGTGAGCAGAATTTCCACGTGCATCAACTATTCTATAACTGTAAATATTGTGCGTAAGTAACCAACAAACAGTTATGAGTGCAAGCATGACTAACACATCAAAGCCCAGAAGCTTTAAAAATGAAACAAAACCTCAGGAAATGTTCAAAAGCGCCATTGTTAGTAGCAATAGTTTTACCAGCAAAGCATGGGAAGGTGGAAGCGCTTAATTGTCATGATATTATCTCGAGTACGAAGCGTGTGATATCAGTTCAATACCCAGGCTACTTCCCGTGTATATGTAACAACAATAGAGTGAATCGCAATGAATGTTCTACAACGCAGCATCTTTATTGAGATAAGCATTAAAAATTAATGATCCGGAGGCACGTTACTGCATATTGTTCTTCTTCTGCAATAAATTTGCTATTGTAAAATCCTTGCTGAGATCGCTGCGCAAAACGGATGTCTTTTATTTCACATGCCTTCTGGGTGACTTGTTTAGTTTGCAAACCTCAGTAGGTATGCGGACGCATGTGTAAAATAAACCTCACAAAAAACCTCAAAAAAATCTCGTATGAATGAATTTGAATTAAAGGGCCCTACATAGTGTCCTTTAGACGTGGCGTACAAAATTGCGTCGTCAGCGACAACTTAACCTACTTTTATTTTTACTTCAAAAGTCACACATAGAGTCATATTCAGACTCTACGTGATAGAAGTGACTCGTGATTTTTGCATGTTTGGTTAATTTTCTATAAACGTAATTATTTCATTGTACAGTACCAATAAGAAAGAATATTCCCATATATCGGTTAAGACTTTCTCCCTCAAAATATTCAAGTTAAAATCCAAGCATGCCTGATAAAATTTATAGATTCAATATTCAATTTTGAATATCGTGAAAATCTATCCACACGTATCCACACTCGCGAAGTGTGTTAATGTTAAATGGGATAACCCACCAGTGTAGTTTAACCATGCGCATCAACTGCGGCAGTTTTCATACAAAAAGCTTTTGCGGCCCCTAGCCTTACGCCGTGTTCACATGAAACGTAGGTAGGTAAACATTAAACAGTGGATAATCAGTAATAATAAATAATAATAAAATTCAATTAGGTACGTGTCATTTCTATAAAGGTGAGAGCCCAGTGATAAGAAATTTGGCTTTTTGCTGGAGAGAGTCTCTTAAGTCTTACGTCTAAGACTAAGACAAGTCTGAGGCCGATTTTACTTATGACTATGTTTTTGTTCAATAAAATGTGCTGAAACCTTTAGGTACATAGTTTTATGTGGCGAGTGTTTTGTGACTAATTCGTATAACTAACTAGGTAATAATCAAATTTTCGACAAGTTTTTCGTTTCGGTTTGATTTCTGGCATTATTTAGACATAGTAAGTCAAGGGCTTCAACGGGATTTGTATAACTAATCGCGGCTTGATATCCTGTCGGCTTTATTTTCCCGCGTTCGCGTCACAGAGCCGCGATGTCAATCGCGATTCCTTTTTTGTTTCCCGTTCAGACAATGGCGGGAAAATGTTTCCTACGTGTGGGGGCGGTGGCGTGGAGTGTGGGGTCAATAGCGGGAGCACTAATCTCTGTCGGGATCGTTCGGATTAATGGCTCGTATTGCCGTCTTTGTTGTTTGTTCCCAAGTTCTCGGTTTGCTTAGTCGTTACAAGTTTAGTGATGCACCATGAACATAAACATCTATTCCGAACTGTTTTGTTGCGAAGGTCAACAAAAACAGGTACACATTCATTTTCGGGCGCCGTCAGGTATTCCAGTTTACACACCAATTAAACAATTTGCCATGAATATTAAAAATGTCGCAATGTCCGGGTTCAGACCAGCTCGTCAATTCCCTTTCGTTTTTAAATTCAATTCAGTTTTCACTCCCTATACAACAAAATAATTTTTAAATATGCGAAACACGAAAGCTGTTACAATTTGTCAATTTAACATCAGCCGCGCCTGCCTAATGTCAAACGTTCATATTTCCGCTGGAAAGAGTTTTCCATTGCTTTTGCGTACAATGCACGTCCGTCCATACTCGGAAATTAAATTGTATACGTGGGCATAAAAAATTGTCGAATCAAATCCGCCTATTAGGGAGGGCGCGGCTACTAATTAAAATAAAAATAAAAATTAAAACAGAGCCCCGTTCGCACTGTGCTCTCCGTACCAACTTTTAACGAGGATGTATTTGGTTTCGACCAACCCTTTGGTGATTTTACTATTGAGTCTGGCTGCAAATAACTCCGTAATTGCCTTCAAACAAGTTTTACTTTGAAGAGAATACCGATGCTACATCTGTTTTCGGGATCCCAAAGCCCCATGAGCAAAAGATAAACATAACCGAGTCATGATTAGCCAAGTTGAATCAAGTTAAAATTCCGAATCAATTCTTGTCATAATTAATGTATTTTAGGTACTTTTGGTTCATATCGAAGTCAAACAGAATTTCACAAGCATAAATCATGGAAGCGTATAGATTCATGTTCATTATCACACCGGAGTAATTGAGACCGTTTCGTCAATTCTACGAACGGCTACAAAGAGAATTTCGTGCAGCAGATAGTGCTCACGGGATTTTTGTGAAGTAGAAGACCCAGTGAAATTAATGTTACTATGACAGATATCCTGAGTTGTGATGTAGTCAAAAGAAAAGGGAAAACATTACATACCTATTCCGAGGATTTCTTAAATTTAGATGAACGACAGATATCATGAAATAATTACTTATAATTTCGTTTTTATCATTACGTACATAGTCCACGGCTTCATCCGCACGATTTTGATTTCTTAATATTTTGATTTATTCTTTCTTATTAATCTTATTTCGTAAATGAACGTTTTTTTTTAAAGTGAATACTTCTTTAGCGGCGCTGTGCACTTTTTGGTATGGGTAAAAATTGTTAAACTCGCGACAGGACACGTGCCCCTGATCGTAAGGTAAAATGCGTAAAATGGTAACTATGGAAACTGTCAAAAGGAAACATTTTCAGAGAAACTCAATTGTGTTTTCATTGAACTGTCGTCCAAATCATCAAGAAAACACACCTTATAAGTTTTCACTTCTGCCGGCACTACCGGACCGTAACACCCGTTATTTTTTTTTTCGCAATTATTGTTGTCACTTATAGTAGGTAGTAGAAGATAGTATATTGTGTATGTAAAGTATGTTTTCTGAACTCACATTTTAGGACTAACGAGAGTGAACTGAATACGAACTGAATTTGAACGCGCTTGATCCATATTTGATCCATAGTTGCATAGTTCATAGTTGCATATTGCAGAGCTCTAATAATTAAAACACACTTTTTTTGTGAAAGTTCTGTTAAATTTTGTTAATGATTTTCGATGATTTGGTCAACTATTTTATATCTCATACGGAGATCCCCTGAACAAACAAACAATATGAATTTTAAAAAGTATCTATATAGAGGTGTTCACGTGCTGAGTAAAATTTGTCTTATTATTTATATTAGATAGAGTTTTATTATACCTAAATATTTTTTAGGCTTATGGGGCATCTTTCTGAGTTATAAATAAAAATACGTTCCTACCCATTATTATTTGTATAGTGAACAGAGTGGCAACAAAATGTATAGTTTTAGAAAGCTAAGTTACACCAATTGGTTTATCTTCGATTTAAAATAAATACTCGTACTTTGTTAACATATTTATGTTTCAATTTTCTGTTACGTTACGTCAAAAAATCCGTTTTGGAATACTTTGATCTCCGCAAGAGTCTGCTGCCCTCTCCACACGCTCTTTGAACTAACGAGCCTGAACTGAATACGAACTTAGCTCGTACGTGCTTGGTTCGCAGTGCGATCCTGGATACCTCCTCATTGAGAAGCCACGCTTTTAATAATGAAACTACTGCGACATTTTCCAATACTTGTATGAGGTTTAGCATAAATAAAGACGGCAATAGGTTAATTATTACTATTGCTCGAAGCAATTTATCAAAATAATTTGGGATGCATCGGATTTGGTGCGATTTTTTTAGCTTGTCCATCTCTTCTAATTTACTCATACATGTATGTATGTATGCTAGTAACTTAAAATAAGATATACAGAAATAACTATTATTACAAACGCATACATGCAAGTTGTATCAATCAAATCACTAAAAATTTTAATTTAACACGTCTAATTGTCACATGTCGTATAAAAATTAAATATTTGCTACAGTACCTTCTTATGTTTTGAGTATATCGTTTTCATGAAGATTATTCACACACTTTATAGTAAAAAAGTCAGAGCGAACATGAAACCCATATCGCCATCGATGGTACGCTGAAATGAACCCGCTGCCTTACCGTGTTGCGTTTTAGCGAAAATCTACACAACGTTCACTCTTGTGTGTAACTATATGAAATGCGAAAGCTTTTAAATAAATTATAATTTCTCTAAACAATAGTCTAACTCCTTTATGGATATTGCTGTTCGGTGCGGCTTAACTGGAAACATATTTACGTAACTCGAAATGTGCGCATTAGGGATGAGGGTAAATTTACTGATTGTATCGCATTTAGTTGTGGAACGATCTTTCATATGCGGTTTTTCCGAATTATGAATCATGGTTCTCCAAGATTTCAACATTTCATCGTTTCCTCCTTCGCCGGTACCTGCCTTTAGTCCATTTTTATTCTCTTGTCATATTTGGTTAACAATCTGAGCATGTCTTTTTATTTTAATTTGCTATTAAAAATAATGCAGACTCAAAATTAATAGAAATTTACAAACAATTTATTTAATACAGAAACAGATTTTAAACGAAAAGATTTTAAAGCAATTTTAAACTTTTTCAATAAAAAGTAGTGCCAAAGTAGTTGTTTACCAAATAAGACAAGAGAATAAAAATGAACTGTAGACATAGCGATTAGTTGGACCATGGTCATGGGTGTCGTTTTCAGGATATTTTGGGAAGAGTAATATGAAAAATTAATTTAAAAACCTCCGGTCTTGGCTATTTGGAACTACATGTTTGCGTGTGGGTATCGTTATCGGGATATTTAGAGGTGACGTTTATGTAAACTGCATTCATTTTAAAATTCAAAATGGCGGACAAGACTTTTTAGAACTACTTGTTATCGTTTTCGTGATATATCGTTTCGTGATTGGGGTGACAATTATAAAAACTACATTCATTTTAAAATCCAAAATGGTGGACACGACTTTTTTGAACTATTTAGATAATTATGAGTGTCGTTTTCGGGATATTGTGGGTTGACCATTATAAAAAATTAGATCATGTTCTTCAAAAGCGTGTTTTTTAGTTTTTTGAAACTATATTTATATTTTTTACTTAGTTAGGTACATACTATATTTATTGTATAGATGATTAAGGTTTTCATGAAAACTAATAAAAGCGTGTTAAAAATATCGATGTATTTTTTATTGTTTTAGGAGGTGTTCAGAAACGGCATCAAGATGATGGAATGCTTGTGTCCTGCTCCCCGGACGCTGGCCTGCCGTATCGTCCTCCTAGACGAACGAGAACTGTTACACGAAATGCAGGTATTCGACTAAATATTTCCTCAACTTTGAATCCGCAAATTCTTAAAATACAAGCTCAAGGTGTACGTTGTAGCTTATTACGCGGGTTCACTATCTTGTTTCGTATGGATTATTAGAAAAATTATTTTGTTATCTTTGCCTTAGCGTCCACTTAAATCTGCCCAATATCCACGATGTACGTAAATTTTAATTGGTAGAGTCATAGTTCTCTTAGCGTGCCCGGGGACGCACTTTACCGCCAGCAACTTAACCCGTCGTAAAGCAGCATGTCTTGTGTTTTGGCGGGCGGGTTACCCGAATAATTTATTTGAGGTGGATATCTTAGGCCTCATGCAAAAAATACTATATTTGTCATACTCGTACTGAGCAGTACTCAATCTATGATTTAGGTTTCACAAATATTAACTTAAATATTGCGTAATACGAGTAAATTCTTACCAACAATAGACTAATGGGTAGGTCAGATATTTATCTTTTGGTACTTTTTGAGGCTTTTCAGTACATGAGTTTAAAAACCTAAAAGTTCGATATAAAATAAATAGTGGGATGGTAATATATTATATGTAAGTAGAAAGCTAAAACTATAAGAAAAATTCTTTCCGGACCGATCTCGTAGGGCCCACGTCCCTTCGGACGCCCGCCAGCATTTTTCAATTTCGCAGGGTGATGAAACAAGGCGAGGATTTTTCTCTATCTCAATCCCTACCTTCTGAAGTGCAGTCATTCCGAGACGAATTATTTGAAGTACACCCAGGAGCTCAAGAAAGGTCTTTTATATGCGGGACTCGGGCCCAAGGTGCGGGCGATGAATTCACTGAATCGTACGTCGACTCTATGAATATTAAATTCTATTTGGCTGGCATTGTCGTCGCGTGGTGAATGTGAGAGTGATTCGCGGGCGGCGCAGGCCCGCGCCCTCTTGTCCTCCGCACGTCACGCACGTGGGATACAATGTCGCGTTTTATGGTGCAATATGAACTTGGAAGTAAATGTATAACTGAGAAGATGCTTAGTCACCTCAGTCCTTTGCCAATAGACATTTTGGGAAAAACCTCCCCTACCTGATATAGGTACAAGAAGTTACATGATTGAATACTTAGGTACTCCACGGCAACTTATGAGGCTAGGTACCAACTTGGACATACTTACTTATTAAAAATAAAATATATATATACTTAAGCAAATTTGAAATAAGAGGAATCTGTAACAAAAATTTTTAAAAAGATGTGGTAAGTTTTAAAATTTCATACTATGTAAAAAGATCTTGTAAGATAGTTTCGTTTTTAGAGTGGCTGCTTAAACAATTATGATTAAAATCTTATAATTAAGAATGTAAACTGCCTTAAAAATAAAATTTAACACGATTATGATTAAAATCTTATAATTAAGAATGTAAATTGCCTTAAAAATAGAGTCAATCTGAGAAAAAAGAGTCATTGAAATATTACTAGCTTCTATGACTGAAATAACAGTGTTGTTTCTTTAAAATACTTTTATAGCAGAGCAACATTGGCAATATTATCCTCATTGTATTTTCCAACAGTAGGTATCTTCTTATATAACCGGGCAGCATAACTGTAACAAATTCAAAAGTTTAAATTAAAGACCGCTGACACACGCTTCCATTTCCAAGATAACAGTCCGGCGCCAATATCCATACACTATCCTATCTTAAAAACTTGCTCAAAGTTAACGCATAAAAGCAAGTTCCTTTAAACGAATTCATAGTTTCATTCTTACATAAGTCGCCCATAACCGTAAACAAGGGTAGAATCTCTGACAAAAATGCTTTTGTTTGGCCTATAATCCGAAGCGTAACTTGTTCCTCAAACAAATTCTCAAGATATATTGGGCTAGAATCGTCCAATTTGGGTAAAATGGAAGCGACGAGAGTTCGACGTTTTCGCTAAATTGTATGGTTATTTTAGATAAATCGCCGTCCTTTCCTCGCAGTTCTCCTATCTACAAAGGGACATTTGTCTCAAACGGATCCAACGACAACTTTCTCTTTCCTCATTACTAATTCATCAAGATTTATTCATGTCAAATCTAAGCGCCACTATTTATGATCGGCCCTTACCGATAGGTACTAAGGTTACCTATGTGTCTTTGCAATATTTGGTGAAATTACTTTACATTTGAATCTTATGACTTTTCAAGCTTTACTTTCAAAATCTTGATATAATATCCCGAATCAAACCAAACAAAAGAGAAAAGTGCCTTTTGCGCGCTTTTAATTAAATTGAATAACACAAAGTAAACATATATAATATTTAGATCAGCTTGCCTTGAGTATGTGGTACGGTTATTGTTTATTCTATTCATTCATTCATTATACAGTTTAGTAAAGTAAATTTAATTGCGTATTTGACGAGGTCAATTATTAAATTACATTTACAATTGGCCAAGTTAATCGCTTCACAAAAGGAAAAATGAATCCAAGATTATTAACACTTCAGTGGAAACAAGACGCTACATTGTTCCGTCCAGTGTTTTACTTTTATTTCTCAAATCGTAGAAAGAATGAATGGGGTAGAATTGCGGAGCAATTTACGGGGAGCCTCGTGTCGGGTGCAGGCGCGGGGTGATTCATAGAGTACTTGTGTAGAGTATTGTCACAGCAGCAAATTGTGTCGGCAGCATTTCACGGTCTGCTGCGTAGATGCACCTCTCTGCTTTATTGATGGCGTCTTCATTGCCTGTTGCTCGAGTGTGCAGCGACGACGCGCTTTGTGTCACCAGACGCTTTGAGAACGTTTCGACAGACTAATAAGGGGAAACACAGACGGCGAATGACGTTGTATAACTAGGTTTTACGTCTTGAGTACCTTTGCTGTGTATGTGCTTCATTATTTTAATAATGATTAATAAAATTTAAAACAATAATTCACTTGATAATTTAACTACGTATTTAAATGGTTGGAATTGATGGATGGTTTAGTTGGGAGACTATGATCGCTACCCTCAGAGTCGCCGATACAATAGAAGACTCTTTAGGACCTAAAGGGTCTGCTTTTGTATCGGCGACTACCTACCTCAAATTCATAGTGATATTTAAAGCAATCATCTAAGATCTGCCAAAGGCTTTAGTCCTGATTAAAATTGGATACTTCTGACCATGTCCCACAATTACTTTGTAGTCCGTAGTTCGGTGACTACGCCTAGTCACCTATCGCTTTGTACCTAAACGTAAACATAAATGTGGGGAATATTGGGGAACACAGACGTTGAATTACGCGTCTTATAATAAATAATATTATTATACCGAATGCAGAAGCGAGTCTGTTTGTGTGTTAAGGTAAATACAGCTGTCTGTGCATATATTAAATGACAAAACATCCACTTTCATTATAATTTAGAATTTTTAGTGCGTTTGCCACGAAACCTCGGCCTAATTTTTGTCAAAAATATTTTTGAAGTGAAAACTTCTTTAGCGGTACTGTGCACATTATGGGATGGTAAAAAATGTTAAACTCGCGTCCTGACCTGATCCTGATCGAAAATGCCTAACGGAGAGAGAGTGTTTTCTGTGATTAGTGCCATCTAGCAAAAAGTGTAGAAACGATAACATGACATGTTTGTAAAAGAGAGAAGAAATAGATTGCTGCTATACGAGAAGATGGCGTTTATTCTCAATCCTATCCGATACAAACGTTATAAAGGGCGTTAACTGGACACGTGACTTGCTCGAAAATACGTTAAATTCGTTCAAAAATGCACAACGTTAACGTTCAAATTTTCACTTCTGCCGGCACTCCCGAAGTGCAACCCGATTTTTTTTCAAACTTGCGTTAGTGTAAAAATCCTAACAAAAGAAAACAAACCATAACATAAAAATGTTATGCTTTGTTTTCTTTTGTTAAGTTGTTACAATACAAAATACATTTTGTGTTGCACGGACCACTTATCTATACCTACTGGACAAATTTTTCTAGAGTGCACTTTAATTATTTCATAGATCGATATTTTAATACCTGAAACAGTAGCGTTTGCGTTACATTAATTTAGATATAAAGATTCTATTTACTGTTTGTTATAGTTAGTAATATAATAACTATTATAGTTATAGTTAGTAATAGTAATAGTAATTATATTACTTACTATAACAGACAGTAAATAGAATCTTTTTATCTAAATTATGTAACGCAAACGCTACTGTTTCAGGTATTAAAATATTAATATAGAAAATAACTCTTTTTATTAATATTTCACGATCCATAATTTTTTTCTTCTTCTTTCTAATCAAAAATAAAGCTCGTGTTAAAGTTCTCAATCTTAAAAATATTTCACTGCCAAAAACTACTAATGCAGCTTGTTACTGTCACCATTTCTTTTCAGCGTAGGTAAGTAGGTATAAGCAGAAGAAATCCAATATCGAGTTCGCCTTACCAACGATTTCAATTATAATTTTCATGTTTCTTTTTTACCATCCTTCGTTACATGAGATGAGTGCCACAAATCGCGTGCGTATAAACCGCGAGCACATCGATTTCTGTCAGGTTTCGAAATCGTTTGTTATTTTTCGAGCTGAGCGCACTCTGGTGGGAGCAAACGTGCACTGTTATTAAATCATTTATTATTCAGCCCGACGAACTGTTTCACAATTTTCCCACAAACTCGTAGGCTTCGAGCAAACGTAACAACACGGTAACATTATGCGTGCGCCTGAAGGTGCCAGTATACTTGAATATTTTACTTCTTACGTTTGCAAACGCCACATTTTGCATTCTTGTTTTGTTTGTTCCTCTCAGCATAAGGCAGTGTTTTCAACAAGTGATATCTACATAGTTTTACTTTTAATTTAATATTTAAATATTCAATTTCCATTGGAACGCAGTTAATCGTTAACTTATACCGAAAATTTCATTTCGACGGTTTCTACTTTATGTGTAAATTAAATTCTTGCTCTAATTTGGTCCATGAATTAATTTATATATTTGGTCTTGTAGCTACGGAAAAACTGAGCTGAAAGATTTTAATAAGTATTGTTATTATTTTGAAGGTTATATTTATTTAAAGAATAGGCATTGAAAGAGCCGACTCTTTCTACGTTTCTTTTGACATTTTTGCTAGAAGAAATTTGTTGTTTTTTTTAATTTTTTAGATTGTTATTATTTATAAAATATCCACATATTTAATTCTTAATATTTTAAAATTATAATAATAGGTATGTCTGAATAATATGTTTATTAATTGCTTATTAATAAGATTAAGGCGATTATTAGAATGATTTATACTTAATGACTAATAGTATTTAAAAAAATCTTTAAAATGTCCGTAGTTTTTTTTAAGAAATTGTCATTTTGTTGTTTTACAGTAATACTACAGTAATTTTCGTTTTGCATTATTGTTGCAATACTTAACACTTTATAATACAGACTGGCTCTTACATAATTTTTGGTGGATCCTTCAATATCGATAAGTTATGCAAGAGCCAGATGACTTGATTTTTTTAATAGTAAATTCATTAATTTTTTTGTCATTTTAAAATTTGTATTTTTCCGTATGAAATTACCTACTTTAATAAATAAATAATAATTTGAGAGACAAAAAATCATGATAGCTTTCATTTAAAGTATATTTTTTGCCTTATTTAGTAAACTGGCTCTTTCATGCCACTTCTCCCATACCTATTGAAATGTAAGCATATGAGTAGCACCTTTTCCTTCCAACCACATTTTGATTCCTTTATGATTCTGAGGTCTGAGCCTGTTAGATCCTCAATTGATACAATTAAAACGGAATCCCACGGGCATAGCTATGGCCACCTATTGATGTTGAGTAGCTTATGCCAGTCGGGATAAAAATAATTAAGTCGTCTTCAGTCACCGTTATGTAGCCAAAATATAAATACAACCTACTAGTAATTAACGTTAGATTAATAAGAACCGGGATTATATCAACACAAACGAGATGAGAAAAAGCTTTCATGTTATAAATATGTAATACATATTTGAAAAGAACAGAAGCGAATGTTTACTCAAATACTTATTGCTTTATCTTTAAGTACGAAATAAAATAAAATTGGAATGAGATGGCCATAGCCCATATAATTAAAAATAACATAATAAGACTTTTAATTTGCCTGGTGATTTGTGATCTTTAGTTTTGGAGAAGTCGTGATTTGATTACCATCCGGGCACATTTTGAATGAGCTCGAGTGTCTGTTCTATGACTATAACTAATTTCAACAATAACTTTGTTTTCTTAAACAAAATAAAACAAATAATGAAGATTTTGGCAATTATGAATGAAAAATAATATCTGGCAAATGTCCACCACGACCACGCTGACTGATGTCGATTGTTTCATCAAAGTTTTTAATCACTTTTTGACAAAATGGCGGATCTATTTCGTTAATCACATCACGAATTTTGAGTTTTAGGGGAAGGTTGCTATGAATGGACCACTTAACTTTACGACCTCAAATCTAAAAAAGTATAAGTCTTAAAATGAAAGCAGTTTATTATTTTTATTCCGTAAGTACTTTATTTGTGATAATCAAATGCACAAACAATCCAGGCTAACACTTTTTTATATAAACGAAGAAAACTAAATCTTGGGCGGTTGCCTTCTTTGGACCATGATCACCTTCATTGAACCACCGAGTTGCCATCAATGGACTTGGAGAAATTTGTTCTAGAGGTCCAATCGAGGCAACTAATTATAATTATCTATAATACTAAATTATGAGACGGAAGGAAAATCAAACAATACTTATACACATACGACAAGAAAACAAACAATAGTTATAGACTTTTTAATTAGTATTAAAATTTTATTTTTGGCACATTTAGTGAGATCAATAGTCATCAAAATTAAGTTACAGCACGGCATCTTACAGTAGCAAGTTCCGAAGGTGACCTCCCACCTTCGGAACCCGGTATTTGAACGTGTTCTTTAACTTTCTGGTTAACTTCATCTAACCTTCGTTTAAGAGTTGCTTTTGGCACACCATAGATTCTGCTTGCTTTATTTAAACCAATTCTTTGTTTCCTCACTGATTCTAAAGCAAAGTTCATACTTGTTTCATTCCATGCGAAGTACTTTCTTTTATTTAGCGACATTCTGGAATTTGAAATAAATAATAATGAATAATTAATTGATCATTTTAAACTTATATGACCTAATTATTATGATCAAAAAACGCAATAAAAAGTTGCTATGATTGGACCGGTCCAACGGTCGAACTCTCTTGTGGTCCATTGATGGCAACAAGGTACTGGTTAAGAAAAACTAACCTGAAATAAACATGGTCATGATTAGACAAAATTGAACAATAATCCTTAAATGTCAAACAAACTCTTCAATATTTTATAACAGTGAACGCAGAGAAATATGAATACAAAGATACTTACGTCAAATTGTTCTGAGCGAAATTATAAGATTTTGACCACCGCAAACACAACTACAAGCGTCACTACGTGCTCCGTGCCGCAGCATCACTGAGGTAAGAGGGGGGTGCAACTGAGTCGCCACGTACTCGTTTCGACTAGTTTGGGTGTTGCTAGCTTCCACAGTTTTGGAAATACCTTGGTGGTCCAACGAAAGAGCTAGTCCAATGATCGCAACCTTCCCCTAAGGCTGCAATCGATTCGATTGGCTCCTTACAGACTCTGTCCTTAACATAGGTCATAGCCCCACAAAAAATAATTCAGTGGTGTTAAATCACTCGATCTAGCTGGCCACTTAACAGCTGAATTTCGTGAAATTATGCGATTGGGAAATTTAGTGTGCAGTAAATTGATCGTTTCATTGACTGTGTGACATGTGATGATGTGACACCGTCCAGGACCCATTACTATATCAATGCTTCGCTTGTTTTAGGCATATGCAAATATTTCAAAGCGGTACAGGACAAGAAACTTTCGTCCAGTGCGTGAGTCGATCGCTACCGTGCCCCTTCATTATTGTGCCAATGCTACATCAACGACTACTGGTCTTACTGGTCTTGGGATCATTGCGTGCGAATTAGCCTAATTGTGGAAAACCAAGCTTGAGAACGCTAATTGGAGAATTGAGGATATCGTGGGAGAATCACGTTTCAACATTCTTTGCCGTCTGCTTTCTTTTTTATCGATTTAATTTTTATTTCAATACTTAGGTACGAGTAAACCGACGGCTATATTTAAGTTAGCATTGACGTTTAAATTGCGTAATGAAGCTGAATTGAAGTGTAGTCGTAGTCAGCAGCATGGGTGGATGGATGGACTATAATGAGAGGTTCGTCAAGAAAGTTTACTGTACAATCCATTAGTAGCCCATTGTAGGGTAAAGTCTCCCCTCAGAAGGAAAGCCACGATGGCAAACTAGCTTTTAAAAATATTAGGGACGGCCCGCTGGGATTCGAACCCGGACCCTTTCTAATAAAAGCTTAAATTTTTGGCAACCTTTATCTTAACACCAATATAGGTATTTGCACAAATATAGGTATAGAGTTGTTACAAATTATTTAGATCAATCTATATTTACCATTTTTAGGTATGCAAATATTAAGTAAATAAAACTAACAAATTAAATTTTAAAAATTTGAATGATGAATTTGAATTTCTGTTTGTGGTCTGGGTGTGTTGTATTCTGGTCTTGTGTGTGTCCATGGCACCGACGACACAGAAAATCCTAGTGTGGAGCTATGAGTGTGAAGCGTTATTTAAATTTTAAATTATTTTGATAATTATGATGTATGAGACGCGTTTTCTCTCAGAGAGCTCAGAAATATGTCTGGAATTAATTAATTAACAGTAGCTGCTCTTATTTAGTCACATGGAAAAATACACGCTTACATACAGAAACTCTCCATTTTGTGATTAAAATAACTGCACAAAAGCATTACCATTATTAATCAGTATTAATGGTAATGTGTACTCTTGTACCGCAACTTGATTAATAAGATAAATAATCATATGAAATCTGAAGCTACAGTAAACCTTTATCTATAGGAAAGTGTAGAGGTGTAAATATAGGATATAATGATCGTAATTTTGCGTCTATTAATGTAATACCCATGGGTTCTCCTGTTACACTATCGGATATTAAAATCATTAGTCAGGTGATTCAATTAAAGAAGGTTGGTTAGTCGATTATATTCGTACCTAATATGCTTTTCCAATATCACTTTAATAATGTGTTTATTTGCTATCTTTAACAATGACCATTAAATGTAGCATTGTTTGCATACGTCTTCAACTTCTAATGAATTATTTATTATAT
Organism: Erynnis tages; assembly: GCA_905147235.1. Taxonomy (NCBI): domain Eukaryota; kingdom Metazoa; phylum Arthropoda; class Insecta; order Lepidoptera; family Hesperiidae; genus Erynnis; species Erynnis tages. The sequence goes on from LR990073.1 coordinate 7,963,837, forward strand.
GATGATACACTCACTTTATGGTGAAACGCTTGGATATCAAAAATAATACATCTGTGTTGTACAATATAAATGGCTACACAATTATAGCCTAAGCACTCGACATCAATTAATCTTGTTAAAATGTTATATCGAATTTAACGAACTTATTATTTCTTTGATCTTCTTATTATATGTTACCTATGTTTAAAACACTAGAGAGAACTGTTTCTATATTTTGTCCTAAGGGGATGCCTAACAGCATTTCACTACACTGTGTTTTGGTTGGATTCGACTTTATAGCTGCAGTTAAATATTAGCATCGAATACTAAGCTCACACGTCAACTCTCTGGGGTGGGTGGAGCTGTTGACAGATACGGGCACATCTCAACCCTAATCCACAGTGAAGAGATTATTCGGTGGTAATCGCGGTTACGAAACATTAATACATGAAACCACACCTATTCATTGTGAACTGACTGGAAATTTACTACCCTACTACGAGGTTGCATTTGAAGCAACTTTAAAATGTGTTTTTTAGTGTCAAAAGGGGCAGAACTTTTGAGAGGCACCGAAATGAGAATGGTGGATCTGATTTTTTTTCCACTCAAACTTGTCTCTGTATTATAAGTTCACCGTGGTACACATTTTTCGCCTCTCAAATTCTTTCAGCGTTTACGATGCAGCCAAATAATGTATTATGTTCCACTAGGTATTAAGCACTTTCGATACGTTTGGTAATTTAAGCCTAAATTTACTTGCCATCCGCTTCCGATCGTAGTACATCGTAGTTCTAAAATCGAGTTACAGGGTTACAAATACCTCAAGGTGTAGCGCACTGTATCCACTAACACTGCAAAGTAATAACCGATCTTCAGATTTTTTAAAGCCTTAATTAAGTTTGTTTGTCATTTGTAATTTAAAAGAAATTATAAAAGCTGTAAAACCAAGCAATACAGGTATCAATCCAATCCATATCTAAAGATACGCTCGAAAACGCTCATCCTTCACCTTCCGTACTGCTATCGTCACCGCTCGTCCACAGAAACCGCGGACTTTTTACGATAGTGTTTCAGCTCCCTTCGCATTTAACATTCACACCATAGCTGTGTAAATTGGAAACTCAGTTTTTTATTTTTCTTATTGCCTTATTGATTTGAAAACACAAGTCTTGTTTTTCTTATTTGCTATTTATTGGTCTACAATTCTATCGAGTTTTGCTAGCTATAGCTAGTTATTTTGTTCTCAGTTTTAATTAATTATTAATACTCGTATATCTCGTCCATCGATCTGTTGATCCGTAAACAATTGTAGACCTTAGTTATCGCTGTGATCAAATCAGATTTTGAAGATAAACTTTCGTTCCTTTATACATTTTCCTATTAATTTTTAATGTAAGTTAGACTTTTGTAAAATATTAGGTAAAACTGCCTCTTTATCAGTAGTTAGGTAATTCTATGGTAAAATAATTAAAATGACTGAAGAGGAAACTTTTTTGTAGAACAAGTAGGTAACGTGATATGCTTATAATAAAAAATAGCGGTTAGCAAACATATATAATAATATCTATGTATTTTTAAAAAGTGTGGGTTATGTAACTAAACTGTGGTCGAAACTTCCTATTAATGTCTCACATATTTTGGGTTATACTCGTGCAAAAATTTTATTTCATAAAATTAAGTGAATATTAAACGACAAGTGCTAAATTGTTTTTATTTATTTTTTATTAACAGGACAACAGCACGGGGCAGGCGCTACTTGACGTGGTATTCAGGCACCTCGACTTGTTGGAAACCGCTTACTTCGGCCTCCGCTACGTCGATCAGGAAAACCAAACTGTAAGTTCATTACACTATCTATGCTTTATAATAAACTATGTCAATTTATGGCTCAGCTAAAATATTATAGTGTTTTCTCTATTTACCAACTATATTTTATGTTTTCAACAGCATTGGCTAGATGCAGGGAAAAGGTTGCGAAGGCAACTTCGAGGTTCAGACCCTCACACGTTCTACTTCGGTGTCAAATTCTACGCGGCAGATCCTTGCAAGCTTTTAGAAGAGATTACAAGGTAATTTTATTTTAAAACATAATCCTTTTAAAACATGACTTCCATGACTTAATTATATCCCACACGCTCCTGTTACTATTTAAAACAACTTCTTAGTTTCAAATAATGACTGTACATTTAATGTTTACTACGGGTTTGTTATTTCAATTTTCCAGCATGAATTTCATTTACTAAACTTTTGGAAATTTACAACCTGTAACTCGCTGCGCAAAACCTATAACTTTTCATACAAAACTCTATTTGACCTCTACGTGAAACTTTATCTGGCGTTTTGAAAACTCATGCATGTACGACGTTGACGAGGTTTGTTTTGTAGTCCGGTCAAATAAGACCAAAAAATGACCATAAATTTACAATAAACTGATAAATAAGCAGTAAAAATGTTCAAAATATAATTATAAATAAAACTTATAATATAATAACCTATTTGACCTTTGACCTCTTGTCAAGTTTTTTCCATACACAGGAATGATGGGAAACTTGAAAAATAACTAGCTGACCCCGCAAATGTTGTTTTGCGAAAACCCTTATCACTTAGGGGTATGAAAATAGACAGTAGTCGATTCTCAGACCTAGTAAATATGCATATAAAATTTCATAAAAATCGGTCAAGCCGTTTTGGAGGAGTATGGTAACTAAAACTGTGACATGACAATTTTATATATAAGATTATATTTTGAACATTTTAAATTATTCAGCTTGTTGCAAATGTATGTATCTTCGAATGACAAGATTGACCGGACTATTGATGGAAATATCTATAACAATAAGATATTATGGGGCAAAAAAAATCTTTTATGTAATTTCCACCTTTTTCTGACCAGTTAGTTAGTTAAGTACACACCTTACATCAAGCTCCACTTATGAAATAGTTTTTAAGTCATTTTCACCGACTCTTAAGATGTCTGATTATGTAATCATTTTTTGTCGTGAATAAATTAGTGTCATACTAAGAATCATCATTATGTCTCACAGGTCAGATCATGAGCACGGTAAAGGAGTTGTGTTGTTGTAGTTTGAAAATTGTAGATAATTTATTTCAACCGTGATTATTGATTAAAACCTTACGTAAACCTGTTTAATTAGTAACTGATGGAATAAATTATTTAAATAAACAGATCCATTTTCTATCGATAAAAGTTAAAACAACTTATAGATAATAATGATTTTGTGTAACGAAACCTCTCAACAAGATATCTGGAAAAAAATCTTCGCAATTAATTTTCAATAAGTTCGATCTTCTATGACTAAACGAAAGTTTTCACTTTAAGATAACAGTCAGAAAGAGCAAGAAAATATTTATTAAACGAAGTGAGTAAAACTTGAGCTTTGCCATAAACTCAGCATAGTAATGCTGGAGAATTATAATGAATACTTAAGCAGCGAGATTATTTTAACACCGCTGAAGTTAACTCCCGTACCTGTGTGAATTTTTTATTCACCGTTAATCCTGTGAAACCGACACTAAAACTTGTTCAACTTAAAATGCGAGCGAAATGAGAACCAAGATTTTAATTACAAGAGTTTCGTAAAGATAATTTGTGGTGTACCATTTAAAAAACCGGGTTAACTCGCTCCGCGGTGTTAGGTGCGTGTCGAATTACTAAGGACGTCTTTCGTGAAATGTTTAAATTGTACTGAATTTTTAATTCTGAAACAAAATGTTTTTAGGCCAAAAAGTTCAACGATGTCTGGCTCAAACCATTGTTTAACCTCCGTTGTGTACCATTTCAAAATATTTTATTGTTTTAATACAAACATAAAAAAGTTTATTTCTTGACTTTTTATTCAAAGTTAAATATGTGTTGGAATGTGCTTAATTTATTTTAACAATATACTTAATGTTCACCAAGTAAAATTCCCGGATCGCCAATATCGGCAAGTGGATCGGCCGCAAGCACGGCGGTCCTAAGGTGACGTGACACGTCAGTTATAGGTTTAAGTTGGTAAGGTTTAAATAATTTTTAGACAAGTGTAATTTGCCAAGCAAATATGTACGTAAAATGTTTGTGCCTCTTTTGGTTTTTTTTAAGGGATCTATAATCGTGATTAACATCGAGGGTTACGAGTAGTCCTCCTGGAGCTATGTGTAGTCCTCTATCTCTGTAAACATTTAGATCTATATATTACTGAACATAATATCGCACAATTTACCTACTACCTATATTTGAATACCTCGATGAAATTAAACCATTGATAACAATTAACCTATAGGTATTGTAATAATAAAATCTTATCTCTTAGAAGTACCGTGCTCCCCATCCATACCCTAGTACACAGTAGGGTAATTGCATTATTCCCGTAGTTTAGGATGATGATAGAAGATGAAATTTGTAATTTGTAATTTTGTAAATTTGTAATTTTTTTACATTGTTGTTATTAAAAAAATAGCCACATCTCATATTTTAAGATTATAATAATAGGTATGACTGAATAATAATTTGTTTAATAATTTCAGTACCTACCGATAAGATTAAAGAGCTAGATGACACTTTTTTCACTGATTTTTTCTCATGTTTAAGGTTTTTCCGTATAAATTTACCTACAAAATATCATGATATCTTTCATTTAAAGTATATTTTTTGCTTTGTTTAATAAACTGGCGCTTTCATGCCACTTCTCCCACACACATCACGACCCCATTGAACGCGTTTAAGTTTTATGGCATTTCGATATAATATTTGTTATTGTAATGAGTTCCAACCAAACCGCTAACGTGTATTTGAAAATGAATTTAATTACCGCACATATAAAATTATCAGCAGCTGTATTTAGTGATGTGGTTACCATCAAAACAGTCAATGGATTTACAGAACCCATATTATTTATTCAGAGGGAAAATTTTACGCGTCGCCCGCCGCGATATATAAATTTCCCTTTGAAATGAATGTTTCATGATTTTATAGTTTTACATCGATATATCACTGGGATAATGCTACTGATTTCTGACGCAATCATTAAATGTAATTAAATTTGATTTACAATAACATACGGTTATTATACAAGTAAAACGCCACTGCGATATTTGTACCTACGTAAATACTTTTATAGCGCTCTTCTCACACCACCCTTAGGCATGTTAATATTTTTCTTGGTGAGTGTACACGATACCAAATAAAGGAAAATTATTTATGCTTACGGAGCATACCTGCACATTCACGGAATTACTTTGGGTTTGATAACAGAGAGAATAAACGGTGAATGTTGTTTAAATATTACGTATAATGTGAGTAGAAGGGTCGGGAGTGGCGAGAGTGGCAATAAAACACATCTGTTGTTACATGCGAGGCTATCGTCATCAAGTGCCGACTCAGGACCGTAGACACTGCAGGATGTTTGGCAAACGACAGTGTGGGGTGTGGGGCCGCTACTATTGGCATCTTGTACGCATTTTTAATTGAATTCTCTTTTCAATATAGATATTTCAGGGATTTGATATTCAAATTAAATATACGTAAGAATTATGCACATTCGTACTCAAAAAACGTGTCGCTACTTCTTATTTGGTAATCTGAAATGTGATAGGACAATGTAGAATTACAGCCTCGTTTCAGTATACATATAAATATACCTAGAGTCGACTTACGTTACAAGATCTTGTTCCGGACTTAGCCTTGAGCGTAGAGAAACTTGGGTACAATCCTATTCTCTATCACAAAGGATTTTCCCTTTGACGAGACGAAGCCAATTTTTTAAGTTACGGATCCTTATTAAACTTGAAACCTTCATTGTTAAGTGAAGTATTCGAGCGAAAAATAAAATAGCATTGAACTGTCTACCGTCTACCTATCGCAAGTTTGGACAATTATCTCGTAAATGAATTCAAGTAAAATGGAGGAATAACTTGAAATTCAAATAACGATAAACATGTCGCTTTCGTAAAACTTTTATATTAATCCTTCTTGCTTTTATACCAGTCTTAAAATTTGATGTCGCCGAGGTGAAATGAGGTAGAGAGTAAAATGGAGGCAAGTATGGTGCATCCGCAGTAAAGCCAGCAAGCTCGTAAACAGGCGTGGCTGTGATAAAATTAATGAATAGAAGAAGGTACCAGTATTAGAGTACTTGGAACTGCAACTACGAAACAGACAGAGGCAGAACTTTTCATAATATAAACAACTTTAATTGGATGCGCCATTCACGGAATAGGTTCCTCCACACAAATTAGTCCTCGGACATCTCACAAAAAATAACATATTTTTTTCATGCATTCACGACAGCAGAAAAACTAAACTAGGTATGTGAGATGATGCTCTGGACATATTTGTTACGCTTCGATCGTCAACGCATGCATGCATGCATGTGATTTACAAACTAGACTCAGCTAAATGGGGTATACCTAAAAATAGGTAGGTATGTATATTTTCGTTAAAACGCGAAAACATAGAATACAATTCGCAGAAGGTCTTTCCATAAAATCGCCGTAATCATAAAACTTCGATAAAAGGGCGATATCAACGATTTTATTAAGTCCTGCAGCTTTAATACATACTCGAGTATAGAGGAAACGCAGACAAGAAAGAAAGAGACAGAAATCTATACTTATTTTAATATTATAAAGCTGAAGAGTTTGTTTGTTTTTTTGTTTGTTTGTTTGTTTGTTTGAACGCGCTTATCTCAGGAACTACTGGATCGATTTCAAAAAGTCTTTCAGTGTTGGATAGTCCATTTACGAGTATAGTCCGTTATATATTTTCAAAAAAACTAGGGATCCGTAAGAAAATTGAATCGAAAACCTATTTATGCGTGCGCTGCAAAAACTATCGACAATAGAACAATTAAGATTTACAAAAAAGTCCGCGAGAGCACATGTCTAACTATCATAGTTTGGTCACAATAACCGCGTTTACTTTTTACCCTTCTCTGCATCAAGTTCTAAAGACCACGCGGGCGAAGCCGCGCGCACAGTCTAGTATTGTAATAAAAATAAAAGACGTGCTTGGTTTTAAAGAGAGCTTAAGTACTCGGGCTTCGAACAAAGGCTGGTGTAGTTATTCAAGCAGAAATTCTAAAAGTTTTATTACCTGCTTTCTTGGGAATACTATCACAGAGAAATACCTGATGTTTTATTAAAATTTCGTTATTACGATGTTGACACGATCGTCCGCGTCGCTCGTTCTTGTGTCACTCCTGCGAAAACTGCGCCGAGGGGAAATCAGCCACCCTTAGATAAAAACTGTCAGATTAATACTTATAGAATCCTTGCTGTAATGGTCTTTTAATATTTAATTTCTTGCAGGGGCTTTAATTTTTACAAAGACTTTGCTCGGATGGTTCTGTCGGTGAAAGAAAATAAAATTGAAAAAGCATCTCTACGGCTCATAAATTATTTATTCCTTGTGTTAAAAGGAACCATAAAACAGGGAAGAAATTTTCATCGCAATTTAATCACATAACCTTTCAAAAATATCGAATTTCTCGTAATCTCGAAAATTATGTTAAAACAATACCGTTCGCAAAATACACATATAATTTAACGATTTTTAATACTTAATAATATCAAGGATATTTTAGGGTAGTCCTAAATGATCGACGGAAGACTAATACAATCATTGTTAAAACCACGTTGCAGGTTAAGTCATCAGTCATCAAGTCACAAAGGCGTTAAGCAATGATTTCCAAAACGGTTTGCTACATCATGAAATCAGTATGAGATGAGTCACAGTTTAATCAATATTGTATATCCTGTGCAGGTACCAACTGTTCCTCCAGCTGAAGCAGGACGTGCTGCGCGGCAGATTGCCTGTCAACTTCGACTTGGCAGCCGAGCTCGCCGCCTACGTGTTGCAATGTAAGTAGTTTTGTTTTAAAAACTCCAAGCAACAAATTATTATTTATTACATTATTGGGAGCTGCCTTAATTTCACAAACAGACTTAGGTATGTTATTTTTTGGAGTCCGTACATAAGTTGTACGAATAAATGAGGTAATCGATAAACAGGACTTTGGCCTTTTGGGTGAAGAATTGAGGTAAAATATAAGAAATATATACCCCCCGAATATTACAATATAATAATTATGTATAACCTCCTTTTTTATAGACGGTTAAAATTGTTAAAACTCTCTTCAAGTGTTTTCACTCGAGTCAGAACAGTACGTATACTTGGTGCATAATTAATACGGACTAATTGTAAGATACATGGTCTTTTTGTTTGGGGATGTGTAGATACCTATATGAACCTTGAACCTGAACAATAGGTATCGCACTATTTAGCTTCTGCGGCAAATAAAAGCTAATTGGCTTTGTTATGCCAATAGTATTTACTAGTTAGCATTGTTCATTCGCGTTTAGCGCTAAATAAACTACTTATATGAAATACATACTTCAATGAACACGAATGAAGTAAAAATGTAAAATTACTTCCCCATTTAAAATCTAAATAAAAATGTAAACAATACCGTATAAATAAAAATAAAAGCAAAACAAACGATGTTATTATATTTCTATACAACTTTGAGCACTTATCTAACAATAACATATTGCTGAGTAGAACCGATGAAATTTTATCGCGACCTTATTTCGCTTGCGGCTCTGCTACCGTAATTATTTACAGAAAATGTAATTATTTTCCTAACGCTTACCTACCTATTTATGATTATTTTTACTGTTACTAAATTAAGGTGCTAAATAGGTACTCGAAATCGCATGGTACTATAATTGAAAAAAATAATTATGTTAATACCAATTACACTTGTTATCCATTAAAATAGTTATACGTATAAGTAAACATAAAATTGAGAACATTACCTTACCATCTTGGGGGATTTTCTCACATACGATTAGATACAAGCAAATCGTTGAAAAACACAACACAATTGAAAAATGTATTTATTTCTCAACAACAAAATTTGGTGAACGCTTTTGAAAAGCAATTTTACTGTAGGGTTAGGAATGAAGGACATAGTCAGGCCACTCCGACAATTTGCTACGTTTAACCAATTAAATGACTGCCAACGTTTTTAATAGATATCTAAAACGATGTAGCAAGTATCAGCCATGATAATAACTGTAACAATCTGTTCAACATTCCGTGACATAATTATAAAGTACACGCAATGGAATAATAAATGTAATTGAATGCCCCGCGGCCAATGTGTGGACGAGCACGTTGACTCATTGCTGGAGGCGTACAGGTACAAAATAACCATATAAAGGTGTGTACAAAAATCTTTTACGGACGAAACAGGCTATGGTGCTTCCATTTTAAATGAAAACGTCTAAATTTGAACACTGAAATCGGATCGAATCAATCCATGTGGTGTCAAAACATACTGATTTGTCTCTTTCTACGCAATTAATTAATAGGGGAAAATAATTATACCTAGAAACTTAACTACATAGTGCTATGTGCACATGTGTAAATGGGACACTGTAGTAGGAATAAACATTTAGAATTCGACAGTGAATAAACGTGTAAATACTCAAAAGGGTTACTTATGTATTTGTTGCCTGACGGCTTATTAACTTATCTAAGTCAATCCAAAAATGACATCTTTGGAACATAATACAAGTAAAAACTTTTATTATATAAAAAAACGAAAATAAGTTTTTATCAGAAAATAGTTATTAAAATATTCATTTAAAACGTATAGTGGGCGTATAGTGGGTACGCCAAGATTGGTTTAAACTTTTAGAATTACGTATCTTAGTAACTTACGAAGTTAAAACGTAAGTATTTATTTCAAAAGGTAAAAAATAAGGCAAATGTGGAATGACTAATGTAGTCGCACCCTTATGTGCCTACGTCCATTTCTGTTGTTCTTTGTGGCGGAATAATAATATGTTACTTTATACGAAAATATCTCCAGGGCATATCATAAACAATGTCGTACATTGTGTAGCACGTAAATGAATTTCTTCTTTCACTGTTTATAAAAGGTTCGTTGTATTAAAGAAAATATTGTATAAATATCATGTAAATAGTATTCCCTTGTTGCCATACACACAATTTTATAACTGTAAAAGTCCTGAGTTAGACTGAGTTATAAATAAAAGTTATAAAGGAAAAAGGAACATTCTTTTTCATTTTTCTATAGCATAAATTCAATATTCCCAAAGACTTTATTCTATACTAGCCTTTGCCCGCAACTTCGTCCACGTGAACTTTAGGAATCCTTTTTAATTATGGAATACTTTTTACTTTGCTCTTGACCGAATAAGAGCGACGTAAAAAGGATTCTGACATTTCTTATTCCTATTTTTACTTTTGACATATTACAACCAGCCAGACAGCTCGGTGTTACTACTTCACAAAACAGGTTAAATTTGACTTTAATAATAACAATTAATATAAAGGTGCCGGCATATACATATCCATATTAATGTGTTTTTCACAATCCTTACTCCAAAATATGTGGAAAACGACATCCATGACCAAAAATAAATCAAGAATACAAAAAAGTCATGTCCGCCATCTTGTATTACAAAATTAATATGTTTTTCATTATCCCCAACTCAAAACATCCCGAAATCGACATCTATGACCAAAATATTCAAAAAAGTATCGCCATCTTGGAATTAAAAAAATATGTATATATATTTTTTATTATCCTCATTCCAAAATATTCTATCAAAATATCATGTCAATTTAATCCAAAAAACTCCGCCATCTTGGATTTAAAAAGTAATGTTTTTTCATAATTCTTAAATTTATTTAGTGTATTTTAATTAAATTTAAATTTAAAAATGTGCCCGACATCTTTGATTTATACATTATATTTTTTTATAATTATTATTGCAAAAAAAAACTCGATTATAATAAAATTATCACAATGCAACAAGATGTAGACAGATGTGACAGATTACTCACTCTATTCTTAAAATAAGTTCAAAATAAGACACAAACAAAAGGCCATGCTTCGTAACGCCAGCAATCAACTTGGCTTGCATCCTTCTCCGACATAGGTATGTATAGAAAAGAAAATATTGTCGTCTCTGATTATATTTTAAAAAACGACAAGGCGGTATCATGGTGACCACTCGTCGTTACTAAAAAAACACTTTAAAAAACGACCGCAAAGGTAAAATTAACCTTCACGTAGCACTTTGAATGAACTTTAAATATTCAAAGATTTAATTGAAATACAAACTAGTTGACTTATCCTTTCGAGCGAGGCATATAAAAGAAAACAACATCAGCACAAGTTTGCTGTACGTTGAAATAATTCTTTTGCTGTTTCGCCAGTTTACTCAATTGGTTGCATTGTCCATCGAATACTATTGAGTCTGGCTCAATTCCGACGACTGGGACGACATTGTTGGTCCTATTTTCCATAGCTCTGAATCTATGTATACGCAAAGATTAGAAGGAAACCTATTTAACTTGATTTAAATTTTATATGCTAACTCTTCGTCCTTTTTAAGGTAAAAGGTTTATTTAATTATTATTATTACATCGGATTAAGCTCAATAAAATGACCAGATAAGTCATGTAAAGGTTACATTATTTATTTCATATGATAGCCCAAACCCTTCTATAGAACCTATTAGATACGATACAGTTAAATATAGTTAGACAGGTGTACAAATATATAAATTTACTAATTAAAAAGACAATATAAATTGTAACATTCTCACTTCGTAATATAATTTATATCGTGTTGTACTGATCGAATTTTAGCTATCATACTCGTATGAGCCTTTTTGCACGAACAAACTCTCACGCAAACTGTTAATTATCTTTTCAATACGGTGTTCATTAACATTCGTTTCAGTCTATCAATCCATCATTATTTAACTATAGCGTCAAGTTATTGATGTTGTGAAATAACGTGGAGTTATAACTCAATATTGTGTTAAAAATTTGAACTATCTATGCATTTTCAATCAAGGCTCTAAAACAATTTGGCGGTACATAAAATTAATAGACTTACAACAACTATTTACTTTCATATCTTAATCTGGTGTGGATTTTTTAATTAACCTCTCTAAATTAGTTAGTAAAAAGATGTTAAAAATATGGTAAATTTATTTAATATAACATTTATTAAAAAAAATCATAACTGAAACAGTCCAAAAAAGTGGCGCCTCACAAAAGAACATTATAAATAGATACTTACGGCTATTTCTGAGCAAATTGGAACGCCAAGCACCGTAAAACGAAAAAGAATTTTGTATCTATGCTATCAAAGACGTTTTATTAAGCCATATCAAAGGTAAAGTGGAGCGCTAGAGGCATAATATCAATGCGTTATTCAAGAACTAAATGAGCCATCAGAGCGGTGGGGCATCGTTTGCATCTAATCTCACCTACATCAGCGACCCTTGCGTGGTCTCGAGGGATGTATGCGGGCGCGTTGGAACACAACGGAATTACGTCGAGCCATCCCTACAAAATGTTCTCCGTGACAATACCATAAACTACCTAATTAAGCAAAAGTTTGTTAACCACGGAGTTTTGTGACATTTCTAACGCCAAAATGTAGGTGATCGCCAGTGATCACGACCATATCGCTCCAAAACCTTTGAAAATTTCAATATAAATGCCGAACAGGACATTAATTTCGAAAATATAAATTGTAAATGTTGCCAATTTGTATTCAGTTTAAATATACTTATTTGGTGAGTAACATTCAAATTTATTTATTTTCAGAATGGACGTTTCAACCGCTCGTCTGTGTACTTCACACCACAGATAACATAAAATATTCCGTTTTCCCGCTGTTTTTGCATCAAAATGGTTCAGTCCCCTTATTCTCTTTATGATATAATTTTGCAATACATTATTCATATCATTTTAATGAATATCAATGAACCCATAGATTCAGTTTTTTTAACTTTCCTAATATTTTATCTCAAAATATTGAACAATTTTGTTTTAAAAACATAACGGTAAAACTTCTGACGTTTCTAATACTACTAAAACATTGTGAAATTGAAAAATCGTAGGTAATGAAAAGTCGATATTTTTTACTACCAAATATTCCGAGTCCTTTTCCCTGTAACCGTACACGCTACCCGAAAAAAGACGTTTCAGTGAGTGAACGACGAAGCACTATTTGTCAATGTTGTGCGCCATCTATTTTGGATGCCTGTTCGTGAAGTCGTTTTCTGTTTGGAAGTACGGTGTAGACAATGGTTCGTCCTTCGCAACAAGTTAGCTAGCTCGACAAACACTTCACATTAATCAACTGGATGGGCAATCGCTCGGATGCTGAGCGAAATGAAACCGTGCGACCGCCGACCGGGATTACGTGAAATTACAGTTTCAATTGAGCGTAGATTAAAAGGATAAGTGCAAAATATAACACCAAGCACATTATGCCCGTTAATATTCTCGTTGTTTGTTATTTGAGTGTTAATGATACATTTGTACCTTTTTTTAGTGTTTTATCTGTTTCAATTACGATGTTTTTTTAATAAATAAATCATTTAGTCGAAAATCGTCATGATCGTAAAAACTATATTAGGTAACTGTATAAGACTCTAATATCCAATCTCTAATCGAGCATAATATCGTTACTTATCCTATCTACTACAATGGTTACAAACACTTCTGTTATTCTTTTAGTGTAGAAATATGTTTATAGTTTCTTGTAAAGTTTGGAAGAGTAAGAATAGTTATTTCCTAAATATAACAAAATAAAAGTTGTTATAACTCCACTTTGCCTCCTAAATTTTTATGGGTTTGCCCTTGTCCTATTTGTATACATTTTATGTTGAGAGGAAAAGATAAAACATCTGTGCCTACTCTTCTTAATACGTTCAGAAAGCCATAAACACTATATAATATTATGAAACGGAAAGTTGACAAATAAGTAATATCGTAGAAAAAGATCAACACAAATTATACAAAATAATTTAAAATTTGATGGTTACACTTAGATTTAATTGTTCATAATCTTCCTAATGGAGAATCATGGGAAATGAACGTCCGTGGTTTAGTTATTTTACTTTTAGACGACCTTAGTGGCGCAGGGGTCAAGATACGGTGCGCTGCGTGGAGGGTTCTGGGTTCGATTCCCAGCAGAGCAGAGAAATGAATTTGAATTTCTGTTTCTGGTCTGGGTGTGTTGTGTTCCACACACAAGGAATCCTAGTGTGGAGCTATAAGTGTTCATAGTTATTATTATTATTACTTAAAATCTCCCTTAAAATTAAATAAATCTAGGGTACATCTCACCTATAGTACCCATTTCGATAACATCTCTCATAAATACGCAAGATACGAATTTTTTATCCAGAACGTTAACAGCCTAATATTTTCACACCAGAACGTAAACGTAAAATGATGCTACTAACTTTAACTGACGAAGTACATACTTGAATGAAACCATTGGGCAATACCGTGCTTTGATGTCCGCCATGTTGAAATCAATTTCCGAATAATGTTGTGTGTTTATGCTGGCGGTATACCGCATTGTATGATTTGATAGAGATATTGTTTACGGGGCATATTAGTAAATTACATCTGACGAATGAGTAAAAGCTTACTTCAACGTATCTGCATGTATTATTTCGAATTGCTCAACGCTATATTATGGTTTGCGTTAGCACTCATTTTGATTAAGATCCAGTATATGTGTCGAGTAGGTATGACCTATTTACGTGTTAAAACAAATACTAACGAGTATACATATTATATGCATTGAATAACTTTTACTGGGATTGGACGTGCTGGAAAATGTAAAGTAATTTAAAAAATGTTAGTGGTGGAAATATAAAGTCATGTTAGAATTTTAGTATATATTTATTCTATTTTATTATTTAATAATAAAAATGCAGGTTTAGTTATGATTTGTATTAAAATTAAGCATTTAAATACAAGGTATTGACTACCTATCTATAATCGAAACACATTGGTGTAGAATATTGTAGATAGATCCTATTGCATATACATAGTATGGCTATGTTTGAAATTGTATTTTTTATTTTTTGAATAAAAATGAGTCGGTTATACGAGTGCTCATAGAAAATAAGTCATAAAATACAAGCGTTTAAAATAATTATTATATTTTAATATCAGTCCCATACAGTAAAGTTGTAGCATGTAAGTATTTATACTTAAGAGTCAGGGGAGTTGGGGCCATAAGAGGTTAGGTCATTAGCCGGTCACATGGCCCCCTTCCTTCCCCTAAGGTAGTCCTTAGGGGAAGCGTGGATGTGATAGTTCACATCCATGCCATCCAGCCATGACTTCACAAAGGTGTTACCCTTACACTTCTCTAGCTGTATATACCTAATGAATCAATCAACCCTACGCAAGACCGCAATTTATAAAAAGTAGGTCTCTGGGTTTTTATAATGCAAGAAATCTCTTCGTATATATTTATCTTGATTACTTTTCTTTGCTGTTTTTATTAACTTCAGATTTTTAGATAAATAAAATACTACATAAATAATCAAAATATTGATTTTAAAAGGTTTAAGTACCTAATGTAATTTTGTGTTCAATCATAGCACAAAGTTACGAGATAATTTTTAAAAGGTTGGGAAACAGGTAAATTTATTAGCGACACAGATCCCAGATAAAGTATGCTTCTTACCAAATTCATTTACTTTGAGAATGATTATATTATCATTTGCAATAGCAAGAAATTGAAGTAAGAAAGAGAATCAACAATATTACTACAGGTATTATATTTAATAACATCAAAGTGTTCCCAATAACAAAATAGTCGCCATCCGCTCATTGGTTTATCGGCTATAAGTGACAGTTTATTGCACGGTTGAGATTACTAATTCATTTACTAAATTTATCTGTTCTTTGAAGTTCTCTTATTTATTAACATTTAAAAAAGTACATTGAGCCAGGGGAGTTTAAATATAGTCGTTTAAATTTATGGCAGATCCCCGTACTCGACTTCAAGCGACACAGATCCCCCAACATAAAATGATTTAAAATACACCATGACAAACAACAGTTCTATTTTCGTCAAGACAAAAGTTGTTAGATCCGCTCAAATCAGTTTGATCAAGGTCTCTGTAGAATAACAAGGGGTCTGTGACAAGATAATGACCGGAATCATCTCAAGGAAACGAACAACTTGGAACATTATATTCTTTCTGTACGTCTATGCTGGGAACGATAATAGCCCGGTATCTATTATCAGTGTAGGCACCTACATAAATATGTTGTACTTATAATATTTTAAAATGTAAGAAAACATTGAGAATTTTGTTGAAAAGTTAAAAATTCTGAAAACCAACACGTAATGTTTATGAAAAGATGTGTCTTTACCGTTATTTGTCGTAACAAAACAAACTTTATTTCGTTTTTTTTTTACTTTCTAAAAGTAAAGATATTTCTTTTCCATTTTAGCTAAAATCAGCTCCATAAAGTATTACACTTAATGCTAAGTTTGAAACTACAATAAAAACAATATTTCTTAGTGTCGCGTTGCATTCTTACCTTTAAATTGTAAATTGAGTGGTAGCGACAGCGACGACTAAAGACGTTACCTGATAGTCATTCCTAAAGATAGGATTGTATCGGATTCAAGTAGAAATAACTGAAGTAAGCTAAGTCTAAGAAATGCAAGAGATGTCGTATTAAAGGTGAAACGTGCTAAACCGGCGACGGGGTACTAACTCATAAGGACGCACACGTCCCTTGCAGTAGGTGCGATATCTTACCACACGTTATAAAGCGTCACATTACCCATTCCTGGAACCCGCATAGCACTAAACGATCTCCTGGATGCTTTAATGTGCTTCTTGAATAATGGCGGTGGTTTTTCTTCATGTATCTGGAGTCAAGTACTCATAAGTTCCCTAAAGGTAGACGAATATTAACTTACGGAACAAAACAAACTTTATCATATACTTGAAATGTTACTTGTTAATATTTGACATATCTAAATTGCAAATTCCATATTACAAGACGTGATCAAACTGTATGTCCCACATATGTTCCACTAACGCGCAGTTCGCAGATGTTGCGATTTCCGAGGACAAGAACAAGTACGACGGGAAACTACTGACAGCTTCTCTCACTACTCATATCGTTTTTTGTGTACCATTTCATGGGATTTTGTTTTCCTCATTGCCTTTAACGTGTGATTTTATGAGATTATACTTTTAACTTCTATTCCTTTTAACTATTTCTATTGTTCTTACTTAGTTAAATACACGACATTGATACTACATAATATTTCATAGCGTGATTTTTTTTGAAAATGCAACCCTGTACTTTTTAAGACACGCAGTATGGAAGTTAAGGGAAGGGAACAGTAACGTCTGCCGGGTCAGCTCGTTATGAATGAACATATGAACTTATGATTTTTACTATTTGATTCTTTTAAATATTATTTAATTATTATTTAATTGCACCTGTCTAACCATGAAATGCTAGGTAGAGATGCTCTAAGATAGCATTCGAAAACCTCTCTCTCTATACAATATACATAGTCGGTTTAAACTATGTGAAAGTTTTGATAATAAAATTAATGCCTAATTTCCATATTAATTGTAGCTTATTGTAAGCCAAATCTAATGGGGGTAGTTTTTTAGTAAGTGCTTTGCTACTTTTCTAGTTTGATGAACTCTACGGATGGCTAAAATATCCAATCTCCTAAGATTATATACAATAGTTCTACTATTAACACCTAATGTAGGTATACTTTATTTACGTCTATATGTGTAATGATTATCTGTCTGTATTACTTCCGGAGGATTCTGAGAATCGAAGTACCTTAACAAGACGTGGGGTCCGGTAACAACTAACGCCTCTCTCCTGCTAATGATCAATTTAATCTCACAAACATTCTACAAAGTAATGATTGTAGGAACCTATAGATGTATGGAAAAAGATAAGATAAAAATAGGTAATATTGGGGCATTATTATTTACACGAACTGTATGATGGTAACCGTATCTACGAGTACATTTATTCGAATTACTTTAAGCCACATATCAAACAATTTAAATAACGTGTTTATTTATACACATTACACTCTTTTTTAATAACTTAAATATATATATGCAACCTACTCTTTTAGTTGCTTTTTTGGGTCGAAAGAAGATACATTTTTCTAAAGCAACTGAAGAACTTTATTCATTGCGGGAGCTATCATTTAATAAAAATCTGAAAAAGAACTTCTAAAGATGTTTTCTAAAGACGATGTTGGCTTAATTCACACTTATCTTATCAAAATACTCGCTGTCTAAATACTTATACTCTGTACGAGGGTTTTGTTAGTATCTATGTCACCATGACGCGTTGAAACTATAATTGTTATTTATTTAACGAGGTACACCCCTTATTTCGTACAATATACTGAGCCAAATACATTTATAACAAGTGTTTGCAATGTCATCCCGTTATTTGGTTAGGACGGGGTTTAGTCGCCTTTACTTAATTAATTGCAATTTGTTAAAGACTGGGTCGCTATTACGATGCGGTTGCTGACAAACATTATACGAATAAGAATATCAACTTTCACTACCGAGAACTACGAATTACAAACTACTTCTAAAGGAAAAACTGTTGATTAGTATTTAGGTAAAAGTAAATAATCCCTTAACTAAAGAAGATATATAAACGGGATAGTCAACGTATATTTAGCCTGACGACTGAATTGTAGGACTAGAAACTTTTAAAAACATATCCCTTTTCTTTGAGCTTAAACACAGATGTTTTAGGGGTGCAGTGAAACAAATTAATATAATAAATTAATTCTGACAATCATTTTAAAATATTATTTTCCTTTTTTACACCGAGGCCGTCTAATTATTTATCGATCACAGTATCGAATAAATCCACATTCATTTCTCATGAAATTGACATTCTCATTTTATTTTATTCAATGAAGTGTACTTATTCATGTGAATGAATTTAATTGAGTAAGTACTGCTTTAATTTTTTGATACTATTAACTTGATATTCGTCGTCTATAGAGCCTGTCATCTACGAGTATCAAGAGTTGTTTGTCCATGTTTTCGGTCTGCTACGGTTTGCTACTTTGGGTAAGGTGTCTGCCTCTGTCGCCCAAAGCTGTAATCATAAGTTTGTATGTTAATTACTTTAACTTTAGTAGACATTGTAGGCATGCTACTAGAGTATTTCACTTAGATTTGGGGTACCTAGCGTTCATACATTTTTAGTATAAATAAATGCGCTTTACAATAAGATAGCTGTGGTTAATAATTTTTGATATCTGACAGCTATTATAACTAAGCACTTGTGAAAATTGTCTTTTTCCCAAACAAACCCAGCAAATTGTTTCTTACGTGCGTAGGTTCGTCACATTTTTTTCTGTGAGATTTTTTATTCATCGAATTTGCTAAGCATGACATGCCTTTTAGGCCTCCGCCTAAATTTATTTGCTAACAACAATAAATAATAAAGAAACATAAAAAGAACAATGTACAAGAGTAGAATAATTTATTTATTTACAGCTAGCTATAGACTCAAAAGTCTAAAATAAAGACCACCTACCACTGCCTTCATAAGTGTTATTGCTCGATGCACCAAAAATTTTAGCAAACTTGGTCCTAAAATACTCAAATAGGTATTCACCTACGTCTTCATGTAAAATTTTCTGTTGGCAGCAGTTGATGTTAACATTTGCTAGCAATCTGCACGAACCGTGATATAGGTCAATTTTAAGAATAACAAAATAAGAAAACTGTATTTAAGTTCACTATTTTTCAACAGCGGAGCTGGGAGACTATGACCCTCGGAGGCACGCCCCGGGCTACGTATCCGAGTTCAGGCTACTGTCGCACCAAACATCTGAACTGGAGGCACGGGCTGCGGACATCCACCGAACCCTGACGTAAGTAAAGTTGCCCAAAACACTATTTAAATAAGGACTAATGTAACGATTACAGGATGGCTCATATTATCCTACATATGCAACTTATACGGGTTTTTTTTGTTGCATACATAGGACCCAACGAAGAATGATGTATCTATCAAATGCTACGACTGCGATCAAACAGTACTTCCGTACAACCTACTGTATTGTATTTCGATACCAAAACTTAAAAGAAGTTCTAATACCGAATCAAATCCAACCATCTTGTCTAAGACCCACATTCTAATTATGAGTATCAGATCTCTAATAATAAAATCTCGTTCGAATAGAGCAAAACTTGGTAAATACTTATACGTATATGACTTCAGAAATTAAATATAACTTTATACTTACATTTAATACTTAGAATCGGTCCTATAATTTAATACATCACAATCATGTAGAAAAAATAAAATAGCCATATAAACCGAAATTGGTCTAGTTTAAACTCTTATTGTGCATTTCCACGTTGGCTATGGCTTGCCTCTTTGTTCAGTGGTCTTTTTGCGTTCTATAATCTATATTGTGTTCCATTTGTTACCAACAAGTGGTTAAAAATTATTTACAGACTTTGAAAAGGATACCTTTTTATTAAATAATTGAGTAGTAAACGTGCATGCAAGCTACATGACATTGACGTTATATGGTCACTACAGTCCATAGACCATCAAATACTACTAGGGTATTTTGCTGCTCATCAGGAGTAAAAGAAGAAATACTATATTTCTCAAACTCCTCGGCAACCATTCCTCAACATCTGAAACAAAAGACATCAAAATCAAAAATCAAAATCATTTATTTGCACGAATATGGGTTAGTTATTGGTTTTACAGGGCATTTTGATCAATCCATATCAGGTATGCAAATTTCAGGTATACAAAACATGAAGAACATGCTTCTTTACGACAGGCTCGTTTAGCTCTATGGCTCTGCCACCTAAACTTAAAAACAATAGAAATTTATAAAAAAAATGATTATGAACACTTTAAAACCATATTTTAAGGGGTAAGAAGCGTTTATAGTGCAATAATCTTCAACCGGCATCGGGGAGCAGCGGGTTCAAGAATTAAGACTTAAGACGAAGCTCACACTGAGCGCTGGCACTTTCCCGGAAATTAAACCTCGCCACCTTCTCGCCTAATTTAGAGGACGCCTTCGCTAACTGTTCCAGACCGTCTTGGCATTGACATTGTGGTCACAGCAGAAAATAATATAATTTAAGGAGAATAACACTAAAAGTTTCCATAGGTACTCTACTGTTACAGAAACGCACACAATAATTTTTGTAATTTATAGAAATACGCTCGCTTAATTTGGTATAGCAAAATGTCGCCAAAAGTTTTAGAGAATTGGCATTACATAGTTACTTTTAAACAACTGAAATATTATTGATTCAATATTTATACCAATTTACAGTCACTGAAAATGTTAATCTAACAACAAATATACAAAACCAATTTAAATTTAGGTCCCAACTACTACATATCTATTACTATCTACTAAATATTTCATTTTCAGTCGCTTGGACTTCTTTGCAGATTGCAATTCGTTTTTGCTACTTGCTAGTCATTAACTTGTTGTTTGATTGCGTTCTTACTAAAAACGAGCGAACATCACATTAGAAATCCGGAAAGTGCCTGCAAATGACGGGTACCACAGTATAATTGAATGAATTTTTAACTATGCAAAGGTGCAGTCTGCGCCTGACGTGACGAAGCCGCAATTACATGCAAATTATGTGTACCTTTTACCTTCTACTTTCTGCATTCTACCTCCCCACTTGGCAGCAAGTGAACCGACTGGTCTCCGAGGTGAAGAGATTATTCAACGCAAGCCTTTTGTGATAAACCCCTATTAATTAAGCTCTCTACAATTAAGCTGAACAGCGTTTACAGCGCTACATTTAGAGCGTGATTTTGTTTGCAAGTTCCGTTTAGTTATTATATTACGTTGTAATTTTTTTTAAGTATAAGTAACACGCTGTCATGTGTATTGCAACTGCTAAAAATACGTAAAGTTCAACAACAAATGGGTATTATTATAGGGTAATTGGGATTTTAAAACGTATTCCTTACTACTTAATTCTGTTTTAATACAACCACAATGACATAATCTTTAACATATTTGTAGTCAAACGGAATTTTTCAGCTTATTTTCATTTTAAGTTCTATACTTAAGCTGTCCATGGCCATGTTTCGTGTTGTTTAGCTCAAATTGGAATCAGTTTATTTATTGAAGCGTTTGTTTCAGGGGCATATCGCCAGCACAAGCAGAGTTAAGTTATTTAGACAAAGTTAAATGGCTTGATATGTATGGCGTCGATCTTCATCCAGTTTTGGTAAATATATTGGATAATACTTAATTACATCATTAAAGTTTACTAAAACGGTTCTTGACTTTTTCAACAAACGGTAAGAAAATCCCAAACTCTAGGAAATTTGTTAATCGTTTTTTTTTGTTAGTTACCTAATAAAGTTTACTCCAAATACATTTACCTACTTTTATACAGGGCGAAGACAGCGTGGAGTATTTCTTGGGACTGGCGCCAAGTGGCCTGTTGCTTCTGCGTGGGAAACATACAGTGGCCAACTATTACTGGCCACGCGTGTCCAAACTTTATTACAAAGGACGATACTTCATGCTCCGTGTGGCGGATAAGAATGTAAGTCTTCTATAAAATCTGACATGTAAATAAAAGCGAAAATGAATATGAATCATTCGTTGATTCATTCGTACATATATACCTTGGAAAGTAAGGATAGTATTTTTTAACTTAGGTATATTTCTTGTAACTCGCCATTAGACGACGACGCAGCTCATCTTCTTCATCCGTCATCTAACTCATTGCCATGAAAACTCCCTTTTGCGGTAGTGAAACGTGCAATTAAAACAAAAAGTAAATGCAAATTTTTCGTGATATCCCAGACTACTCTTAATCAATATTATAATTAAATTTTGTTATCCGCTGCTGACTAATTTGACAGACGCATAAATCTCAGCAAATAACGGAATGGCTTATGGAAACGAAAAAGAAAAAATCGGACAGAACGCTTGACCCTGTTCCCAGTTTGGTTCGTTCCATCTGATAGTGGCTTTGAATAGCAGTGCAAGATAGAGTCCACCTTGTGCTGCTTCCTTCAAAGACATTCGTAGGCAGGCAATTATAGATAAGTCGCAAGAACTGAGAGCAGTATTTACAACGCTCTGGGCCCGCCGATAACGCAAAGCTCGGCTGCCGTCTCACCGTCTTATTGCTCGTGCTTTTGAATTTTATTAAACTATTCTCGAAACTAAGCATAGATAAAATGGAATATAAAAATTAAATCTTTTATCACATTAAGCGTGTCTTTATAATACTTGCTTCTTCTGCTCGCCAGCTCGTCCGCGTTGATTTTAGCGTTAGATGTAAAAAGAAATATAGTTCATATACAAAGTTTAATAAAAACAAATTTTAAAGAATGCAGAAGAATATGTAGATTCGATAAAAAAAGAAAAACAACAAAAATAAAAGCGTAGATTCTAGTTATCATTACAACATTCTCTCACAGCTCTTTAAAAATTATAAAAGTAAAATCAAATCATCTTTCAAATAATTTCTCAGTATATTCGTGTAAAGACAAATAAGAAATTAACATTTGTTATTCCCTTTTGTCTTCTGAAACGTAACTTTTATAAGGAAACTTAGTAGGTGCCGTCTGTTACACTTGTAAGAGCTTCAAGCTCTGTTTATTTCGTATTTCTTTGACAATTTTCACAGACGGCAAGTTCATGAATTTACTTGTGAATCTTAAGCGAAATATCTTATTTCTTAACCTGTCTTAGCTTCAACTCTAACGAAAACAAAGCTCTGCACAAGATTTTGTTCAAGATTAGATATGCGGGAAACGCTACGCATTTTGGGGAAAGAACAATCTTTTTTTTCTTCAAGCTATCATCTTGCTATAAGTACTTTATTAATTCAGAACACTACCATACCTAGGTATATTAAGTCATAGGTACTTAACGAGTTGAATAAGCAGCTCTGTTATATTTTAGGATTTTAGTAGGTACCGTGTACTGATTTTTTTTCAAATTCAACTTTTTACCTCATTGTGAAATACTCATCATTGATTTATTTCGCACTTTAGGACTAGAACTGAATATACATATAGCGTTTAGGGTTTTTCGGTGTTCTAAACATCATATAACCAAAATTTATCATATAACATACCTACTTCTGTTTAATAGTATTTTATGATAAAAGTTCAAATATCAGATATGTTATCTCTGAAACTTTAAAATAGTTCACGATTAAGGAACAGAGATAAAACACATAAAAGAACTAAACATAAAGATATTTCCATATAGAATGAAACGTCAACGTACGGGTTCGAGTCTCCTACGCGAGCCGCGTGCAGACATCTGTGGCGATGCTGTTCAGATCATCACACGTTCTTCCGCCTGCAACAAACGTCGCCCGCATCGGCTGACATGTTCTCCTTAGGAACTAGATTAAGAACCAGGTATATATTTATAAACTTATGAGATGTCTAATTAAGTATTAAATAATGAGATGCTTGAGCAGAGATTTTCAATTGTTTTTATCTTATACCTACCTATTATTATATTGTTGCAAGGTATGGGCCGAGTTTAAATTATTGTGGGTGACAAAAATCACCAAATACGAGTATGCTGAATACTACTGATTATTTGACATTTAAATTATTAATCTTACGCTTAAGTTTTTATTTTAAAAATGATTAAAGTAGTATGGAAGTTTGATGTTATTTAGTACTAAATTAAGTGTAATGTTTGACTTGTACCCGCGCGCGTGTCTCGTGCCCGTACTTAATCACAAAAACGTCGTCCCAACCGAATATATGAGTAAAAGCTTTTTGGAATGCGAGAAAATGAGCAGTCGCTTTAATCCAGCGCTGTAACTTATGTCAATAAATCTTGTTATCAGCGGTAAAGGCGCGAGGCCGCGACCGCCGCCCACCTTCACAAGGACACCGTCGCGACGTATATCACGCCCACATATGTCCTACTCTTCGTTACACGACTGTAAGTGACATTTCTTTATCCATTTTACAAATTTATTTTCTAAGGTTCAACCAGTTAGGAGAAGTCGTATTATTTTCAGAAACCTTTTTTATAGAAGAAAAGAAGAACCTTTTATTAGATTTAAATTGCGTAATAGCAAAACGATATGTTGTCAAGTAATTGAAACAATTTAAATGAAATAAGATATTAGTCTACAGTCTAGGGATTAACATTTAATAAACAAAATTGAAAAATACCAATTTGAGCGTCGAAAATCGGAATGACTGAAATCTTAACGACTTTAATCACAATCATTTTAGGTAATAAATTTGTAAATATTTTACAATTTATTTATAGACGCTTTATCTATTTCAGCAAAAATCAGTCTTTAAAATAAAGAAAGTCACTTCAATTGTCATACCTATTCAAAAGAAATATAAATTCAAGTGTTTAACAAAGTGTTGTTTTTCAGTGCCAAAGTTAGAAGACTTGAGAATAAAAGACTGCCCTCCGGAAATAAAACAACCTACCTCAGTACACAGGCCTAACTCGTAAGTACTGTTATTTTTTGTCCTGGCAAATGTTCCAAACTCATTCATCTTTTCGAAGTTTTGTTTTCTGTTCTCGTTGGACAAATTTAATAGATACATTTTAAATAGCTTGTTCCTAATTTCGGATTGTTTGTTTTGTGTTTATTCAACAAAATGTGACGAATAAAGATAAAAAAATCTATTCACGAGTACTTTTCGGATGTTTTGAATACCAGTAATAATGTACCTTTATTTGTATTGCGATTTGGCAGACCCATCTGAATATGTAGTGGAAAACGTTATCGTTCACGATTAACCCCAATGAATTCAGCAGTAACGGATTGGAAAATTTCGCCAGAATGGAGGAGAGCTATTCAAAAATAAATAAGTGGAGTGGAGATACCTGTATGATATATCGGAAATATAATATATTCAATTCAAGGTTATGTTTTTACAATGTAGAAGTAGCAAACGAGTGTCCAAGACATCTTGTAGGTGGTCTTTCCGGCAACCGCATCTCTTGTACCAAAAGACATAAACATGTTGCTTGACGGCGCGTTATGAAGATAGAGACACGATGATATCGGTGTCTAAGAGACCGCTTCTCATCACGATTCATCATCTGAGCTTCAGTGGCTTTTCTCTAAGTCATAGTTAGCTGTTAGTTACATTATAGTTAGCTGAAAATTACAATAACAATATCCTAAACTCTCTCGAACAGCCTACGAATCAGCGGTGATATGTCCGGCTGTGAACCATCCACGGGCCCCGGCGGGTCTCCGCGCTCGACTCGGTCAGCGCCCACACGCCGAGGCCTGTACTCTGCGTCGCCTACCGCCACCAGACCGCCTCCTGTACCGCGCCATCGCTCCGCCTCCGTGGACTCGCAGAGCTCCAACGACTCACGGTCAAACCGCAAGTAAGTGCCACGTGCTACTTATCACACCAACTCTTATAGGATTATGTCGAGCGCCATTCTATTGTTATCTCGCAAAAAACATTTCTCTTAGGATAGGCGCTCTCTTCGGATTAGCGGAATTCGCTCCAAAACAGTCGCAAAAACCAAACATTGCAAACAGGCCCGTTCCCGTCAAAATTACTTAGTATGCTGTCCGTCCCTCGGTGCTATTCTTTTACCATAATTTTAGAGGAATATTTATACATACAACTAGCAAATGTATTCAAATAAGTTGCCTCCGCTTTTACTTCCCATGGGCTCCATAACTCCAGCTTCAACAATGGTAAATGCTATATAGCGCAGCCTCTGATCAGATCGTTTCACCTCAGTGGATCCGCAAAGTTCCTACGAGTCATGTCTAAGCTGCAATTTAGTGTTTTTGTGAATATTTCATGAGATTATTTGTGTTTACTTTTTTTAAACTTGACCACGAAGCTTTCGTTACGCTTCCTTTTTACGTTACGCGTCAACGACTATCATAACCACAAATGCCAGTGGTTTGAGATGTCTAGAATTTATTCTGGAATTAAGAAGGATCGTTTTATTGGTGAAGAAGAAATCAAAACATTATCCTAAACTTTATTTACTTCTTAATTTGTAAATAAAAATGTCTGGATTGATCTGGTTCAGCACATACATATCTTTTTGATTGTCCTAAAGTCGCTCTGTCCTCTTGTCTTGTCACAAGGATTTTGAACCTTAAAAGACCTAGTTGGACGTTGAAATGATCGCTGTATTGCTATGACCGCTAAAATAACTAAATATAATTTTAAAAGAAGTAAGATTTCCCGAGGGAGTCTCCCAAGAAACGGATTGTCAGCAACCCATTAATGACCCACTACAGGGTCGGTCTCACAATGAGAAGGATGTAGGCTTTTGTCCACCACGCTGGCCTACTGCGTTGGTGGACTTCACATGCCTTTGAGAACCTTTTTTTAGTGAACTCTCAGGCATGCAGGTTTTCTCACGCTGTTTCTCTTCACCGTAACAGCAGGTGATATTTAATATTACAATATCAGAGACGTATTATTGCATAAAAACTAATGGAGAGTAACAGTATACTTTGGTTACAGACACAGGCACCGCTCTCGAAGACAGCAGTCCGATGCCGAGAGTGAGCTGTCTCGTGGGTCTGGCCGCTCGGGACGGCGACACCGGCGACACCGCTCGCGACACAAGCACGAGTCCGGCTCGGAGAGGGACGACTCACAACCAGACACCAAGTTAGTATCTGACACTTTTGTACATCTACACATCTTTAGGTACTTGAGTTTTGGTAATGTGTTCTTCGAGGGTTTTTGGGTTTACTTGTCTTTAAATTGAAGGTTAATTTCGCAACTTTATCGCCTATATAAAAATCTAAACCACAAAGCTGTAGACATAACAGTGATCATGACTTGAACAAGCCTCAAACAATTAATAAAACACCTTTTATAGAATGAACAGTCTGGTATGTCATATTTCATAAAGTCACGAAGTAGAAGCATCATTAATTTATATGCTAGACCACTCGCTACTGAGTTAACAAAACCACGACGTAATGTTCTTTGCAAACAGCAGTTATTAATGGGCCAATTTCTTTCAGGGAATACGAGCTAGTCGAATCGGAGTCGCAATGGAAGGAAGTTTTAAGACAGACGACCGTTGGGAGCGGTGTTCAAGTAAGTTACTTTAGCCCTGATTGACATAGCTCACTGAAGGTTTTTAACGTTATTTGAAAATTTTCCCTGAAAGATACTATTATTCTTATAAATTTGAGTAATTTCATTCAAAGACCACAAATCTGAATTCTTTAAAAAATATGCTTATACTTAAATAACTATAGAAATATAAGAACTGTTACGTAGTTCTTTGTGGATTTCTTTAGCCGGAATAATAAATAAATATTAGTGACCTGCAGGAAGCAGAAAGTATAGAAAAAATATGTACATCAGTAGGTAATTCGTGGAGGGAAAATGTCCTAGCCAAGGAATGACCTTACAAAAGACAATCTTAAGATGTCGTCGTGATAAACCTACGTAAATTTAAATAAAACTCGTGCTACGAGTAGACAGTGCTAGTACTCTTTGTATCAAATTTTCATTAAATCGAATGCATGCATATGCAGGTGGCGAGTGTCCGGCGTTCACAAATGGAGCCCGAGACCGGCACGCATCGGTCATCGCACAGGCCCCGCAGGCACAGGAAACATCGGTAAACACATTGTATACCTATTTGTTTTACTGTTTGACATGTTTCAAAAATAAATAAATAAATGTTACTCTTTTCCTCTCATCGTGAGAGGAGTCCCGACCCTGTAGTGGGTCATTAATGTGTTACTGACTGACTCTTCAGTATCTACGCTAACAGAACGATGAAGTTGCTAGCGCTGAATTTGGTAGCGTAACATAGTTGAGTTACACCGTTTTCATCCCGATTCTTATTATAATGAAATTTAGGGATACTGGGGGGATTTAGGGATACTGATAGGGATTTGCCTTAAGTGTAACATATGCTTGACTATAAAAGCAGAAATTTGTTTTATAAAGTTTTTTACAGCTTTTAGAATAAATATTAAGAGTACCTTACACGTTACTCCTTTCTTGAAAGATTTTGCACAAATTTCAAATTACAATTTACAAAAGAAAAAAGATGTACTGCACATTGTATATTAGTTTCGTAAAGGGAACAAACACATATTCTGCAAAAATCTAAATCCAAAATTTTTGTTACCAATTCCGATCAATTGAACACTCATTAAGATTTGCGACATACGAAGTGAAATAAACAACTAATTGGCACATTTGATCAGGTCACGGTCGGGATCACCAAATGAGAAGAAGTGGTTACCTACTGAACTGAAACAACACCTAGAATTCTCACTAGTCGACACGGCAGGCATGACTGAGGAACAGCTAAAGGAAATACCGTATACTGTCGTTCAGACGAGTCACGCTCGACAAACTAAGCTTCGGACATCGTCGAAGCATAAACAGTGAGTTTTACTGTTAATTTCTTACACTAAACGCTTTAATATTAATACTTTATTTCGCAAATGACGTTAAATCTAAAAACAAACAAATACGGTATGAATATTAACGCTTAATCAATCCGCCATAAGTATATTTAACTGTTTAATTTATTGTGTCGACGGGGATGCACATTATTCTGCACAAATTATTACAACAAACTAACTCTACACCTTCAAAACAACACACGCATAAACATTAATAACACTATTGTGAAGATAATATTTTACATGCCTTATTTTGAGTTATTTTTATTCAAAACTGTTTTACAACATTTTATTGTTGTTCATTCAGGGCGGAACACGGGTCATTAGTGAGGAGAGACAAGAGTTCTTCGTCTCATAGCAAAAGTGGCCACGATAGCCATAATCAAGGATCTCTCAGATCGAGCTCGAGTACGCTCAGCACTCACAGGACAAGCTCCGAGAAACATGGAAGGTCTGAAAATAAATATTTTTATTCTGAATCTGCAAAACATTACTTGATATACGCATTTATTCGGATATTTTACTTAAAAGGACCTCCCCTCGCCGTCGACTTAAATAAATACCGAGGCTTATGTTCTTTTCATAAGATTAAGTGGCACTCCAAATAGAACGTTACAATTTTTAATTTGCATGACATTTTCACATTTTACCTCCAACATTTTAATATGCTTCTTAAGAATCATCATAATTTCAATCGGGGATGTTTTCAGGCGTGTTTATCCGAGCTACGACGAGACGTTGGGGAGATCTGGGGAGGACTTTTTGTCGAATAATGGGTACAAGAGTAGCGTGACTCCGGTGTCGAACAATAACAACCCGTACAGTCCCGTCACTAACAGCAACAGTAACAGCTCGAGTGGGGAGCTCATCTCTGGGAGCGCGCGCGTTTCCCACGAACACACTGACTCCGGTCTGGGCGCCGATCAAGATTATGCGTATTCTTCGGAGAGGTTAGATCTATTGATTTTCTTGTTCTTCTATTGTTGTGTACATTGAAGTATAACGACTGTTGTTTCTCACGGAGGTAGATATTTACTCTGCGTTATTGGACCATAATTTGTCATTGCTTTTCATGAAACTCATTTAGATTAGACTGATACTTGTTTTCTTTTTCTATTTTGATGAAATATCTAAGGTCAAACAAAAACAAGAAGGTATTAAGTGGACATACACGTCGAACCTCAAAAAGGATAGAAATGAGGTTGTATATGGATGCGGTGCTACTCGTAAAGACTGAGGTGTTCGTATCAATTAAGAAGCCATATCGAACAACCACTCTTAAGGACTAAGGAGTAGGTTTTCTTTCTTAAACCGTCCCGTGAGTCACAAGTGATACATCCGTCTACTTATTGGACACACAAAGTGTTAACATTGGCCTAAGATCTACGAACTCCAACAGATCGAGCGACAGTGCGAAGTGCGGCGCAGGCGGCTCAGCGTTGCCTGTGAGTAGGCAGTGGCCGAGCGGGGTTGTGGGGGTGGGGGTGGGGGTGTCGGGCGGCGCGGGGCTGCGCGGCGGCGGCGTGACGCGGCGTCCGCCGGCGGCTCCCGGCCGAGCGCGCCTGTCCGCCGCGTCCGCGTCCGCGTCCGTCGCGTCCGTGTCCGCCGCGGGCTCCCAGCGCTCGCTGCTGTCCGTCGCCAGCGACAGCGCCACCTCGCGCCGCCCGCGCGACCTCACGCCTCGCTGCTACCCTCATCCGGCAGATGGCTTTTCTCTCTTCGTGAGTGGGCGCTTCGCTTTCTAACATACTTCCGCGATCCGATAGCCCTCGATTCAAATTGAGTTGCGATAAATCTCAAGGTTCTATTCGCATAATTTTTACAGTAAATTTTGATGTAAGCTTACCTTAATTTCTCAGTATTCACCAGGGTTGACTGATAGATAATACTAGTAAGCATTAAGTCTGCCCATTGATGAAAAACAATAAAGCATAATAACAATAAAAAAACAAAAAATCTTGATCTTACGTATAATATTTCTTTAGTAAAGTAAGTTTTATTATAACGCAATCACGAGAAAATAAATGTTAATGAAATTTGGCATAGTGGTAGTTTGTAGCCTTGAAAAACATAATAGGACATTATTTATCGTGATTAAGAAAGGTTACTAAATACAAAATATTTAAAGAACGTAAAAGACTGACTACTGTTGAAAGCAACTATTCTTTACAAACTATTAAACGCGGATGAGACTGCGAGCCAAGCTCATATCTAAGTAACAAAGTAACTCAACATAAAAAATTACTAAAGTAGATTCATTGACAATGGCAAATATAGCTATTTATATATTATGACAAAAAATAATCCAATTTAAAGTACAGTTCACGGTGTAGAGATTTTCCACTACATATCTTGTTTCTTGTTCTTCCCATGCCGTAGCCGTTTTACGTCTTTGAAATAAATTAAGAAATACGAGAAAGTATTTTTTAGGAAACAAAATGATAATCTGAGAATGTAATTGGCTCGCGAGGGCCGTCGGACTAATCCGCAGCTCCTGTTTCTGGGTCGCGCGAATTTTACTTGTACAGGCAGCTTAATAATGATTTTCATTACAAATACCATTTTATCAGCCCTGAAACTCATTATACAACCCATCATAAAATTCATTTAAATTTGATATTATAACATGCTTTTTTATTAAATAATTTAATTTTATCCATCTTTATAATTTAATTTGAAAGTACCATTGTATAGGATAGTGTACTACACTGACATTAACTTAGTGAAGTAGTTATTATGATTTGGTTCCTATATATTTTATTTTCATTACTTCATAGCTTCTAGGGGCTTTATTTGCGATATCACATGGTGCTGAAGTAGAATTTTCTATTTGACATGGTCTTCTTCTTTATAAATTAAAGTTACTCTGGTATAAATGCATTACTATGGAGATCACCTCTTAATGTAGTACACTGTATTGCAACTCTATTGGGAATAATACTGATTGCATTGTGTTATTAAACGAGGTTTGTCAAAACTCACGATACAAGTCCTGTACTTTAAGGTATTATAACCAAATGTACAGAACTCCTCGGCTGAAATAAATTTGTATCAGTACCTGTACTGTACCGGTGAGGTACACCGAGTCGCCTGCCTCCTTAGTGAGTTATATCTAAAATCATTATTTTAGATACGGGCCATATCAAAATTTGCTTGTCTAGTTTTATTATATAGAAATCATTAGGTAAAACATTTTTTGTCTATTCAAAATCTAATTGTTGACAAGCCTCGGCACCTGTATACAAAACAACTGAAATATTGATTGTATACGCTGTATTATATTGTATTGTATGTACAAAGTACGGTGTGCACCGGTAGTTTGACGCGCGTGTGTGTGATTGGGATACGCAGAGACATGCTAGCAACAACAACATAATGGTCGGCGAGAGCGGGTCCCTGGCGCGGCGGTACGCGCGTCCGTCGCGGGAGTCGCACGACTGCAACGCGAACGTGGCGCGCACGCACGCGCGCATCGCGCATCACGCGCACCACGCGCACCACGCGCATCTCCGACACGACAACACACTCGACATTATCCTAAAACCTCTCATAGAAAGCACGCAGTAAGTAAGGCTTGCCCGGGATCCACCACTTTGTGTCCGACACGTAGTGGAATGTTCGTTATCTGCACGCATTGGTTCGTCCCCTCCCGGTTGCTCGGAGGATCTGTGTTGTTTTGTGTTTGTTTGTATTGAGTACTGCATGCGGTTTGGTTTGGTGTGTGTATGTGGAGTTTAGTTATTAGTTGTGGACACTAACACGGACTCACTAACCCACGATGGTTTATGTATTTTTATTTATTTTATCTGTTGTGAAAAAGTCACTACCTACTTATTTTAATTTTTTATATGTTTGTGTTAAGTCGTTGTATATAATACACCTAAATGTTGTGTATCTAGCACTTTTTTGACGCTAATCCTAATATTAAAGCAAAATTTGTATAGATATCTATCGTTTATCAACTTATTTATTGTGTCATTTTAATTGAAACAGGCTGCAGAGCAATTGAATCCATCCTTCGAAATACCCAGTACGGCGAACTCTACATTGTCGCTATCTGTCAACGCCGCTAAATCGTCAAGATCTGCAGAAATGAGTACAGAGTTGTAAAGGAGAAAATTGTTTGTAAGCTAGTTTTATGTTTAGTAAGATGAATTGGCTGCAGTAAAGCTACTAAAATACTGTCTAAAAACAAACACTTAGGTAATATTAAAAAGTTCCAACTAGACCAATGTTTCCCAATCTATTTAGGCCATTCCCCACCTTATCATTTCTAATTTTTTTATGATCCCCATACATAATTTTTAACCTTTAATAATTGTTTTGTTCCCGTAAGATATATAAATTATAAGTTTTGGGAAGAAATCACTATGAAATTGTTATCAAAACATTGGAAACTCAACTATCAAATTGCCCCCCGGTGGGGCGTGGGCCTCACCTTGGGAAACACTGATCTAGACGATTGAATTTTTACAGAGATGGGGGCGATCACGCGTTCACTTTTCACTTTTTAATTGTATTTTTACGCGTTTGACTACTTTAAATAATTATAGAATATTATGTTCTTGTAATAAATTGTTAAAGGTCACAACTTATAGATATGATTAAACAGCAATATAAACGGATTTACTATAGACCCCTTTATGAAATATTCACCCAAAATTAAGGCCTTTTAGGTATAATATCTACGTGCAAAATTGTACAGAAACCCCAATAATCGGGACTTTAAAATATTTGTAAATATATGTATGTATTTAACTTCATTTAAAAAGCAGTTTAGGAACATTCACCTTGTACTTTTAGTTATGTGATGAACATTACTGAATAAAATGTCTATAAATATGTAAATATATTTAACAACTTTATTACATTCTTAAATAAGAATCTTTCTAGTAAAAACTCGGGCATCTAATATTCATAAAGATTGACAATTTGTGCCAAAGAGAATACTTACCTATTTAACAAGACATTAAAGGCTTGTCAGTAACCCATTAATGACCCACTACAGGGCCGGGTCTCCTCTCGCAATGAGAGGGATGTAGGCCTTAGTCCACCACGCTGGCCCACTGCGGGTTGGTGGACTTCACAAGCCTTTGAGAACATTTTTTTGTGATCTCTCAGGCATGCACGTATGAAACATAACATACTCACGATGTTTTCCTTCACCGTAACAGCAGGTGATATTTAATTTTATTAAAGGCTATTAGAGATAAAATATGTATTTCATATTATCCGTTCAGTTCAATGAAATTTTAATTTTCATCCGAAAATGTGAAAAGGAGCCGATTCACGCTTGACGTCACGTAAAAGCAAAGAAATTTTATTTCCAAGAACGAAAACTATTTTGAACTTTACAATATTAACATGCCAAGTACATATTAAAACGTTTCTCTGTGAAGCGCTATTTTCATAAAAGTAAATAATTCATGAAAAGCTGCTTTATGAAAAGTATATTTAAACTTTGGAGAATATACTTTTATATATTTCACATATAAAACGCAAGAATTCGGGTAAACTTGCTAAATTGTTTTTGTATGCTATTTATTTATTATTGACGGGTATTATGTATAACCTTTTTTAATTCTTCATTATATATTACGTTAGGTACAATGATGTACAACTGTTATGTAGCTAAGCGAAAGTTGATGAAATAGGTTTTTATAAACCTTAATTTAAAGTATTTGTAAATAACGTAATAACTGTACCTTTGAAACTTTGTATAATATTGATTATTATTTTTCTTATAACAACAACTCGAGTCTAAAGATTGTATGCAATATATTTAGCAATTAATGTCTAAGTTGTATGCGTTTATAGGCCTATTTAAAAATCAGTCAATTTTTACAGTGGCAAGACTGAGGACATGACAAATTGTGTATTAATCTATTTGTAATCATGTGCAGTTTGTGTATTTTTTCAGAATTGTTCTCAATGTTCAAAATAAATGATGATAATTTTTTATTGTTATTTAATTTGCGAATAGTAATTCCCTTGATATATCCTAATATTTCTTCTTCTCTTTCATTATCCTATCTTTTTTTCATCTTAAATATAAAATTCTCATTTCACAGTTTTAGTTACCATACTCCTCCAAAACGACCTGACCGATTTTTATGAAATTATATACTTATATAATATATAAACAAAAAAAATTATATTGCCAGGTATAGTGATACTAAACTAGAAAAACAGTGGGTCCATCTTTTTTAACTTTTCAAAATACACAGTATTAAAACTACCCTAACACTGGGGAAAAATACATTGGTGGATGTTATGTAGATATCACTAAAAATGATAAACGACCACAGTTACAAACCGTTCTTGTAAACAAATAGGTATATTAAATACCTATCTATATTGCCCTGGCAGGTATTAATTTGAACGGTAGCACTTCAGGACTATTGATCGCCAAAGGAGTCTATAGCTCCAATATTAATGGCGCGACTCTCTGTGAGGTTTGCGTACCTAATTAATGTGGTGTTTATGTTATATGTGTACTATGTATATAGACTAACATATAATATAGCGGTTACATGCGCAGAACTGAGTAAGATTATAAGAAAAAATATGACAAGAACTCATTACTTAACTAGGCTGCCTGAAAGTGGGTTACTTCTATGTTGTAACCAACGCACTTGCCTACCTTCACGTGTTTCAAAATACGTACCTATAATTTTATTTTCTTCCGGCTATTTGGGATATTTTCCGGATGGTGGCAACATTTTTTACGTTAGAATTGCTGAAAATTCTCACTCGTTATGTAATTTGATTACCTGTTTTAAAAATTAATGAGATTTAAAAAAATCTATATCTGTATCATCATAACTGTAAAATTTACAGAGACCCTATTTTTTCATAAAAAATGGCTTAGTATCCAAAAGGATTATTGAATTTACATCAAGATGCTGCTAGTATTAATTGCGTTATTTCGTCTCAGATATCGTTCGCTCTGGCCGCCATTACTAGGTACAAATGAGGACGCCTCAATCCCAGCACGACCTTTAATGATTTTCGTAGGAATCATTTACGGTCATGCTGGGTTTTTTGCCCAATTTTTTTGTAAATTTTTGCGTCCATCAAAATTTTATTATGCTAAAGACGCCCCCATTTTGATACTCCCTCGTTCTTTTTTGTAATATCAAGAGTCGTCGTATAAATAATCTATTTTTAGTTATCTATCTATTGTTATTATCACTGGTAGCTCAATATTTACCGATTATTATTAATCAACGTAGTTTTAAGACTTTATGAAATTTCTGGGGTACAAAGATGTTATAAATATTTCTTACAGTGAGTGGGTGCCGGTCTTTGCAGTAATACGTCCTATTTTTTATCTATAAAAGAATTGTTCCAAATTGAAATTAAAAATGAATAAGTATCTATTTATAAATAAAATCCAGGTAGTCAAGAGTGCAGGCAATCTGGTACAGTCAGCGTCATATAGTTCGTGACACTCAGGGTACTCAAATATATAGACGCAACCAAAAAGTCGATAATATCGGTACAAACAAAGTTGTCTTATTGTTGTCAACAGTTTTGTCGCTCAAAAGGTCGATACACTTAAAATGTCATATAAATCGGTTCAGTCAAACTGCCATAAATATGGTTACAGTCATTCCGCCAATGGTATCCAAACATTCTAAGTGTTCAAAAATATGGAACACATTAGAAAAATAAACTTTACTGCTATAATATTTTAAATATTATTTTCCTCGTCAATTAGTATCAAAAAATTTAAACACAAAGTGAAAGCGATAGAAATTACTGCTGTCCTTTTCATTTTAAGCACGACGTCATAGACCTCTCTTTTGTTTTGTATTGAGTTTCAGAATTTCTTGCATAGCCATTTACGATATCTGGGGGCACGGCAGTGGTGAGGACCAAGTCGAGCAAAAAAAACCGGCACGGCCGTACCATCCTTTTCGGGCAATTTTCGATCCCCTATAGCTTCGTTGTCGACAAAACTAGAAGCTTGAATTTTCAGTACGGACGATATATCTCAAGATATGCTAAAAAATATGCAATAAACAGTTACAGTTTAATAGACTGATGTTAACCTCAATGATAATGAATATGAGTTATTAGGTATATTTCGTATTTAATTTTACTTGTGTACCTAACTGAAAAGAACCCATTCCGTATTAACGATAAACTGAGCAGTTCTGATAAAGTTACTTTCAAACGCAACAAAAGACTGACCCCTTATTCATATAAAGCCAAATCGCATCATAAACCTATTTTCTATTTCACTGTTCTTTCACTGCACTGTCTCTTTCTTTCTTGGTGCTGTCAACGTTTGAAAGAAAATGGCAAATCAATGTAATGGCTAAAATAGGTTTAATAAGCGATTTTTGTTTTTATGAATAAGGGGATAAGAATCTCAGAGGGTGTAAATAAAAAAAGTTTTGGTTCAACTATCCTTATTTTTAATATATAACTCGATGTTTAGTGGTGTCATCAATGCGACACGTAGCCATATTTAAGTATTAAGTATGAAATTGCTTCAATAGAAATTACGTAGGTAGTCAAGATTTCCAGCTTTCTATAATATTGCACTTGACATTGATACGACTGATGGTTATTTGACATACACTGACAGATAATAGAATTACATTCAAACACTAGATTGCGTAATGAGGTTTTAATGCTAGCTTATTTTTCTAGTGTGTTCCATATTTTTGAACACTTAGAATGTTTAGATACCATTGGCGGGATGACTGTTACCATATTTATGGCAGTTTGACTGAACCGATTTATATGACATTTTAAGTGTGTCGGCCTTTTGAGCGACAAAACTGTTGACAACAATAAGACAACTTTGTGTGTACCGATATTATCGACTTTTTGGTTGCGTCTATATATTTGAGTACCCTGAGTGTCACGAACTATATGACGCTGACTGTACTAAAGGTTCAAAAACACTGTTAAAAAAGTGAATCCCCGATCCGTACTGGCTCAATTAAGCAATCTTTACTCAATAAACCGTTTTTGTCGATCCGTCTGGATGGAGGGAAAAAGACAAAATAAGGTGTGGGGGTAGTCTGCAAAGCTCCGATGTCCACTATTCGACGAAGGGTGAAAACTCATTACCAGTGTTAATGAAAGGGTTCCCGGGGCGTGTATGATTACTGGTTAATTGAAAGGCGTAAAATCAGAGGGCCAAGAGACAAAGCTTTGCTACCGTGTAAATTGGAAAGTGAAAATGTATATTGACACATTCACTTTAAGCGATAATGTACTATGCTAGATTTTTCCCGACTGCCAGTATGTATCATGCAGCTTAGAACCGTCTTAGAAATCTTTAAATTAATTATTATTTAGTAACAATATATACCTATAAACAATGTATTATTATACCTATGAACACCACCTATCGCTACATAATACAAAACGTTATTTCTCGCCCAATTATACGCAAGGGATTTAAATGCGGTTTGTGTCAATAGGCTGAGGCTGGTCTATACCTATGTATAATTATGTAAAAAGAAAACCTGAAATAAATATTATGACGCTTGTGTGGAAGCCTTTGAAGACTAAAATAAGGGGGCAGAGCAATGCTTGCCGGGTCAGCTATTAATTCATAATACGCGATCGACGTTAAAAAGATATTTATTAAATAGATCTACTTGTATTTTCTTTGTTAGAGTAATTGGTACCTTTTTATCAGTCTACGATAGATTCCAAGTCTCAAGACCAAGGTTAATGATTAGGTACTACAATTTATAGTAAGCGGTGACATCACAAAGTAGCTCCTATAGTTATTTTATGTGGAGAATAAGATTTGCTGAAATTTAGTGTGATCTCGTTTGAAATGGAATTATTATTATAGGTTTCGCTGAACTAATACCGTGAATCATAATAATTGGTTTGACAAAGCGCCTTGATAAATAGATCCTTCACTTGTAATCACGGGGAGTGCTCGGAGCCATATATTAGTTTAAGCGGGGCTTATTACGATATTTAGTGTAGGCTTTCTCCAGACAGATTTTACATTGGCATAAGTACTGAATTATTGCTCTTAGGGAAATTAAAAATTCAGGTCAAATATTAGGTATATACATATATACCTATATATATACACACGCGTGATTAAATCAAATATGCAACTTACTTACATTATATATACAATTTCATTATTTATTTATGTACAGAATGCAGTATTTTGTGCGGTTTGATAAAACCTCAACAACTTCATTCATTCAACAAGCTTGCAATGAAGTTGTAAGCTTGAATGAATGAAGTACTATAAAACTACTTTAAAGGAACTTAAAGAAACCACTTAAAGGAACAGCACAACATTCACCATACAGTTCATCTTCATTGACTTTGTGTTTTAATCTCATCCAGCATACACATTGGTTAATTTTCAAATAGAACAGGCATAGGACGCCAGGCTTTGTGTTCATTCGTAGTATTGAGCAATTAGCCTTTGATAGAGCTCGTCGTCAAATCATATTTGCCATAACGTTTCCAACGTTAAAAGCAATCTCGTCGGCCGATATTAAATCGGAAATGGTTATCTTCTTTGTGTGACATTTATAAAATGCATCCCATCAAATTTAATCAGTTTGACGCAATGCTTTTCCCTATCACAATCTCGTATCAAACTCGTTATTCAGCTCTTAAAATCAAGTAGGTATATTAAAAACTTTTAGTACGCCATCGGGCAAGCCTCAAACGAGTTACAGGAAAATGCACAGGGGAATGTTAACCAGGGTTTGAAGTGTAATTTTCTTCAAGTGAAAGAGCAAAAATATTTCTCTTAAAAGTAGGAATAAATAAAGACTGCAAATGATACTATGCAAAGTATTACGAGCAAAGCTAAGAGTTAAAAGAATTTAAAGTAATGTAAACACGAAAAGTTTGCTTTCGAGTTGAAGCAACTCAAGCCGGAAGCACATTCGAACTCAACTGCCTGGAAAAATTAATTCGAAGCTGCGACTGCGACGAGGGCGCCCTTCCCGTCCGAGCCGCCTACCTTCCCTTTTCACGATCATTTTCGCTGCCTGCGAACCAAATTAACAGACTTAATATACCACAAACGCACTCTATTGTGATTCAGCATATGCATTTCACGATAATGTTCAAGTGTCTTGAGAATTTTCTACTCCCTGAACTCCCATAAAGCTCTTTGTCTGAAAGTCCCTTCTACTCGTTAGAGATCGTTTTTTTTCTAGTTCATTTTTGTTTTTTTTTTTCCTAATATTTCCTTGACTAAGTGCTTTAACTTTTAACGCACAGTATCTTTAGGTATTTTTTTTTTATTTCGAAATAGATTAAATATTTTAATACATGCAAATTCGGGCTGCGACATGGGAAGTGCAGTCGCAGGCAATTAGCACTCTGACAATGACATTCAAACGTGTGCAAATAGAGCAGGCGGGAATGTCTGCCTCGCACATAGTGCACGTGCTATACTGCCGAAAACTCGATTTGCCGGCATACAATGAGGAGAGCCAAAACTTACGAAGTTAATTTTATTCATGTCTACGGTACTAGCATAAGGTTCCAAGTTACTCATATTTTGTATTATTTGTTAAGCCTCTGTCAGAGCTCGACAATCGCGTGAACTGTATTTATTTTTGTGTTTTATCCTAAAATAATACAAGTACGAAATGA
This sequence comes from Erynnis tages, assembly GCA_905147235.1. Lineage (NCBI taxonomy): Eukaryota > Metazoa > Arthropoda > Insecta > Lepidoptera > Hesperiidae > Erynnis > Erynnis tages. Next base: position 8,004,748 of record LR990073.1, read on the forward strand.
ATAATTTTTATGCCTGTATGTAGATCTCCGTTATCTCAATAAAAAAGAAAATACGCATTTCAATTTGATCATTGCAAGTTACTAACATGCTCGTTTCGATCGTTAAGGAGCGTTAAGCGAATTTTAATTTAAATATGTTTTGTTAATATAAGTAAATCACTACGGCTACACCTATCTGAAATTGTGTTCAGATAGGTGACACTTAGTTATAGAAGTCCCCACCAGTCATTGTAATGCTGATGTGCAATCATATAACAATTAAGCTGGTGGATTAATGTTCACACGCCACGCGCGTTTGGACAATTACGTTCTGTTTTAGTGAACTTGCACGTGCTATCCACATCTCTTTACTGTTCAAAAATTTTAAAAAGTTACAAAATCCAAGTTATTTGGAAAAAGGTCTTTTTGACGACAGAAATTCTTGACGTCAGAATTTTTTTGTCTACAAATATATTGTTAGGTATGTATTTGTACGAGTAACAGCACTTGTTTCTTAATGTCTATAAAATTACTATACTTATGTCACACTGCTGCGATTAGGGCGAAGAGCTCAATAAAAGGCCCGAAGCTCACCGCAAAGATACAAATCAGAAATCAATGCAGCTTCAGGAAGCGCTCAAATGTTAATCCAGTTAGCGCCCGCTTCTGTTCCCCTACTTTTAAACGTCAAAATTAATTTCAGCCATAAATAAATTAATCTTATTTTTCGTTCAGTCAAGGTGTTTCATTCGAAAAATTTAAGCTTTGGTAAATACGACTAATAAATATAGAATCTTTCCCATCTGCCCCCGCGTTTGTGTTCGCAAGGGCCGCCTATGCTACTCATAATTATATACTCGTAGTAACAACATGCTACGATTTTCTACGTCGATTGTCTACGTCGTAGCAGCAACAGGTTCCTTAATATTTTTATTAAATGTAGAATTTTATAATTTATTAGTCTCAATTTGAATTCATTTTTTAAGACTATGCCATAAACTCAATAGTTCTATCAGAGTCTCGTATTATAAACGATAGGTAAGATATTTCATGTCGTGTTTTCAAAGTTTTCAATATCAATTAGGAAGTAATCTTCAAGGAAGTAAAATTTAATATTTTCAATTGCCTACATGTATTTACTAATTTTTACATATATTTTTATATTTTTTTGTAGTAAAACATCAAAGACTTTCTTTATGTAGGTAACATTCAAGTTATTTTCGAAGCTAGTCTCAAACAATTAATATACAAATTAGAAAGAAAGAAATCATAATTAGATACAGAATTCAATTCTTATACAAATTACTCCAACACAGAAAGACGTAACTAATTATTCTGTTCGTATAATTTAATGCTTTAATATTCACGAAAGATTTTACCGGATTACATTTACCAAGTTTTCTTAAAGAATTGAAATTGAAAATTCCTTTGGAATCTATAGAAGGTCCTTATTACGATGAGTATTTTTCTCAGCTTTATGGTAGTTTTTAAATTGCGAATATGATAAGTGATGTTGAACCAACTTCAAAAATAAAAATGTTCACAATACACTAACACTGCTATTTTCCATTAAAGTTCTAAAAACATTTTATAAAACAACATGAATCTAGCGCCTGCTTCTGCAGTGGTAAGCTTACGCATTATGCTACTGTTTATTAGTGCTGTATGGTGTACATACCTTCATGACACGCTTTTAGAACATGCGTCAAGTACTCCGACCAACTGTAACTACATGTCTGTCTCACTATCCAGTACTTGAGACTAATACGTACACGACGTATTAGAAAGCAACATGAAACACCGTATGAGTGTGGTGCACCTTGTAACAAGCTTAGTTTATCAAAGGATGTGGGGTGATTAAGGGCTCACTGAAAATGACGTCTGATTTAGCTTTGCTTTGTGCGACACGCAAGCGCAAATGCTAAACAAATCTCGTTCAAGTTTCAAGTTACAAGTGGATACGAATACCGGAATATATACAAAGTTGTGGTCTGTTTCATTTCGAAAATTACACGGATTTGTTCGTACGTTCATACGTTCATACGTTGAACGTGTCCTGGGTTTGTCTGAACTCTGTATGGAATTATCTGTACTACCACCAGTAGGTTATGAAGGACAGTTTTTGTTTGTTTGTAATCAACCAAATTTAAAATTATTTATAAAACTGTTTTTATGATTCTTTTCGCATCAGCTACATTACACGCCTCGGTTTTTTATAATAATATGGATGTATTCGCAACTAACACACGTGAAACAGCGGGGCAAGTTTATTAGGTATTAATACGAACATTTATGTAATGAGCAGTTAAGTATTTTAATAAAAAACATGTATAAACTTTGCGCTATTTCTAATTATCACTGTAATTTTTAAATGTATTGTTTGGGTTTGTCATTGTCCAACAGAGTCGCTTACTCTTTTTTGGCAAGAAAACATTTTCAAAGAGCTTTTGCTACCCCTTCTGTTTCACGGACGATACAAAGAATTACTGACGAAACGTGCCAGTTTAGAACTTTGTTTTAATTTGCGGGAATTCGTCTATTTGTAGCACCCTTAAAACAGGCAGTCACATAGCCAAAAGAGAATTTCGTAAAAGATACTCATGAATTTCAATAAAATCATCGCAAACCACGCTTACCTTGGTTCTATTACTGTCCAGTGACCTATTCCAATTAAAATGAAACTGAACTTACTAATCATAATAGAACAGCATTTCGGAACAGGGGCGGCAAAAATAACATCGATAAATGACTTCAATCAAATATATTTTGATTCATGAGAGAGCTGTTGTTGTCGGTCCTCAGGGCAGCAATCCCGATATCTATATTAAAGCCGTAGCACCTCGATTTTCCTTAACAATATTTCCGGACTACGGGCGCATCGTTGTTTGGGAGATAACAAGCGGCAGGGGTCCCCGTTCCCCGTCCCGCCGCGTTCTCTAATATCTGTTGTGTTATTAATGTCCTTATACGGATCTCCAATTATCTCGTAACAGAGGGCTCTCTTCTGTTTCAATAAGCGACAATAAACGACATTTACTGTTTGCTATCAAGAATATGTGATTATTTTCCACTGGAGTTTTTGAACGATTTTCTACACTAACATTATATAGAAGAAAAAATTGTATTTTTGTGTGTGTGTGTAATGAAAAAACTCAAAAACTACTGTGCCGATTTCAAAATTTCTTTTACCATTGGAAAGCTACATTCACCCTGAGTGACATAAGCTATATTTTTTGCTAGAAAAGATTAGGGATCCTTACTAAAACTTAAGTAACGTAACCCAAAGTGTAAAAAATATTAGTCAAATTAATTGGCAGAGCGAAGCCTGCCGGGTCAGCTAGTAAGATATATAGAGAAACTTTACAAATTTATAACATATTTGAACATTATTTATAAATAGTTACACTACGAGTAGCTTCCAGATTTTGTAGGTACATATGTAAGTATTTATCAATTCCCTTTTATAACGGTAGTTACTTGCAAAATTTTGCTTTTTCTTGGCATCATTGTAGTCAATTCTTAACTTTATTAATTTATGTCCGTATTATTTTCCTGTTTCACGGCCCAAAGATAGTAAATATAATAGTATGAGTTTAATGCAAATATTCTCGCTTGCGCAAATTTAGTAGGAATTTTTCAGTCCACATTAACAGGTAATTCCAAGTGTCTCCAAACAGTTTATATCATGCACGGTATTGCTACTTGAATCTACAATCATGCATAGACTTCTAAAGCGAGATAACATGTCTGAATCTTTGTGCGCTAACAGAGTCAAAGCAATTTGTCTCACCCGCCTCGACCGTGATTGAAATTCTTGCTGACTCTTCACCCATGTGATTGGATCTAGTACATGGGTGGAAAACAACAGATGTTCTTGACGATTTCAATCTAAATATTAAAGCTTTATAATTTTCACAAGAATGTCAGGGCTAGATAATATTCTCATCCCACTTGGAAAATACTTCAACTAAGGTACGTGAAGGAAATCTTACCTCAGCTAGACGTTTAGAAATATTTTAATTTCTTATTGAAGAATTATCCACATTACTCAGACCATTTGCTGACATCATGCCGACACCGTGTCAAAAAATAACAGGCCTGTTTCATATTTACGTCGACCACAAACAAATTATATGGGACAAAGGCTCAGCGGACGAAATTGTTAAGAGGCATTTTCATTTGCGCCGAGTTTCCCGGGAAACAAAGCGGCCGAATGAACTGGCCAAACAGTAATAAATAATTTACAAAAGCGGTCATGTGAGAGAGGAGCCCCTCTTCAGCGAACCACGCGGTAGTTAGGTATTTGAATTGCTGATGAGTTCCCGACCGAATAACTTTAACTTGGCGAATGTTAACTGGTTTGAGTGACACCACACTTCGTTACCCATTGTCCAAATGTTCCGTAAGTACTGTATTTACAGATGTAATACTTGTATGACAAATACTACTTGAATTACATGTTTTGATCATTTCATTGTCTCAGCGTAAAACTGTTACGAGTTTTAGTATCCCATAACATGAAAAATCTAAACTAACACATGTCAAAATGTGACATTTAGTATGTTCATATTAACGAAGTATATTATGTTTAAAGTTTCAAATATTCTATTTTATTATAATTATTATAGCTACGCTAATAGGCAGGAAATCACTACCTACATCAAATTAACTTCGTGTTCCTGGTCATGTTACTCCATTTTTAATAAACCATAGGGTATTAGTCTATAACTTAAAGTAGATAACTCTTAGTTTTAAAAAGCGTACCTGTTTTCAATTGTTATACATTTTTTAAATATACGAGCTTAAAACGAGCAAACACAAAAGTTATCCAAACCGGCACGTTCATTAAAATGTTATGCTCCGATAAAAACATATAAAATGCCACGCGGATCAAATTACGACCATTCAAAAAATTCACTAAGTTATGATAATCACTGAAATTGTCCAACAAAAAATTAAGCGGTTTATTAGCTCTGAAGTATATAATCACATCACATCTATGAAGTAATAATTAAAATATGCGTAAACATTTGCAGAAACTACTGGATTGGAATGACTACCTACCTTCCACGAACAAAAGCTCGATAAAAACAATCTTTGAAAAAAAAATGTCTTAAGTAATTTGCTTCATAAATTCAGTAATCATCAATTAAGGTTCCTCCTCCGAAGAGATTAGGGTCAAATGTGACAACATTATGGACGAACTTATAAGAGTTAGGAGAATTTATGCAGCTATAAATGTATAAAATATTTTGCCGACTTCGTAGATTCGATTCCAAACAATGCCATTAAGAGTGAAGTAATTGGCACAGCATCCCTTGTATGAATGGGGTTAAGTGTTATAGAGGACGGTAGCAGATAATATCTTGCGCACCGTTACAACTGATACCTAACCAATTTAATGGCACAATACTCTAGTTACCCGTTGCAGTGTCATTTAATGATATAAATTAACATCAACGTTAAGTTGGAATTAATTAATCTATTCACGATGAGAAATTTGATCATTTGGACCACTGTACAACTCTAAAATTACCAAAGACACCGAACTTTAATGACAATACCTACCTATAACTACATAATTATATTATTTGTCTTGTACCTACTTCCTTGCTATATTTCGGGTATCTGTCTTGTAATATCTACATCACAGTGAGGGTGACCACTTACCATCAAGTGGCCCGTCAGTCTGTTTGCTTGCTCTATTTATAAAAAAAAGGTAAGTAATTATTATGCCTTAACCACATAAAGTATTTTGAACTCGTTTTTATTCCCTCTGAAAAGATATATTCGCTACATAATAAAGTGCTCTAGAAAACCTTTAACTAACCCATATATTCGTACAAATAAACGTTCTCTTTCATTAAATTTATACTGCAAAGGCACATGAATACTATAGAATTTTCGTAGGTGGTAAAGGCTGTAATCGTTATACGGCCGACAAAATTTTTGTTTAATCCCATAGCAGGGCAGGCTTTTCCTCTACTTTAAAAATGTTGGCTCAGTATACAAGATTACCTAGTTTGGTAATGTCCATAAAAACACTGGGAAGTATTCCAATGCAAAGTATTCATTTGTCTTCGCGATTGTGTTATTGGGCGGGCGGCGTTCCACGCGGATCGCAGTCAATGGCCTGTGCTCGGGCCACCGTCATTTCGCGGATTTACCTCCCTATATTTCACTATACGGGTTTCATTGCATATACTTTGTTTTCAGGATAGACAATGGAGCCTCTTTAATCTTATTTCACCGGTAACTGCTTTCAATCTTCTAAATTGCGATGTAAGTATACCAATGAAAATAATCCGAATAACTGGGTCGGAAAACGAAGGTCTCTACCAATTTAATCTTGCACGTATCGTGTTGTGTGTATACGATAATGAAAAGATATATTAATCCTATATTTTTTTTACTAATCATAGATAAAAGACATTAGATACATACGTATTCGTTTAGGTTTAGAATGGCTTATATATAAAACTCAAACGCTTCATACTTATACGTTACAACTTACAACACAGTAAAGCTTTATCATACCAAACTTTATACATAGGTACTATTGAACACCACAAGCAATAAATATTTAATAGTATTGTTATTGCATTTCAATTTTTTTGTTTCACGTGTATATCCCAATGGACAAACGAATTTATTAGTGGACACTATAATGATTCGGTGCACTAAAAATAAAAAGGATTTGTGAGAGGATTCCGTTGTTAAAAATATTCGCATAAAATCTAGGTACCGTGCACAGTTCTCAAAACAATAGCCGATTTACTAGGTCTTGTTATTTGTGGATTGTTTCACCGGTTGAATTCGATATCCGTATTTTATAGAGCACTATCCTTATTGGACCATTCTGTTACAAATGAAAAAGGGACAAATGAAATGATAACGTTAAATAATGTTTAATTCTAAAAAGTGAAGAAACATCACATGCTTTAAAAGTCATAAAAATAAGCATCTTTCAAATAGACAAGTAATAAAGGCATTTAGTGCCCAAGAGCTGAAAGGTGCGGAGTAAGTCGACGTCAGTTTCGCGCGAAACTTATTGCAACTTGTTTACTCATTTTGCTCGCCGCTCCCAGCCCTTTGTTCTACGGCAACTTCACAGACGACCGCGGACAGGCGCTACCCCTTCTATAAATGAAATTTGCATTCAACGCTCAACAGAACATCACAATACTTAATTTTGGATACCTTCATTTACTGTTGGATCATTCTTTGAGAACATAATGAAGTTTTTTGTGGATTCATGTAAAATGTAGCGCTCGTTTACATCCACTTTAGATGTAGCTCCTTGGTTAAATAGTTACGGGTTTAAAGATTCTTTTGTAACTTTTAACAAAAAAAATAGTAAATACATAGTAATTTCATGACATTAGTAACCTTGTAAATGTTGTACCTACCTATTCACGACATCAAAATGATATTCAATTTTTTAATAAACAGAATGTTTAAACAAATTCCGATGACTGTATACGAATTCAAAAAGCTAAGCAATTGTATTCAGGAAGAGGCTCTCGATCATTTCCTATCGGTCAGTTCTGTTCTCCCTATGCTTCGTATTTAGGTACTATGACGAGGCCTGCGCAAATAGTAACGTGGCGCAAGCTCTGTCCAACCAATAGACGGATTATTGGAAGGTTTATTTTGTTTTTATACCTTTTTTTAAATTTTGTTGGAAAGATTTGATGTCAAAGCGACAGATTTAACCATACATAGATATAAAATTAGATAGATTGCCTGTCAAATGAAAGAGGCGAGACCAAAAATGTGCAAGTCAAGTAGTGATTCCCACGCTAAATTACGATATTGTTGACTTAATTTTTAAGAACACTGCCTATGATTAATTGATTCTACGGGTCGGGTATGTTTAATTTTAATGCTTGAGATTAAATAAACAACAATTACGCAAACGTTTTTAAGATTTTATTTATTGTACTTTTTATTATCTGAATATGAATTCTTAGATACGAATTTCAAATATTAATGTGATCAAATACCTGCGATGCATTTTTAAACGGCCTTTTAAACGGTTTCTGTTTATTTGTTTCGATCAAATTTTGTAATTGGAATTTGACCCCCTTCCTGATGACAGATTGATCTGATATTTGGATTTCGGCTCTTATGGCCGCACTCAGAGACGTCATTTAACGTAATGTTCATTAACAAAAAAATAAAATCGTCTTTATTCGTATTGACATAAGTGTCATCTCTATTTAATTAATGAACCATTAACGTTAATGAATGTCTCTGAGTACAGCGGTTAATCTTGATGACAATACAATATAATAATACATTCTTTATGATGTAAATCTACGATGGCCGCCGATACGAAATGACGGATTACAAATTACTTCACAACTACGTAATTAATATTGGGTATCAAATAAAAAGGCTTGATTGGTAGAAAAGAGCTCACTACAAAAAATGAAAATCCAAGATGGCCGCCGCAACAAAATGGCGGATTACATATTTTTCACAACTGCCTCAATATGGGTATCAAATGAGTGGGCTTGATTAGTAGAATAGAGCTCATTCTGAGAAAATTAATAAAGTTTAGACAGTGTAGGTAGGTATATTTTTACTAATCTAAACAAAGAACTTCTTCAACTTAGAATCTGGATCCAAGCATGGGTCTCCCACCCAAGTCAAGATTTTGTATCGTGTCGAGGATTGTTTGGCGCATTATAAACCAAATGTGTTAATGATAATCAAGCGTTGTAGGTTAATGATGATGCCGGTAGAAGTCTAAACTTCTACCTTGTGATGTAATTTGCATCATGAAGAATTTACTCGTGAAAGAAGTGGTTATTCACCACCATTAGTAATGCCACCACTACTATACATTTGGTAGCCAACTCAACTATTTTTCGTTGTAATAAGGATATTACGAAAGAAATGAAATGGAAAAATGTTATTGTTTATTACAATAAATGACATTATCATTACTTGAATGTTAACTTAATGACTGCTTATTAAAGATTTTGTTAATTAACTAAATTATAAATAAAGTTACATCTATAATTAACAGGAGTAATGGGTAATTAGATAAGAGTATAATCTCACCAATTTCAAGATTTAAATTTTCATAGACATGAAAATGTTCGCTCGACTTTTCAAAGAATGAGCAGCTAACGACATTCATTTATCGTATCTTCACGTTGCAAACATTGAAATTGATTGGAGAATTCATTCGGAATACGGAGGAGTTTAAACTCGAGTGTCATTTCAAAAATATTCTACATTGATTGATTTTTATTTTTACAAGTAGCACTCTTTTATAACCAAATATTCTTTCTTTGCCGCCCAAAGGAGGTCCCCTTAAAAAGGAGGTATAAACTGTTTCTGTAAAGCACGAAACGAAACCTATCAAAGTAGATGGTACAGAATGCGTACAAGAGCAGTTCATAGAGCATATCGTATTAGCCATCACGCTTGGGGATAGCGCCAGTGATGCTACGCAGACACAAGGGACTGCGTGAGCGTATAATATTATGAGCATAAAATCTAAGGACCGACAAGAAAAACCTATACAGATTAAAAAAGTGAAATAAAATACCTTTGGTCTAATAGAAACTTTTGAGGCTTAGATGATACAGATACCGTTTATAAATAAAGAACATATAAGATATAGGTAGTACATCAGCGCGGCAGCGTGTGCTCTACACATGTTTCCTAGTGAGGGAAATCCTTACTCTGGGATAGAACATCCTCATTCCAGTTAAATACCTAGTTGTAATTAGTTCCAACATAACGTTTTACAGTAGGTATACTTCAGGTCTGCGGTTTTCGGCGGAGGAACCTGTTCAAATAATGAAGCCATTAAAAAGTTGTAGTCAAACGATTAACGACCTAATTAAGTTTATGTCTTAATTGTTCGTTATTTCCATTAGCAAATATATCTTATTAAGTTGGCTAACTTTATAGTTAACTCATAGACAATCACGTTAAAGATCATTGAAAGCAGCGAGCTTAAATTACCATAAAACCTAAAACTAAAGTTTTGAAGTTTTTAGTGCAAGTGAAGTGTAAGTGCGCTTGGCATCACATTTGGCGAATGTAAATCTTCGTGAAAGAGCAGTTCTCGGTTGAATTGCCAGCGGATTCGAGTTAATGAAGAACTCTCCGTATAGTAGCACGACGTAGAGATGTAAATATCTCCGAAGTTGAGCTCGATATCAAAGTTAGTTCATTTGTTCAAGATGACACTCTTTCACAACATGTTCTTTTGTTAAAGATTAAAATATTCTGATAAAAGGGATATGATCTCTTTTAACTTTTGACTAGTTTATATTGTTATATTATAGTACTTTATTCAATGTTTATTATTGAAATCAAAAGTTACGAAATGAAACGTTTCAAATTTAGACTTTATTATTCGCCATATTTTATAGACATTTATTATTCGCCATCGTCTATGTCTTCAATAGGAATCTCGAATCTATGATGCGATCCTAGTAGATACCAATTTTACCCTCATCGCATACAGAAAAATACTAAGTAACATTTTAAATGCGTACCAAGGTATCGCGTGTTGGTTCATTGAATATAATAATAGACCTTCCTTCCTTCCTTCCTTTCAGCCCTTAATAGTCCACTGCTGGACATCGGCCTCCCCTAATCGACGCCACTCCGCCCGGTCCTGGGCCCTCTGAATCCAACGGTTTCCCGCTGTCTTCTTCAGGTCATCAGTCCACCTGGTCGGAGGGCGGCCTGTGCTCCTTTTACCTAAACGTGGTCGCCATTCGAGGACCTTTTTTCCCCATCGGTTGTCAGTCCTGCGAACGATGTGGCCAGCCCATTGCCACTTTAATTTGCAAATTTTGAGAGCTATGTCGGTCACCTTAGTTTTTCTACGGATTTCATCATTTCTGATTCTGTCTCGTAGAGAAATACCGAGCATAGCTCTCTTCATTGCCCTCTGGGCGACTCTGAGCTTGTGAATTAGGCTCACAGTAAAGGACCACGTCTCGGCACCGTAGGTCATCACTGGCAACACACATTGCTCGAAAACTTTCGACTTCAGGCACTGAGGTATATCGGACGTCAAGACGTGTCGTAGATTCCCGAACGCTGCCCAGCCGAGTTGGATCCTTCGAGTGACCTCTCTCTCGAAGTTGGACTTACCCATTCGGATCGTTTGTCCCAGGTAAACGTATTCGTCTACAACTTCGAGAGCAGTGCCATCAACAACCACCGCTACGGGTGTGACATGGACATTAGACATGATTTTCGTCTTGTCCATGTTCATCTTAAGACCCACCCGTTGTGAGGCACTATTGAGGTCGCTGAGCATAATGCTGAGTTCCTCCAGCGTGTCTAATAATAGACATCGTTCTTTTAATTGTTTAAGAAAACCAATCTGGTAAAAATTCTAAGACATTGTAATCACAGAACAGATAAAAGAGCGGTTCTGCGATTGTAATCCACATTTTACGTTAAACTCAAAGAAACATTTAAACGAGATTGCTTTCGTGCCGTATTATTAAATTTCATTAGAGCCTATTTTCATGTAAGTACTCAACGTAGCGTATTTTACGCTAATTAGACACGGTTCACTTCGCTAACAACTCTCTCGCATCTAAGTAGTTAGTCTTGAAGGCATAAATTTATAATTACTCAGTCTGTTTTAAAAGTATTGTATCTCTATAACTACAATGCTTATAATACGGCTAGCGGACGAAAGTCATAATGGTGAATGAAAATACATAGTTAGATATATTATCTGCTTTATAAAAATTACTTGACAAATAATAACTATTTAATTTTATTAAAATTTTTCAATAAGTACCACTACCTCTAGTTCTTAAATTTCCATAATGGCTGCTCTGCATTTGCTTAATTTAATGTTAAAAGAGATGCTTACTGGTCTTAACAGACCCTTATTTATCATCAATGGTATTAAATTGTGTTTGTTGAGAGAAAATGTTTAGGGATTCCTGTAGTCTGGTCTTTTGAAGTGGGCAAAGGGAAGGGGCGAGAGATAGCGTTCGCAAATTAATTCCGTTGGCGGTCTTTGATGTCGGGCGCATTGTTGCTTGTAGTACAAATAAGCTGAACTCGCCGTGGTGCCGCTGCCGCGCAGCTCCTTGCTCCCGGGAGTCCGCGCCGACCAGCTCAAATGACTACAAGCTGGTTTGGCTAGTAAATGCTAAAGCCAAAGATCTTTACATGTCAAGATGGGGTGTCTGGTTGTAAAAATTGGAACACCTAAAATTAGGGGATTTTTATTTTAAGTCACTTTTATTACGGCGGAAACCATTCTTATGTAACCGTTTTCCCCACAGTTAGGGTAAAATAGGGGTGTTATGATGTCCCCAAATCGCTTAAACCTCTTTTTCATTTTTGATAAGTTAAAACATTTAAGCCCACTTTTACTTTTTTCAAGGTAAGTATCAACACGTCTGATCAAATAAAAGTCTTTGGTTCTAGCTAATAACACATTTTGTGGAAGAAATACCCACATATCATCCACGTCGCCGTCGTACCCACGCATATTATTGTTATTGCGTTCTATCTGCGCTCCTCTATGCTTTGGAAGTGTTTTCGTGCGAAAAATTAAGTTTTCCGTTACTGTGTGCGACACTTGATAACTTCGCAAAAGTTCCCATATTAGGTACACATCGTCATATATACTGATCTTAGGTACCTATGTTCTTTTAGCAACAAAGTTCTAATTCTATATTTATTTAACATACGTAGGTACCTAAATTAAATTTTGATGACGATTTTATGATTCTGCTTATGAAAATCGATTTCGAAAGTATACAACAATAAGAGAATTGTTTAATGAATTTCTTGTAACAAAATGTTAAATTAAATTACATTTGTAACGAAACCGTGCTAGTCTTGAGCAAAACAAATAAAATATAACAAAGTATCTTCTGTACGGGATAAGCCCAAAACGGGCTTCATTCAATTCGCCGCCACTATCTCGAAGATCCACAAGACGATCGGCATAAGCCGCAGATTTTCTGTTGCGGGGAGAAAATGAGGGTCCTAAGCACTGATCGATTTACACCCTAAATATTTTATTCAAAATCCATCCATCGTTATTTTATTCAACTGTTCCCGTAATGGTAAGTTTTATCATACGTAATATTTTTCTTACGTTTATGTATGTATACGTGAAGAGTAGGTATTCACCCTTTATTTGGTTGCTTCTGTCAAGCTTATTTATGCATGATTATGAATTCATATGAATGTTGATTTTAAGGTAAAGAATATAATAATTGATTGGAGCAGTTACATCCTTAAAAGCATTAGTGCACAAATGGATAGACCAGATAAAGTTAGTTAGTTATCTTATTTCCTCGGTATCAACTTAAATAAAATGGTTACGAATCTCGGTATAAATTTAAATGAAATTATATAAAAACCAAACATAAGTAAATGAAACGGTCTTACAAATAAAACCATAAGCAACCGTTCTACCTACTCGTACAAATTCAGTAGCATGTGCATGGGCACTTTTTCCTAAAAGTGCCCATGCACATGCTACTGAATGCTACTGATTTTCCTACACCTTATGGTATCTAGGCTGCAAAAGAGCAGACATAACTAATGCGATATTATTTGGGATACGTCAATAAACCAAAAAATCGCCGCCAGGCAAGGGCGCCCGAAGGGATTAAGCTTATTTCGACGTGTTTGCCAAAAAGATCTCTACATCTGGTCAGTATTACACGATTAACTTACAAGTAACGTGCGGACGTGTGAGATCACGTCCGCACGCATTTCATTAAAAGATCCCTCAAGTAATACCCCATAAAAGACAAAAATATTGTTTTCAAGGAAACGAGAAATGCCATAATATTTACTCTATCATACGTGAATTTGCCAGTCAGTAAAAAGCAAGTGTGTCTACACTACGCTGCCCCATAACAAATTGCTGGAAATCTTTTGATCTCTCTAAAATATAAAAATGTCTTGTGCAAAACTAATAAATATGGGGTTCAATGATGTGTCAAGAACGGGAAAGAAGTTCGAAGCACAATGCTTTCTCGTTTACAAAGCACTATTATAATGGCACAGCGTAGTTAATCTGATAATAATCGAACTCAATTTCATCGTTATTACAAGATCAAACGGGTCCCATTGCGATCCTTTATTACGGGCAGGATCCCATTAGAGTGACTATGTGACACACACATGCTACGAATTTTTCCCTACTTATAATCACAATTTTGTAAATAGTAAAAACCAAAGTGTATTGAATAAAAGTGAGGGCAACTACTTTTTTCATACCATAATACAATTTTATTTTAGAACAAAATAAATTCCTGAAAATTTTACGCCAACCAAATGTATTTATTTACTGATACAATTCCCTAGCCATGCTAGAATTGCGTTATAATTAATGTATAATATTAACGAAACAGGAGCACAAAACCAGCCCAAAACGTAATAATTTCGCAACCCAATTTGTTTTCTTATATTAACTTCAAGGCCAAGGAATATTAAACAGGAATTAGGAAAATACTGTACTAAGGCAACATAAAACATTCGAGATGAACGCACAATCGCGCCCCGAGCCGCACGAACAGACAATGTGATCTTAATTAAAACAATTTTATTATCTCCAACGGCTTTCCACGCACCGTTGCCGCCGCGGTGAACCGCCTGCAATCAGATAACGACGCTGCCATCTGAAACACTCCTATAACACACACATACCACCTCATCAACGTATCCCTCCGATGTCGTCACACTTCTAAAATATTAATTAAGCGAGGATGGGTTAAGCCGGGAAGCCACGTCTGCATTAAAATTCACTTGAAAGCGTATTCAGACTACGTCTACATTATTGCTGCAAATAGACAAGTAAAGTAGGTACATAATATGGTTATAATTAAATAATTTCAACTCGTGTATGGAGTTAGTAAGTTGGAAAGGCGAAGTCCAATAAGTACGGTCAGAGTCAGGACAGACCGAGCGCGCGAGCAACATCTGTAGAGGTTTTGCGGGCAGTTTAAAAAAGGAGAGCGCGATTACTCTGCATTCGTTTAACTCCACAATGAATATTATGGCAAACTATACAAGATAGAGTTTTCAATATTTATACTAATATTTACTAAGCTGCATACGAAAAATCAGCTGGTTATTAATAAGTTTTATGACCTCGTTATTTCGACATATTTGGCGTGGAGGACGCATCAACACAAACCATCGATTTTGTAGGACAATTGTTTTTCCGAGTTTATTATCATAATTATCTTAAAATTCCAATAAATAATTTACTGTTGTCAGACAATATTTACACCCTACCAAATCCACATATAGTGTTACATCTGCGCAGTTCATTACCTACCTCTCTGAAAATTTGGAAATAGGAAAAATTTGGACGTCTCGTCGAACCGAACGAACTCACGAAGATTCAGCCTGTTATTAATCACTAAAAAAAACAGTCGGTGGTTGCCCGACCAATATACGTACTTAGGAAACGACGTTGAATAAACCACGTTTTTCCTATTAAGTAACAAACAACGTGAGCAATAAAGGAAAAGTTAATTTTTCGCTCGAAAACATCACAGAAGCATTACAAAAATTCAACGTGGGAGTACAACGCAAAAGCACAGGTAAGTGTTCGAGTTAAATTCACGTTGGTTTGTCGTACTTAAAAAATTGGCAGTCTAAATAAATTGTGATGTTTGGGATGAAACCCCCGCTGGACAGTCGGTAGAGTACCTACACTAATGCCACAAGCAGACAAATGTTGGATGCAGGCGTCTCCGTTTCTTTGCAATGTTATTTATACATGCAAGCCAGGATAGCTAACCTAGACCTGGACCTTAACAATTATATGAAACACTTACAAGTGTTTTCTTTTACGATGTTTCTTAGGCCTCACGGGAACGAGGCTAAAAGTAAGCACATTGTTTGTCCTACAAACGACAAAGCGTCCTTAATCAAAGAAGTACCTAGGTACTGAATTTTCGAAACCATATTTTTCCTTCGCCCGTTAAATTATTATCTTCCTTCCTTCCTTCCTTTCAGCCCTTAGTAGTCCACTGCTGGACATGGGCCTCCCCTAATCGACGCCACTCCGCCCGGTCCTGGGCCCTCTGAATCCAACGGTTTCCCGCTGTCTTCTTCAGGTCATCAGTCCACCTGGTCGGAGGGCGGCCTGTGCTCCTTTTGCCTAGACGTGGTCGCCATTCGAGGACCTTTTTTCCCATCGGTTGTCAGTCCTGCGAACGATGTGGCCAGCCCATTGCCACTTTAACTTGCAAATTTTGAGAGCTATGTCGGTCACCTTCGTTCTTCTACGGATTTCATCATTTTTGATTCTGTCTCGTAGAGAAATACCAAGCATAGCTCTCTCCATTGCTCTCTGGGCGACTCTGAGCTTGTGAATTAGGCTCACAGTAAAGGACCACGTCTCGGCACCGTAGGTCATCACTGGCAACACACATTGCTCGAAAACTTTCGACTTCAGGCACTGAGGTATATCGGACGTCAAGACGTGTCGTAGATTCCCGAACGCTGCCCAGCCGAGTTGGATTCTTCGAGTGACCTCTCTCTCGAAGTTGGACTTACCCATTCGGATCGTTTGTCCTAGGTAAACGTATTCGTCTACAACTTCGAGAGCAGTGCCGTCAACAAACACCGGTACGGGTGTGACATGGACATTAGACATGATTTTCGTCTTGTCCATGTTCATCTTAAGACCCACCCGTTGTGAGGCACATATCAATTATTATCTTAATAAAGTATATTTATAATCGGATTTGGGAGAAAATATTTTAACGTATCAACTTATATTTTCGGATAAAATTTTTGCTTCTAAGTTAATTATTGTCAGAAGTGGGCATCACAGAAAGTAATTAAGTGACATAAACCTAGAGTACAAATTGAAGAGTGTAGGTACACATCAACCACAACATTAAATAACCATTCCAATAAACAACACAGAGACGGCTACTTTCCATAAAGGTAGCCGTGTATTACAAATTAAAAAATAATACAACCGTTTCAGTACATGTTTGATTCAATTAAGTTCGATTTAAAACGGATATTTTGTTTGCTTTTAATCGGGTTACGGCTTTCCGTAAATAAAGCTACGAAGTGCAATACAGAGTGTATTTGCACAAAATGCTAATTTAGCGGCTCTTCATTGAGATAAAAACTTACCAGACTATTTAACGCCGATGCTAAATAAAGCAGCTTTTGTAAACATTGTTCAGAGGAGGAAATAGTTACTTGTGCCACGTTTTTTAGTTGATTAGGTAGCGCGTTCAATTTTAATTTGAATATTTTTGAATTTACGTAAGAAATATTAAAAATAGCTATTAGCAATGTTAACTATAGTGGAGTAAATCTGATGTATTGAGTTTCAATGACAAGTAAACGAAACTTGCTAAACCGTACTATATATTATTATTGTATGTACAAGTAATATATTTGCAACACGTTAAGTAAGGACTTTGAAATACGAGTATCTTTGATTAAATGGAAACCTGATAGCCACGCGACTTGCCCATTAACTAACGATATACCTACACCAAGTGATTCAAACTTGGTTCGCATGCTCGTCTGCATAACTAGAAACTACAACAGTCCAAGTAAGAGCCTAATGAAATGAAGACATTCCATTATAAGGCCATTTGGGAAGCTTAATATATTACTGTTTTCATGTTATTTGTCCTTAAATGAGTACACATAGATATATGGCCTACAGCACAGAATTAAGTAGTAAGCATGTACAAAATCTTTAATTTAGTACAAATGGCAAACATTTATACAAATGTCGAAATCGTTCTTTAATGAAATGACGCTTGCAATACAAGGATACGATAAATGACTGGCGTTTACCATTGATCCCTTGCTGAAACAACATCTTCATCTCGTCCGCTGAAACAAGAATTGAAATACGCAGCTTAATTCTTTCATTAAATTGTTATTGTTCAGTATAGTTCAGAAAATTTAAGGTTTAACTATTCATTGACCTGTACACATAGTTAAAATAATGCGCGTGATAAGCCATAAAGATAGACTCTTGATTAATCTCCCTTTAAATCAGAAAAAATACATTGTCTAAAACAATTCAATACAGTCTTTATAAAATTATATGTCTAGTAATCCACTTGACAATGATTATGTTTACGTAATCGATAGAGTTTGTATAAAACATATTGAACCACGGAATAGTTTGCTCAGCCGCCCATTGTAAATACGCATTTAGGCAGGGGACCGAGACAGCCCAAGAGTTGACCGATAGAAGCCAATCGAGATCCCTCTTCCTCAGTGGGATTGATTTAGCTTTATTACTGCTAATAAATCCTCCCCAGCTAGCAGCTGTTTGCGGAGCATTGATACTATTTAGATTTGTCGATAGATAGGGAATCAAATATACATTCCTGATACCAAAGTCATAACAATAATATAGTACTTACCTAAATTATTTATGGTAGCCATTAAAGATAGTTTAAATGGATACTATCAAAAGGTAGTATCAAAACGCAAAACCCATGTTTTGTTTAGCAAAAAAAATTAAATTTTTATTTTGTAATTAGAAAATGACTACGTTACGATCAATATATTCATAAACTGAGCTTCGTACTAAATGCTTACACATTAATACTTAGATACTTTACTATCACGTAAAGTTTATTGGTTGAGAGTGGTTTAATTAATTTACTCGTATATGAAGCAAGAAATAAACCTTTCGTAAATGTAAACATTTTAATAAAAAATACTTGTGTTCCTCCTCCCTATTATAAATGGCCGCGTGCGCCAATATTTTTTGTTTCACTGCACCGAATATGTGTGTTATTTTGGTTATTAATAAATTCTCTGGTTCACTGAGCGTTATAAATGAAACTGAATTTTTAAATAAAAAAGAATAGATAAAATACTATTTTGTTAAAGGTAAAGGTTACTCTAGCAAAACCAGATTTTGCGAAAAGTAAAATTTACCGACCAACCTACGACCTCTAATAGCATTTCTTTCTATTTAAAGTTGGTTTAACAATGGTTACAACTTTTGAAAGCGAAACAAGGTTTTATTTCAATTTAAATATCTCATACAAACCTATAGCACGTTTTGATGTTTCTATACCATATGTGAGAGGTAAAACAGAAATAGGGATGCTGGCAGGCTGGCCATTTCAATAAACGACAAACTACAACCAGCATTGCCTGTGAATGCCGGTTCATTGATTTTCATACGTAACAGTACGTTACGGGTTTAATTTTCTCTTTTCCTTTGATAGACACATATTTCAGCCAGTTTGGAAATCAGACTGTATGTAGCGTTTAATAAATAATTGCAATTACGGATTTCATTGATATGATGTTAATGATATTTTCGAGGCCACTGAAGTTGTTAATATTTAGAAAACATGACAAATGCATTCAATTTATAAAGTTGATAAGTTAAGGTTAACAGGTATTTAATTTTAGGTACATAGGTATGTACAGTGCATTCGAATCAACGAAATCAAATAAAATAACAAAGTGTCACCAAATATTTATATAGCCCTCAGCTCTAAAACGTTTTGTTTGATTGGTTTGCCAAAATAAAACAAACTTGTGGTATATCTATCGGTCCACGCATCCAATACTCTAGGGTGTAATTAAAAAGCAAAAGTGACGAATTAAATATTCAACTCCACAAATAAGTACTTTATGTACCATGTTTATTGCCAATTGATTTTATTCACAAAACACAGGCGAAACGAAGTGATAAACATAAACATTAAAACTTTAAAGATCACTAATTGCTCCTTTTGTTACAAACAATTTTATTCTATTCGCTCTAATTATTAAATTCTATTGATAAGTACTCGTAATTCTGTATCTAGAGACATTGATTGTGTCACACACCGGTCTAGTCCACGGATCATATTATCTTCCTTAAGTGTCAGCATCTACATATTTACAATCGCAGAGAGTAGCGGTAGCGGTGATAGCCCAGTGGCTTAGAATTCGACCTCGAATCGAGGGGTCCGGGTTCGAATCCCAGTGGCACGCATAAAATTAAATATCACCTGCTGTTACGGTGAAGGAAAAAATCGTGAGGAAACCTGCATGATCCAAAAAAAACAACGAACAACACAGCAATTCAACTGTTGCACTTAGGAAGGAAAATTAACGACAATAGGGTACCGTTAGTCATGTTAACCCACAAATTTTCTGTATCATTTTAATAAGTTTATTACCTTTCTTTATAAGTGGCTCTAACTGGCTCCAAGTAGAGACAGTCCATTAGCTAAGCTTGTGACGAGACAGTTCAATAAGCGGATCAGAGAACAGGCTCTTCCGGATAAGACGTCAAAATGGATCCAGTAAATTTAATGGTTAGTTATTCTGGAAATATCACTCAAAAAAGCAAAATTTATTACTACTATTGAGCAATAAAGAAAACCTCATTTAACAATTTCATTGCTTACTTTTAATTTCAAAAATTAATTAATACGTTCTGTTTCTTATTCGCCGTCACAAATGGAAGAAATGAATTATACTCCAGAAAGGTCTACGATTCTATATAGGACCAGTATCACATTTTATCATAAGGCATTAGGCTAATAACTAAACAAGAAACTACGATAGAGTTTAGTCCTTTTGCAGCTTAGAGGTCTTTTTGCCACTATACTCGTAGTTTCACAATGCCCGGCAAAAGCCAGATGTGTACATGAGATAGATAGATAGGGAATTTTCTATTAAGGTACAAACGTGATATGTGAATCAGAGAAATTCCCTCGTTTGATTTCCCTTGCGATCAGCATCGCAGGCCACTTTCGTAGCCTCGTATCTACAAGTTTCTTTTGGCGTGATATTGCAAACTAAAATATTCACAATCTCATCTTAGCCAAAAATGTACTCTAAAAACATTCTAAATTAATGTTCGATAAAAATAAGATGAATAGGGTTAAAATTCTTAAGTAAAATCTTCCCAATAGTGTTTTTCGATTAAACCTTTACTTTTAAAATAAGGGTAAAATTATTACTGAAGTACGTGACTGACTGGCGAATAACTTAAAATTAAATAACCGTAGAAGAGGGAAGTGTTAAAGAAACCTGAAGTTTAATGAAGACTGCGTGAAAAGTTTGTTCTAAGGCAGCTGTGGGGAGTTCCTTCCAACTTTAGTTTGGTTTTGATTTTAAACCAGGATGAAATACATTACACACAAAGTCAGTTCATCATCATACGCCTGGAAGCAATCAAGTTCTTGTGAAAACCTTAAGTTGCTACTTGGCTGGAGTGGCAACATAATTATTGTGCATGTACGATACGAACTCAGATCGAGGAACCCTTTTGAAACATCAATAAGCTACAATTAGTAGGTAAATTTTGTCATTGAGCAAATTCGACAAATATGCTCTATTTATTAAACTATACCTAACTGTACACAAATTATAAATAGTTTTACATACCCAAAGTTTATATTAAAGTATGATCATATTCATCGCACAATTTTATTGTTAGTCACACCTTGGGGACTGTCTGTCGTCGACGCCCTTTGTCCCGACTATCCCGGTTAGATCAATTGAACTGATTGTGTGCATAACAATCAAATTTTCCAAACATTCCTTCGTCCCGCATTCGAATATTTCTCGTTGTATGTACGTGCTATTGTTAACTGTACGTGCTTATTATAAGCGGTGAAATCCCAAATTAATTCATTTGCAATTCAATTGAAGAGGTAGTTATAATCTTGATTTTACTTTTGTGTTATATTGTTATTTGGTACCTATAAAATTCGTGATGTTTTCTTGGAAATATTTCGACCGTCCAGAATTAGGTACTTACACGATGGATACTTACCGATGAGTTGCTAGTGCTTTCTTAATAAAGGAATACAAAACATAAGTAGTACTTTACTGAGACAAACAAATCGAAAGAGCGTGTAATTTCTTGGTGTAAGCACAGAATACATAATAGTACAAGTACAGAAGGCCCACTTCGAAAAGTCATTTAAAGACATATAAACTCTAGCTACGATAAGATTAAGTTCAATTCAGATCACGCGCTTAATCACCAACGATAACGTTGCGTCACTCTCTAGCGCATAAGTCTTACCTTTTCCACTTTCCCGCTGCATGTTGCGTCTCTTTCTAGCGCGTTACTCTTACCTATTCCACTTTCCTTTCTAGCCGTTTCGGAACGGCCGCTGTGCGTTGGTACATTTTTGATACCTACACGGGGAATGGGACAGGCCTGGTGTAAGCAATTCCCAAGAAACATCCACTTGTACTGAACCCAAGGAGATCCAGTTAAATATCGAGGTTTTTCACAATGCGGCACTTTAGTTATTGGAAAATCGGATTTGAGAATATTGACTAACATTGGAGCGGAGGCAGCGAGCCCGGAGCCAACCACGCGTTAGTACGTTATTGAAAGTTATTTCAAAGCCGTCTGAGCCAGTCTCCGACCATAAGAGGCTTCAGAGGTTTGTTTTGAATCGTTTCTCAAGTGCAACAAATAACATAAATAATGTCTAAAGACGTTCTAAGCTAAAGGAACCTGCATTTAACGACGGTCAGTGTGTTTTCAATCAAATACGTATAAAATACTCAATGGACCGTATTTACCGCTTTTCAATTTTTTTCTAATTAAAAGGATAATAATTTATTATTTACAGTTAATCAATATCAAATTTATTTATCACGTGAATCAAAACCAATCTAATTTAAAATATGATTTTTCAGATGCAATTGTGGCCAATCACTCATTAACAGGTAGCCTGCACTCACGATTGATTCTAATATTTTCCCTCCATCAAGTAGCAATAGTATACTCATAGGTACAGATTACAAGGGCCTTCAAGAATGTCATTTTTTGTTTATGAGATAATAGTTAGGAATGGTCCATTGCCTAGTGCATTTGCCAATGCAACTAATTTCTATTAGGAAGATCGATCGCTGACATCGCGAACATTAAACGCACACTCGATTTACGGTATCTGCGTAACGTAAATTTTGCCCCGGCGTTGTGACTCTCACGCACACATAGCACACAAAAGCTCGCTCGTACTGCACGATACATGCAACGGTTCGGCTTCAATAAATTGTATTTCCTATATATATTACTTTGATTCAGGCAGCATTTAGTTCTTGTCTAGTGAATGAAACCCCCTTTTACTGGGCACCCGAATAAATACTGTTGCCAGTATGGATAACCATTAAAAATTATTTTTCGAATTTCGTCTGTCTTGCCTAATACCATTGTCGATTTTAAATGCTTTTTAGTGAAATAATTAGTTTTTAATCGTATCGTATCGTTAAGTTTACGGGAATCATAAATCAACCACACAAGGTTTTCTCATGAGAATTTAGGAGTTAGTTTTTAACTATTTTAATTCGTACTCGATGTGAGATATATTTGCCCGTAAAACCAATTTCGATTAGGCAGATCGATCACCGACATGTGAACATTACACACGCAGTCGATTTACGACACGGTGACTGCGTAACGTAAATTGTGCCCCTGCGTTACCCGCACGCACACATTTCACACAAAAGCTCGCTCGTACTATGCGATACATGCAACGGCTCTGCTTGAATAAATCGTATTTGCATTCGTTGATTGAGGCAGTATTTAGTTTGGTTGGTGTTTAGTGAACGAAACACATTATATCCCGTGCCAATAAAGAAACGAATCTAAAATGGCGTCGCTTATCATTCCCTTTTTTGTCTTTTTTGCTGACCCTACCATCTGTCAATATCAGCTTGGGACGACATTTTAGATTCGTTTCTTTATTGGTGCGGCTTATACCTGGGATATTTAACAGCAATTAAAATAAATTTAGCTTTGAAAAAAAAACAAAAAAAAATTTAACGCTATGTAATTTTGTCCAATTACATTTATTTCTTAACTTTTGTTTCGATTTAATATTTTATATTGAAACCTGACGCGAACAAAAAATTAGAACGAAATAGTAATTTACTTTACTTTACTTATTAATATAAGTGAACGTTCAAAATTAAAAGCACAACTGATCAAATTAACAAGAAAAAGTGCTAATATAATAGATGGACGGTGTATTTACTTTACTTTACTTATTAATATAAGTGAACGTTCAAATTTAAAAGCACAACTGATCAAATAAACAAGAAAAAGTGCTAATATAATAGATGGACGGTGTAACAATCGCAGTGATTTTTTAAATTCCGAAGGTTGCCGTTTGATCCTTTATCCAAAGAGCGTGGCTAACGACATTGTTAGCGGCGGATTTGCCAGTCGGTCCGTAATTAGCACGCGCGCTAATGGCCGGTATTCGGCTTTTCGCGCTGCGCAACTGCTCTTCGATATCAGCTGACGTCTGCTGAACAGATTTACGAAGAAAAATAGTTTGCGACTTTGTTAACTATCGTTTTTTTGTATTCAGATGTATCTCAGTTTTAGTTTCCTTTTAGTAAAAACGAATTACTGGGTTATTGCGATTGTATTTTTTCGAGGGAAAGCATAAAATTACACCGTAAGATTAATGTAGCCTTAAAATATTCTAGACTTTTGAAGCAAGCGATTATAGTCTTCTTGCACCAATACATGTAAATACTGGCTAAATAAAATCACCTGTTAAGACAGTGAAGTGACATAATTTAAGTATTTAATGTGTCAAAATGATGACAAAAGCCTCTTGTATCATAATTATTTATCTTGCAACAAGATAATTTTGTTCAAGCTTTTTATTGCTTTGTTTAATTACTTCGTAAAATGTCGAAACTTGACGAAGATAAGGGAATCGTTTACTGCACTCGTGTTCGTCAGGGAAATTGGTATGAAGCTAGTAAGTTAGAAGAGGTATTTCCAAAATATTGCAATCTACACGCTTAGAGGTAGACCGTCCTAAGCGCGAGTCTCCCATAATATGCGGGTTGCAGGACGGGAACAAAACTGACCAATAAAATAGTTTCCAGCCGGCCACCAACACAGAACGCATGAGTAGCTTATTGGTTAGTTTCGTTCCCCTCCCGCACCCCGCATACCATGGTAGTCGCGCTTAAAGCGGTCGAGCTCTTATACCTAATTATTTACACTTAATGTATTATTTCATTTATAACAAACTCCCAACAGTACAAGCTTAACAAGTTCCTAAAGCAGATGACCAAAGGCGACCTGATGTTGGCTAAGTATCGAAAGATGAGCGAAAACCTCAACAAGCCGACTGTGTTGACGCAATCGTCTGGCAGTATCGGTTTCGGTGCCAAAATAGCGCTACTTGCTCCCTACGTTCCAGGTTCCCTTCTTTAAATTAAAAATTACAATTAGTTTGAAGGATTTCAACAATTTTCACATCAACTTCAATGCGCCACTTTATGGTTATTTTAATGCAATAGAAACACTTAAATAAATGCAGAAAAAGCTGTACATTTTTTGCTTATTAGTAAAACTAGTACAAGGGCCATCAGTTATATTCGGCATTATCCCAAATTTCTTGCGGGACCGCCAGCCAGGAGCACTTCGAAAGCCATAATTAAAAAATATTTAAATACAAAAACCACATTTTCTTGTAGCGTCTGACCCACCCGTAGAGGATAAGAAAGGGTTACTTCTCGGAGGGCGTATTTCTTCAAATGATATTAATTTTTCTCAAAATCTGGAGGACGGATGTTCACTAGTAGGTCTTTCGAACTTGGAACCAGCTGAAAGAAATACTTTTGTTATTACAAGTGCCGATTATTGTAACAGGGAAGGAGAGCCGTTAAAATACAATCAGGAGTTCTTATTGACTCTATCTTCTTCATTACAAAGAAAGGTAAAGTTTGAAAAATATTAAAAAAAAATAAGTATCTGTTATGCATAAAAATTAAAAATCATAGCACAAAAATACGTAGAAGTACGAAAAATGCAATGCAATATTTATAATATAAAGTACGACTCACCTCACGTCCGTTTTCGGCGTAGAGAGTCCGACTAGAACAAGGGAACTTATTCTAAAGTGTATTGTTTTGTGTACCATCCTGACAATTTTGAAATATCTGTATGAATATACAACACAAACGTTTTATAAATACTTATACTTATTTACGGAATTTTAAATAAAAACTAAAACGAGATCAGTTTCGAATATATTTTTTTACGGGTCTATTTTCAATCGAGACCAACCTGTAATATTTTTATAGCCACTCTACGCAAGATACGACCCGAACCCCATTCCTGGGCTGTGTGGAATGTATCCTCTGTACCTGAGCAAGCATCCAGTTTCAAACACACGCTGGCGGGTTCTCCCCATCCAAAGACCGGATATCACCAGGTTTGAAAGGGAAGGCAAACCCGTTGAGGTACATTAATATACATATTATATTAGGTCCATCCTAATTTTTGTTATTGTAAATGTTGTAACCATTTACATATGTTATATTTAAGAGCGTTTTTAGTCTTAAACGTTATTTATCCAAATCAATTAAATTTTTAGCCCAAATTATAATACGGAAATAGCTAGTTACTTAAATATTTTGTAATTATTGCGTAGCTGATATGCTGATAAACTGATTTATTTACTTACTGCAGGTCAATACCGATATAATAATAAATCACTGCGCGACTAACGTAAATTTGGGGATAAACGTCGGTTGTTGGACTATGGGATTCTATGGAAAAGTAAGTGCCATTTTTTACAATTAGTCATATCTACTATTTCACTGTGTTTTATTAGAATATTTTGTCGAGATAGGTACTCGTATTTGTAAATTACTTCGAAGTATCAAAATTAAAACTTTGCGCTTAATTATCTAATATACACTGTTATCTTTACAGCTTTGCACCCCATTAATGAAGACCTGCCTCGACGTCTATGGGCGGGAGCTGCCCAATAATATTTGGCAAATTTACGTTCCAATAGCCAATTGAATACCTACATTCACTCTTTTACATGGATTTTAGAGGATTTTATTAAAATAGTATAAAGATCGTCGTATATGAACGTCCCTTTTTAATAAATAATTATTTTAATTTAAATGAAATATTGTCCTTTAGTTTTTAGAACTTTTAAATATGTACGTTTTGTTAACGGGAATATATTATGTTTACGTGTGTTTTAATTTAAATCAAATCGTATAAACCCCTAATAGGTGGTAGAGCCACCCTTTGAACCCGCCGTGAAGCAGCATGTTATTCAAGTCTTGTGTCTCAGTTGGAGAAGCGTGGTACTATATTTGAAACTAATATTTAAGTGCTAATAAGTAACACCTTCCCCATGCACGACCTCAGATATGATTATACCCTATTTGACGTTGGATGTGGGTGTCCAGGCTGCCTGACCTAATGATAAGTTGTCGCTCACTTAAATCAGATGACCTGCATGCCCTATTGCATGTCTAATAATTAAAAAAAAATAGGAATCGTTTCTGAATTGGAATATACATACAGACTATAAAACACAAAAAAGGATAACTTTTTAAATTAGCGCAGATCTTGACTTAAAGACTACGCAGTAGACCGTACACCGTAAAAATACTTTAAAAGCTGCCATTTTTATTGCGAATAAAAGTAAAAGTAAGTTAACGAGTTACAGAAAAAGCTTTCCATGCGGCGGTAAAAACTCGTCCTTGTTATTTCCTTTCTTTGAAAGTTCATTGTAGTTATAATAAATTAAACAGAATTAACAGCCTATATACATACGCACATAAGCTATGTATAAGTACTTTAAAAATTATATTTAAACTACAATTACTGCATCTGTCTATGCTCTAGTAGGTACGGTAAGTACCTACTCCCATTTTCTCGTCACTTTGCTGCTTCAATTACAAGCTTTAATTTATTTATGTGAATTAAGAATATTTTCATTACATTCTTTTGCAGATTAGGTAAGATATTATAACCATTTGTCTTTATATATTATTATATATTTATATATTTGTGTATATATACAAATCTTATAAACCTTATAAGATAACCTGTATGTTTTATTCAACACCTGTTCTTCACCAGAATAGTAACGTAGTAAGTACCTACCCTATTTAGATTTCATAATTACTTTCTCAATTTCAGACCAACACACGGAGTTCTCGGAAAGCTCAAACGAAAAGGGTGGATTTTTAGCCTGGACTTATTAATAAGACTAAAATTTCGTTAATACTTAATTTTTATATTACGAGAGTTACGATATTTTTTGTCGGTTTTTTGGATATAATTTTTAGCTAGCTTACTAAATTAACTAACGAACATAAGAACCCCTCTTTTATAGGAACGGCTATATTGCGAAGTAGGGCTCGTGTATGTTTAAGATATTTAATTAAATTGTTAAGGGAGGAATATTCAAGCAATGTTCAAATCCAATGTAGATGTAACTTTGTTTTCAAAGTGTCCACTCAAGGGAATTATGCAAGTTACGTACTATCAAATAATTTCGCTCTCTCGTTAATTGACTAACGAATTTACAGTTAATATTATAAAAGAACTAAGATAAAGCACCAAGATCAATGGAACTTCCGTTTATTACTCCATTATTATTATGTGTGCTGCGTTTTCCAGAATAAAATTACGCGTATGTTGCTTAAGCCCATAAACTATCTTTATGCAAAACCACGCTGTAATCCGTTGCTCTATCGTTGCAATAAAGAAAGACAAAGAGAACAAGTATTGCACTTTTATTTTACATTTCATGTAAGTACAATCGTCCACAAGTAATGAACGAGAGGTCTAAATCAAGGAAATGCTTTTCGAGTCTAATCGGGTCGGTCATTCATGGGCGATCGTAGGTTCGGTTTCGGTCTTTGTTTCCATACATTTGGAATCGAACGTTGGCCGTGAAAGGTAAAAGTAGGTACGAACTAATCTCCTTTAAGAGTGTAGCGTCAGGTCCGTAAAGGAATTCAGAGCACGTACCGCCTCCGAGTCTCGCGTGACTAGTTGTACACTCGGCTCAATTCCACCATGTTTGCCCTCATGCGAGTGAGACTGTGGAAATTTTCTGTAACTGCCCGTAAAGCATGCGATTGGTCGGCTCAAATATTTACGACGATTTCTTTGCAAGTTTTCTTTGATTACCGTTTTCTTAACATGCCTAGTTGTTATTTTTTACAATAATAACCTCTCAGCTCTGCGTTATACATGCATGCTTAATGCGAAAAACTAGATCTTAGTTAGATCTTTAGATCCTGTCTAAGGTGTTCATGAGCTGGTTATTAGAGGGCGAATCCCGTAGCCAGGACCCTCCGCCTGGCCATATTTCTTAAGAAGTTAAAAAATATTGACAGTAATATTTATAATAATAATAATATTTATAACTAATTGAAGACTTAGATAATCATCCAGTAGTTCCTTTTTAAAGGCAAAATACTTGCATTTTAATAAAGGCATTCGTGATATTATTATACTTGTATACGTTCCTCTGTCTCGACTTAATTTCACTTCGTATGCCCTATCGCGTGTGTCCTTTGTGAAATTGTTGTACAATTATGAGTGCTTAATGTTGCCGTACTGAAGTTTAACATTCCACTAAGATTTCACTTATAACGTCATTGATTGCAGTGCAGTAAACTTACGAGTATTCTACCTATTGTTTAGTTCGTTAATATTTCATTACATGGAATTAAGATGAAAACCACACGAGCCATGCTGTGATCATTTTAAATTAGTCGGCCTCAACGGTCGTTTACTACATTCACGAAAAATTGCGGAATAATTGAACTAAGTAATTTGTTTTATTGACTACTCAAAAAAAGACAATGTGATGTTTTGAGCCAATGAGCTTGCACAAAATTGACATTCACAACAATTCAGAAGACAGATTTATAAGTGTGGCCAAATCAAAGTGAATTTGTTACAGCCTATGTAGTTGTACAAAAATCCTGGTCAGACTATATCGATAAGAATGCGTGAAATAGATTAAAATGTATTTCAGCCAAAATCTGATAATACATTTTCAACACCTGGTTTGCAATAAAGGCATTCGTGGAATACTTGTATGTGCACCCCAGGCTGGGCTCAATTTCGCTATGTCTAGCCTGTCGCGTTTGTGCTTTGCGAAATTGTTGTCTAACTGTCCGAGGATGCAATAGAGACGTGTGGAACTTTGAGTTTCCACTTACAACATTATTGATAGCACTCATGTTTTATTTTGCATAACAAATACGTTTTCGAGGTAATAGGACTGTTTTTACGTAAAATAGTAATAGGCTATCAGTCTTGCGGCGCAGGAGACGAAAGAAAGTCATCACACATATTACTATAAACCAGTTAAATCATACAGCTTAATCTGGATTAACAAAATATAGCGTAGGTACTTTTTATTTGTCTCTTGACCAAATTTTAAAAATCACTTGTTTATCCTACAAATTTAAATGTGAAAATTTGTGAGGATGAATAGATGGATGGATGTTTGTTACTCTTTCTCGCAAAATCGGCCGAACAGATTTGGGTGAAATCTGTTTTTTTTAACTAATAGGATACTTGTTTACTTTTTATATACTTTTTATCCCTAACTGGACCAAGTTCTAAAATCCATACGGATGAACCCGCGGGTATAGTATTCTATATTTCTTAGCAGGAAGTATCAAAAGTACTAGACAAAGAGCCGCCAACACCAATAGTGCTTCAATTTTATCGTTGCTTTTAAAATCTCCCGGGTCGGTATCTCGTGAAACACCGACCGTGATCCTAACATGTATTGTGCTTTGTGAAATTGTTCTCTAACTGCTCGTGGAGCATGCGATTGAATTGTTTGGAGCCTTGAATCTTCACTAATATAGGCAACAATACAGTACGCTGTTAGGGGGTTAGTTTCACTCTCAAAGGAAACACGTAGGTTGCGTAAATTTATAGCCATTGTATTCTATTCTATCCATGCAGGGTAGCGATACGAGCTATTGTAATTCACGAGAAATGACAGTTTATATGGCAGCTTATCTCGTAGTGTTACTATTGCTCTGTGACGCAATAGGCGTGTTTCCACTTAGAATAAATCGGCTGGCATAGGGTTTCTAAATCATGTTATGTAGTAACCAAAGAAACACTTTTTTCATTAAAATAATTAAATATTACCAATATTTACGGAAGATAAAATCCGCAAAATTGGCCATTAATCACGTGACATTAAAATGATTGAACACAAATCAGAGAAGCGTGACGTCACGTCTCGCGAAACGTCATGTTGTTGTCATTTTCGTATACAGTTAACAGCAGCTTATTTCGCGAGGCGTGACATCATTCAAGACGCTATGACAGTCTTGGCCTTTTTCGATGTCAATTTGGAGTTCATTTCTAAAAACGCAAAATTCTTAGTTAAAATGGCTTATTTTTCTTAAAATAATATATTTTTAGAGTAAAATATATACCAAGCTATATTTTTAAACTCATTTCCAAATTTTGTCAACTAGCCTATCGTGTAGGCTTATGCTATATTTAAGATACCTCTGAGTTAGATACCCCCATATTTTTTTAGTATGACTCTTTCAGGGCTTCACTGAGCATTTAACATTTTACCCTTACACTCACTTATGTGTGATCAACCCGGTAGTACTTTCACATATCCGGACTGCAAGAATATTTTTATAAGAATATTAAGTGGAGGATATCCTCTTCACTGGGAAAAAACGATTTATAATACTAACAACGCAACGCTTCACATAAAGTAAATAGTGCCGTAGTAGTCATTAAGCAGCCTCTGAGCTGTTCAAAAATCTTGGTTTCGATTCCCACCGAAGTAGACCAGCAACTTGATAAATGGTGTTGATATATTATGTAGTCTTGTTTTCTGTGTGTGTGCGTCATTTGCGCATTGGCATTGGCATTTGCACGGACTATTAGTGTGAAGTGTTAATAAACACAGACCGGGCCGTGACCTAACCCCGGGATACGTAGCAGTCGACAGGCCCGGTACCCGATGTGCCACATTAATAGTCATAGCTAAATTATTTAAGTTCTAGAGGCCAAATTAAGCTTCGCGTTCGGTTACGTAATTTATTTCATTATATAGAAAATGAACTGCATATTAAATATTTCGACGTAAAAATTCAGCACGAAATTGAACGTAGAGTAATTAATTAATATTTAACAAAATTATTTTTATTTTGAATTTTCATATTATTATTATGTACCGAGTTACACAGTATAGGTACACTAAATATTTTTTTATAAACTTATATTGTTTTACAAACCATTTGCGTAGAATATATTTTCAACTTCAACGTGGTATTAGTCGAAGAATATAAACGTTCATTTATACGAAAGATCGGATTTAATAGGATGACTTCCGTCTTCTTAATATTTGTTGACCGCATTCAGCCGATAAGGAATGAAGGAGAAACAACTCTTAATTACCTCAGTATATTTTCATGGCGTGTGACGGAAAGGGTTGACGTAAAAGGTTCCGACCCTCGTGTGTTTCCGCTGAAAGTTATCTATCTGCCCTTCGAGCGAGATATGGCTGAGTACAAAGCGTGATTCTTAACTGAGGCCACTTTTAACTGTTTCTGCTTACCGAGGTTCTTGTATGTAGGTATAACTGAAAAATGTGTGGTATTATTGACACAATACAAGGGTTTCTGGAGGCAGCTTTTGTTTTATTGTTCGTATTGTTGTAAGTTTCCGGTTCATGTTTAAGGACACTTATAACCAAATTACAATAAATAGTACCTATATATAATTTTGTGTCATTAGATACATTCGATTTTCAGCTTAAATAAATTTGATACGAAGTGAAGGTTAATAAATTAGCGTAGCGTTCGGCCTATAGCCTGCACCCCCCCTTGCGCCGCATGTACCAATTCTTTTGTTTTCCAGGTCAAATCATAAAACTTTGGGAGGGAACAATGAAACGGGACTTACCCGGCTCTAAGTTCATTTTAATCGGCGAGCTTCGTCCAATCCGCGCATCACTGTTCAGTCACGTTCATAAGGCTTTGTTCCATGATGAGTTTTTAGAACTGTCATCGGGTATTGTGCGACTAATGAACGCCATTTTTACGTTAAAGAAGTAGAAAACGCTCGTGCGGAACATTTAATGTTAAGAAGCTTCTTTAATTATGCTTTTAAAAATTGAGTGTTTGTTTTGAGTAGTACTTACATACCTATAACATCTGAGTAGATACAGTTCATGGTTTTCCTGGGGTCATACATAATAATAAATAAATAACGCTTCACACTCATAGCCCCACACTAGGATTCCCTGTGTCGTGGGCTCCATGGACACACACAAGACAAGAACACAACCCACCCAGATCAGAAACAGAAATTCAAATTCATCATTCGAACCTCTGCTCTGCTGGGAATCGAACCCAGGACCCTCCGCGTAGCGCACCGGTGTCTTAACCACTGCGCCACTCGGGTCGTCAATAATGTCAGATATTTTATACAAAACAAAAGAATCTCTTAAAGCCCTCTAAAACTCTAAATCAAGAAGATGCAGTAAAAAGTTGACGCATTGACAAGGCTTTGTTCGGTTATGATGAGTTTTTAGAACTGTCATCGCGGCAAATGCGCGTAATGAACAGCGTTTCAGGGAACTAAATGGAAGCCAGCGCATTATGCAATTAATGAAAATTACTGTTTTGTTTCGCGCCCATTGTTGAGAAACGGGCAACGAACTGTGAAGTGACAATAATTTGAAAAATTAGGTCCACACAGAAGTGGAATAGGTAGCTCCACATTTACATTTGAGGTGAATTTAGCTCTTAGGACAGGAGAGAAATCACTGATTCCTGAATAACTAATCCACTTAAATTAATGAATGTGAATCTATGCCTTAAACGGACACTAAAATGTTCCCATAAAAATGACAATCATATTTAATTTTTAGAGTATTTTAGTGATATCCTTCCTTTCATGGATATGAATTCAATGGTTTGCCGCTTATTTACACTTACTTTAATTTACAAACTTTGAGGGCGATGTAGTATTATTTAAGTTATCTTTACACAGAAAAAAATCTTAAATGCTTGACAGAAATCAGTAGCCCAACAAGTTATCATCTACATAACAAACTGTTGTCAGGAGAACACAAATACCTAAGAAAATGTTTTTGTATTTCAGAGCAGTAGTCAGCTTAGTTGTTTGCTCTCTGTAACCTTTCCCATGTGAATAATTCATGCCTACCAATTGCTCATTCAACAATTTTGTATCTACAGCATTCTATATATGATTATGTATCTACTTACGCTTAAAATTAAGCTATTTACGTGCAGAGGTTTGATAAAACCGTGCTAATAATACTACCATAAATTTATATAAAAAAGTGAGTGTGTCAGCTCCGACGCACGACTGGAGTTTACTCCTCAAGAACGATTGTCTTTGAACAGGTACTAAACAAAATCAAGTCCAATGGAGTCGGCTACAAACAGACATACAGCAGAAGCTAATAAAAGCGTAGGCATTAATTAAATAAGCTATCACGCAGTATACTGTGTATGCTGGTTACACACAAGTAATACACACTTGATGCCACGTGGAAACCACTTGTAAGAATTCAAAAAAAACTGCTATATGAAATAGTCTTCATTTTCTTATTACTGTCTAATT
This sequence comes from Erynnis tages, assembly GCA_905147235.1. Taxonomy (NCBI): domain Eukaryota; kingdom Metazoa; phylum Arthropoda; class Insecta; order Lepidoptera; family Hesperiidae; genus Erynnis; species Erynnis tages. The sequence continues at coordinate 8,039,138 of LR990073.1, forward strand.
TGTAAGTCATTTTCTGCATATAATTATAGTACCTTCATATTCCTATCATATTTGCATCTTCAAACACCTAAATACACAGAAATACTAATTAAATCACAATCGCCATCTTCGAGTATCACAAATCGAATTTTATCGTTATTTTATTTTTGACAGCCCGCGAAATTATAGGAAATGCCAGTAAAAACTTGCACGACTCAGTGTAATTCTATCGCTGCTCGGAGCATACTGGTTGGGCATTCGGATAGGGGTAGGCGTCTCAGACTATGATTTTTATGCCCTGGATATCGTTAGAAATGTTTAGTTTTTGCAATACATTGATGCGCGGAATTACCACACTCGCGGTATTATCCTACTCTCCCCTACCTTTAATACCTTTCCCATTTGAATAATTATTTAATTATTTTAACCTAGACGTATATTGATAAACAGCCCTCGGAATACAAAAACACGAATATTAGACACTAAAAGTAAATTAATTAAGTTTTTCTATTACAGCATCTTGGAAGAACAGAGATTGTTTTCGGGCAACAGTTATTATATCCAGCTGCGGGAGTAAGTAAACAAACAGATTACAAGGCGTATGACATTCTGTTCTCAGCCATATCCATGACCGAATCATATCATGTCTGAGATCGCAATATCGTGCCAAATGGTACCGTGCGACGAAAACTAATTTTCAGACAAATTGGCAGGGACTCGGTATAAATATGATGGCTTTTATTATTTAGAAAGTAAGTGAAACACGGAGTTCCACAATATTATTATAGTAAATATTTGAAAAGTGTTATAATTTTTAAATTGCTTTTACCTGCATGTTTAAATCACTTAATAAGAATTTTTGCTATCTTGGCCCTCTAAAATTGACGCAGAGGTTTTGCAGGTGACTGTGCTATTATCTCGTGTTCAATTCATAATTTTATGGAAAAATAACTGACCCCGCAAACGTTGTTTTGTCATATAAGTTATCGAGCAGGATGAAAAATTATTAAATTGCTAAAATGACTATTAAAAAATAGGGTTTGATGATGGAGGGGTGACAATTTAGGGTTGTATTTATTTTTAATGCCACACTTAAAAAAAATGTTAGGGGTCGACCACCCTTATCACTTAGGGGTATGAAAAATAGGTAGTAGCCGATTCTCGGACCTACTGAATATGCATATAAAATTTCATAAAAATCGGTGAAGCCGTTTCGGAGTATGGTAACTAACATTATGACACTAGAACCTTATATACATATAAGAAGAAATATTAAATGAAGAAATTATTAATTATTAATTAAATCATTATTAAAAAAAGAATAAAGCAATCTTTTTAAATCAATGAAATGAATTATAAACGTTTATTTATAAACAAAAATACAATAAATTAAACAAAAGTGGGTTCAGCGACATAGATATATTAGATACTTTATTTGACCATTGAAGCACATTATTGTGCTGTGTCCCCAGATACATCTACAATACAAAGGTATGTAGGTATTATTAAGCAATAACCAGTTGACTTATAGGAAATGCTACTCTGCAAATACCAAACGTCTCGACGGGTATATTAGCTTCGTACACGAAATATTGCTCTAAGTTTCCCAATATCATCGTTATTATCCCTCCTTTGGGTTCTTCCGTAAAGATGTGAATACTGCCTCAACAAACTTTTTAATAAAAGCAAAGGTGAATATAAAATACGTACTTACTGTCTCTTTTGTTCGAAGTTTCTGAGTTTTATTTAATTTCATAATACGGGCACGTATATTATTTACTCTCTGGTATATGAAATTGCTGGTTAATAAAAATGGTTGCAATTCCTACAAGGAATAATAGCACAGAGCTCCCACTCCAATAAATACGATTTTAATGGAAAAATATTACAATAAATTAAGTTGAATACTTTAAAAGAGTTAACTCGCTTGGTTCGCCAATAAAATATTACATAATTATATTGAATGAACGGTGGATGGCATAAAAAAATAATGAACATACTTGGATACGACTTTGCTGCTCATACACACGTGGTTGTTTGAACGCGATCGACAAAGTTTAAGGCGCATAGGTTTACGGATCCAGTCTTTACGGTGCAAGAACTGAGTTGCAAGACTTGGATTTTTTTACAAGTTATGTTTTTGACGGCATCTCATTTCTTTTTGTGTTGTCAATCTAACTGCAAATGTAACTTTATAATCCTATACATTTGTATGGGTTTACAAAGTTATTTATGAAGTTGGTGTATCCAGAAAACTGGACCGAAATTGCAATTTTTTTTTGTTTTTCACCGACTTATATACTAAAAACTAATTGCATTCTAAATTTGTAGCTTCTATATTTGGTAGAAGTGCCTTAGAATTTTGATGATCGGTAAGTGAATGACAAAATTAAGAAACTTTGAATTGTAATTCTTAAAAAACGAATGGCTCAAATTGAATGAAATTTGAGTTATAGGGGTTTGAAAACGGGCTGAATTGCTTCGAGAAAGGGATGGTACGGCCGTGCCGCTTTTTTGCTCGACTTGGTGGGGGCACTGCCGTGCTCCCAGATCGACGCATGCATAGTGACCCATTTCTGAGTTTCCCGTTTTTAAAGTTGTTTCTTCTTTCTGTTGAAAAGCTTTGATTTGTGGTTAGGTACCGCGTAAAACAGACTAAGTATATTAGATATTCTTTCCCCTTCAAATAAGTACACTTAAAGTTAGTATTTTTAAGTTAAGTAGTAACTTGTGATTTTTTCCTACCTACCTTGAAATTAAAATGAAACATGAAGGTCGAATTAGACCCTCTGGAAAAAAATGTTTTTAATAACCAAGTAACAAATTCTGTAAAATACAAACATAATGTGCGTTTATGTGAGAACTAAAGAAGCTCAATTATGTAAAATTTCGTTGTTTAGTGATTAAATATGGTTTTAGTAGTAGGTAGATAATATGAAAATGTTTGAATCTTTCAATTATTTTAATGTAAGCACACGCTATAAAATTTCAATCTATTAGGAAACATGCTAAAGCTTTCGAAAACTACATTTATTGCTTTTTAATGTGTCCATTAGGGACAAAGACATTAAGTTAAAACAAAGTCAAATAATACTAATTTGCTGTTCAACTACAATTAACAAAGGTAGGTGGTAGATATTATAATATGCTGGACTCGATCTGTATAATCTGTTTTAATATGATGGGAATCAAAGGATTATTTAAGAGAACGTTATTTTTAATATCTATATACCTTCATAAGCAATTTATTGGACAGTAGATAAGGGAAGAAGTGTTAAGAAAGAGACATGTTTGTAAGGGATTCCATTATAACCACTAGAAATAGATACAAAATTCTGTTTTAAATAGTAATATTATGATCAGAAGATTAGAAAGCCGCCTCTGTTTTTCCGCTAACACAGTAGTAGGTAACACTTCCCAACCGAAACAGAAATATACATACCGCAATGTAGATGGCTGCTCTAGTGGAACAGACGCTCCTCTACGGCAATCTACAAAGCGTCTATTTATCTAATGAATTATTACTTTTGCACGAGTTCAGATACTACTACAACTCTCTAAAAAAGCATTGACAGCCCAGTGGCTTAGAATTCGACCTTGAATCGAGGGGGCCGGGTTCGAAACCCAGTGGCTTTGACCAATGACTTTGTAAAAAAGTTATGGGCGCTTAAATAAAAAATTAATATCACCCGCTGTTACGGTGAACCTGCATGCCTGAGAGTTCACAAAAAAAATGTTCTCAAAGGTACATATGTGAAGTCCACCAACCCGCAGTAGGCCAGCGTGGTGCACTAAGGCCTACATCCCTCTCAGTTAAAGGATTTGTGGATATTCGTATGATATTCGGCGAATATTAGCATCGTTAATATGTTTGTACACATTGTATTGGTTTCGAATTAATCAAGCTCCGCGTTTACAGCGCGTCACAGATTGTAACTGCACTATCCTAAATTAAACGAACCTTACTTAAAAATACAAGTACATTGCCCGCTAAGAGACGTTAAATTAATTTACTTTTAGTGATTTATAATACAGGTAAAATAAAGGGTACCTACTTGCACGTTGTTGTGAGATACCTATGCCTATAACATAATAAATGAAAACAAATGACAAATATTTTTCGTAACCTAAAAACAAGAATCTACTTAACTAAACCTGAAAACAAGAGAAGTTTAATATGAGGTACCAATAATGCTTTAAATACTTTATTTGGATATGTTAATTTGCTGCTCAGTAATAAGCCGTCCAGTATAACAATAGTAGTTTATAATGTTCCTGCAAACACCGTAATTTGGCATAACATAAGTCGGCTATGAAACTAATAGGTAAGTAAGTAGTAACAATTAGTTGGCGGCACATCTGCGAGCTTAGAATATCTCAGAAGCGGTAATCAACAGCGCGTCTGCCGAAAAATTGAGACCTGAAGATATCATCCTACGAATATAACGAAAGATAAAATTTTGTATTTGGACGTTTCGTCACTTAATACCTACGGAAAAAATGCTTAATATATATTATGTAGTTATACATATGACCTGAATCTGTGCGTTATTTTCATTTCTCTTGTGACCCAATCCTGAATTTCACGCAATGAGTTTCAGGACAGTTCATTACCAAAGAAATGTACAATTTTAATAGAACACATACTTAACATACTTACACATCATAAACTTTTTGGTGTATCATTCAAGTATAAAAATAGTAAGTTTGCTAATAAAGCAATATTCACACTCAACGCCGTTTTATACCAAGATATGCTTAGAACAATTTCGTTTGCGTATACTTTACAACTGAAATAAAATTACCACTACCTCATCACTGTTTCACTAACATTTTTAAGGCATCATTTTTTAATTAGGTACTTGTCGTTTTTTTTTTCAGTGCACTCCTCAAACAAAAATAATTTATTTCATCAATATTCATGCCGCATCCATCAAATTTATTGTACTGTAATTGCCTGCTTTTGGAATACGCCAGAATTAGGCGACATAGATGTGAGGTTTAGATCAGTTATGTGCTCTCATAGCCGCCACTTAATTAGCTTAACAGAGAAACTGCTCTGTTGTTCAAATCCCGACAGATTTTCACGAGCAAATGACTGTGTATGTACGAGTACCTACCCGAACATAAGCTCTCTTAGCTGGTATTAAGTAGTAACTGTAACGTTTAATTTAACGCCCTCAATCTGACAGCAAATTGATGATGTACCGTGTAATATACATAATAATAACATCCTATTTTGCATGTCGTTTTTAATATGCAAGACAAATAAATTTCGTTGGCAGTCCTAAAAAGCTTTCCACATTTATTTATGCTTAAAGTTTTATTCGGAATTTAATGAATGATGATACCTAGGTTATTTATTAAAAATAACTGCATTAGTGTAGGATTCATTTTTAATTCCTCCCGCCACAAGACAGTATGAGCAAAAAGAAAAATATTAAAGTTTCAAGAAATAAATAAAAAATGTGCACTGAGCTCACACTTATATCGTATAAAGCGAGGTTGCATTCATTAGCGCACGTCTCATAGAATTTCTGAGGCGTCATCATTATCATTGTTCTATGTATAATAGGATAATTAGAGCACCCTTAATTTATTCAACGTATGAAAACGAATGCATTTTTCAAATTATGAAAAATATAGCCTGTAGTATGCTACCTAATAACGTTATAACAAGTTGGAGGTGTAAATTTAATTTGACACATAAAAATATAGTGTGGTACACTTTAATTAATCGTCGGTATACTTTAATCCAGGGATGTGAGGGAGCTCCGTAACCGTAACCGAAACTATCGGATATCCGATATAAAAAAATATCCGTAACCGTAACAGCTTAAAAGAAACTAACGGATAATCCGAATTAATTTCATATCTTTATCCGTATCCGTACCCGGTATAATAATCATTCCTTTATCCAAAACCTATCCGTATCCGAAATTTCATATCCATAACATCACTGCTTTAATCGCAACACTCAACGTAGATGTAGATAGATGTACAATGGTACATCTATCTATATTTGAAAAATTCTCCTCCTTTATTCGTGTAAACTTGATTAATAGTTTATGCAATGAATCCATCCTTAATGAAACTTTGGAAACAGTTTATCGAATAATATAGGTACTTATTTTGACTATTGGGTGATTCTTTGAAATCAAAATATCTGAAATAATTGCTTTTCTGTCACTTGATACTTTTTTTGGAAATATCGGTTGATTATAATTTTTTATTCATTTGTGTTTCAGTACCTAGATATGTTTTATATGTGAGATAGGTATTTTAAAATATAGAATATAGTTATAGAATGCAATATGTTATATACAAGGACGTTATAGTTAAGCTTTAGTTATTTCTTTCTTCTTCCGTTTTAGCCCTTTTTAGTTCACGACTAGGCATGTGTGGCTCCCCTGATCGACGCTACTCCGCGAGGTCCTGAGTCCTTTGAATACAACGGTATCCCGCCTTCTTCGGGTCACTAATTCAATACTTAGTTAGAATTATCAAAACAGACTTGTGAGACACTTATTGACTTATTTCAATCTGCTTTGGTGTAGCGTAGTCGCTATGCTCCCAAAATCCAACTATTAGAGAAGAGTCCTAGGTAGACCCAGTCGATCATAGATACACCAGCTATTAAAAAGTTGCAGTAGGTACCTAACTGTTGTTTTAAAATTTTATATATTTTAATCTTAAGCTTTGCGATACCGAAAGTAGGTGGCAAATATGTGCTTTATTTTCCTGGTACTTATTTATTTTCCTCATAAAGCATTGGTCAGATTGGGAGAAAAAAATACATAGGTAAGAGCAGCCAAAACTGATTGGCTGCCGAAGTGTAGGATAGAAAATTCATGCTCAAATTTAAATCGCCACTCGTCAACCAATCTTTTTCACGATTTGGAACGTTAATCAAACTGAATGACACGATTCAAAATTGTAATTTATGTGTAGGTGCATCGTTTTCAGATTAAATCCCGTCGATTTTAATTTATTTGTATTCGGTATTCGGCGTATTCGGTATCTTTTTCACTATTAGTATTCGGCCGAATTATTCTGTTTTGATGCCGAATATATTTGGATTGAATATTTGTATTTTTTGGCTTCACGGCGTGGTATAGAACTTAACGACAAAACTTTTTATGTGAGATGTATTTTATAAGTAAAAGAAACCTAATAAAAAAATAAGACTTAAACATTACTTATAAGGATAAATGAAAGGAATATCAAAAAAAATTTTATTACCTGATTAAACTACTACTTTTCATAAGTAGGTGTTTTTAATTTTCTTAATGAAATGTTAATGCCAATATGAGTACTTGAGTAGATGGGTATTTCTTGTTGTGTTACAAAACAATTGCCTTCATTCTTCTAATTTTAGTGTCAAAAATATTTCTTCTTCACAGTAAAAACACAATTCATTGAAACTATAATATCATTAAATACATAAATAAGATAAACTTCTCAAAAGTTTTATCTAGGTTGCCGAATTTATCAATAAACATCCAATTTTGATGTAATCAATGTTCAAAAAAGTTGTAGGTTCGCTCGACGTCAAACTCCTTAGACTATTTATCAAGCGGCCGTTACAAAGTTCAGCAGAAAGAGTTTGGAGTGGACCCCGTGTCGTCCCTCTGAAGATTGATGGCCTTCCTGAGTCAACAGGCTCTTCATTGTTCACTTGTTTCTATTCTTTGTCCCGCCCTTTATTTTCGTCACTGTTAGAGTTAAACAATTCTCATTAACCTCTAAATAATTACCAACTTTTGGTATAATTTACTTATCTGTCCAAAATAAATTATCTTTAAATTTCAGACACAAAAATGTTAATTTCTGGAGGTTTTCTTCAATAGGTTATCTCAATCATATTATTTTGTGAGCATCAAACATAATTTTATTTAAGTTCGTGTTTATCTTTTTAGATAAATAAATTAATAATTTATTTTATTGAAGAAATAAAAACTCTTACAACTCAAAAGAAAAAGCTACTTTACTTCACTCTACCAATGCAGGAACGTAGTCGAAATTACCCGAGTAGGTAAGTATTTAACGTCTTTCATGCTTACTGTAGATATCACGAACACAATGTTCGATTTCAGGGATTCCACCGGAAAATATGAATAATTCAAACAAAGTGTGGCGTAAAAGAGTCTCAAAGGGAAGACGAGCTCCTATTAGAGTTTAAAATTGAGGGTACGTTCGTTTCGTATCTCCCCACTAGCGCGACGTGCGATTTACTCTGAAATGTATTCGGGATATTACTTGAGCGGAAAAGCTGTGTCGTACGACATTATTTTAAAATATTTCCTGGCTTTAAACGGACTAAGCCGAGGATAACTAAGTCTCGTATTTTTAAAAATTCTTCAGGTTTAAGAAAAAGGAAAACGTCTAGAAATTTCCCAAAAATATTTAGGCTAATCTGTAGAACTTTACACAACTTGTGACAAACATTAAAAACGTAGTAATTCGTCACTCATAAGTCTGGCTACAATAGTAACTTAAGTGCGCATCCTGAGCACGTTTCATTCAAATCGACACGTCGAGTTAGAGTGGCTACGGGAATACTTTATCGCTACAAAAAATAAAGGGATATGGATGTAAATGAGTACAATTTCCTCTTTCGGTTGACTGCAATTTATTTCTTTAATACTTTTCACCTAGACTTGTGTTAAAATGCTAATAAATAGGTATCATAAATAATCGATGATATTTCAAAATATTTTCCTATCACGGAAAGATAGATTGCTGGAAAGATAAGATTTGAAAATTCTAGCCATGTCTTAATACTTACAGGAATACAGTAAGGTATTATGCTCGTTTAATGTGGGTTGTAAATTGATTGCGGAAACACGTCATAACAAATAAGCCTATTTTTAGAACTTCCTAAATATAAAAAAAAATAGCTTGACGACCTGAGTGGCGCAGTGGTTAAGACACCGATGCGCTGCGCGGAGGGTCCTGGGTTCGATTCTCAGCAGAGCCGAGATTTGAATGATGAATTTGAATTTCTGTTTCTGGTCTGGGTGTGTTGTGTTCATGTCTTGTGTGTGTCCATGGCACCCACGACACAGGGAATCCTAGTGTGGGGCTATGAGTGTGATATTACAGGAAAAGCAACACCCAGACGATATCTATTTGCCCTTCAATGAAAAGCCCACTGAACGATCTCTTTTCCCGCTCGTTTGGCGTAACGTGCGACGGTAAACATAAATATTTATTGACGTAAAATATAATTATAATTTACAAGCAATTGTTTACAAACTGTACCATTTCCTCGAGAACGTCCACACGTGTAATAGAACCCAAGTACTGAGATTGTCTGCTTATTTGCGCCACTGATTTCGCTAGAAATACCTGCCTAAGGTCTTGTAGAAACTATCTTGACTTACTGATATTATTGTTTTGATATGAAAAGTTTTAATGACTGAAATATAACTATAGACTTGTTGACACACAATATTGACCTTGGTCAATCTATATGTATAATAATATCTTTTTAAAGTTTTCAAATACAACTATGGAGCAATCTTAAAATTGCTTTTAGAATCCAATATTATTTTAAAGATACAAATACAATTCATCCTAAGTACTTATCACAAGTTAAATGCACAGATTAATGTTAGATAGGTACAATTAATGTTTATGTAAAGTATAAAAAGTGTTAAGTAGGTTCCTACCTAAAAAAGCCAATAAGAAAAACATTTCTTATTTCTATCGCCTATCGAGCGAGAAACGAAGACGCTCATATTATACTGATTGGTAAATAGGTACGTCAAATTTAAAAAGAAGCGTCTCAACCTCTTGAAATCATTATAGCGAAAGGAACCCCGAAATGCAAATCCAATCTATTTTCATTTCAGAGATGTTTCGCGGGAAGTCGGTAACAAGCTTAGCGAAAAGTGCGGAATTGGCTCGGATGTGTCGATATTATTTAACGGAGCATGGGCTTATTATTCGTCGTCTGAAAAATATTTTTACTTTTACCGCTGCGAGGACAAATTGTATCTTCTCACCCAACTGAATTATTTATTTTAGACTCCTTCGTTGAGACCCTAAACTAAAGCGCAATAAAAACTTTCCGTTCGATGTTTAGAGGCTAATAAAACTGGTCAATGTCCTACAGAACTGATAACTTTGGCCTGAAAAGTTAACGGGAATGTATCTACTACTGCTATTTGCCTAATATCAATACTTTTAGGCATAAGCCACTTTGTCTTTGATATAATATATGAGACTGAGACTATGATTGTTTTTTGGTTTCTTTATTGACACTATTCAATTGAGAAAGACTTTCAAAACTTTTACTTTCACCAATCCCTTATTCTGCTACCTATAAAAACGGAACTGACACCGTCGATAGGTATTGGCAAAACGTAGAGTAGTTGTTCAGTGTACGCAAGCAGCGAATAAGTATATCTTGCTACTCGTACCTGAGACGTCTAATATTAGCTGAGAGCAGGCATTGCCTTATGTCAACTACTAATCGTATGGGAATCTACCTACATACATACCTCAATTTCCTAAGACGCAGCGTATTCAAAGCGCTTAGACAAACTAAACTTGTTCAAATATGTTAAATCCTAGCAATGGTACTCTGGTGTCATTTTATAGGAATTGGAATGGAAATAGGAATCACTGTAACATATCAATGGGATATACATGTAATAAATAATATCAGTACTTACTCATGATTAATTGATGATCTGTCCGAGCTTACCTTAGCACTTAAAAACAAGTTTCTCCACGCTGCTCCAATGCGGTGGAGTGAGTAGAAGCCAACCCCTAATGTTTTTAAACCACTTATAGGGTCTCCGATGAGGTTAAGACAAGGTATCTACTTAATTAACTTTTTCGATCGCTTGCGATCTACTCAAGCAGCAGAGTCATGCGCGCTTCAATCGTCATTCCTCGCTACAACGGCACAAACCACACTCTGGCTCCCCCACCTTGACCCGCTTCATTTATTTTGCCAAGCATCTCCGAGTAATTCAACTGAATATAAACGAACTTACCCTCGTTCCATGAATAACATTTTACTCAGAGCACAATTTGCATTCATGTTGCCTAATTGTTTTGTATAACATGCTACTTAACAACCAATTTTCGTCGCCCAACATGTAAAGCACAGCTTCTAAAATAATTTGCCAACCAAAATATAAACAACTCGATATCTACTCAGGGGCGTAGGTACATAGCTACCGCCACATCTGCCGTTTCAATTATACGGGGCCCTGAACGTGCGAAAGCAAAAATTAATAAAAACTGCCAAATTTTTTTTTTAATTTATTAATGTACACAGAACCACAGAATAATTTTTATTTTATTTCAGAAATTTGACAAAAGTCAAAAAAATCAATTTCATTTGAATTTTTAATTTGAATTATTTGTAAAAATTTTGGAAAAGTGACAGATTGATAATAATGAATATTATGATGAATAAATATTTCTTTTAATTTTATGCAAACATTTTTTTTTCTTTTGGGAGAAATCTTTACCCGTCCTAAGGGCCCCAAACAAATTTTTGTACAGAGCTCTGCCAAGGCACGCTACTACGAAAGTAATAAGTATATAAAAACCTAACGCGAAGAAAATAACACACTTCCTTGATTTTTCTGAGTTGTTTGTTTTCAAAAATGAATTACAATTTTTTTCTCCTGATATTATTAAGATCAATTTAAAATCTCGAAAGCCAAATTTGCTTGTCTAAGTAATGCCCTATTTTTAAACCACACCTGAAAATATGACAGGAGAAAAAGGAGTAAGTACTCGTGATGAAACCAAAGAGATAATATAATATGAATGAGACAAAATTAAATAAAAAAGATTAGGTACATTTGGCATTCCTCAATTGAGAACACCGTGGGGTTATAATGAGTTGGAGTCCGGCTTCACTCTTGTTGGACCTCGTCTATGCTTCCATCTATCATTAAAAGTGCACATACTACAGTCTTCTTATACAGATGCATCTACAGGTTGTTGTATGCCAATGATCGGCAAAATGATTCCCCTTTGCGACATTATTTGCGAGACGTTTATTTCTTCATCCAGGTAAATTTTAGAACTTTAAAAAATAAAGAAAATATAGAGTTATTAAATCACATTTTACAAAATGTATATTGGGACACGATGTACCTACACGTTGCAAGCAAAACAATAATGAATAAAGAATTTCAATTCATGAATTATTCACGTGGGAATGGTTACCGACTTCGAACAACTGTAACAACAATTTTGAAATACATACTTACAAAAACATCAATTTTATTCCGTACCAGCATAAGCCAGTTATTGTACATTATGTGCAAAAGTTATTAAATGCCTAAGATGTAAATTTTTCGCACATGTGAAATTATTGAATTATTGGAAATTATTCTTATCATGTAAAGAATAGATAAATAACGAAAGAAAGATAATGATTTATTGCGCCCGTTTATTAAAAGTTAAAACTCATTATACAAAAAAATGTAATTAGGTATATTATTATGTTTCAGATATAGATGTTGATAGGAAAACTCTTCAGCCGTTCCTTAGTTATTAGCGTGCACAGACGCATTACGCCATTGGCAGTTTAACGATTTGAGTATTTTATCAATATTAAAAAAAATATTCCTACGTACTGATAATGACAAAAACTACTGAAACAGTGTCGCCAAATTCGATATGTTAGACTGCAGCGAACTACATTTATATTGAGTCGTGGTGAGAATGCAATTCACCTGCAGACAGTTTCATTTCTTTTCAGAACCAATATGTATCTAATCGATAAGTTGTATCGAAGCTAGCTTTAAACTAGGTGCCCATTATAAAATAGAAACAAAAATCAAATCTTAGGTTTTATGCGGCTTCTTTCATGAGGACAATGATGTTCGCCTCAAATAAAGTATCCCTAGCAACCAAACTTCCCCAGACGAAACACAAGACATAAAGAACATGCTGCTTTACGACGCGTTAAGAGGCTGGCGGTAATGGACCTCCCCGGAATAGCTACTACCTATACCTTACCACCTGGTAGAGAGAACAAGAGAATATTCAACAAAGATATTATTGAACTCATTGGACTAATTACTTATATTAATGGTATGCATTAAACTATTCAACAAAATATAATAAGTAGATTTGTAAACTTATAAGTGTAAAATTGGACTGTTGTAAAATGCCTCGGATATAAAACAAGCAAGCAATACAATACATGTCATGTTTAAAATTAGTTAAGTACATACCTAGTTCATTTTAAAAGCTTTACTTTAAACATTTTATCAGGTTTAAAAATATTTTCAAACCTTATACTTAGGTGCAGACGAATAAGGAAATGGAAATTATTTACACCAATAAGCAACATTCAATTCTGAAATTGCAAACGGAGCCTACGGGATAGAAGTATGAGGGGAAAGTAGAGAGCGCTCATTGACATAAAAGCTACATCAGAATTCCACAGCTTTTTTAATTATATCCTATTACTTACCGTATAAAGCAAAAATAAGATCCCCAAATACATTAAGCTATTTTAATTCACAACTTTCCTTTTAGGCATCGTCGCAATTGGTTGGGGAAGTCTACGTGCAAACTTTGCCTCTATACGGACTCTGCTTTACTTACCTAACTGATCAAATAACTCCTGCTAATTACTATTCATACTTATTCCAGTGAACTTTTTTTAATTTCGTTCTACCCAGCTTTCCGTGTACATGTGACACGTAAATCTCATTTGGCATTGTAAATCACATGATAATGGAATAGAGCTGCTAAAGAGAAATGAATCCCATTACGTAATTAGTGCAGAAATGTAGCAACCACGTCACGTTCAATGATATTATTCATTTTACGTTTGAATTTAAGTAGTAGGTATTTACAGAAACAATGGCATCGGTCTCCCATTAAAACTTCTGTCTGTTGATGATACTTTTAAATGGGTTCTTATAACGAAGTATATGACTTATTCATGTTCCCCAAGGTGACGTAAAGTTGAAAGTCTTCAGATTTCATTCTGTATAATAAATGAGACAATAACGAAGCCGATGTCTAGAACGCATTGAAATCTTCTGTAATTGTTGAATCGATAGGTCCAATTGTATTTTATAATATTGTATATTTTACCAATGTCACCTTTGTTTTCATTATAGATATTGTGATTCATTTATACATAGGACACCGGAGTTTTTTCAGGGAGAACTCCAGCTAAACAATGAGGTATCGTAAACATATATTTATATACCTAGCTACCTACTTGTTTAGCTCGCTACTAAGGAACACAATGATTCGTATAAGCTTAATATTCCTGTCATACCTAAACATACTTTAAGGTAAAAGGTGATTACAATTGCAACTAAAAAGTACAAGGAACTGCATGCATTATTGGTTATCAATTATTTTTTGTCGTGGAGAGACAATCTATAAATTTGTTAAACTACAACTGAACTAAACTGAACTGAAGTTTATGTTTAGTAAAAATTATATTTAGATGCCAATGTGTATTTTAAAATATTTGACAAATGTATTATGTGTACTTGTAAAATGTTTGGAATATGTAAAGTTGGTAAAGTCAATTAAAAAAACTCTGTATACAGTAAACTTGCTCGAGTAACTTTGTGATTAAGCAATATTTTCAATATGTTACGTCCCCTTGGGTTTTAAAAATCATCCCGTAAATTCTTTATTAAGCTCAAATTTAAGCGACGTATAAAGGGACAAAGAGCTTCACTAATAGAATTTCCTTTTGATTAATATTCGCTAGTTCTACGGAGAGACGTGAAGTGACAAGTGACGACTTTTGCTTAATTTCTGTGTAACTTTCTCCAACCTCTAATCAAGTTATAGATAATACTAGCTGACCCCGCAAACGTTGTTTTGCAAAAACCCTTATCACTTAGGAGTTTGAAAAATAGACAGTAGCCGATTCTCAGACCTCGTGAATATGCATATAAAAATTCATAAAAATCGGTCAAGCCGTAACTAAAACTGTGACATGAGAATTTTATATATAAGATTGTAATATATAAAACAAAAGTTACCAATGAATAATATGATTATGATTTATTATCTACTAAACGTACAATTTTCTGAAATTCAATTTACTGAATTTTTAATCTTTTGTCCATAAAATATAATAGGTATATACTATGCAAACTCTTGTTTGTTTAGAATGTCAAACTACCGACTTTAAAAGCTTAAAATTTACAATTAATCTAGGAAGGTACATAGTTTAGGCGTCCTTTTAGGCAGATGCAGATTGAGAGAAAAAACGGCCTGAAAAAAAATCCGGCATTCTTTTAAATAGAGAAGAAATTGAAACGAACCAAATCCTTTTTAATCATATTTTATTAAATGAAATTTGATTACAGACACACATGATATTTGACCATTCATTATTAGGTAACCTAAATTATATCTAAGATGTAACTCAAACATTTATAGAAACATTACAAATTACCCGCACAACCACAAACTAATTTTCTTCTGCGTATGTATAGATTTCAAAATTTAATCAATGTTCTAAATGCATAAGCTCTATTGCGGAGAAGGGGTGGCTCGTTCTCATTTAAAGTTCACTCCTTACTTTTAGTTTCCACGTCGCTTACTAGTGTGAAGATATTCTCCGCAGTAAATCGCTTATGAATATCAATGTAGTTGCGACATGTCACCCCGCATTCCTGTTTATTCCAATAGTTCATTAATTAAATTTCAAGAGCATGTTGTAAGAATGCGTTGAATGGAAATGAAAGGAATTCTTGGGATGATAAATGTTTTGAGCGTCTATGTTATCGCGCCTTATCGACTATCTAATAGATCAAAATTATATAAATTAAAAAGTCCTATTTTGCAAATTAAAAAATGGAAAATTTTTATCAAATTATTGTATTGTCATCGGTCTTGATAAATCTCCAAAAGTTTGAACGAAATCTGGCTGTTTAAAGTGGGTCAAAATCGCGCCTACAGGTGTCGGTTACAAACAAACAAACATACATCAGTAACGTCACTTGTGTGAAGCTAATAAAAAGCATGTAAAAAGAACCAATACGATCCTTAAATTAGTTCTTCTTTTTTGAAGTCGGTAAAAATAGCAAGCCTTAAGTATTAAGTTTTTTTAATATTGAAAAAACAAGAAGTAATGTGCCAAGAAAACTTACAGGGCCGAAAAATGTCTGCATCCAACTTTGGTTCATGACACACAAGCTTTTATCCGCAACGCAATTTTTAACTATAAGTTTTGCGCTAGTCTGAAAAATTTTAATCACATGAACTTTTTTAATATGAATTAGTTTAAAATTAGAATCAAAATCTTTTTTTATGTGTTGGTTTTTATTTCTTTCTTTTTGTGCTCATAATTATTGCAACAGGCTACATCTTTGAGGTATAGTTACAAGATATCACTTAAATGTCCCCCTATATCAGGAAAATATTCTTAAATGTAGGGAATTATCAATGTAAAATATGTTGTATCGAGCATTGTATTGTTCTGAGTATTTAAAATACCTAATTTAATGTTATTGAATCTGAAACTTTCAATCAACTGCAAAGCAATATGCAAATACCCAAAATAATACATCAAAAGGAACAAATTGCAAAGAACGGTTTCAAAAGGCTACAGTCCCTTAGAATGACGCCCATTTTTCTAACCTTAATAGGGCTCCCTATTCCTTCTAGGCGGTCGCAAGGCAAAAGTGGCATAGTGGTCCACCGACAATTGGAATCCTTAATGGCACTGAGCCTAATTGGCATGCGGTCAGCTGGACCAGGAACAGCTTCTGAGGTGTATCGCACATATAATGGAGCAGCCTGTAAATATTTGTTCATATAAAAATGGAAGCAAAACTATGTAAGCAAGTAAGTAAATTTTAAGAAACTGTAACAAACAAACCTCAGGCTCCCCGTAATTTTCAGCTCTTAAAAGAAATTCGTCTCCATATTTCATTTTTTCGCCGCGTAACGATTCATCCGTTGCACTATAAAACATAATTTATACCCAAGTAGCTTTCACTAAAGAAGAATGTACGTAGGAAGGTAGGTTCTAAGGTATTTTTTGCCTACATTTATCCAATTACACAGACCTAAGTATAACAAATGTGTTCCTACAGCACGGCGTGGTAATCGGAGACAGCGTCATGAGGCAGCCATCACTGATGTTCTGCATGTAGTCCACCTGCCGTTCGCTGACGAGACTGGACAAAGCCAACCCGTAGCGCGGCTTACCATCGGCGCCCAATCCTTTAGCTGCAATTAGAGTTTCTGTATTCTTTATCAATTTCAGACATTGTAGTGTATGTTGCGTATTATATTGTTACTATTACTGTTCGCTCTGTGCTTTCGAGCTTAAGCTCAGCTTTCTCCGATCGCCCCTCTTAATAATCTTGATAAATTCCATTGACAAAAACTCTCCTATTTTTCTAGAACTTTGCTTAGAATTATGTATGTCATGTAAAGTAAAATTATTATAACATTTTTCGACTAAGTACAACATACCTGGCATATCAGAAGCAACTACTTGTACATTATATCCAAAGAGCACAAATGTTCCGCTTATAGCGAGTGGTCTCTGAAAATCAGTAAACAAGATAAATAATTACGAGTAGGTGACACTAAGTGATAGCACTGGTAGAGACACGCCAGTTAGTGTGCTTCAGCGACACGTTCCTATTTAACCCTGTTTTTATTATTTGGTGCAGGATGTACAGTATTTCAGTGGGAAAATTGTTTTTGACGAAGAATGAGACGACCACTGTCTAGGTATGACGAAGCACCTACCTACAACCGCATACTGCACATCAGACGTTTGAACTTCAATACGCGTTGTATTTGAAGATTGTCAAAGTTAAATGGGTTGTGGTGACCATAGATAAGAAGACCAAAGAAGAGTACAAGTTTTACACTAAGATAGCATACGATTACGATATAGAATCACACGGTCCTATTATTTATTAGATAAGTAAGTAAATTAAAATAATAAGTTAACAGATTTACCTCCTTCAGAAGATTGCTGAAAAGCGTTCTCGATCTCTGTAACAGCAACTCTTTCCTGTCTCGCTTGCGTAGGAAAACTTTGAATTCGTACTTTGTTTAGAACATTATAAAACATTATTAATTTATATCTTAAAAAATGTATTGTAATGTTATTCTTAGGTACATATGTCAGTAACCCCTTAATGACCCACTACAGGGTCGGGTCTCCTCTCACAATGAGAGGGATGTCTACCACACTGGCCCATTGCGGGTTGGTGGACTTCACATGCCATTGAGAACTTTTTTTTGATCTCTCAGGCATGCAGGTTTCCTCACGATGTTTTCCTTTACCGTAACAGCAGGTACTTAATATTTAATTTTATAAAGCGCACATAACTTTTTTACAAAGTCATTGATGCGAGCCACTGGGATTCGAATTCGAACCCAGACCTCTCGATTCGAGGTCGAATTCTAAGCCACTGGGCTATCACCGCTATTCGCTATTCTTAGGTATAGGTTATGTAATTTTAGTGGACAATCTCACCCACACGGGTAGAAACCAGAAGGATTTACCAGAAGGTAAATTCAGACAGCTGATAAACATACATTTGCGTAGTTTTAAAGATTTAAGCATACATAGGGAAATTATAGTATTTAGGGCGCAATCGAGAACTCAAGTCAAAGACACTTATTCACATTAACATCACTGACATTACTTACATTATTAGTATTATTACCTTAATATTACTTTAATGTTATATATTTTACTTACTTCATTTTTAAGTCTCTCCTCGCTCCAGTTGCCAACAAGCACAGTATTATTATAAGTCATATCGTAATACGCATTAATTAGAAATAACTAAGCAAGAAATATTATGTTCATAAAAATTATCATTCATTTAAATAATATTTTAATAATTAAAATCACAGACGTGTCCAATGCTTGTGTCATTGCGATGTGATTGTGATTGTCACTTTGTATATATAAGTATATTTATCTATGATTGTCACTTATAAAAGAAATTATATTATAAAACTTTGGTTTTGATAAAGTTCAATTACGTCACTCAGTGACAAGGATAGGGCAGGGCGTCGCCAGCCCAGGCATAGATAAATACTAATAGCCCAGGGGGGGCAAAATGCTATGGGGAATGAGAAAAGTATAAATTGTAGGTAAAATCGGCAGCACATGAAGCTGTTCACTTAGTACGAGCCTTACATCTACGGCGATTGTAATTTAATAACAACAGTCCAGAGTCCGACGTGTAAAGTTACACGAGCTCTTAACTGTACAATAAATAAAACTTGGGTAAGTTATAACATTTATTAGAAGAATATAGGTAATAAAAAGAATGGAATTCGTGAATTCATTCTAGTTTTGACGTAAGTACTTACGAGAATGATCGATCAAGCAAGTCAAGTCAGACTTTGGTTGCTTTATTTACATTTGGCTTTTTTAGAATCTTGACGACGCCCTGGCTAGGTTTATATGAGGCAAAGCATAGCCACTTTATTATTTCAGTTAAACCAATTAGGCTACCATATTATATGAACTGTCATACTTATAACTTAGCTAATTCATTCTTGACTTTACTAAAAAAAACTGTATTGTTAAGTGATTGTTATTGAAGAAGTAATGTTATGTGCTGGTTACGACTTTAAAAACAGATAGATAAGTATAGAAATAAGAGGAAAAGCAAGAGTTTTCTTTTCATAGGTAATGATGTTTTCTAATTTTCTACTAAACGGTCCAGATTGGTGTAACGTTTTGAAAATGCGATATTTGTCTTTATTTTCAGATCCTAATTAAAGAAGATAAATTAGAATTATAGTCCTTTTTATGGAATTAATAATACGCGAAAATCAGATACCTAAAATAAGGCTTAGTCGATTATCACAATCGATTTTACGAACTTAGAACGTTAAAGAACGTTAAAGTAAGGTTAATAACGTTTGTTACTTTTTATTTTCTATAGCACACTGGTTATGGAAAAAATTTCGTTTATGACCCCGTTTAATTTATTTATGTTTATGAATAATGCAATAAAGTTTATTTATTTACTCTATCCAAGCTAGAGTTAAAAATGTATAAATTTCATCAATAGGTTTCAATAAACCGAATACCTACTCGATTATTGAATATGAAATCGTTTTCTGTTCGTCAAGGTACGTGACCCCGACACCTTTAGGGTCTACGCAGACGTACCACAACCACACCACAACTGCAACCACACCACAACCACACCACGTGGTCGGGTGTCAAATAGTATGAAAACTGTCACTTTTATTCACACGACCTACCTTTACCGACCTTGCTATTCACACGAGACCATAAACTGACTGCATTTTGTCGCGTGGTTGTGGTGTGTGCTTAATGGCAGTGACTGATTGTGATTTAATTTCACGCCCTTTGATATTATATATTGCGGCATCCAGTCAATCAATCCTCATCTAGCTAAGTGTCAATAATGTCAAATGTGTCAGTCATATGACTTTGACATTGATGATGATCGTTTCTCTGGGTGCGTTCCACCTGACGTTCACAACGATCAAAACACTCTTTTAATACTTGGTGGAACTACTACCGCGGTCGTTGTGGTCGTGGTGAAAACGTCACTTATGACGTCATAACTTACGCTGACGCAAAGCTCACCGCGACCCATCCAAAAACGTGGGTTGAAGTGATCGTTGTCAATTAGTGGTCAATTCAATTGACAATCAAATCAATTATAAATCTTGAGGCTAAAGCATGCCAAACTTGACGTACAGCTCTTACGAGTTTATGACAGTAACGCTCACAAGCAGGGTTGCCAGGTCTATTTCGAATAAATACCGAACAGTGAGCAAACCTAACTTATAAAACTTATACTTCAAACAAATTATGGTTGGAAAACGTCATGCACACTTCGCAATCCGCGAAATGGCTCTAAAACAAACAGCGCGTTCACGAAGGTAACAACGATTGTCAATGGCGTAAAATCTGACATTTGAATCGTTTATTATGGAGAAAAAATTATCAAAAAAAATACCGCACCGCCAATACTTCGGTATAATACCGAACACCTGGCAATTCTAAAAACTGCGGTCGTGATGGTCATGAGCGTGATCCTTGTGGACGTCATCTGGAACGCAGCATTTATGTGACGACAACAACAACGTCAATATCAAGTGTATATTTTACTGACAGTGACCAGGGTTGCCAACTTAGCACTTTCAGTGCTAGATTTGGCACTATTTTCGCAAGTTTAGCACTGTAATTTAACATTCAGCACCTAGCACCAAATCTAGTACTAAACGGTGCGGCAATCATTCTGATTTTTTTCTGGTCACCGTAGAACAAAATGTAGCTACGCGAGGAATAGTAACAAAACGCTACAGTTTATGCTAGACCACAAATGCACCCATGGAATTTTTTTATTTCAAAATGAAAAAAAAAAGATAAAATTGTTCAATTTTGAATCAGCTGACGGGAAATCCCCTAGCATCGATTTTAGCTCTCACAAAGCGTTTTGCATTTCTTGGTTAGTAGGTATGGGTTTGACATATATTGTGAGCACTAAAATCGATTTTAGCGCAATACGGAACACAGCCAACGTTGCACGTAGCTTAATAATTCCATGAACGCACTTATATCTATTTATAGTGTCTATGCTAGGGGATTTCCCGTCAGCTGATTCAAAATTGAACAATTTTATCTTTTTTTTTCATTTTGAAATAAAAAAAAATAGCACTATTTTGGTGTTTTTTTACCTATCTAGCACTATTTGAGATGTCATTTAACACCCATCTGAGATATCGAGTTGGCAACCCTGACAGTGACAGCCACAGCACATGCACAAATTTGAGAGGGGCGCAAATTTACGAAAACTGAAAAAGTTTTAGTAGAAACGAAAGATCTGAAAGGAAAATGTTACTAAAACTTTCTAAATTTAACATACATAGTTTAAATTGAGAAGGTTTAATTCAAAGTTCAATTTGGTACTATCCATAATCCACTATCTATAAAACGTATAGGTACTTAATAATTGTTATTCGTAGGCATAAAACTAAAAATAGGTCACAGTTCATGAAACATTATCTCTGTGTTCACTGTAATGTAATTAAAAACATCTACGTACGCTCAACCTAAATCGGAACATGTTGGACGAAACTGCAAACACAAGTTATTATCAGACTCAGTAACAGTGAAATTTCACAGAAGAACAGTTTATTATTGCGTGCAAAGTTTAAAGTGAACAAAAATGTCCGTTATAAAGTATTTGTTATTGACAATATTACTAATATACAGCTTAAAGATGTTCGATTGCTTAAAGTTTTCTTCATTGGACAAAACTTATGAAAAAGGTGTACAAGCATATTCAAAAGAGAGATGGTCAGAGTGTATAGCAAAATTTGAGGAATCCTTACACTTGTATAAACTTTACAAGTCAATAATCGTTAATTGCCGGCAAAAATGCAGGTCCCACAAATTCACACCATCAATAATTAAAGAAAGTATTGAAGACTTGCATATATTTGAAATGTTTTTTAACATACGAGATTGTTTAAAAAAATGTCACAGTCAAGGTTTTAATGATGTTCACATTTATAGTAATGTGTCTGAATCAGTTATTACTAACTTTCAAACAAAGAAACCCTACGAATATTTGCACTTATGCTACTTCCAAATGTATGCATTGCCAAAGGCAGCTTCCGCTGCTTATACATATTATGTAGCAAACCCTCATGAAAAAGCAATGAAAAATAATGTGGAATACTATGTTCAGCAACCAGAAGTTGATGCTAATGAAGTGATTGACCTTGAAAGAGAAGACTTCAAAGTTTTGTATGACCTTGGCCGAAAAGCATATACAGAAAATAAATGGGGAGAGACCATAGCAAATTTGGAGGAATCACTGACTGGTTATTTGACCTGGGAAAATAACTGCCGTGCTGAATGTGAAAGTCAGCCAGAGCAGGAAAGAGCATCAGAATTTGCTACAACAATATCAAACTACATGGCTTCACTACTGCTTTGTCGGCAGAAATGCCAAGATGAATTGAAACCACAATATGACACTGGGGTACAATATTTAGCAGATGTTCTTAATTATCTTCAAATCAGTTACTATCATTTGGACAGAATACAAGATACAGCTAAATCTGTATCTAGTTATTTAAAACTAATGCCTACAGATGAAGATATGTTAGAAAACAAGCAAATCTATGAAAGTATTATTGATAAAGATGCATTTACTGAAAGGTCAGATATTGTTTATTATTTAAGAAGAGATGAATATGAGAAGAAATTGTTGAATTTTTTTCTTCAAGAGGGTGATTATAATACTAATGCAAATACCAATGAAATCATATGAAGCTTAATTTTTGTTAGAAAAAACTTTTTTTCCATTTAGTGTTAATATGTTATTAAATAATAATAAGTAATGTTCTTAAATTTTTATACAAATTGTAAAATATTAATCTTGTTTCACAAACAACAAAATATTATAAAATATTAATCTTTTTTCACAAACTAACTGTAACTTAGAACATAGAAGCATTCAGAGGTGGATTTTCATTAAGGTACACACTTAGTGTTTTAACAAAGAAATAATTGACAAATATGGCTGGCTGGTTAAAATTTAATATAGGACTAAATAGTTTTTTCTACATGTAATCCAACTCTGAACTATAAGAATCTGTCCTACAAACTTTTCACTTTAAAAAATTAAATGAAATGCATTAAGATTGATTTCTTAAGCAAGTAGTGAAAGTTTTATAAGGGAAAATACATAATATGCAAACAATTTAATTAAGGCTAGTATAGTAACACTAGACAGGTATTGTTTATTTTACTCATAAGCATAGATTAAATCAAAAAGGTTTTTTTGATTTAATCTAAGCTCATAAGATTATAGTGCCACTTGTTTAAATTTTCATTTTAATAAAACAATCAAAATATATATTCACAACTTTTATTGAAAAATTTGTCTTGCGCCTACTATTTGACCATTAGTAGACAATTTAATTTACAAATTAAATTATATTTTCTATGAATTTCATTATAGTGTTGTAGACCTACTGGCATAAAGGCATAAGTGGAAGCACCAGCTATTTTATTTTGCAAGTTATTTTTTTATTTATTTTTAATATTACATTTTTTCACATTTTATGAAAAGATGAATACCTATTTTTAAAACGTTACTTTATCATACGATGACGGAACCAAAAACATGAAAGGACTCCAAAAAAACGATTTACCAAGTGCATAGAGAAAAAAATTGGGATTGGAAAAAAAAGTGGGATTATGAGATAAAAACATACTGAATAGATCGTTCGATTATGAACATAATTAGGTATCTCAATTATAGAATTGATTAGTAATTCCCTAATGTTTAGGTACTATCGGATTGGTCGATTGATGAACTTTGTATTCATTAAGTATTCATTATTAGGTAGGTACTAAATTGCTATGACTGTACTATTCATATCAGAGGTCTACCTTCCTATTTTGACCTACTGAAGCTTTTAAAATTGCAAAAGGTCCTGTTTCAAACAATACATTCAGCAACTTGTGATATACCTACCTAAATAAGAGAGCGAGAGCCCTTATATCAGACACGAATAATAAGGTCGTCTAAAGCAACTAAATCTCATTTTAATTAATACAAACAATTATTTACGAAAATTAATATCGATTCTGTTCGATTATGTCGATCGTTATTTCGTAATACTCTTGAATGATGCTCTTGTAGTTCTTGTACCTACACCACAGATTACTAAATAATCGAATAATACTATATAGCTGATACTGATTAAATCATTCGATAAGTCGTGTACAGAATGTCAGTCAATAACCCATTAATGACCCACTACAGGGTCGGGTCTCCTCTCACAATGAGAGGGATGTAGGCCTTAGTCCACCACGCTGGCCTTTAGTACATACATACGTAAATTTATACATACACTCATGAAATTTGGTATACCTGTTTGGAAGCGGTAATAGACCAACATAATAAATTATAAATAAAAATTGTGCAGTTCCGATAATATTAGGTACTTACATACTTACATGTGTAATAGATATTAAACTCCTTTTTTGAAGTCTGTAAAATGATCATCTTTGTCGATCATACTATATAACATTATTATTTACATTGGTTTTGGTATATTTAGTAGGTACAAGGTAACTACGATTATAAATAGTTAAATAGTAAATAAATTAGGTTATCAAATTTATTTATAAGATAGTTAAACTTTCATGGTTTTCAATTATTTTAAGGATTAGTAATAGTAGCTACGCACGCATTAAGCCGATTTTACTAACATCCAAACATCCTAAATAGACTACCTATGTAACAATATCAAATAATTAGTTGTTAAATCGTAATATCGATTTAACACCTCAATTTATTTACAAAATTTATTTTAAAGAAAAAATAAACCGCGAATAAAATTTCAAATTATACTTTTAACTTAGTTAAAAAAGTAAAGTAGTAGTAGGTTTTCTATGACTTTTGAACCATTTAGATAAGTATCGAGAAAAAATATCGATTTCGTAAATAATCGATAGTACTTTTTGATTTATCTAGATTTTACGTTATAAATCAATAACATTTTACTTAAGGGAGTTTTGAAGCAATTTTTAAGCCGTATCGTAAATAATAGTTAAAATGTTTGCTGGTGTCATTTTAAGAACAAGGCTTTGCAAAATGATGTGGTAACACCAAAATATTTTTAAAATAGGTGACACTGCACCCCACCCTCTTCTTTTTGGTGTTCTTCGTTGTCGTTGTCGCCACCAGAGGGCGTACATTTTTTTGTTACTGTCATCGCATGTGTAATATTAAAACCGAAGAATAAGAAGAAGCTAGAAGAAGACTTCATTTCAGAACAATTAGGTACCAACGAAACAAACAAAGTGATGTGAAGGTACATTATTTTCAAATTATCACCTTGTATAAAATGAAGTGGAACTGCTTATTATATAGTTTACCGTAGTAAGGCAGCTTATGATTTCCTTGATCAGTCATTTGTCGAAAGTGTTGCCAGGTGATGAAACATGTATTTTTACAGTACAAACTGATTATAATATTTATATCATGATATTACTTTATTCAAGTAGTACTTAATCAAAAGAGCTGTTGTAGTAATTCTAAAGACTACAATAATTATATTTTCATTGAATATAGTTTTATTCATGATTTATATTATAATATTTTTGTTTTTATACATGAAAGTTATGTAAATGTCTGTATGATATGAATATTTTTTCTGGCTTAAGAAAAATAAAATATCATATTGAACTGACTGACACTAAACATTGAAGAAAAGTACTACTATGAAAAAATCTGGTCTGCTTTAGTTCAAAATGCTCTAGCTTATGACGGGTCTCCATAACTTGATTCCAATTGGTATCCTTACTGTACAACTACAGTAACTCAACAGCTATCCATACCAAACAGATGGTGAGTTATTGAAGCCCACCATTAGAAGATAATGATACCGGCCGACCTATTTGGCCTTATTTCCTCAGTGTCATTTGGGATATTCTGCCATTTCTCAAGTACCTAATGGTATAACGGGTTAAGTTCAAGCCCCCTCCATGTTTTCAGGTGATGTAGGTACATCTGTGAGATAAAAAGATGTTTCGGATAAAGTATTAATTATTGGTATTTTTACTGAGCCGAAGAGTTTATTTGAACATTAATCTCTGGGATTACCAATCTCAAAAAATATTTTTGAATATGATAATTTCTTCCACAGAAAAGTGTTTCTTTGTATTATGTGTGTTTAGTAAAGTTTTTTTGTGGAGATATTTTACAGGTGGGGGGAGTGTCATAAGCTATTTTTAAAGTGTTTGTTCTATTAAAATTGTATGGAACCATTACTTGGCAGAGCGAAGCCTGGCAGGTTATCTGTTATTATCTTATACTAGACTGTGCCCGTGGCTTCGCAGGCGTGCATTTTAGAGCTTGGTGCAGAGAAGGGTAAAAAGTATCCTATATGTTAATCCAGGTTATGATAAGGATTAATAATACAATACACATTTAACATAGTTTCTTCAGACTATTTTATATTTTTTATGAACATAAAAGTGGTTATTGTGACTAAACTATGATAGTTAGATATGTGCTCTCGCGGTCGTCACATCATTCTATTGTCAATAGTTTTTGCAGCGCACGCTTAAATAGGTTTTTGATTCAATTTTCTTAGGGATCCCTAACTTTTTTGAAAATAAATTATAGCATATTATAAGCTTCCTCTATAAATGGACTATCCAACACTGAAAGAATATTTGAAATCGATCCACTAGTTCCTGAGATTATCGCGTTAAAAAAACAAACAAACAAACAAACTCTTCAGCTTTATAATATTATTCTTATAGTCACAGTTTTAGTTACCATACTTCCATACCATACTCCAAAATGGCTTGACCGATTTTTATGAAATTTTATATGCATATTCAGTAGGTCTGAGAATCAGCTAACGTCTATTTTTCATACCCCGAAGTGGTGAGGGTTGTCCACACCGAACATTTTTATTTTATTTTTTGGAGATTTTTTTTTATTTTTATTTTTCAATAATGTGGCATCAAAAAATATACACAACTCTAAATTTTCACCCCTCCATCAACAACCCCTATTTTTTAATAGTCGATTTTTAAAGATCGATAACTTATATGGCAAAACAACGTTTGAGGGGTCAGCTAGTAAGTTTATAAAATTATCTACAAAACAAAAAATCAATATAATTTTATTTTTCTTCTTTCAGAATTTTTTTCGACCAGTTTAATAATGGATAACAGCTCTCTCCAAAATGAAAAAATAAGCATTAAAAATTTGTTATTTTACAAAGCTATTCCAAATTACAAACTTCCTGCATCAGCAGATGGTCATCCAACTTTTGCCTGCAAGGATTGTGGTGACAGGTAATGTATTACCTCTATCTAAAGAAATCTCATGTTTGTCTGATTGGTCTGATTGATATTGTTACAAATAGCATTGATTTTTGTTACAGATACCTCATCCAATCAAGTTATGAATATCATGTCAATCGCAAATCTTTAAAAATTACCTACAATTGTAGACACTGCAACAGTGAACAAATATTTTTTAACAGGTGTAATCTATTGGCTCACATAAGATCACACGTTTTTAAAACAGCAACCATAAATCTAAGTGACTTGAAAATAGAACCATTACCTCTAAGCTTTTTTAAATTTCCTATTGAAACAATCACTGAAGTTGAAGTTCCATTAGAAGTTCAACTATCATTACCGGCGTCAAGTCCAAAAAGCCTTGAAGAACATGAATATCAACAGCAAGGATGTCAGATAGTGTATTGTTATGAATGCAAGGAAAATATCTATTCAACAGGTATTTTGTCTAGAGATAGAGCAAAACATTACAGCCACTTTACTCGTGCACTATACTCATGTCCAATATGCTTGGTAACATTACCTACAGAATGTGCATTGAAAGCGCATATAAGGCTTCACTTACAAGAACCTCCTTTTTATTGCCCAGAATGTGGAATTTATTTATCCAAAAAAACTTTAGTGTACCCATATAGCCATCATTGTGAAAGTTTCAAAATGATGAGAGTTACTGCTAAACTAAAATGTAAGCTCAAATTTTGTAGCCACATATTCCATCCAAATGAAATAATGAAACATTTGAAAATTAAACATTTAAAAAAAGTTTACAAGTGCTCAGCTTGTAGTGTTGCATGCTATAAAGTGTTTAATATGCAAAAGCACATGAAAGCTCATAATTCCAAGGTAAAAGTTTTAGAATTTTTTCAATGTGAAATATGTCCTGGCAGGCTAGTTATTCCAGGTCAAATTGAAAAACATTTAAAAACTCATGAGACGAATATAGTACAAGATGTATATCCTTGTTGGAGATGTGGAACAACATTTCAATCTGCGAAGAACTTAGTGATACATCAAATTGCTAATCATCATGATAAAGATTTAGGACAAATATTTGGAAATAGTCTGGAATCCTCAACATCTGAATCACAAAATATACCAACAAAATCTTTGTTAATTTATACAAAATGCAATAACTGTTTAAAATTTTTACCTAGATATCCTTCTACTGATATGTCTTACTTACCCATTGAACTCCAATGCAAATGTACAGATATGCCGAAAATAATTTGCCATTTATGCAAAACTCCACTTATCCAAAATTGGAGCAGAATTAAAAGACATTATGCAGCATGTCACAAAGAACATAAATGTTTAGATGCCAAAATTGTTTTGAAAAAAATTATCATTAATCAATCAAAAAAAAGAGGCATAAAAAAACGAAGGATAGTTGGCCGTCAGGGCAAAAAAAATTGCATAGTTAATACGGGAGTTATAAAAAATAGTCAACACAACACTTCTACAAATAATTTACTAACTTGCAATAAATGTGGTGAAGGATATGAAAACAAACAAATGCTTGAGAAACATATTGTTACACATAAAGATCCATTTATGGCTTATCAGTGTATGGAATGTGCAGAAAGCTTTGCAGCAAAGCCTTCATTTTCAACTCATCTCTTGTTAAACCATGGAATAGAAAATGTTAATGACTACATCACCCAAAAACAGTGTTATTGGGAAGAATCTCTTCATATGAATTTGCAAAACAAAGATGTTGAGGATAATCGTCCTCTTAAGGAAAACCAATGTAATATTTGTAGAGAACAATTTACCAACTCTACTGATTTTGAAAAACATTTTAGAGTTCATGGAATGGCATTTCTAATGAAAAATACTAATAAAGTCACAAGCCCAGATAAAATATAAAAATAAGCTTTAATATAATTAAGTACCTTATTGAGAGTAAGAAAGCTTTTATGTGACTGATAACCTCCAGAACCCAATTGAAGCACATAGTATTGGTGCTGAAATGTACTTCTATCAGTTTTAGTATTTTGCAAATGTTTTGCTACATTATTAGCATAAAACTTACTTAATTACACCATTCACCTTCTTCAGCCACCACTTAAGATCAAGCATTATTCAATAGTCATTAGTCATTATTCCAATTAAGAATAGCACATGACCAATATGTTTTGATGGCTGACCAAAGTAAAAAATTTAAAGCTACATTGTAAAAAATGTAAATAAGTACTGAATATTTATTGTACCTTGTTATTTTTGACTTAAAATATATTTCTTTTTATTTCAAGCAGAGTTTTTCAATCCATTTACTACACTGATATTATAAGTACCTAAAGAGGAAAGATTTGATTGTTTGTTTGTATTGAATAGGCTCCGAAACTACTGGACCGATTTAACAATTCTTTCACCACTAGGCTATGTTCAGTCCGAGTACATAAGCTATTCCTTCGAAAACTTCAATAATTAAACCCACGGTAGAGAAAAATGACTTAAAATCCATAGATCGCGAACGCTGCGAAAACTATTGAAGATGTAACAAAACGATGTTCTACACTTTTGTAGAGCACATTAAAATCTACAAAAAGACCGCGATAAGTAGCATATTTCTAAATATTATATTACGTCATAATACACTTTTTTCAGTAAAAAAATACCGTGGTTAGAATCTTATTGTATTATAATCCTTATCCAAGTAAGTACCTACCTAATTGATAAAATCTGACTTTCCAATCAAAAGATAATACGATTAAGTAATATAAAATGTGAGTACTTATTAAATAAAATAATTTTCGTACCTATTGCCGCCAAACCGAAACTACCTACTGAGTCTAGACGGGTAAATGGAATATACATTTCTTATCTTTTTATCCACTAAAAGCAGAATTTTAACTTTAAGGGAAAGACAGGGTAGAAGCATCTTTGCGTAAGGGTTAAAGTTACGTTTATTTATCATTTTTGTAGGCATCCGCTACGACTCGAGTAAGGTCGGATTTTTGGAAATTTTGATTTTTAAGTAGAGATAGGAAACTTTGGGTGAAAGTTAGAGTGACTAACGTGAATATCTTAGAAGGAGAGTATATCTCAGAAGTAGGTTAGATATACTTACTAAATTTATACTGCCGGGTCGACTAGTTGTATAGGTAATATAAGGAATGAGCAAGGAAGTTAACATTTACTCACTAGATTTCTTATGATCCTGTAGGAAAGTTTATTTTTACAATTTTATTGTGACTAACGTGAATATCTTAGAAGAAGGTTGGATATACAGTCTAAGGGGCAGGGCGGCGTCTGCAGGGTCGACTAGTTGTATAATACATAGGTATAAGGAATGAGCAAGGAAGTTAACATTTAGGTACTCACTAGATTTCTTGTAATCCCGTAGCAAAGGCTAT
The DNA here is from genome assembly GCA_905147235.1 of Erynnis tages. Taxonomy (NCBI): domain Eukaryota; kingdom Metazoa; phylum Arthropoda; class Insecta; order Lepidoptera; family Hesperiidae; genus Erynnis; species Erynnis tages. Next base: position 8,070,323 of record LR990073.1, read on the forward strand.
GTTCTTACAATTTTATTGTGTAAAGCTGTTAACTAAACTATAGTTTTTCTCTCGTTGACTTAAAACCACCATTTAATGTGATTGTGATTTATGTGTGTGGATTGTGTAAATAAACATCAAACATATTTTTCCCATAAGTTTTATTGAATACTTTAACAATATTATGTAGTTTAAGAAAGATCAATATAAGAGGTATCACAAATAATATTTAATGTTATAAAGTATAGGTACCTATATGTATTTTAAAACTATAAATTGAACTGGTATAATACATGCCCGCTGAAGATGTGCCTAGTCATGATAGCCATTTAATTTAAATTAACTGAATGCAGAATTTAATTCTGGAAAAATATATTTTTAATTTATCCGCCAATAAAAGTTTCGTTTATTATAAACAAAAAACAAAGAGGAAAAAATGGAGTCTTGGTTTTGTATGTATAACTTCAAAAATATTAATGTTCTCTGAAATTTGAAAAAACATCCTAAAAGAGGAGAAAATTCTAGTACAATAAGTCTCGACTCCCGGAGTTGTAGCTCCATTATATAGTCTATACATATACAGAGTAAATTTTTCAAGTGGATGGGGAAACTATGAGGAATAGCGAAAAATGCTGGAAGGAAACTGGGAACCGATTTCGATGAAAACTGAGTCATCATTGGATTTTTGAAAAATCAATAGCCATGAATCGAACTTGTTGATTTTGAAAAAAAATTACATCCTGTATTATTTCACTATTCAATAGTGAACTAGTCACTATAAATGTACAAATTCTGAAAAGTAATGACAATTAATGTAATGCTTAATGCAACACAATCCATGAAACCTCAAATCCAGCTATGAATCGGGAACAATGGCCATCATTTTAAATGCTTAGTAATAGTCAGTTAAAAGGTGTATTAAAATAACGTATTTTGTTAAAAATTTGCTCTATCCTTAAGTTTGCCGTATGTCATTTTTCCAGAATTTGTCCATTATTAATGATACTATCGATTGGTGTAATAATACAGGTGTGATTTTTTTTCAAAATCTATGGGTTTGGTTCCTAACTAGGCATATTGATTTTTCAAAAATCCACTGATGCAGTTTTAGTTTTCATAAAAATTGATTCCCAGACTCCTCTCTCAGCATTTTTCGCTATTAGTAAGATACTATAATCAAGTTTTCCTTTCAAGCGTAGATATATAACATTATGTTGTAACAGCCCGCTTTACTATGGTTGACTAAGACTCTAGGCTTTAATCTTTCTCATTATGAAAGAAAAAATGACCCTGAAGTATCTTACTTAGGTTTAAAAAAACGTTACAGTTAATAGGTAACATAGTTTCATAGTTTCCTAGTTTCATAGGTTACATAGTTTCTCTACTTTTCATACTTCAACATACATACAAACACCTAAAAATACAATTTCTTTAATAAAAAAGAGATAAGTGGTAGTATAGTTGCCGTCATGAGTGGTGAGCAGAACTTTCATTGGTCGGTTTAACATTGACTGCGCTGTGGTGCACATGATTGGTTTGACAAACGTCAGTTCGTCAGTGAGAGTCGTCTATTGGTCCAGCACATTTTTTCGGCTGCTGTACATTGGCCAAAAATATACAATATCCCTACCACTGATAATCTGTGCTCACGACTCATGATGGTTACTATAACTGGGTCTTAAGAAAAGAAGACCTTTTCTTAATATGCTGTTGCATGTGACAAATGTAAGCAAGGACGTTGTTGTATGCCTAACTTGGTGCGAGTCACTGACTTTGTCTTTGAACAACTTGGCATTTGGCACAAGGGAGTAAGTGTACCTTCTCATTGTATTGTAGCTCCACCGTGGCATACATGGCAATGCAATAGAGAATTGTAGAGACAGCAGTGTGGCTGTCGCACAGCTGCTCTTTGTCTTATAAAAATAAGCCACTTCAGAGGCACACACCTGGGGTGGTACTCGCAACACTATGAGTAGGGGGACCCTAATTTGTCAAGAAATATTTGTACAAATTACTTAATCCTATCTCTTTAAATTTTTTCTCTGAATATCAACTTGATAACAAGGATATTATCATTTTGACAAAATTTACATTTTTATGATTATAATTGTTAAAATTACTTATATATAAATAAATACTAACCATGACCTGTCCAATAAGTAGACTATAAGTAGTTATACAATGGGTTTGTATCATAATATGAGACTCACAGGACAGTATAAATTTATTGTGATAAACAAAAATAATGTCTATTCACACTTAAGAGACTGGGATGTAAACTATGGAAATCAACTATTTTAGAATAGAGTACAAAATGGAACTTAAACTTGTCTTGAAAAATTCTCATATATTTTTTAGCAAAACAACATACAACTTTGATAACGAGGATAAACCTCTAGTATTAAGCTAAAATTTTGCATCATTCCCACTTTGTTAGTAGGACCAAATCCTAATTCATTCACAGTATTCACAAAATGATATAATTATCCCTAATATCAGTCAGAGATAACTTATGAATTAAGGGTAAAAACAGAAAAGCTATATTTACAACTACTATAATTATAGGTACTTTGGTTCCTTGCTTCATTTTGTAATTTAACTCAGTTCTAAATACAGAGGATGGTATGCATGGTTGCCCTTTAGACTGCGCCTACATGTAGGGCATTTTTTGTTAACACTCAAGGATTGCTCCAAACAAGGAAGACAGTACACATGTCCACATTTAGTAGATGCAATCTGTTTTTTACCTAGTTCATCCCAGCAAATAGAACATGTTGCAGGTTTCTTTGAAATAGACTCTTTTTTGTTATTGTCATTTATTTTCTGTGTTTTATGTATTTTTTCCTCTTTCTTCTTTGACTTGTCTTTTTCCCCCTGAAAATTTTTCAGAAAGAATTTTTGGTAAATACCTAAAGCCAGGAAAGGAATGCTCTTTTAGAAGAACTTTATACCATGCAAGATGTCCAATGAAAACTTATTTTCAGTATGCATGTGATATTATTTTAATATACTTACCTATTTAAAATAATTAAAAGTATGCATTAAATGCTTCATAAACATTTTATTATTAATAGGCTTACAAGTGAACCTATTGTGGTAAAAGTTTAAAAGTTTTACCTACCCTCACAGATCTTGGATTAGTTGTATCATTGCTGAGAATTATGACTGAATTTGTTTCATCACACAAAGATTCGTCAACTAAATCGATAACCTCAGTAATTTCTGGGCAATAAAGACTCCTACGTCCACTGCCCAAATTTATTGGGGTACTGCTATTGATGAGAGATATAGTCAAATCTATGACTTCGGTTTCCTCTGTTCTAGACATTTTAAAAGATTTAATATTTCATCAATATGTTGGCAGGTGCTTCAATTTTCCGTAGATTGAGTGTTCACTTGCGCTTTTATTTTATTTCACTTTTTTTAATTGATTTTAATAATATCCACACTTTACAGTACAAATCTGAAATTCTCTCGTTTCACTAAGAGAATGTAAACACTACGTTTTAAAATAATAATATAACGTATTATTATATACCTTTACATCTACGTTTTGTTTTGAATATTGTTGAAAGTCCTTTTCATTAAAAAAGTAGCTTGGGTGACTTGGGTCAGTGTTGCCAACTCTCAAAAATATTTATCCCTAAAGTTTCTGTCAAAAACCCCTAAAATCGCCTTAATTATTTAGTTGTCCCCCTAAAAAAATATATAAATTTTATACCTATAAATTCATAATGATTTAGAAATAATATGCTGTAATATGTTTCAAAAGTCTTTTTATTATAAGTTATTAATTAATACATAAAATATTTCGTCTTCATCTGAAGATTCAGATTTTATGAAATCTTACAATATTGAATAAGTTTAACATTTTATTAGATGAATTAGATGTTGTAAGATCCACCATTTCGATTTAATGTAAATCGGACCATCATGATGCTTAGCCACATTTTAATAGATAGAAGAATATTGAATATTCTTAATCTATTTTTTGGCAGTCCTATCACAAACGACATTATATTATTAACGCAAACATACGTTCAAGTTTAAAAAAATGTAGGCTTATACTAAACTTATACACAACAATAACCGCCATATGAAAAGACAATAAAATGACCGCCAGTGGCGCCAGTATTGCCTCCAGTCACCACAGAGTGGTTGTAGAATTACGTCCTTAGTGTCGTTATAAGTCGCTAAGTCAAGAAATAAATATTAATATTATCAATTTAAAAACATTAAAGAGTCAAAAAATCCCTGAGAATACCGCTAAAAATTTCAGGCCCCTAAAAATATACCATCTCACTTAATTACCCCCTAAATCTGGGGGAAAATCTTGGAGGCGCAATATTTAAGAAATGACGGCCTTATGGATGATGAAACGGACCGAAAAATCATAATTATATGCGGTTAGTGATAGTGACACAGAATCTGATTCTGTTTCCATCCACTCTTCTTAAAACTTTGAATAAAAAATTTAATGTTTTTCTATACCCTTATTCTCATCTTTTTCCTGTACGTTGATTGAATACCACCAACATACTTTTGACATAACAGAAAATATAGTTATGACATGTCGCACCCTTAGAATGAAAACGACGTAACTCAAAAAAGCAACTTTTTGGGAAAACGCAAAAGAAGTTCGCAACATTTGACACCTCCATAGTCTTTTGTCTATTATTTCATGATTGTTTAAGTCAGTGGCTATATTTATGCTGCAAATTATAAAAAATATATTCAGGTATGATTGTGTCACAAAAAAAAATATATTTTTAAATGTAATAATATAGAATAAAATTATTTTATTATGTCTGTCATTTTACGACCAAAAAAGATGAAAAAAAATTGACGCTTTAGGAGATATGTCTTTTTTTGTACAAAAATAATGTCTTAATATGTGCATGTTTAAGAGTTACGTCTGTTTCGTTGTGACAATATAATGTTGTTTATTTACGTTTTATGGTTTGTGTCTGTTTTTTCCTTATAAATAATAAATGATGGGATACCAAAGTGGGTAATGCGTCATTTAAGACCAAATAAATTTTTATGAAAACGACCTAATAAGGTTTAGGTCACTACCCGGCTGACTGCGCGACGTCCTGCATTCAGCGATGAGAACATAACACTAACAGAGTCGTTTCCCCCCCGACATGGGGCCGCATTTCGCCACGTAAGAAAGTGACGGATATAACAGTTTTGTCCTGTTCCCATTTGAATATGGCTATGTTTGAACTATTGTTAGATTAAGAATTTCGTTTTATGTCATTTTATGACGATAACTCGATTTTCGATATTTTTGAATTGTGTCACTTTCATTCTAAAGGTGCGATGTTATGACATGGGTTTAAGTGTATGAAATAACAGTAATAAATTATTGTATACAATTTAAGAGCTTAGATTGTTTTATCTAAATACTAGAATATGCGCGCGGCTTCGTCCGCGTGGATTTAAGAACTTGCGGTTATTATGACTAAACTATGATAGTTAGATTATAATATGTGCTCTCGCGGACTTTTTTGTAGATCTTAATAAGACCTACAAACATCATTATGTACATCAATTTGTTCTCTTGTCAACAGTTTTTGCAGCGCACGCATAAATAAGTTTTCGATTCAATTTTCTTACGGATCCCTAATTTTTTTGAAAATAAAATATAGCCTATAACCTTCCTCTATAAATGGACTATCCAACACTGAAAGAATTTTTGAAATCGATCCGGTAGTTTCTGAGATTAGCGCGTTCAAACAAACAAACAAACTCTTCAGCTTTATAATATTATAATAAAATAAGTATAGATTCAGGAAATAGTATTATTAATAAATAATTAGTCTAAATGTAAAGTAGGTAGGTATAACATTTTTGCATAGCTGGCAACATTATGTCGCGCGAATACAGCGCTGCGTCTGGAGGATTTCTGTCATGAAAAGGACATGAAAGGACCATTAAAAAATCAAAAACAGTAGATCATCCGATTTTTCCATGACATTAATGACGTCATCAATGATGTCAAAATTAGGCTGGTTGAATGAGCTACAATGGCTACATCCCTACACATTGACCAATTTCATCCTATCCTAATTTAGTAATTCGTCTGTTCTAAATAAGTAAGTAATGTTAGCATAGTTTAGAGAGCACTTTAATCTATGAAACTGAATAAGGAAGTAAGGTAGGTAAGCATAGTGTGGATAATAAAAAAATGTAATATATCGATATATATTGTATCCATATTTTTCGAAATTAGCGATATATATCGGTATTTTGATATATCGATATATATCGAAATATTTGTACATTGTTAAAGTATTAGTGTTTCGAAAATTATATACGAATTGGTAGTTATGTAGTTTTATTAAATCAAAACAATACCAACGTGCCCCTGCCAAGTCGAGCATAAAAGCGGCGCGGCTGTACCATCCTTTTCTCAAAGCAATTCAGGCCATTTTGCCTGAATGTTTAGTAGTCAGGCATATATTGTATAAACACGGTATATTTCAAATTTCATTCAATTTGAGCCAGTAGTTTAGGAATTATAACTAGTCAAAAACTTGGACATTTCTGACAATCGTTCACTAAGAGCGTATTTTAACATGCATGTTAAAGTGAGTCGCACTTACATCAATTAAAAAAAAGCAAAATCTGTTCAGTAATATTTATAGGAAATAAAAAAATCGAACTTGATATCCGGAAAAAAATATCGATTATTGATTAATATCATTTAAAGAGATTTAAAATATCGACGATAAATATCGATAATTTAATGAAAAATATCGATATTTTGATATATCGATATTTTTACCCAAGCCTAGCCTACTACTTTGCTGTCATTACTGTCAATATTGGGGTTGTCATTGGGCTTGTCGGGCTTGTCAGATTTATGAAATCAATCAACTTTCAAAATTTTGACTGATTTTGAAATCAAATAGGTAATACCTACCTATAGTTAATTATTTAATTACATACAAAATTACAAAGATTAGTTTTTAATAGTTTTATGATTTCATTGTTATTCAATAATAACATATGATTCATCTATCTACTCGGAATTTTATTAAGTCAATAAGGTTTAGAAGAAGTGAAATAATGCGTATGAAGCTATACTATACTATCAATCATAATAATGTTTTTAGATATCAGAGTTATTGCAGCTTAAAATGTCTTAAGAATAATAATTATAATATTAGTGTTCATCGTATTTAAAAAAAAAATTAAAAGGCTCACAATATAATAATTGTTTCTTTATAATCACTTTGTATTATAAATACGACTTTGCCTACAGAATGCATCTGAGTGGGAATATATCTAATGCGCTACAACAATTGGAAAGCGTCAAAGCTGCAGTAGACCAACGCGATGATCCAAAATTAAAGGTATTTCTGGATAAATAGACTAATGTTGTTATAATATAAACAATAACACGTAAACAATAGAGCTTTGATAATTGACCTCAATGTGTTACATACAAACAAAACCATGTCCAATCCTTAACTAATTTACAACTTTGTTTGCTAGTCAAACATCACATCACTGAGATGACAGACTAATGTTTTCCAACTTAGTATCAGTTACTTAGTACATTCCATGTGATCGTTTCATAGTACATTTTTTAAAATAGGTATAAAGATGTATCATTCTGAATTTAAGTTTAGTACATAAATGTTTTGCACTGATTTGAGGTTGCTTTATTTTCAGGCTGCTACAAGTGATGATCTGAATATGTTAATTAACCTCCTGGAGAGCCCAATTTTTAAGAGCATTGCTACTCTTCATGATTCTGTGGCAATGCTGGCCACTCAAGTGGCTCATCACCCATCCATGATACCCAGTGATTTTGACATAACACCAGCTGGTAATTATTTTACATTTAATTATTGCCTCTTTTCATTATGTAATTATTGTATGTACTAGAAACATTTAACTTAATTCTCAACAAATATGTTTATCTCGTAATCACACTTCCCTCTCCTCTCAACCACAAGACAAAAACATTTGGTTTTACTGAGTATGGATGTTAGTAGCCATAAACAGACATACTTGTGCTCGCCCAATCAATTTCATCTACAAAGAGAAAGTTTAAAATTAAACATTGTTTTTATTATTGCACTATGTGACACACCATAAATCATTCTGCCCTTATTTTTGTCTGACTGCTATGTGTTGCTGGCATGTTATTGAAATCATCCTTGCATTTAAAGAACAGTTTACATGTTCATGCCAAACAATTTTGTTATTCTAGGGGACTTAGCTTTGCAATCGAGAAACTTATATGTTCATGAGGGTGAAGAGGAACAAAGAGTACCACAAGTGTCGCCACCAAACAGTCTGGACTTTGGATCTGCTTGTGACAATGAACGGATTATAGGTCTTGATGATTCTTCTGTGAACTCTAATATCTCTCCGAAACCGGTAAATATTAAACTTAAATTTGTTAATTTCTATACTCACAAAAGCTACCTGATGTTAAGTGATAACTCCACCCCAATGATGAACACATCAATCTTCAAACAACATAGAATTCCTATGTATGTATATGGGATATACTAATATACTGCACTTTTCTATATTTCGGACAGACCTGATGAGTCTCTGGCATTAAGAGCATAAAGAACCTGCTAAGAATAAAAAAATAAAAGTATAATCTATATAATAATAATAATAATGAATCACTGTTCATTAGTCTCACTAAAATTTGAGAATGGCTGGATCAATAAATAGATCTAATAGATATTAAGATAATTTTGGTTGTGAAATGTTCGTGTTAGGCCAAGGAAGGTGTAAGTGGTGAGAAAATAGAGTAAAATAAAGCAATACCATTATGCATGAAAAAATCTAAAAAAATTGGGAGGAACATAGTAATACAATTTCATTTTACCATAGGTATTTGGCAGAATGAAGTGTGCTGCGACAGCTAGTTACATATCTTTATATTATGTATAAAATTCTCGGGTCACAGTTTTAGTCACCATACTCCTCCGAAACGGCTTGACCGATTTTTATGTTATTTTATATGATATTCAGTAGGTCTGAGAATTGGCTACTGTCTATTTTTCATACCCCTAAGTGATAAGGGTTGTCCACACCTAATATTTTTATTTTATTTTTTAGGCATTTATTATTATTTTTCAATAATGTGGCATCAAAAAATACATACAACCCTAAATTTTCAGCCGACCAACCCCTATTTTTTAATAGTCGATTATATGGGAAAACAACGTTTGCAGGGTCAGCTAGTAAGAAATATAATTATAATGCAGTAAAAATCAAATATCAGTTCGTAAACAAAGCAACCAAAGCAAAGCAAACAAAACAAGTTAATCAGAAAAATCTGTGTTAAAATGAGTCTATTTACTTTTTATCCATGTTGCAATAACTAAAAGTTTCTGTTGTAGAGCCGTGGCATTCTAGATTTAGCACGAGAAGATTCCATAGCGTCTGCGTCCACAAATATTGTTGCTGGTGATTGGGCTCAAGTTGAAATCATTAACCTAGTCAATGATGGCACTGGACTCGGTTTTGGTATGTTAATATAGTATGTTTGATCAATTCAATTCAATTGCATTGAAGATTTTGTTTAGAACTAATTTTTAATGTGTTTATTACAAAATATACACTTTCGTTCTCGTTATTCTATGCAGGTATAATTGGTGCCAGAACTAGCGGCGTTATTGTGAAGACAATATTGGCTGGTGGTGTAGCTGATCGAGATGGTCGACTTAAATCTGGTGATCATATACTTCAAATTGGGGATGTAAGTTAAATCCTATTTTTATTACAATAAATGTATTTTATGACAATTGATGGATTTATGTAAGTATATTTAGTAACACTTTTTACGCAAAAGCAACTGCAAGATTTTAAATGAAAGACACAAGTATTTTATAACCTGAATAAAAATTATAATAAATATCTGTCTTGTAAAGTAAGTGATAAGTAAGTTGTAAGTGTAAAATTTGTGTGTATCCTAATGTGCAGTTACGAGTGTAAAGCATTATTTGTTTATTTATCATTTAGTAGCTTCTGCCTGTGAATTAAAAAACAATTCCTAAACAATGTTGTCAGCGAGTGAATCTCCCCTTATAGGGACCGTGCACGGCGACACCTATGCCATCTAGTGTTATTTATCGGAACTGCCATATTGCTTTATGGGTAGGATTACTACCGTATGTTAACTTTTTGAAAAGTGTATCACAAATAATTTTGTATATTAAAAGGCTCATTAAAAGTGTATTCTTGTATTGATGGATGCTCCAATACTTCCAAGAATAAAATATATAAGTATATTAGTGTAAATTCTCGTAATTTTCCACTGATAGTACCAACATACTCTGGCTAAAAACTATACGAAAAGTTGGATAAATGCAGTTAAAAATACACGTGACATGAATTCAAACGGTAAAAAAGAACTATCAAGGTTTTTTAAATGAAACTAATATATAATTTGTTTTGAGATTAATTTAAAATTCAAGTTATTTTTATTTTCAATGAAAAGGAGAAATTTGTTCTATTTAAACATTTTTATTTATCACACAATATCAAAATACCTGGCATTCATCTTAAAATAGATACTGCTTTATGCGTTGCTCACTTTATTTAAACAATGTTATCTGAAAATCCTCTACACCCTTTTAATACACCAACAAATTTTCTATTAAAAAACACTTGGACCAAATACTTTTAGAATTTGAAAAATATCAACGTTCGCACGACACACACTATTCTTGATATCACTAAAATCGCATTTTATACATTTTACGTAATTTAATCCGTAATTTATAGTGAAATACTGAGTTATTCCTCGTTAAGCGACATTATGAAAACATATGAAAAACAAAGGGACAATATTGCACTTTGTGACAGTTTGTTTCGTTTTAATCCGCTAGGTGGCGTTTTGTAGTTTCTGCACGGTCCCTATAGATAGTGAATGTCGGCAGGTGAGCCTGATGGAGATGGGGTCGGAGCAGGTGGCGGGCGTGCTGCGCGCGTCGGGGTCGCGCGTGCGGCTGGTGGTGGCGCGCGCCGTCGAGCCCGCGCACGTGTCCGTCGCGCGCGCCGCCAGCGCCTCCAGCGCCGCGCCCGTCGTGCCCGCCAGGTGACCGCTTGTGTGCTTGCGTAGCTAAATTGAATGCAGACAAACACTTCTATTGTGGTCAAGATGGAGTGTCAGGATGTTATAAAGGCACATAAAATTAGGGGACCTTTTTGGGTCGCTTTTATTCTGACAGAAGATGCTGTTATAAATTTTTAGTGATATCTCCATTTCCTAAAGTGAACTTCTACCGACATATCTTTCCCTCGTGCTAGGGTGATTTTTTTACTATGGTATTCCTAATTGCTAGTCAGGTAACACACTTTTTACACATAGTTACACTTCTGCTGCTACTGTCTCTAAAACCTTTAATATGTAGTCGTCAAGTAGCGGGTAGAGCAGTGAGGGCATTCAGATCACACAACATCACAGCAGCACAAGTTTCGGGAACGATAAATAGAATCTTAATGCTTAACTTGAATTCTTCTTTTTCAGGTTACTTTCGAGTCCAGAAGCATTGGACCGGTACCTCCTTGATGCTGGATTTGAGCAAGTTTTCCATACTCAACCAACGCCCCTGTCGCATATTCCGACTCCATCAAGATTTGTTTTCGACAAGTCCATCACTCCACCTCCCGAAACTGGTATGTTTAGATTATTATAGGTAAAGTATGGAAAGTAAAGTTTGTGTACAAAATTTCCTGAACACACCTAAACGTGTACTCAGCGCTCGTATACTATGGCCACACATTACAAACCTGGTTACAAAATCAGCAGATTTGTATTCAAAGAATTCTGATTGCTAGAAACAGGTTCAACCACAATTTCTAAGCCCAAAACCATGGAACTTAAATACATAATTAAAAAATAAACTTGAAAACTATGACTGCTAAAGAAAGATAAACAAATGTTTTTACCATTCATACTTTTTTAACATTTGTAGATGCTGAATCACCCGAAGTTGATCGTTTTACAGTTCAACTGAAGAAAGATGAAAATGGACTCGGCATAACCATTGCAGGTATTTTAGGCAGGCAGGGAAAACATTAAAAACTACTAACCCGCGGCTCCTAACGTTCTAATATCGCTAATTACTGGTATCGGTATATTTATTTATTTTTAAACCTAAAAAAGTTATGTTAAATAAAATAGTTAGATAAAATAATAAAAAAGTTAGATTAAAATATTTCCATAACATTTTTATGAACCCAAATATCAATTGTCTCGCTGTGTGTAGGCTAGATTGGTTTTTAAAAAGGTAACATATTATTATGTTATTTTCCGGAATTCAAATTTCATCTTCGTTATAGCTTTCACTCGAATCCGTCCAGTCCCGTGACAGAAGCAGAAGACTGAAAAGTAAACGAAACAATCACATTAAGTAGTAATAAGTACTAATAAGCAAAACACATTTCGACACCCCTGATATAATTATCGAATTACGAGTGTGTCTTGAATCGTCAGGGTATGTGTGTGAGAAGGAGGAGTTGTCCGGTATCTTCGTGAAGTCGGTGACGGCGGGCAGCGCGGCGGCGATGAGCGGCAGGGTGCGGGTCAACGACCGCATCGTGGCCGTGGACGGCGCGTCGCTGGTGGGCAAGTCCAACCAGCGCGCCGTCGATGCGCTCAAACAGAGCGGCAACGTCGTTACCTTGGAGCTTGAGAGGTGAGCGTATTTGTTGTTGGTATAGTAAAAAATTGACATTTAAAACATTATTGAAGACAGTTATCGGTATGGCCATACAAAAGTTGAATATGGTACTGTCTTTGAGGGTTTAGATCGCCTGGCTGGGTACCCTACCGTAACCCTCTTCACTCGCAATATAACAACATATTCTTTCGCTCTTGTGCTTTAATTAAATCAGTTAAGAAGATGTGGTTGCCAGATATACTTTATTTATGGTGAACATTATAGTCTTCAAGGGTCAAGGGTCTTCATACCCACCCATGTACAACCTCAGATAAGACATCTATCCTATTTAAAGACGTGGCTGTCTGTTGCAGTGACCAGTTAACGTCATCATCGTCAGCATGGCTTCCATCAGGCATGAACTCCAGCTATGGTTTTCTTTACTCAGCATACACCAACTGCTTATGATGCCAAAAGCATTTTTTATGTGGTGTCTTTTTTATGCCAATAGACCTTTCTAATTTTCTGCCCCTTATGGTTAGATATTAAAACTGTAATGTGCTCCCAGATGAGTGAAGGGCGATCTTGTCAGTATGTCTGGAGTTTTGTAATAAGTGTGCTAGATCATTTTGTTTAATAGAAACGAATTTATTGTTATTTTTCATTTATATTGATAAAGGTAGCAGTGATTTGTGTTTCATTATCTTAAAAGGTATCTCCGCGGGCCGAAGTTTGAGCAGTTGCAACAGGCGATAAAGGCGGGCGAGAAAGTAGTGCAGCCGCACAACCCGTTCCTGCACATGCACCGCCCCGAGCCCGCGCTCACGCCCGAACACGACATACAGATGTTGCAGCTACAGCAGGCCTCGTGAGTGATATTTAATATAACACTTTTAGAACAACACTTTAAATTAAACATGTGTGAAAATGTGTGAGTCATATTTGACTAAGGTAAGCAAGTACTATCAAGCCTGGTCGGTAGATTTGTAAAATGTAAAAAACAGGTTTGGACAGGGTTCCCCCGTCAAGAAAGAATAAATAAATGAAAAAATAAAGGCTTCACTTTCATAGCCCTACCCTACGATTGGTTGTTTTGTGGGTGCTATGAACACACACGAGACAAGAACACACACGTGCAGACCAGAAACAAAAATTTCAACTTATCATTCAAATCTCTGCTCAGTGCATCAGTGTCTTAGGCCATTGTGCCAAGCAGGCCGTCATACATAAAGAAGTGGAAATTCTTTATTTGATTGTTGTTTTTAATATTTAATCTATTAATCTAAAATTAATTTAATCAAACCTGCTTTTTCATGCAAGAAGCCTGCGTGCTTTAATCGCGAAATGCCTTTACAGCATGGAGAGTCCAGAAGAAACGATTCCATCCATTCCGTCGGTGACGCCGCCGCGCACGCCGCCGCCGCCCGCCTTCGAGATGCCGCGCACGCCCGAACAGAAGGAGGCGATACGACGCAAGTGGCAGGCTATATTGGGTATGTGCTTCTTTGTTAGCTGATAAGTCTCCACTGTGAATTGTTGGTTGATGAGATTGTAAGTGAAATAAAACTACTTTTATTTCTATGTCTTAAAGACCAAGACGCGGTATCAATATCACCAAACAATCACAATTGTTTTACAACACCACAATCCACTCAACAGTCCTGTGAACTTCCCTTCAAAGGCCATTATTTATTTATATCCTTATTGTTTGCAATGTGCGGTCTTAATGTCAAGTAGCTTTAGTTGATTATGATAAATTGAAGTCTCTATCCTTGCCTGACTAAATGTTTAGGTATCTTTCCCAATCTGGCGTTCTGACTACCATGTTAGCATTTGGAATCCAATGGCTTACCGCAACTACTGCAGCTGGGTAAGAACGGTACTCTAACCGTGACAACAACCAACAACCAATAATCATCATCAGGTCATTGGATTCATAATCCCTAAGAATCTGGATGGAAAATGAGATAATTCTGCTATAAAGCAATATAGTTCTTGTTTTTGAGAATCGAAATAGAAAACAGACTACATTAAGCTGTCGATCTTAATATCAGACTGATGTTCTTTTAATAAAAAAGAGGCAAATAATAATTATTTTTTCATTACAGGTGAAGATGTGGAAATAGTGGTGGGTGTAGTGGTCCGCGGCGGCGGCGGCTTGGGCATATCACTGGAGGGCACTGTGGACGTGGAGGGCGGGCGAGAGGTCCGGCCGCACCACTACGTACGCTCTGTCCTACCCGAGGGACCGGTGGGCCGGGCTGGGGTTCACCGACCTGGTGACGAGCTACTAGGTGAGTGTATAGCCGTTTCAATAACGTCAGATGTGGATGGCATTACCATAGTTTGGTTACAGGGCAACATCTGTGATTTCAAAGTAATTTATAAGTATATTATCTCAAAAACTAAACTGAAGTAAGGCCGAACATATCCGACAATAGGTTACTGAAAGTTACCATAAGTTCATATGTAGTAAGCTAACTAAGCCCTTGCATGACCAGTCTCTGAGAGAAAACGAATAAGTGATGCAGAATATTTTGCATGTTGATGCATCATTTATTCGTTTTCCCTTCTTGTATTCTTGTTTTCCTTTCCCTGGATTTCTGAAATACTGAGAATACTGGGAAAGTTATGATTATGATTAAGTTGACATTGTGTGTCTCACGACTCTGTAACATTTAAACTGTGTATACACCAAAGAAAAATTTCCAGTTTTTGTGTAATCGCATGTAAGAAAAAGAAGTTGCCAACAATTTCAGTTAAGAGAGTTGCAGTGTCAGAGCTGCAGCTTCTTTTTCTTTTATAAGCGCATCCACTAAAGAACATCGCTGCTAAATATCAGTATATTTACAGTTAAATCTTATTTCCATTCATTCCACTTGAATAAAACTTAACAATTGCCATTTATATTTTGAAATGGCAGAAGTGAACGGACATCGATTGCTGGGCATGAACCACCTGGAGGTGGTGTCGATACTGAAGGAGCTGTCGAGCGAGGTGTGCATGGTGTGCGCGCGGCCGCGCCCCGCGCCCGCGCCGCTGCCCGCGCCCTCCGTGGAACTGGCGCCGCCTGCGCCTACTCTTGTCAAGGTAAATCTATCTCTACATGGCCGCACTCTTAGGCTGCTTTTCCACCAAAGCTGTGCTAGGAAAATGTGTGATGCGAGGTGGTTTAGCTGTGCTGTGGAAATGTGTGGGCGTTTCCACCAAAGCTGTGCGAGGAAAATGTATCGTACGAGGATGCGTTGCGAAACTGTGTAATGTGTAAAAGATTGGAACGCATTCCTCGCAGCACATCCCTCGTAAAACATTTCTCGCACACTCTCTTGTTTGTTTTGTACGTAAAAAAACCTCGCTCCGGTAAGCCATTTCCACCAGAGCTGTGCTAAGCGAGGATAGGTAAATGCCTGTAGGGGAGGGTTTATTCTGACAATGAGACCAATGTAAGCCCTGATCAACCACGTTGACCTAATGTGTGTTGGTGTCTTTGACAACACTATGGACAACGCTCAGGTATGCAAGTTTCCTCACAATGCTTTCCTTTACTATTACAGCAGGTGATTTTTTAGGAAAGTTATTGTGCATGCCACTGGTCTATCACCACTCCATGTACATTTTGTTGTATTTATAAGAGTTATTTAAAAAAGAATAATGTTGAGCCTACTTTACTTTTTCTTCAGTACAGTATCAACTTCAATATTGTAGTCTTTTAGGTGTTAGAACCATAGTAGCTCGGATGGTACTCTACCGATAGTATCTTAACCTTTCGTTAGGCGGAATGTTTATTATGTCTCGTATTTCAGCTGGGAAGATGTGGTTTCCAGAGATACATTGTTTGAGGCAAATATCTTACTCCTCATGAGTGGACCCACATATACTTAATGTCAGATAGAATTTCTTCTTTATTTGAGGTTAGATATATCCATGGGCTGCAGTGACCACCTAATATCGTTAATTACTATCAAAAAAATTTAATCACTCTGTCTGGTCATATAATATGTAACAGTGTTTGATGTAAATGAGCGTGTCTCCGTGTTCCCAGGCGAAGTCGGACGGCAGCCTGGCGGGCGCGGGCGCGGAGGAGGGCGGCGCGCTGTGCGCGGGCAGCAAGGTGCGCTCGCGCTCGCTCGAGCCGCTCACCGGCCTCGCCATGTGGTCCTCCGAGCCGCAGATCATTGGTAATGGGACAATTATGACAAACGACAAGCAACCTAATGATGATAAGTGCTCACCGCCGCCACTCGACATTTGCAATTTTCGAGATTTCTGATATGTTTCCTGCTAAGGCCCTATAATGATGGCCTTGTTTCCACACATCTTGGATCAGCAAATCGACATCTTTCATCTACAATGTTTTTGATAACCGCAACAGGGAAAGAAAAACCAAACTTTGCAGACGTTTGATAATAGGACATAGATATGTCTGACAGTCTCGATCCTGCCTCGATAGCTATGGTACGTTGTCTCACTGGTCAATTTATCTGTTTAACTAACATAATTTCAAATGGAACATAAAGTTTCCCCCTTCACGGCTAGTTAGGCAGGGGCGAAAAGCAATTAATATTTTCCTCCATTTTAAACTACAGAGGTTTACCAGACTACTTGCTGTGTCTTATCCTATTACATTTGTAGATGTACACAATAATTATTTAAAAAATGCAAGCTATCTCGTGACCAAAGAAATTAAAACGAGACATTTATAATTGACTAAGCGGCATACTCTGTATATTTACAGAACTGGTGAAAGGCGAACGAGGCTTGGGCTTCTCAATCCTGGACTATCAGGACCCTCTGCGACCCGCCCACACGCTGGTGGTGATCCGCTCGCTGGTGCCGGGCGGCGTGGCGCAACAAGACGGCCGCCTGATCCCCGGCGACCGACTACTCTTCGTTAATGATCAGGTTTGTTTTCAACTATAGATAGATCCGATCGCCGTCGGTTTCAAAAGTTGCTCGCGCCCAGTTAGGACGGTTGTCGACTCTACAAATAGGCCTGCGTCGAAAAGTGCTTTTTCATGAATGTCTGCCGCGGGCTAGATCGATTGCCACGCACGGAAGTTCAATCTCACTAAAACCGTTGGCTTGTATGCTAAATATGCGTCTACTCGTGTCGAATATTAGTTCGCGCGGCTGCCGCGTCTACTTTGTACGCAGGTTTACGTAGGGCTAACACGAGCTAGCATTCTTAACAAGCATCTAACGTGCCTGCACGTGTTGCCGCTGTTGGATAAGAGCAAACCACAAACCTTGGAAAAAAAATAATGTGGTTGTTAACAGAACTTGGAGGACGCGAGCCTGGAGCAGGCGGTGGCGGCGCTGAAGGGCGCGCCGCGCGGCGTCGTGCGCATCGGCGTCGCCAAGCCGCTGCCCCTCGCCGACGCGCCGCCGCCGTTGCCCGCCTCCGCGCCGCCTCAGCCCCACCTGCCCCACCACACATAGACCCACCACCACCACACCTGAACCTTAACTCACCACTTAATCATCGCATACATTACCACCCCACTAACATTAATGCCATCGCTAACGCCGACGCGCCGCCGCCGCTGCCTGCCTCTGCGCCGCCCCAGCCCCACCTACCCCAAACCCGCTTGAATCTGAATCCACCATACCTTCGTCACAATATGACTGCCACTAACTTTATTACCACTAACACCCGCAGCCTCACCAGCCCCGCCTTGGAACCACTACAAATATCGCCATCTACATTACCACCATCATTAACGGTACTGCCATCGACTATATCATCTCCTGTATACTTTTTAGGATTAACGGCACAGCTTCTTGCACATAATAGAGCATCTAAAACCACCACATCATATCATCGTAGCTTTACCACTAACGCTTGTTTGACACTTACCAAAACCACACCACTACCACCGCCACTAACATTACTGCCATCACTTAGGCTTGTTTTGTAGCAGCATCTGATCTGGACCCTCTACCACCCTTGTCCAGGTTGCTTTTGGGCATCTACCATACATCTACTACCCTTGCCATCACAGAGCCAATTTATGCTCATAGTTATGTAAGTTTTTATTTTATTATTTTTTCTGTACATGTTTAGTCGTTGATAATTTCACACTATTTTTCTATTATATTTCGTAAATTAAATTCAAGGTTCTGTGTTCTGTCAGAACACATTTTTTTTTATAAATTTGAACAATGTTTAGAAGAACTTTTTGTGGCATACATATAAATTGTTGCTACTTATCATGAGAAGCAATGTTTAGTATTGAATAAAAAATATTCTTTTGTTTCTGACGTAAGCATCGTAGGTACATTTTATACTACACGTCATACTGTGATGTAAATACATTCCATTGAATTGATAAATGCGTTATATTCCATTACTTTGTTGCGTATTTTGTCTGGACACAATGATTAATTACCAAACCAATTTGATGTTAGCATTGCAAAGTAATATGTATATACTTATACATAGAGAAATTATAGCTCAGAAATAATTCTATACCTAATAATTTTGCTCCTATCTTCTTAGGGACTAAAATCTTAATTATTGAAAAAAAATTGTTAGCATAACATTTATTATAGTTTATTATAGCACATATTCAATTTGAACTGTGTCAAAGAATTTTATCGAGGGTTATATACTTACCATTTTAATAAATTTTAATGTTGTGTTAAAAATGAACAATTTTTTAATAAAAAGTATTATTCACGTAAATAGAATAAGCTTAGAATAAATAAATATGCTTATCATTAAAAATAAAACTGTTGCTTATGTATTAAAAGATAAGTACTTAAATAAAACCATATTGATAAATATCCAAAGTTCTTTAATTATAAAAATATTATTTACACCCCGTGAAGTACTGATCAAATCATTTATCACCTACCCCTAGTTGAGCATGATTTTATTAAATAACTTAATTACAATTGCCCCCTCCCTAACTGACGTTATCTAAAAATTCACTCTTTATAAAAGTCTTCTATGATGTCTTTGTATTTTTCGTAAACAACGTTCCTTTTGATCTTCAGCGTCGGTCCTGGAATGAAAAAATAAAGTGATTATTATTACAACTTGAAACAACATGCATAACAGACCAGTATATATTAAAAATTGTTAGTTTATAAAGTTGTGATGCTTACCAAGTTCACCGGAGTTCATTGAGAAGTCGGCAGGTAGGATGGCAAACTTTTGAATCTTCTGGGCGTTGGAGATGGCTTGCTTGTTGGCACGCGCGATACCAGCTTCAACTGCCTTGTACACCTATGAAAACAATAAAATAATTAACTTTTTACATTTTATGTGACTTTTTTGCAGTACATTACCGTTAAAAGCCACAACATGTGTTTTTTTAACAGAAGACTTTCTTATTAAGTGATATTTTTTTTAAACTTATATTCAAGTCTTTTTTCACTTACCGCGGGATCCTTATTTTTAACAATTTCACTAATCGTTGTGGCTGTGCTACCCAAGCTCGCCACCCACTTGACCGTTTCAGTGTCTAAC
Source organism: Erynnis tages (assembly GCA_905147235.1). Lineage (NCBI taxonomy): Eukaryota > Metazoa > Arthropoda > Insecta > Lepidoptera > Hesperiidae > Erynnis > Erynnis tages. The sequence continues at coordinate 8,090,426 of LR990073.1, forward strand.
TCGTCGAGAGCATCGCCTGTGTTTTGATTTACTTTTGCCTGAAATTATATAAGATCTTAAGCTTACACATATATTTTATAAAACGTTCCATTACTGTGTTATTACTTAATTTTTGTGCAATATTTGTCATAACAAATAATAATGTGCCATTTCTTTAAAATATTTTACAAATGAAATATGATAGATTGTATTTTCTAGATGCAATTAAAACTTCTGAAGTTGTAGATACAACTTAATATCTAATAGGTACCTACTGATACATTTTTTAAGTTAACAAATGAAAATACCTTCAGAGTCAATAGAATGGAGAGGAACTTGCGTCTATCACCAATGAGCACGGCGTATCCTATGTGCAATAGCTCTGACTGTACGATCTGTTCAATTGGTACCGGCGCTACATTTTCTCCACCAGCCGTAATTAGGAGCTCCTGAAACCGAATCTCATTTCTAAATATGTACATTATAGGTTTTAGGAATAAAAAGTTGCTGTCCGCGAAATTTGCAAATCAGACAAGATCTTACTTGAAACTTTTACACAGTTACAAAGTTCTCTACAATGTGAACTTTTCTTGAAATAAGCCACGGCACAAGCGTGGTTCAATTTGAGCTAGTTTCATTACTTATGTATGTCCTCGATAATTTTATTTCTTATATTATTTTTCGTTATTCGGGATGTAGAGTAGGGGTAGAGTTTTGACTATGATTTTCACGTGTTAACATTTAACCTTTGTAAGGTTATATTTAGGCCGGTATAACCTTGCAAAGGTAAATTGTTATTTATATCCCTATTACATAAGTACCTTTATCCGGCCTGTGATATACAACAAGTTGTTGCTGTCGACCCTGCCCACGTCACCAGAGTGCAGCCAGCCGTCAGCGTCGATGGTTTGCCGTGTTTTGTCCTCGTCTAAGAGGTAGCCCATGAACAAGTGACGACCTCGCATTAAGACTTCTCCTGGACCGTTAACACTTTCAGATCCTCCGAATTTTGTTTCCGTTCCATCCAGAATTTCTCCCGCCGAATCTAATTTGAACCTGTAAAGGAGGGAAAAAACAAAATCAATTTGATTTTACCCCATTTCGTCGATATCTGTTTATCTGCTTTTAAGTGAAAGAGTAACAAACATCTTTCCCGCCAGCCATCCATCCTCACAAACCTCCATTTGTAAGCAGGATTTTCATGAAAAATTTAAGCGGGGCTTGTCTACAAGTTTCGATTGTCTATTTTCCAGCATGCAGATTTCTGTAATTCTATAAGTGTCAGGTACTTACTTGGGGTATATGCTAATCGTGTGAGCACCACTGAGTTCACTCATTCCGAACGCATCCATTATGGGGATATCGAGGGACAAGAAAAACTTCTTGATTTCAGGTGAGAGCGGAGCTGCAGCACTCATGAACAAGAGGCACTGGTCCAGCCCCAACGACTCTTTTACTTTGTTGAACACCAGCGACTTCGCCATCTTGTATCCGCATGTTGTTCCGTCTATCCTGTTGGACCAATCAATATACAATTGTATTGACATTATGGTTTATGTATGTGCAGCGACAATGCAATCGGTATTATTAACTTCTTCCGAACGCTTCCGTCGCAGTAACGTTTAGATTCCGAATCAGAAAGGTAAATCTTCGCTGCCTTTATAATGCGTGACATTATACATTGCTTCTTATATATTTAGTTCAAGTCATGGGTAATGGGTAAAGGCTTGGTAAATAGCAGTCAATAAATGAAAATATATGAATACACTGTTGTACAGATTGATCTCATTCTGAAAATCTCAACAGGGGCAATTCTATAAAATATGATGTCTGCGTATCGTCCGTAGCGTCTCGAGGATATGACTTTGATTTAAAGATATAATGATTGTGATTGAAGCAAACGGATTATGTAGGCAACTAGTCGATACTCATGTTACCCAGCCCCATACTTATGATAGGTACAGCTGATACAAAGTAAGCTACGCCCATGATTACGGTCGATTTAAATAACCTTCTATGACATTGGCTTTCCAAGCTTTCCAAGCAAGTTTTAAAGAAAAGTAACTGCGTATAAATAAATATAAAATTGTCTAGCCTGAAATTTAAATAGCTTAATATCTGTTGGTACGTGACTCGTAAGTGAACACAGCATTTATCGTTTTACCGTACCGAGGCGAGATTTATAAGTGCCTATCTACTTTTGACGCTTGCGGTAAAATTTTACTACAACTTACTTATCTACAGTTTATGAGCCAGCCTCTAAAATCGGATATCTAAGGATTGAAAACGTATTATCTATCCATTAGATACAGACTACAGTGATACCTACCTACTATTAATAAATGATGACGGTTGATTTTTTTATATCTTATCGCTATTATTAAATTATATCACTTCATGGAAGGCAAACCTAAATTTTATCTTTTAACTGAACTTCATGTTTATTGCTAATGTTTTAAAGCGTGTCCTACATGTGATATCTAAGCAGTAAGCAATAACTATTCGTAGTAGTATATTCGTATTCGTAGTACTTGCTTTTCTATCTGCTTTTAACATGGTTTGTTATTTTATTATGTCTATTTCAGTATCTTTTTAATGAAAGACGACGGTGTTTTTACAGCAAAGGATAAGTAAATGTATCACACCATAATTCAAAGCACAAGAATTTAAAGAGGCTCACCCTAGGATCTAGATTGTTTTAGTCACATGGGATGTAATGTGTGCTAATAAATAAAGTAGTAATCAAAACTAAGGGCTATAAAGAACTACGACAATTTACAAATGTAAAAAAGCTCGAACATGCTGGGTATTCATTCTCAAATTGTGCTCATAACAGCGTATTCCCTGCGTTTATAGATGCTGAACTACATGCATTATTATAAAGGCATTCCAAAATCTTCAGAACAGGGATTTCCTGCCTTTACATACCAGTAGTTTACCATTTCGGAGATTGTGAAGTCTATCGGTAGACCGTACATTCCGGCTGAGAGGGCTCTATTCAAAGAAAGAACTCATGAATTATCTTAACTTTTTTTGTGTTTACATTTTTTTATGTTAAAATATCTACTAAGCACTAGGTAGATATGGCTAGGTGTGGAAATATAATATTATTAAGTACGTAGTTTAGGAGGTAAAGTCCATTTCCACATGTGATAAAAAAGTACCTACCGTTATTCTTGAAAAGTTCCGTTAAAATAGTGGTTTGTATATTTCTGAGATGAGCCGAAATAAACAGAAAAACTGAAAAGCTCTGAAAATTCTTGTACGTGTACATAGGTAAATAGGTAAGGAGGTACTCGTATACAGGATAAATTTTTCAAGTGTATACATACCTATTCATTTGTGCTGTATACATAACTATTGCTTTATTTTCGTCGATTCGAATCGAAAACGAATCTTTACGTTTTTAGTAAAACAGACACTTCAATTTTAGGTATTCTTATACTCGTAGATACGATTATTTATTAGAAAATATCGTGTTTTTTTTTCAAGAGCAGTTGCAATGCAGATATGCACCAAATGGCGCTATCAAATCCTAACATTGGCCGTGACTTAACTTTCGGCGTTAAACATTACGTACCCATTAATTCGAGCAAGATGGTGCTTTGTGCCTTTATCCTTGGCCCACAACGCGATGTAACGTTTTACCGCACCGTTTGAAGCGCCAACTGCCATGATTTTTTCGTACATCTTCTCCCATACTCTAGGTACGGCGAAGAATCTGAAATAAGACACGTTTTCGTTTAACGAACGTAATACCGTTAAAAAACCTTGAAATATTTTATATTATTAAAAGGTAATGGCAACTTTACAAAATAAACTTTTACGATAAAGAACTTACTGGTAGTTACCTACATATTTTCTACATATTTCCTACATATTTTGTAGCGCCTCCGAGTTACCTATTACAATTCACAGTTCAGAGGGTCAATTCAGATTGAATTCAGTGGAAGATTTTTTTTGATGCTGCAGGTGGATAGTCCAAAGAACGCGTTTACATTATAAAAAGCTATAAATTGGGTAGGGATACTAATTTCTAAGTTTGCCTTTAACCCATTGGTGACCCACTGTAGGGTAGGGTCTCCTCTCACAACGAGCAAGATGTCGGTTTTAGTCCACCACGCTGGCCTAATGCGGATTAGTGGACTGCACATGCCTTTCAGAGTATGATTATGGAGAACTCTCAGGTGTGCAGGTTTCTTAACGATGTTTTTCTTCAACGTACTGCTGGTGATATTTAATTTTATAATGCGCATATAACTAAGTTGTTTATTTATGAACATTTACCTTGTGGGCCTAACTTCTTTCAATGTCTCAACAAGACTGCCTTTTAATGCGTCAGGTTGCGCAAAAAATACCGGTACAGCATAATGCAGCGTAGTGTAGATGTCTGCCACCTGAAATTGATAAATATGCGTTTTGAAATTAAACCTCTCATGGTTCTCACTACTTTAATGTTTTGGGGTTAATATACCTAAGCCTCTTTTCTTAAGACAAACCTTTTGGTTTTCTAAAAAGGTAGGTACATGGCATACTTATAAATTCATAAAACCTATCTATCCTGATTTAAAGTAATGATTAGTAATGTAAAATACTGTATTGTTCGGCATATTTCAAAGTTAGTGGTATATAATCCATTCATCATTTTTTTTATGATTCTGATAAAACAGGTATTTATAACGTTTAAGTATAAGTACTCATAAGATACCCTTAATAAATATTGATAAAGGTGCGGAAAATTTTAAGTGCAGGATATACATAATTATGTAATACTTGCAGTTGGGATTTTATAAGTACTCAATAATAGGAATAATCATTTAATCTTCAAAGCTTATTTTTAAAAATAACCCTTATAGATAGGGTAAGCGTATAGGTATGTATTCTGTTATCAATTATTTCCGATGAGACTTGAAACATGTATGATGTGCCATGCCTGCAGTAGGTAATCGATAAATTAATTATGTAAGTAGGTATTTACCGTTCGCCTTCGCAATGCATTTTGCTCTGTTTACCCTTGACTTTTAATAGTTGGGAATAGTAAGGCCTCAATCATTATCTACGAGTATGTATATCGACATCGTCAGTATTGTTTTTTATGACAATTAACGTGCGAAAATAAAATTTTTGGCTTATTTTTATTTGACCATTTAAAATAAGTTTAATTTTAGGGGCACATTTTGGCGTCAAGATCGCAAATATTCATACTTTAAATATTCATAATCATAATTCCTTTAATAATAACAAAATGGCATTATTTACAACACGTCAGTCTGTTGTCGATATCACTTGGTGTGCTTATACGAAAATACACGGGAGGTAAGATAAGGTGCCGTAGTTTTATCAGAATAGCCAAATACGGTTTAAGTAAGATAGGTAGGTACTTAAGTATATGATTAATATTACTATATGAACTAAAATATCAATGACCGAATTCGATTCTTATCTTGACAAAAAATATTTTTTTTGCGATTGTAGGTACTTCTGTAGTTGTTATCTGCAGATCAAAAGTAGAGAAGTATGCACTTAATTTATTGACGTCATGTGTTCCATTCGGAGAAAAGAAGTCTAGGTGTGTTAAGAAACCATTATCATGTTAAAATCTATTATGTTACCTGTGCAGCAACATGGCTCAGTGGCAAGAAGGTGACCAGTCGATCGATGGTGGGTTGCAGGTCACCCACCCGTTCACCGATACTATACGCGTCCCATGTGAGATTATCGTGCGACAACATTACTGCTTTCGGCGGGCCCACCGTGCCTGACTGAAACATGCAATAAACTATAAACGAACAAAATTATAAACCTAGCTGACCCGGCAGACTTCGCTATTCCAAACAAAAAGTTTCATACTACCTACTGACCCTACTGTTCAAGAAGAATTATCTTTACAAATTTTTTCGTCGTTTGAACTTTCCTTGGACTCACATCAACATTTTAAAACCAAAATTAGCCAATTCGAACTTCGAGACCAATTTGTGTGTGCAGACTAAACTTTTTCATTTAGCTATTTGTCATGGAAAGCTATAGGTAAGTGTAACAGAAGCATTTAAAATTTATCGTCAGATTTAAAAGATTTAAAATGTATGTAGATGAAAATTACGGGGTCTACTTCAACAAAGAACTACCTATACCTAAATATAAATGCACACCGAATGTAAGTAGACTCGGTGTGGATAGCAATTACTCTAAACACGATATCTATATAAATACCAGGCCTACTTTGGTTACAACATGTCTAATTAAACTAAAAAAAATATCAAACTAACTGATGGCTGGCGATAAAATATATCAGTATATATCAGAAATTTAATTACCTTAATACCTACATAGGTATTTTAGGGACATCAACAATATTAATTGGTATGAAACTTTGTAATGAAAAATCCTATATCATTGTGAATCCTATTTATGTACATATTTATAATAATATCCGGATAGCTGTATATATTTTTCTTAGAATTCGGTTGCGTTTTGATTATCGTAAAGATAAAGACCTAAATACCTAATTTCTGAGGCTCTGACTAATAAATGACGAATAATGTCTGAGAAAGACATGACAAATAAATAATAGTGACAAAATACAACATAATATGTTTCGTATCTAATGTTTTATCAAAATCGCGCGATTTTCTTATCGCTTAGCAAGCTGTAAAACATACCATGCCTATTTCATTTCAATCACAATTCACATGTTTGTTATTAAACATCAGCGCAAGTATTATGTAGGTAGCTAGTGCTTAGCTCTAGATTACATTTTATTTCTAGGAATGTATGTCTGTCATTTTGTTATCAAGCTTTAATATAATGTTCATGCTACTTTGTAGTAGAGACATTGCAGCTCTGATCGACCTCATCACTGGAAGTGAAGCAGCATTTTGCAGTGGGGAGGTTGGATGCTGGAAATACTTATAATAATAATTATAATAATTATAATAGCCGCCCACAGCCATGTTGGTCCCCCGGCATGCGCCACTTAGTGGGGGCCCGTCCAGTGGGCGGCGAGTCACCACCTGACTAACGTTAGATCATTCTTCTAATTATCTAAAGGGCGGGTGACCCCATAGTCCCCATAGCCCATAGAACAGATGAAATAGCCCCTCTACCAGTCCCTCTATATCCCGTCACAATAGTTCCATGATAATTTTCCATTCCTTTCTATAGTTTCTGTCCATATTGCGGGGACCATCTTCGGGACAATCTTTTAGATAGAGTGCGGCCGAGGATGGTATCCGTCATAATAATTTGTACCCCATCACAACATTAAATTGTGTCAAAAAGGCCTCTACGTGTTGGACCTGTGTCCCCGCGCAAGCTTACTACCTACCATTGCTCATTATTCTGTTTTAAATGAACTGTCGTCCAAATCACCAAGAAAACACATCTTATAAGTTTTCACTTCTGCCAGCACCCCTTGCAACCCGTTGTTTTTTTTACGTTAAATACTTAATGAATATAAGAGGTACTCACGGTGTATACTAAAGTACAGCATTCGTTGACCGATATGGATTTCAAGATATTGTCCAGTTGGGTATCAGGCTCTTTGCTGCCTATCTCCATAAGTTGTTCCCACTGTTGAAATAAGAAAATAAATTAATAATAATTACTGTTGACCGTCATGAAACAAAGAGTAATTTTTTTATGTAGGTATTTATGTAGGTGCAACGTAAACATCCTACTTTGTTGTTTGGGAACTTATTTTGATATTTATATCTCTTATTGTATATAAAATTATCATGTCACAGTTTTAGTTAGGTACCATAGTCCTACAAAACGGCTTGGCCTATTTTTATGAAATTTTATGTGCATATCAGTAGGTCTGAGAATCGGCTACTGTCTATTTTTCATACCCCTAAGTGATAAGGGTTGTCCACACATAACATTTTTATTTAATTTTTTGGACAAATTTTTATGGACAAACTTATATGGCAAAACAACGTTTGCGGGGTCAGCTAGTATTACTCCTAAAATAAACGCCTTTGAGAAACATTGCTTTGAATCTAAATTTTGTAATATAAGTATATGTATACATATAGTAATATTTTAACTTTGTTTCATTAGTAATTTGTCACACAATTTGACGGCACGAGGTCATTTAACCAAGTTCATTGTACAGCCGAAAAGTTCGTAAAACTTTGCATGAAAAATAAGTGTGATTTCTTCGAGGCTTATAGTTTTATCATCACGGAAATGGCATGATTTTAGTTCCACCTTTTAAATTTGTTCTTTTGTCCTATCCAATTATTATAGGTAATGAATTTCATGATTTTTGGCGTAATCTCTTTAACCTGCGCTAGGTACCTTTTTACACGCGATGAGGGGTTAATTGTTTTAGTTATAATTATGTATTATAGATACGAATTACGACAAAATTAGATATTTTAAATAAATATTTTTTCAATTAAATTCTGTTTTCATAGATCAAGTATTAAATCTAATCTGTTCTTACAGAACAGTTGAAGATATACGTGTCATTTACCTTCAGGGAGATAAATTACAATATGTGTAACATCACACGATGGGTTACACTCTCTTACCTTTCACTTGTAACGTATTTAAAAGATTACCTCTATATCTGCTTATATAGAGACGGACGTAAATACTATGCTTACACTGTAAACCCCGGGGACGGAAGTGTCCACCGGTCCTTCCCATTGAATGATTGCTTTGAGGTTTTTTAAGCGACTGCGTATTGACAATATTTTGTCGAGCTGCTTCTTATCTTGTACCGCACAGATGTTAGCGCGTGACGTCTCAAGGCAGTGGAAACATGCCTCAGCTGAATTCGTGGTATAAATACCTGCAGCGTAACCTCTGCAAAGATTTATGATTACGTTAATGTAGGAAGCTAATTTTTAGCTAAATTATGATTAACTGATTGCTATTTTTTATAAATACCCAGCGTGAATAGCACCTAAATCTGCTAGATACCATTGTTCTGAGTTGAAGCCGAGAATGCCGACCGAATGGTATCGTTCCAAGCCTAATTTTAGAAATCCTTTTGCGACCGTACGTACGCGATCTTGATACTGTCTGAAAACAAAAAAAACTTGTGGTTACACAAATCATGAAATCACCTATCTATCTCAAAATTGTAAATCGGTAAAATTATTTGCTTTATAAAATCAGAAATCATGTAATAAAGTGTAACATGTGACATAAAATCACACACCTGCTGTGTTACGTTTATCTATAATACATTTTTAGGTCGAATTGATGTCGTATTCTTTCTTACCTACCTTGCTAAAGTAATTTTAAAGGAACTGTTCAATCTTACTTCACATTCGAGGCCAAATTTAAAATATTTTTGTGTCTAAGTATATGTATTATAAATTAAAATCTCACAATCCTACTATGTGACTGTATTTATCTACAACCGTATACCGTGCCTATAGGTAATGTGTATAAAAAGAAATTAATAAAAGTGTAGGAGATACCTTAGGTAGAGTGTAGAGTAGGTATGTTTTGACTTCAACATATTATCATAATATCATCTTTATGATAAAATTCTCTTGTCACAGTTTAAGTTACCATACTCCTCCAAAACGGCTGGACCGATTTTTATGAAATTTTATATGCATATTCAGTAGGTCTGAGAATCGGCTACTATTTTTCATAAGTGATAAGGGTTGTCCACACCTATCATTTTTATTTATTTTTTGGATAATTTATTTTTATTTTTATTTTTCAATAATGTGGCATCAAAAAATACACACAACCCTAAATTTTCAACCTTCTATCAACAACCCCTATTTTAATAGTCATTTTAGTAATTCAATAATTTTTCATCCCGCTCGATGCTCGATAACTTATATGTACTTATAGCAAGAAAGTCCGAAAAATTTTTTTAAGTAAATAATAAGTTAGGACAGATAGGCAAAATTATTTTGGCAGAGGGAAGCCAGCCGGGTAAGCTAGGTATGATTAAATTTTATTTGTCTGTCATGTTAAATCTTATCTAAATCAATAACACTCACTTGTAGGTAATTTTGTGCCATTTGCCATCAGCTTTCTTTGTTGCAAGTGCGACGTCATTGGGGTATCTAGCAACAGTTCTGTTTAGTAGGCCTGGTACCGAAATCGGAGGCTCTGCTGCAAGTCCTCGAGAGCCTATTCGCAGCTTCACATGACCTCCTGGCACGCATGATGTGTAATCATCGGCCGGAATGATCTGATCCGGACCTAGAAAAACAAAAAAAATATCTAACTATTTACTTTGTAAAAAAAATCGTACAGTAACCATTTTACATATACCTACATATCAGGTACCTACACTTCATTTTCACCTCACGTTAATTTAACACTGATAATAATATCGAGCTGATAATAAAATAAAACTTATTTAATAATAAATTTAGTATTTATTATTAAATAGTGGGTTTTCCAAAAAAATCATGGACAGAATATTTATAAATATTTAAAAAAAATGATTTTTCTTTAAATGTTGCAAGATCAAGATAATAAAAAAAAATTATACTGGGATTAAAGTATAAAACATATAGAATATGCCGACGCCCGACATAGGGTTGTCCATTATTTACCAGGACGAAACACTAGGCTGCCAGTTATAAACAGGTATGTCGATGCCAGTTTATGATAATAGAAAAAATATTATCAGCTTAAGCGCTGTTTTATTGCAAACATAATGATATAGGGTTGTCTGTTGATATAGAGTTGTCTGCAAAAAATTCGGTCCATTATAATTATAGGTTTGCGAATTTCAGATTTAAAAAATATTCTGTCCATGATTTTTTCGGAAAACCCATTTTTAATATATTTTCTAATATACTAAATTTATTATAAAATAAGTTTTATTCTACCGTTTTATTCTACCTATATCAGCCCGGTGAAGGTTGAGTTAGGTTCCGCTCTTAGACTAGATCTACATGCTAGATTAATACTAAAACTTCAACGACGATTGATCCATCTTTAATGACGAAGTAAGCTAAACAAGTTGCGTTTTTGTAAGTTTCAGTAAATGATGAATGTAAACCGAGTAGGTACTAATAAAATAAAAAATGTAAAGTAACCTAACTTATTTAATTTGCATGTACAAATGTAACTAATTGGTTTCATAAAGAAATGAGTAAAGGGATAAGCGGGCTCTGGAGCTCTAGGTAAGTCTACTTACCTCTAAGGCTCTACTTACCTTACTTACCTTACATCATAGAGACTTCGTAAAGAGCTAAGGAATAAAAATCCTATTTGTAGGTATATAATATCAAAGATAAAAAGCAAAATTAATAATTTTGAAAAACGTTAACGTATAATTGAAAAAGGATAAAATAATTAAAAACCTTCGACTAGAAAAACAAGAAATTGAACCCAAGAAAATCCGTCCGGGACTGCCATTAGATGAATAATTAGTTTTGTAGTTTTATAGTATCGTGTGCATAGAACTATAATGATTGTGTGTTATAGATACATAATTATTATGTTACTCAGACTGAACATAGCTTTCTATTAGTCAAAGAATTTTTAAGATTGGTCCAGTAGTTTTCTAGCCTATTCACTACAAACAAAACAAACAAACAAAATATCAAATCTTTCCTCTTTATCTACAAACCCATCACTGAAAACTGCATCAAAATCGGACTAGTACTTTTGGAGATAGGTGGTAACACAGATTTTGCACAAACACCCTTTCACCCCAAACGCATACAATACACCGTCGCGGGTAAAAAAAAGTTATAGTGTATAATATGCCTATAGGTGTACCTCTACTATTTATATTGCTAAATACCTACTGCATAGAACTTTGATGCTATACCTGTCTACGATAGAAATATCAATTTTTAATTACCTATAGGTACCTATATAAAACGTGTTCTTTTTCTTTACTTACCATTTAAATATGTCTGATTGAGTCCGTTCGGAACATGCATGTTAATGTCTACTTTTACTGAGTCTTCCCCGTTTTGTACAATAATAGTCGGCGTTTCCTGTAAATAAAAAATGGAAAAATATAATTCTCTATCTACAAACAACACCTTATTATTGTGGATTATCTTGAGTCAAAGAATCTTGAATGTAATTACAGTTAACAACAATTACAGCACTCAGCACTTACTGCGAACGTGATAAATTAACACTTCTTAATAAATATAGGTATGATTCATATTTGTCATAAATAAAATACCAATAAAATATTTGAGTTTAAAATTAACAATTTAAATTTTATTCTCGATGCTCTCAAGACATAAGTAGATAGCAGGCATGCTGAACGTATCTAAAGACCAATTTACCTACTATCTTGGATGCAAATATCCAGCGCCTTGGTAAATAATTAATTCTTTAGAAGATAACATACTCGACCTGATAAGAAACAACATGTCTGTTTTTAACCGTAACTCCACTATGTTATTAACCCTCTACTATGAGGAGTGCTCACTTATTTTTGCTTCAGACTAGTTAGCGTGTCTACGTTGTGCGGGGTCTTATTGTCATGCAATTGTACAAGGACAGGAAAACTAATTTATAATTACAAAATTACTCTTCTTCAGGTAAGTGCAACCATTTGAAGATATTTATGGTTAATTATATCAATTCGTACTCTGTTAGATGTTAAAACGAACCGAAAAATAATTTTAGTCTATTTATATAATAAAACTTGTTAAAAGTGCATTACTTAATTTTTAAAAATCCCTATCGAAAGTGCTGATAATTGGGAATTAAGGTGATAAAATGTTGATCACAACGCAATCTCCCCTCCTTGGGCTGCTAACTTTCTGCGAAATTTTTATCGTATACCTACGACTTCAGTTATCTTTCTCACTTAGATAATAATCAGAATGTTTTTATTTAAAAAATCTATGCATAATTTATGCTCTTTAATAATCATATCAAATGAATAGGTATTTTCTATCTCTATTCACTACATTATTTCAAACACGCAGAAAACTATTTAATTTCAATTTAGTTGTTACTCTATGTTTTACTAAATAATAATATTACAGTAGAATATGAGGTCCTTTCATTTTCTCACAGGGGACACTCGGGACAAAATATATTTTTGGCTCGGGCGGCATACTTTGAATCAGGAATCGCTACGTTCAGGATTTTACTAAAGAAACCCTCGCTACGCTCGGGATTCTACTCTAGAATGCCTCACTTCGCTCTGGATTCAAAAAACGCCTCTGGATTAAAAAAACGACACGGATGGATGGGATGGCACGTTGAAGGTGTAGGTAATGTCTGGGTTTCTAGTCGGGATTTAGGCCGTGTCCTCTGCAGAATGACTTAGTGCCTAGAATTTTAGATTGGGTCGACTCAGTTTCATTAGCCATCGCAGCTAGGCGCACTTCAAAAAAAAGGTCCTGGCTATCCGAAATTTATTTATTTACTCGTATTATCTTATTTACAAATCATTCAAAGTAATTATCCAGTTCCTGTCGACGAGAATGTTTGTTGATCTTATTAAAAATTGGTGTAGAAGAGTTAACAAAATGTCAAATGTTTTCCAATAATAAAATAGAACTAAAACTTCTTGTAACATATTTATTTAATTTTCAAGAGTTGGCGTTGTGGACTGCCTTATATACTAAAAAATTTAATACTTAAATGGAATACTCCTACTTCTTCTTCCTATATTATACGAGTATGCATAGGAGATAGAAGTAGGAGTAGGAAGCGCAAAAAAAATCAAAAATCATTTAAGTATTTGCACGAATATCCATTAGTTATTGGTTTTACAGCGCATTCATGCTTCTAACGAAAATTTATTTTTATTTGCATTTCTTTCAAAGTTTCATATTGTCTGTAACAAATACTTTGTTACGTCATTATCTTAGGTAGATGGCAGGTGCTTACACTGTGTATTCAATATGGTATGTATTTGTATTTGTTTAAACTTTCCCTTTTTTGCGTTTTTTATATGATAATTATAATGGTATTTTTTTCGTAGTAGATCGTAATTAAATTGGACGTCAGTGTCACACGTGTAATACTTTGATTTAATTACCGCACACTCAAAAATTAAGTACCTATATTTTGTTGGGATAATCTTATATTATGTTTTTACAAGGTTGGTAAACCAATGAATATTATAAAATAAAAATATTTATAATGTTTTTGTAAATATGATTATCTATAATTAAAGTGTTTTGCGTAATTATTGTGTTTTTTTTTACTTAATAAGCAAATCCCTTCAGCAAAACACCTACCGGGTTTTTGCATCTACGTCTATCCTATCTGTAACCTTGTTCATATTTTTTAATCTTTTTAGTATCTTAAAATTAATAAAATTTTAATTTATTATTACAGTAAGATAAAATTAAACACTATTCGGGACCGCTTTCTTTTTTCATACTCTTAAAACTTCTTATAATATAGGTAATCATTGCCTATATAATATACAGGGTGGAAAGGCACGACGATCCTTTCCGCAAAAGGGGAATTGCTTTAGACTTAGTACTGTATTTCCTCTAAAGAAACTAGGCTCATATTCGTAAGCGTTTTGAAGTTATAGGCAGTTAACTTTTAATGAAAAATATGTACTGCAAGTGACAACCTTCATTAGGTTCAGTAATATTCAACAATAAGATCATTTCTACCCATAGTTAAATTGAGACTGACGTTTTGTTTGGGAAAAATATTAATTTTTACTCAGTCTTACCCGTCCGTGATAAAGCCGTGACGTAAATAAAATAATTAATGACGTAAGTAAAATAAATAAATAGGTGGCGAATCTATAAGTACTATTGTAATAGTAGGGTATGGTAGTAATAGTAGAGTTGTCACTAAGAAAAATATTACCTAATTTTAATATTTTTACTAATTGTTCGTAACTCAAAAAATCTAAACATTACGATTCGATTCCCCAACTTAAACTAACCCCCCTTTGCGGGAAGGATCGTCGTGCCTTTCCACCCAGTATAAACGGAACAAGCTGACAACTGGACCTTTGGGTAGTAAGTAGACCAGGTAAACAGTGAAGTGAAGTGAACTGTGTTGACATGGGTAACACCAAAAAGAACCCAATTTCATAGTCGAGCGAAAATACATCAGAAGGTAGGTATCACACACGTAGGTACCTAGTCCTACCTATCGAAAGAAATGCTTATCACAAGTTTCACTGTAGATACCTATCTGATTTTTTTTACCTCCTTACAACTGCGAGACACTAGGCTTTAAGATGACCTCTCGCCTAAACCTCTGTTTACTACAGCGGGTTCAAGCTGAATTTAAATAAACTACACATACATATTATAAAAACTACATAGTATTATAATATTATAATTTTGCGTTTTTGAAATACAAACTTAGAAAGGATTTAAGTTAACAGTTTGTTCATTTATGTAATTGCAATTGTTATAAGTTGCAAAATCACACAGGACCGGTACCATATTGTTGATAAATTGAGCCCTTTGCAAACTTAATTGTATTATAGAATTTACGTTAAACTGTTTTTCTATATTACTGACTTACAACTAGGTGGTTCGAACTAAACGAAACTGATAATAACGATAAAATCAGATTTTATCAAGACCTATCGAAGATTTTGGGTTACGCTTACGATCTACCAAAGAGTCCTGCATAGGACATTTAAAATTTAATAATTTGTATTACGTCGACAAATTTTATGATTTTCAATTATTTGACTAAAATATAGGTAACCATGGTGGTATCGTCGTCCCATGTTACATAATTACATAAAAAATCACAATTATTTATGAATTAAGTGTACCTATCAGCAGACTTTTTAAAATTTATTTACCAACATAACCCAGTTACTTAGTTTTTAAAATATAATTGTAATGTGCTTTTTAAACATTTTGTTCAAAAAATACCCCGTTACAAATGTTTTCCCAAGATGTTTCATGGGGTTATTTACCGCATAAGTGGCGACAACTACTTACGTTGATAACGGTTTGTGGTCATGAAAATAATTATTACATGGTAAACTAAGATCGTAAATAAGTGTATGTCCATTAAAAACTGACGTTTATACTAGTTTATTGTATTATGTAACTAAGACTGTGGTGTCTGAGTGTTTGGTAACTTAAAATTCGGCAAAGCGGTCAGATAACGGGCGTAACGGGTTTATCTATAAGTAATCAACTCTTAGTCTCTTACTAAAATATGACGCACGTAGTGGACACCACACACGTATAATAATGCTTAATTGTGAGGGAAAAAACATACCGATATTATTCTTCAAATGGCGACTAATTAGTTGGACACTTTTAAATTTATTTATGACAGGTTAGTAGTACCTAACTGTCAACAAACGCGTGATTTCTCTAGTAATTCTTATAAGGAACATAAATTAGGGTATAGTTTTATATTTCCTATTTGGGATAATTTACATTAATCTGTTGGAATTGTAGAAATAGCGTCCTATGGAATTAACTTTCCATAGGTATATTCTGTTAGTTCTGTTACAAAGCAAGATACCAAGCAAAATTGATATACGAAAATAAATCTCACCAAATCAATTTAATAATAACTCCCAAACCAAAATATAATATAGTCTTCTTTTTTAATTATAAATCTTGTTGAATCACTTTCATATCACAGATTTGTTGCTTAATTTTACACACCAATAGAGATCTTCTTAG
Source organism: Erynnis tages (assembly GCA_905147235.1). Lineage (NCBI taxonomy): Eukaryota > Metazoa > Arthropoda > Insecta > Lepidoptera > Hesperiidae > Erynnis > Erynnis tages. Next base: position 8,106,961 of record LR990073.1, read on the forward strand.
TGCTAAATTGGTAACTAATTCCTAGAGAGATTTATTTGAGTTGACCCTGTGCAGATCGTCGTGAAACGGAAAATTATGGATTGTAGCGACCGCGACGATACAAGTACGACAGCCAACTGGCGGTTTGCCCTGACGCACCACTCGCACCAGTCGCACCACAGTGTAAAGTTCAGCACTGACGAACCATCGTCGAGTATTTTCTCAGTTTTCGTTACGAGTAAACTTTTGGGTAACCACAACAGCACGTCACTTGTTTATAACAAAGACACGGTCTATAATTAAGCGGATGCCTTGGTAAAGTGTAGTCACGTCACATACCGCCAGCGTTTGTCCGTTGTCCGCAGCCATGGCCCGATGCCACCTCTGCCTCTGCCACGAGCCACTATGCACGTGCTGATTACCGACTGCGCAGACGGCGTGTGTGACGACGGTTCGCGCGTTCTCAAACGTTACCTCTTCTCTTTAGCTTTACCTCTGATAACAGTGGCCACCGGCTTTACCTAATCACTTGAAGGTAATTGACGCTTTATTTGAAACATATCCTGTAATATAGTTAACACGGTATCTTATCATGAAGGTACCGGTATTGATGTGGTACCTACCTATAATCAAATCAGTAAATTACCTACTGTGATCGCATAAAAATAGCCCCTACCTAAGTTAAGTCCTGTATCGTCAAAATTGTCCTGTTATTTATCAGTGTTCGCGCCCAATAATTATTTTTAAGGCCTAGTAGAGACATCCATACATTTTGTTTTATTTATGACAACTTGGATTGATATAGTGTGTAAAAGAATAGGTACCTATGCAGTGTACATAGTTTTATTTTAATAATAAATAAATATCAAAGGACCATGATGGTTAACTTATTTCAATATTGGATTCTGTAAAGCTCCAGGTACCTACTCGGAGTTGTCTGATGGGAACACAAATTAAAATGAAATATACATAAAAAAATTTTTTCTATCAAACTACGAGTGACGATCAAAGCAAGGCCATTCAATAGGAAGATAATATAAGCAGAAAGATACAGCAATTGAGACATAGCAACAATTACTTAGCAGTAGGTATTACGTAAAAGTGATAATTAAATATATACATATATATGTATCATATATAAATACATTATCTTTTTCTGCAAAAACAATAAAATAAAAGGTTTTTTCTGTTTCATAAATAGAGCAACCTATAAGGTAGGTAATGTAAATATAGGTAGGTGTTAAGATACCTATAGAAGTTGTGTAAAAGAGCGTAACATGATGTGAATAAATTACGGCAGCCCACTTATTCCTTGTAAAAGTCATGGGTACCTACTCTCATTCAGTGCAGAGATGTCGAACTCTTAGTAACCCCACGGTGCTCCTTGCACAATGTCCTGTGGTCCTCCACAGTCCGTTTTTCAGTCACGTTATTTCCTCTTGCAGGTTGGGTTGGGGTTCTTCAAAAAAGGCGCTCTCCATTCTCCATGAGCTCTCCACTTTCCAGGCGTACCTCTCTGAGACTTTTTTTGGGCCGTTAATAGATATATTTAAATTATCCTATCCAATCCTATCCTCTTAGATCTCATTCGTGGCTCGCGGAACCAAGAGAGCATGATCCGCGTGATATATTCGAGATTACCTAAGAATTAAAATTAAGAAATGTAGAGGTAAAAGTTATTGAGTATATTGTATAGAGGCAGTAATCTCTTAAAATGCAAGATCGATTTTGAAAATTCCTTTCCTAGTAAAAAAACACATTTTAGCTGTATTTTTTGGGTCAGATTATGGGTTCCGGAGATAAAGATTGATAGTCCTCAATAGATGACTATAGTAATTGAATGTTTCAGGATATTTATATAATGTCAGAAGACATTTGTTGTGGCCATCACTGACCACCTCAGGGTTATAATTTACACACCTCAGCAAATGGTGAGGCCTTACAGTCCAAGCAAATTTAATAATACCTTCCCTCTATCAATATCTAAACCTGCTTCTTATTAATTCTAAATAGCATAAAAAGTTTTAGATAGAGGCTAGAGCACCTTTCTCCAAGCTACACGGAGCTAACCCAGTTACGATAGATATTTGGTTTGGGGTATCTCATGTTTGTATAGATGATAATTAGGTAAATTAGCACCAGAGCGTACCAGTTTACTCGGCTGCTTGACTCCATATAGATTCTCGTACATTAGCGAGATTCGAGTACTCCAGTACTCCTCAGACAGGAATTGATCTCCTCAGTTATTTAGTAATAGAATATAACTAAGAAATAAGAGCGGCGAGCGATAGTATCTTGTTTGATTCATATATAGTAATTTAAAAGATAAATTTGAATTATTATAGATATATCGACATGTGATTGATTCGTTTCATTCAAAACTTCAATTCAAATTCAATATCAGATTTACTAATTTTAAAACAATTTAAGCATAGGTACTTACCAACGCAAATCAAATATCACTCACGAGGATATCAGTTTAGTAATTTACCTTCATTCTTAATTCTACTATACTTGTGGATCCTGATTGTTATCGATCGACAGTAGTTAGCGTATTAGGTGGTTAGACCACGTTGAAGACAATAGTTTAAAAATCTTCTTTGCGTTCGTTGGCATCAGCATGAGTATTGGCAAAGTGCCTACGACCTAGACCAAACTTTAATATTTCCATTTTAGTTCTTACACTGTCCGACCACGAAGTGCTTTTGGATGTGGTTGAGACAAATCTGTATACTTATTAATACTGTGTGCCTTCTGTCTACTGTCAAGTTCTTGTCTTCTAATTATACAGTATGTTTTATAAATTGTATTGAATTAAATAGATAGGTTCCAAAACTTTTTTAATTCATTAAATCAATTCAAAGAGGGTCTAATTAATATGAGGGTAAATTATTGATAACGTTTCGCAAAATTATAGTAAAATACTATAAAATTGTTGGTTTAATACAATAGAAGATTGTATTACAAGGGAGCAAAATGATATTTTTACCGCGTTTAGCCAACGTTTTTGTCAATTTTCACGGATTGTTAGAAATGAGCTAGATTCGGACATTATTTCAAACACGCAGAATATAAAATCTACAACAATCTCTATTCCTAACAAAACTGTAAGTAAGTAACAATATTTTTTCATAATTGCGAAAATGTCTCAAATGTAAATAAGTAAGTATACTATATCTACTTAAAAAATAAAGTTTGACGGACCCACCACAGTACCTTGGCTTGTAACGAACGATGATGTCGCGGGTTTTTTTTCAAATTCGCGCCAATATTAACATCAAAGACAACGGTTTCATAAACTAAAATAATAAATCACTCGGTTTGGAATCAAAGACTTTGGCACAATGAGTATTTTTTATGAGTGTATTATTTTTACATCTTTTATTATTATTATCACATTATTTTAAAGATATCTTTGAATTAAATCTTTCATTTAAACAGTTTTATATTATATTTTGCATGTTTTTGCATTAAATGCCGTAACGGAACGTGTATTCATTTCATTCGTACGGCCATGTTTTTCTTCACATACGTCGTGTGGCAAATGTCAATAGTTCGTTTACTCACTTGTACCAAAAATAATTTTTTCGATAAGTTTAATAAACACGGTGGATACATTGCATAGTTTCTGTTTGTGATATAATTAGATGTTAACATGAATCGTACTGAAGGGCTGGTGCAGCGAAGAAATGTTGTGAAGGAGAACAATACTGATGGAACATTGAGGGAAAATCATGATGTCGATGATAAGAAAAGCGATAAAAATTATGATGACGGAGATTCAAAGGAAACTCGTTTGACCCTCATGGAAGAGGTACTATTACTAGGATTAAAGGACAAAGAAGTAAGTGACCGACAAGACTAGTATTGTTCGTAGAGCTCTGTCAATTTTACAATGTACAATGTAAGTGTTATTGTTTTTACTACAGGGATACACATCATTCTGGAATGATTGCATATCCAGCGGCCTCAGAGGCTGCATTCTGATAGAGCTGGGCTTAAGGGGCCGTGTTGAATTGGAAAGGGCTGGTATGAGAAGGAAAGGCTTGTTGTCTAGAAAGGTCATTGTTAAATCAGGTAATAATGATAAAAATAAATATATTTTACTTTATTAGACGATAGATTATATTAATATTACTTATCCTTACAGAAGAAAATTGCAAGAAGTAATTAAATAATATTATTATTCCAGATACTCCCACTGGAGATGTTTTATTAGATGAGGCCTTGAAGCACATGAAAGAAACAGAACCACCAGAAACAGTGCAAAGTTGGATAGAATACTTGAGTGGTTTGTATTGGGAATATTATCATTTACCAGAGCTTTAATGGTAAAATTCAGATTATTTCTTTGTCACTTTGGCCAGTTGGAAAAGACATTGTGTATTTTTAAACCTTGAAAGGTGTAAGAGTCAGGTTTTTGGGTATTTTAACACTGCTTTTTTGCTGCATTTTTTGACCTTTAGAACCCTCTCAGATACTTTCATGTCAAATTGAACTTCTAAACTTTGTAAACATACCAAACCTGCATATTATTATTGCACATAAAGAACAAGCTTTGGAGAGCAATGTGTGCTACAACATGTAGTACCTATGTCGTAATAATATACTGGCCTGTGACTTCGTCGCTGAGACATTGACCCAGAAGGAGATAAAAAGTAGCTTAAGGGATAAAAATTGTCCTATATGTTAATCCAGGTTCTAATCTACCTGTGTACCAAATTTCATCCAAATTTTTTCAGACATTTTTGCATGAAAGAGTACAAATTTCCAGTCCTTCATCCTCACAAACTTTTGCATTAATAGTCAATAGGATTTTTATAACCTTTAAAAGTTTTATCAAAAGACTGAATACAATCTAATCATTAACAACAAAACTCCATTTGCAATGAAACAATAATCAAGTTATTTGCTGACAGATCTACATTAGATATTTAGAACCTATTTCTTATCTATACAATGTATGCACTGAGTTTCCTTGCATGAGCTATTTATATGTGCCTGTCAATAGTGTCTAAAGCAGTATAACTAATGCAGCATCAAGCAAGCTCATGTTAAGATATCAAAAATAGGTTTGCATATGAATGTTCCGAAACTACTCATTAATTTTGTAATTTTATTTAAAAACCATTTTTATCAATCTACTTTGTATAGATCTGCAACACATCAGTGACCCACTACAGGGTCATGAGGCCTTATTCTAGTATGTTTGAGTTTTAGTGAGATAACATTAAGCTAACATACAGCATTTCTCTTAACATACTTAAACATCAATGAGTTATTGAAACTATTATAACGATAACATTCATTACACCATTCATTACATACATTAGTATTTTTATTTTTTATTACATTAATTATTTTTAGGTGAAACATGGAATCCAATGAAGCTGAAATATCAATTGAAAAATGTGAGAGAAAGACTGGCAAAGAATCTTGTTGAGAAAGGTGTACTTACTACAGAAAAACAGAATTTCCTATTATTTGACATGACAACACATCCATTGACAGATAATCATGTGAAGTGCAGATTAGTCAAAAAGGTTAGTAGTTAAGTTAGTTAAGGTTTAGTGTTTGGTGTTACTTAATTCTAAACTACTTAACCCATTCACTGTGCAGTGAGTGACCCATATGTGGTACATTCCCATTGATTAACTATTGTGTCTACTTAATGTGCTGGCAATGTGTTAACATTATTTGACAAATGACATATCATTGGAAGAGTCTTGATCATCCCAATGATTAAAGAATAGTAAGAGGTTATGCCATAACGTGACTTGAAGCCAATTTGAACCCTGAAATGGTGTCAATGCCGTCCAAGAGCAGGGTTGCCAGATATGATTTTCCAATTTTCACCACATTAAAATTTTTTCTCACCAAAATTATATTATCTTAAAAAAAAGTTAAACTTGATTTAGCAGAAATTTACTAATTAATATTCCCCAAATAGTCGAAACTCGACAAGGCACATGGGGTTAAAAAAAGATGTGTTATGTTTTACATAAAGGTATTTTATTCAGCAACACCAAACTGATGAGTATGATTGGGTAAAACATACAAAATTGTAAATACTGCATGTTAAGCATATAGACTGGATTAAAGTAGTTGAGTTTAGTTTTATTATAAGTTTTTTTAAATTGTGTCTTGACTTTATATGATTGAAGGTGTCACACAATCACAAGACACCTATAAAACAAATGTTATTGAAATTTGAACTCATTGCTGCAGCAGTCACAGGCATGTTAAGCCTTGTTAATATTATTATCAATGGGTTTAAAACAATAAATAGAAATTGAAAAAAACATGACATTTGCATTAAACTTGATTGGGCTTGTTTACTTTACTATGATTAATTAATACTGTATTGCAATGTGAGCTGCATTATAGTAATATTTAAAATTAGGAGCCATTATAATCCATTAAATAATGAAAATGTAAATCTTAAAATTGCTATATCGTAATTATCATGATGAGAACTCGTGTGTATGGTTTAATACTGTTATTATGGCTTACACAAAGCAGGATGCCTTTCAAAAACATGTAATAGTGGAGGGTTCGCTATTGTTTTTGTTTTCAGGAATGAATACAATACTGTGCTACTCCTCATGGCTATATTGTTATTCTCATAGTTCTGATATGAGTTTGTACTTTACTTAGTGCTAACAATGGTTTTAAAGTACTTACTCTACCATTTTTAGGATGTTAAATCAGTAGGTATATGAAATATCCATATCATTATTATGTTTTTCCATAGCTGTGGGTGGTTCATAGCCATACCATAGCAAATTTCATTAACATTTGTTCAGTAAGTTTCATGTAATTGCATAGCAAATTTTAATTGTTACATTTATTTAAATGTATAGATGCAAAGGTAGAAAGGATAAAAGCATGGATAATATAAACATAAACTTGTCAGTCCAGATATAAATAGATTTATATTGTTTTGTGTTAAAATGTTGTTGATATTATTATGTCAGTTTGGAAACAACATATTGCTCTTTTGCTTTATTCAAAATGGACAAACCTAAACAAACATATTTTTTGTTAGTTGTATTTAATAAAAATCATGTTTTCCTGTTTGAATTGATAACAAAGCATATGCCTATTATTGCCAATTTAAGTGAGCCAAGGTCCAAAGCCAGCCAAACTCACAAATACTTGTTTAAAATTACATTTAAGTACCAAAATTTAGATTTGACAGATGTGACAGAGCACAGAAAAAGAAGAAAAGCACACGAGCACCACCAATAACTAATAATTAGGCCATTTCAATATTATTAATAGGTACCTACAATTATTTTAAAGCTCTATTCCCATCTCCACATAGCGTGTCCATCATCTATAGTGGCGGACAATGGTAAGACTAAGATATTCACACTGTGCCTGTTAGGAAAACAAGATCAAGCCAAACAAAAATGAACCTAACGCTCGTCGGCACAGGCAAAACCGGTGTCGGCCCGTGTCTGTCGATAAGCCCCGTCCGCGTCCAGTGGATGTGAATACACGCAGATAGTATTTTTGGCTGCCAAAGCACATGTCTGACACGTTCCATGTCTTTAGATAGCAATGGGCTTTAATCGAATAGATGTTGTCGAGTATGCTATATTGTATTGGGTCTGTTGTGTCAGGTGCAAGAGGCGGCCCTGCGGCGCTCCATTACGGACGTGGCGCACGCGGACAAGCGGTCGCTGGCGCTGCTGATGCTGGCGCACTCGGCCGACGTGCTGGAGAACGCGTTCGCGCCGCTGTCGGACGAGGACTACGAGCTGGCCACGCGCCGCGTGCGCTCGCTGCTCGACCTGGACTTCGAGGCCGAAGCCATGCGGCCCGACGCCTGCGAGATCATGTGGGCCGTGTTCGCCGCCTTCACCAAATAGCAGGAACTCGCCTAGCTCCCGCGCGACACGGGATCCGACTGTCGAGCCCGCGACTGATCCCTCGTCCTAGTGACGCATGATTAGTATGTAAATTTAATGTTCCGTGAGATGTTATTAGTTTCGTGCTATACCTATTTTCCTGTGTACTTCGAGATAGTCTTGTACAGATCTAACTGTGTCCATAGCGATAATTATGTAACTTCTATTATATATGTGACTGAGATTTCCGTTCGTGTTTTTCTAAGCAGTATTAAGATTGTGCACTTTATCAGGTCGCAGTTGCCAGAAATTTCATTGTTAGTATTTGTGCGAGTTTGATGATAGGCGATTCTATTTTTTCTTATAATAGAATGTGATAGATATGTTAAAAATATATTTATGTCGGTTAAAATAATAATGATTAACATATATCATAAATTGAAGAATGTGTAACTTAAAGTGACACAGAAATCTAATGTCACGTATTGAGGAATAGATATAGAAATATTTATGTTAAAGTGCTATTCTTGCTAAATATAACATAATAGAATAAATAACAATAAACACACAACTCTTATCAAATCATTTGTATTATCATTATGTTAGAAATTGTCGATGTATATTATTGGATTTGTAAATTTATTCCATGTACCTATAAAGGATACTGGCTCATGTGGCTTTTTATGTTATTTTTTATAAATATTATTATTATTGTAACATAAGTGTAGAAAGCCTGGTTTTGAAGTAAATTTGATTGTTAATATCCAATTTTATTTCATTTACTGAGTTAAAAATCATAACCAATGTATTTAGTGAATAAATAGTAATATACAGTGTGTAATAGAGTCGTAATATAGACCAAATTCATCGACAAAACACACGACAAAACAACGACAGCTATTTGAATTTTGTACTTATTACATTTTTTTGTGTGTCTAATAGATAATTTCGATTTCTAGTGGAACAAAACTTGTAAAAAAATATTTGCCTTAACGATCTAGTTTTCGAGTTATGTAAGAAAAACTTAAAATATCGGTAATTCGAAACGAAACACATTGTACATTGATACTAAAAGAGTCGTATATTCTAATGGTTATAAAATATGTACCTAACACCTTATTATATAATTTACACAACAACACTGGTTACATGTAATATTTTAATTGGCTGCTTAACCAATATTTTTTTACTTTTGAGCCAATTTAAAAATTTCTTTTAAACAAATGTGAAATACGTTCGAATTAATTTTAACTCATCAGACGGCTATAAAAATTTGGGACAGTATTGAGGTCAGTAAGAGGCAGCATACATAGAATGATGTGACTAAACCCGTTCCCAGCTAGCGCATCTTTCACACATTTTAAATACTTTCACTCCATGTTCTGTGAAGTAACATTGATGTATGTCTCACTATAAAAATATTTCGTTCAGATTATTTTTTGTTTCCATCACGAATATCTTATACCTATATAAAATTCTCATGTCACAATGTTAGTTACCATACTCCCCCGAAATGGCTTTACCGATTTTTATGAAATTTTATATGCATATTCAGTAGGTCTGAGAATCGGCTACTATCTATTTTTCATACCCCTTAGTGAAAAGGGTTGTCAGCCCCCATTTTCACCCTTCTATCACCAACTCCTATTTTTTAATAGTCATTTTAGTAATTTAATAATTTTTCATCTCGCTCGATAATTTATATTATGGCAAAACAACGTTTGCCGGGTCAGCTAGTATTGTTATGAAAAAATAATTAAAATTTGTATGATTGTTGGTCGAAGGAATGTCATCGTTTTTTATTTAAAAATTAAATTCATACAAATGAATGTTGCACAATGCAAGAGCGGTCCTTCGTGAGTCCAATAGTGCAATAAAATCACTTTGGTGGGTTCAAAATGCAAAGAATGTAAACATTTATAAATTTTGCAATTACTTTCAATAGTATTGTAGACTGATCATTCTTGTTTTTTTAATTAATCTTGCATCTCATATTTCCGACTTCAAGCTATTCATCCATTTACCTACTTGAATTTTTTTTATAAACGCACACATATTGGACACAGAAACTTATAATACAAAGCTTAAGTTATTCCGAATTTTGTTGGTGTAAATGTAGTTAGAGTTATCAAATATTTAACACACCCCATTTTTAAAGAAATATACAATGATAATTTAAGATGAATTGACTGAGTTATCAAAAACATGTAGTGAATACAATATTTTCATTCCTTTACAAAAGTGTTATTTGATCTAAATTCAGTTTTCATTCACTTTCGCCTTAGAGTTTATCATGTGGACGGCATTAAACTAGTTTTAATATCATTATTTATTTATTACTAAAAAGAAATATGTATATCTTATAACCTTAAAGTTGCGTTATCAAAATAGCAAACATCTTATCATAATATAAGTTTAGTAAAATTGTAGTTATAAATATGTATCTGTAGCGATGCGAGTTGATTCACAAATGGCAGTCTCTTTTCGTAACTCACGGAAGGAATGAATCTGACTGGGTTATGAACGAATAACGGACGTTAAGTTTCGGGACATCTGTATAAGTTTTTTATAAATTAAAATCTATATTAGTAATTGTTGCATTTGAATACAAGTGTAATGGATTAGGAAAAACGTGTTTTACCAACGTGAAAATTAATGTCTGATAATAATAGATAGTTAAACGTGTTAATTCCTTTTTCAAGTATCGAGCCGGTTTGTCCTGCCATTTTTAACATCTGCTAAAAAATAATTATAAAATTAATGTTTAACTTTATTTAAGTGAGACACTTCGTAAAAAATCCTTGTAGTTGTGATTATTTATTACATAACTACAAGGGTTCATATGTTGGTATGTTTGAACCTTACTTTTAACCGGTGTAGGATGCAAATAATGTAAGGAACCTTCAATTAACTTCCCTGCAGTATCTAGACTTTTATTTAAGTTTGCTTAACAAGGGCTTATGGGAATATGGCTTTTCCGCTAAAAATACATTGTTTATGTTGTAAAAACCTTAAAAGTTATTAACACTAGCAAAAGTTATTCAATATTTGATACAAAACTTAATGTATTAATTATTCAAAAAAATCTTTAAAAAATCAGTCTGTGAATTTGTTTTCTAAATAACTGAGAAATAATGTCAAAGGTCTATGTTAAGATATTATGATAATCTAAACTTAAAAAATATAAAGACCTGTGTTAGGCATAGATGTTAAGGTCAAATTTAGTGTATTGTGTGTCACTTGTGTATAATCTCAAAATTATACACTATTTTCCTATATGTGCACAAAGAGTTTGCACGTTATTGTGTATAACTACTGCAAATTACATGTGCATCTAAATATATGTAGTTCTATCCCACAGGTCGCAGTACTAGTTAATGGCAAATAGTTTGTTAGTTAATGATCATTGGGTCAACCTTAATAATATGAAATCTATTTTGAAAGTTCTTAAATTGTATAAAGTTAAGATAGATAATAATGTATCATACCGTATAAATTTATTGTTAACAAAATATATATTATACGATAAATATTACAAGTGTTATGTTTTCTCCTATAGCATGATTTTACAATTAAAATCTAAAATCCTAAAGTATGGCTATTAAATTCAATCATTTGTTTATGAAATAAAACAAATACGTAAGTAATTTTTAAAGTTTTATTAAAAATTTACATTGGATAAGTCTTGTCCTCTTTTACATAGTTTTTAGGGTAATATCTAGTTGTGCAGCAACTGCTTCCTCGACTACCATTCTGAGAACATTTTAACAGTGAAAGTCTTATTAAGTATTCTTTATTTAAATGCCATTTAAATTGATGTTTAAGGAATATTTTGGCTGTCGTGACAATGGTCACGGGATAAGATCATAAGAGGGAATGATTTTGGATAATAAATACCTACCAGACTTACAAATACGTCTCAATGCGTTTTTACAAGTTGATATAAGTCTTACGTTATAAAATGTAGTGTAATTTAAGTTATCTGACTGTACATTTAAAATTGTGGAAGATACTTTGATTTACACATATTATTATTTGCTTAAAAATCAGTATAGCATGCAGTAGTCAGTGTTTAGTGATGAACCACAGCACGAAACTACGCTTGAATAAACTGGGGACAAACGTTGAGATCAGTGCAATAAGGTTGCTTCTATTTACTTATGAAACGACTAAATTACACTCATACTTGATATATACATACATTAAATGTGTGTTACGTACATCTACAAAAATTTACAGTAAATATCTATAAAAATGTATCTTTTCCAGATTACTTTACCTTTCTATCCAATTATAGAGCTAATGACTTAAGGCATCATATTTAAAATCAACTGCCTATGTAAATATTTTTTTATTTAATGAAACCATGATTTATAACAAATTAAATTTTATCAAAAATGCAATAAGATTTTCAGAAGTTAATTCCGAGAAACTTTTTTTTTGGATGATGTCAACATTCGCATTCCATAGACAATGCAATTTTCTGTAATACTCCACCATTACATCTCCTCACAGCCTTACGAAATTTATTCTAATAATTTCATGAAGCAATAACGTATTAGGTACTTCAAAAATGTACATGGTTATAGGCATACATTCATATTCCTAGTATTAAATAAGTATGTAGTAAGAAGAATTTAGTAATAAACTTGATTTAAATCATCTAACTCAACACCTAACTTAATTTAAATCATCAATAAATACTTGTTATAAAGTTATATTTAATTTAAGAGAGCTATAATAAATTAACATAATAATTAATATACTCTACAAATAACATTAATCGGTACCTACATTAGAAGGAAAAGTACGTTTATATAGTTGGTTGTAACGTTGTAACAATTAGTGGACTATTTTGCTATGCTAACATCTCTATCTCCTCATCTCTTCTGGTTATTTACAGCAGTACTCATTTACTCAACAGCTATAACATTGTAATTTTTAACAATTTAGTACATACAATAATATTTTTCTAGAATTACACACCTACTGTACTTTTTTAAATCAATATGAGGACTAAAATGAACAAGTGCGTTACAGATTTTGTGGCTTGAGCTATTATTGCACACAATTATTTTTATAAAACTCAGACAAATATAGACAATATTTGAAATAGGTCAGAAATGCAAGAATTTTTTTGCAAAATGCTTTTCAACAATGACTTGCACTCCAAAATATCTTTCTTTAACTTGCACATAATCTATGTATTTTCGCATTAATTGATTGATTTGCGGCAATACCACAATCATGCTCAAAAGCCACTTAATTCGAATCTCTTATGGTTCTTGTGTAAAAAGTTCATAAATGCATGCATAAATGTATACCTTCGCGCGAATTTAAGACTAATTACACATATTAAATATTATACATAAGTGTCCCGGAACAAAAGAAATTCATCTGGACTAGAGCATTTCGGCCTAGAACTGTCACCAAGCTTCCGTATACCGAATGTCGTAGTCCTCCAGGTGAGGCAGTCTCGCTCGAAGCATATCAAAGGCTCCAGACGACAGCTTTGTACTGTTCAAATTTATCTGACGTAGACTTGGCAGCCCTGAAAAATGTTATGATGGAATTTTATCATCCTAATTTCGGTATTAAAGTAAAGAAATACTTATTATTATATCCAAGCATGCACAACAAATTCAATGATTTATAATGACTGAATGAAATACATAGTAGCTATATATTAAGTATAAAGATTTATCTATTGTACCTGATAAAGCCTCCACACCCCTGTCGGAGACCGGTGTTTCGCAAAGGTTTAAGACTTGCAGGCGATTGAGGTGTTCCGAAATAAGTTCCAACCCAGGATCACCAAAATTTGTAGACCACAAATTCAGGTATTTCAATGAAGGTAGCTTAAAAAGTATTATCATGTTATTTTCGTCATACTCTGTGGAATCTGATTGATATAGGAATACCTAACTATATTTCATAGAAAAGGGAAAAATTATTCGGGAAGGAGGTCTACTTCGTACCGTTGCATTAAGACTGAGTGGCGCAGTGGTTAAAGATGTTGGTGCGTTGCGGAGAGGGTCCTGGGTTCGAGGCCCAGCAGATTTGAATGATGAGTTTATTCTGTTTGAGGTAATTCTGTTTGGTGCTTATTTTGTGTGTATCCATAGCACAGGGAAACCTAGTGTGGGGGTTATTAAAGTGAAGCTTAAGGTTTACTTCTATTAATTGAGCGTTTCAAATGTTGAATAAGTGCAAATCGTGAAGTAATTCGGTAATGGAGCCGAATTTATTTCATCCACAAACACCCATGAATCCATCCTCACAAACTTTTTCACTTATAGTATGAAGTAGGAAGGATAGCATAGGATATAATAATAGTATCAATAAGTAATTTACCTTGATGAGATGATACGCGCAAGCGCTGGTGACGTGCGTGAAGGCGAGGGAAAGGCACTCGAGGCTGCCGAGCGCGCCCGCGTCCAGCAGAGCCGCCACGTCCGCGTCCGTCGCGCGCACCGGCAGCGCCAGCCGCGTCGGCCCGCCCTCCGATTGCTGCCAAAAAACAGTCTATTGTTACCAAATTTTAATGCCGCAGAATGAAAAGGAACGGAAAATCTTAATTATTCATTATACGCGATGAGACGCATATACTTATTGGAATGTGGACTCCGTTCATAATTCATTTCAAAATGTATCTACGTTTTTAATTCCCACATAATACACATAATAATGCACTCAGTGTGAAAGTCGAGTGAAAATCTCAGCTTCCAATATCTTTAAAATATGACTTTATTGATTACGTCGAAAACAGTCAAGCCGCGTTTTCAATAGGGGAAATTTGTCCAGCGCAATGTCGCCCAACACCCGGAAGACGCCTTTTGGCTCGTATCATTGAAATACTATTCTGTTTTCTATGGCTCGTATTTAGTTTTTTATTTTATAAAAATGATATTATGTTCATAATTATGACCGCGCAGGTGTGCAAGCACCGCTTAGCGACTTTCGAAAGATGTCTCTCTGAACTCCCCCTTAGGCTATAAATATACCAATATTGCTTACCAATATTTCAAGGCTTTGTTGTCTCTCACACAAATCTTTGTAATATTCCATTCCTAAATCAGTGCCCTTGAGAGCAGCAATTATTTCTAATTGAATTTGTTCCCCGTTAGTAACTTCCCATTCTAATATAAGACAGAGTGCCTCTAATGCTGCTGGCTGAAAGTTGAACAAAAATATTTGTTAATCCACGGTCTAAATAAAAACAATATTTTAAATTTAATATTAACTGAAAACCCACATGTTCCATTAATGCTACTAATAGAAAGTCTGGTAGTTGTTTGCTTAAACTCTGCAGAAAACTTTTCCTCTTCATGCAACAGTTCAACAAAGTATGCATCTGAAAGAAAGACGGTTGGTAGGTACATAGGTAGGTATTTACATTGTTATATTGCATAGAGGGTGTACAACTGTACACAAGAAGTAATTAAACGACTTGTTCATATGATTAGATAACGTCTTTCAACGTAACTTGCTTTTATTCTACACATTAACACCTACTTATAAAAAGTAAGAATGTAAACATTATTGTCTTGGTGACTTTTTATTATACGCACATGATTATTTTAAGTTCCTCTTTTCAAGGGCGTTTTAAACTAATAAATTTCCAAACTGGTCAGCATGCAGGTCATGATCGTTTCTCGTCTTCTTAAAACGTTATTTATAAAAAACAATAGACATACATATTAATGTAGTAATCGATTGTAGAAACCCGTATGTAAAATATCTCAGTTACCAGAAGGTATCTACCTACTTACCATGTTTCCCCAAAGTTGACACAGCTGCTGTTGTGGTAATGCGATCAAGGGGTTAGAGGGGCCTGCAGTCCTGATCCAAGAGGGTGGGTTGGGGCGCGCTGCATTTGCAGGTGTCACACAAGAGTGCACTGGGCATCGAGGGTCCTCTGAAATCGCTTTGAGTACATTGCCTAGGCGTTTTCCAACATTAGGACACTTTAAAGCAGCTGGACAAAATGGAACTGGTTGAAGAATACTGGCAACCACTACGAGCCAATCTTCGTATTCACTCCTGAAACAGATTAAATGTTCATAACATGAGAAGCTTAGATACTACAATTTATTTACAAAGATTTGATAGAGATTGAGCGAAGATTTGATTTAGAAAATAAATTTAATAAATCGAAAGCCGTTTTCCATTTACTGCTACTAAGTATATGCAAAACTGCGTCGCTTTATGAAAACACCCATAACCATAATAGTAGGTACGTGTTTTATTATTTTACAAGTTGAGCAGGCAAGCAGACAGGTCGGATTCGCAGAAGAATGTGAAAGTGTACCCGTGGCTCCGAATATAGGCTGCGGAGAGTGGAAGACCGTGGGGTTTTAGCCGGTAGGACTCCGGCATAACCCTCTGTCGGCCAACCGGATACAGGGTATCCATGATGGATTTCCCCACGTAAAAAAAGGGGAGCAGGCAGACGGGTCCCCCGATAGTAAGTGATCACCGTTGCCAACTGACACAAGCAAAACGAGGGAGTCGCATTGAAAGAGTCCTGCGAAAATACATAATTATTGTAACACTAACATATGTTCCAAGATGTCAGCAAAGCACATGACGATCTCCTCCCTGTCATGGCAGACGTGCGGCGAGGCGCTGCCGCGGTAGTAGTCGTCAATGGCGGCGAGGGCGACGGCGACCAAGTTGGGAGCAGCGCGCGGGTGCGGACACACCGCACGGCTGCCGTGCGTCACCTCCACGAACCGCCGCACCAGGCTCGCTCCGGAGTTATACGAACTTAAGGCACTGCAAGGTACGTTGTGACCAGACTTAAGTGATATCAAAAATGGGCAATTTTTTCCTTACACGACTGTTAAGTACGTCACTTTTTAGGTGATTTTCTTTCTATGGTTTCTCTTAAACGTTTCGGATTCTTGAAAAGTTTCTGTATTTTTGAAAAGTTACAAAATTGAGCTCACTAACACTCCTTGTCCTAGTTGTCATGTCGCTTGCAACAAGTTGGTCGTACGACAACATCATTGGGCACATTTGTCGAATGACAGTATGCATTTTAATTCGGACAGCCCGATACAGAGCCATGTATTTAAATTGTGTCGTGTTGGTTTCTCCGTTGGTCTTTGGATATAACAAGAATCTCATTCATCTCTGTCCTGTAATCAGTGGACCAACGGAAAACTGGTAAAAGGGGGGGACCATTATCTATCAAAATCACTTAAATTTTATCGGCTTGTTGGTTTAAAAGATATATTAGTTTAAACATTATTTAAAAGTGTGAATTTTACTACTAAGTACTTAATTATGATATTTGCAAGAATTTTGTATAAAAAAATTGTGTTATGGAATTGTGAAACTTTATTTTAAAAATAAGTATCTAAAATTCACACTGATTCCGAAAAGGTAACATTTACTAAGATTTTAAAGTACCTAATAAAACAAGTTATTCATATTTAATCAACATCAGGGATCATCTCCACAATATTTCCATACAAACATAAGTAGAAATTACCTATTTGAAGCAGAAATAACTTAAGAAAAGTTACACACAGAGGTAGGTGCGAGAGACTACTATCGCGGAGTGCGGTCTTAGTGCGACTGTCCGCTTGTACATTACAAAATATTTTTTATAAATAATGTTAGATAAACATGTAAGAGATGGATGTTTCAAGCATTTGCTATTATGAATAAAAAAAATCCTACCAATGTACCTACTTCTGTTTTGTATGTAATTATTGTGAAAAAATGCTCTCTATTAATGTTGATTAAATATGAATAACTCTTTTTATTACCTACTTCAAAATCTTAGCAAATTTTACCTTTTAGGAATCGCTGTGAATTGCAGATATTTTTAAAATAAATTTCCACAATTCCTTAATACAAATGTTTTGCACAAGCTTCTTTCAAACATCAAATTGTAGTAGGTAAAGTAATGTTTAAACTATTACCTAGGTATATCTTTTAAACCAATAGGCCTAGGACGATACAATTTAGTGATTTTGATTGATAAATAATGGTCTCCCCCATAGGGTAATTACCCGTTATCCGTTGCTCCATTGATTACGAGACACCTGTTTATCCCAGTACGGTCGATTGTGACGCAACTTCGACTCCAAAACACCCTCTCTTGTAACGACGTGAAGCAACAATGTATCAAGTATTTTTTATATATGTATACACATATGAATCAGATGTTTAAGTTCTTTTGAGATACAAAATATGTAGTTTCTACCTACAATGTGTTCACGAGGCAATGAATAACAAGAGGAAAACCCCAGATACATAGGTACATAACTTAATTTTAGCGCATTATAATAATACGGGATCTTTTCCTTTTTTTTGGGATTTCCGGTTGATTGTATATTATATTGGAGCTACAGCTACCTAAACATTATTCATATTAAACCTTTAGTGAGAACGAATAAATAGTAGGTATCCGACATGAATAATTATTTCATTCGCGCCACTGTACATGTTTTAATAAACTACCTACTACACCCTTTTTACCAACTATTAAAATTCAGGTTTGTTAATCTGTTTTTCAAATGTCAAAAACGCTATGCGCCATGAAAGCTATCGTGACACAAACAAAGAAGGATATATTTAGAATGTGATTAATCTCCCTACCAACGTAGGTAAAAAATGCTTGCGTTGGAAGATCTTACCTAGTCTTTAGTTGGTACGGTCCGTACAAAAGCTGGAACTATATAGCCGAAGACTATTGACACTATTCGTTATCTAAGATTATATTCTCACCTTATGTATTCTCGAACAAAAAGTCTTGCGTTGGGGGCTCTAGCGAAGTCTACATTTCGCATAAGGACCCTGCGCACGGGGGGAGCCAAGGCGGGCAGTGGCGCGGCCCGCGGTCGGCTGCGGCACAGCCTCGCCAGCAAGGCGCAGAGGTCGCCGTTCACGCAGCGCTCCGCAAGCAATGGTGCCGCCACGCTGACCGCATTTTCTGCCCACTCCTCCCATTGCGGACTGTTTTTGTCCTGCAAAGAATACACATAATTGATTCGTCTCATACATAGGTATGCTTAATTTTACTAACTATTTAGTACAGGTAAGGCAAGTAGGTATACGCTTTTACAAGTACACTTGTAGATACTTTAGAAGTAACGTGGAAGTAGGCTTAGATAGTGTGGAAAGAAAGAAGACGGACAACGTTTGGACAAACCACATCAAACTTTAAAAAGAGTCCGATAGTTTCGACTAACGAAGCGAGAAAGGAGAGATACTAAATGAATAATATACACTTTGCACAATAGGCGAAAATGATAATGTTAGTAGATCTGAGTGCTTTTTTTCTTAATGATAAATGAAGTAAATTTATTAGGTACGTGAAATACTCAAATTACATGCCGTAAGTTAAACGCGTAAAAGCCAGCTTTTTATAGCATTCCAAAGCATACTATCGTTATTATATCTATGTTCGTAATTATTGCGTTTGTTGACGTCATAAGCATTATTTCGTTGGTTAATTGCCGCAGTATAAATAGTTAGTGGTTTATGCTTATATTCGTTTAAGTGTTACGTGCTGATATCATTCATTTGGTTGTAAGGGTGCCCACGTTTTAGAATAATTGATAATTGCGAATGTACTGTATACTACCGACTTGATTTTATGATATGGAATGGATAAATAATCTGAATAAATATGCAAATGTATATTTTGTCAAGCCAAGGATTTGGTAAAGAATGGGTAATTTGGGGTAAGGATTTAAACTAGGTATTTATCTATAGTTCTTCCACGTCAACTACAAACAAGGAACCAATTTTAACTAACAAAGGCAATTAGCAGTCTTATCGTTGAAAAGCGATTTCTTCTTGATCCAGGCATCCGTGATTGTTAGCATAAGGTTATTTTAAGAAAGGATTTTTATCTACAGAAGATCATTTTTTTATCAGGCAAGCTCAAACTCAGAAATTTTTGACAGTGAAAAGTGTGCATTAAAATCGGAGCGTATCAGTTAACGTATGACGCGTGGTAGTTCTACTGCCGACGTCAATGGGTCATGTAGATGAAACAATCACGCGTTACTTTTGCACCACAGTAAGTACGTCGTTACGTTCAGAATAACCGCTGATAATGGGATTAATAACTGTGAATAATTTTACTAAATTCTTTTCGCTATATTAGATTGTTTGTTCACAATACACACATAGTTTACTTTTGGTTACGTAAAGTTAGATATGCCAAGTGCTGCATTTCATGCAACATCATTTTATAATTAACCATTAACCCCTTACCGCATACGAAGCCATATATGGCTTCTAAAGTTTAATATTTATTTACAGTTAAACTAATAATTAATTTTTAATGAAATAAATTGTAACATAAAAAGTGTTTCTCCGTTAAACGAAACGTATTTTTTTTGTCTATGGTAAGTCGGCTGTGTCAAAACTATTAGAGGTTATTTTATAACGGGGGTGGCGAGTGAAGTGCAACATTTGAGAGCAACTTTTATCAGTGAAAAATAACAATAATAAAGTGACAGAGATCTTCAAAAAAATTTGTTATTTACTCTTTGGATCGTTGACTTTGATGACAGTAAGTTGTTTTTGCATTTGGTTTTATTTTTGTTTGGTTTTTGACCTGATTTTTGCAAAGTCCAAATATGGCTTCGTATGCATTCAAGCTTCTGTCTCCCGCTTTTCAGAAATGGACCCTGCATGTTTTTATGGCTCTTCTAAGCTTGTAAATCCTATACTAGGAGATGGTTCTTTGAGTGAAGATGAACTTGCTTCCGATTCTGACCTGGAGTATGAACCTTCCCCTTCCCGTTCACCTAAAAAGAAGCATGTTATCATACCCGAGTCTGACTCCTATAGCTCCGATGATGATGTACCTTTACACTATTTACAGACTGCAAAATCGAAAGGTAAAAAAGTGAAAAAGGTTCCGATTGTATGGAAGAATGAAAAAATGGAGCCGTATATCAAAGAAAACTTCAAGTTCAAAGGAGTAACTTCCCCCCAGGCCATCGATGTTTATAACCAACATATGGGTGGGGTCGACTTACTGGATTCAATGCTTGGTTATCATAGAATCCATCTACGATCACGCAAATGGTACAAAAAAAAAATTTTCTTCCACATGCTAGACCTATGTATGGTAAACGCATGGCTTCTTTGGCGCAGGGTCAATAACAACAATTATATGCCGCTTTTTGATTTTAAGCTTGCTGTTAGCGAACATATGCGTAAAGCAGAAAAACTACTCACGCAGACAAAAAAACGTGGTCGTCCAGCCAGCCTCCTAGGCACACCGACGACGTCAAGAGCTGGAACTCCACCGAACCGAGTTGGCAGTCCATCGAGCCAAGGTCCGTCGAGTATGCCTGATTCTCTGATCTCCTCAAAAAAATCTAGAAAGGCACCAGCCAGACATCAAGACATGCCGCTGGCCTCTGTACGGACTGACAACATCGATCATTTTCCTGTCTGGGTAAAAAATGATCGTCGATACTGTCAAAACTGCTCAATGTTTCGCAGTTACACAAAATGTGAAAAATGCAAGGTTTTCTTATGCTATAATGACAAGCGAAACTGTTTCAAAGATTTTCACATAGTGTAACCGCTATGCATACCAAGCCAGATATGGCTTTACTTGATTTACACTAGAACGCATACGAGTCCAGATATGGCTATTTTTTATAATTTCTTAAATAATAAGTGATAATTTTTTTTTCTCTCTGATTTATGTTAAATAAGCGTAAATAAACACATTTTTGCAAAAAAAAATTTTTTTATTCAGCTGCTTCATAATTCATGCAGTAAGGGGTTAAGGCTGAAGAAACACTTACTTCTGATAAAAGATCAGTAAGGATTTGAAGGGGCGCCCGCGTAACGGCATCGTCCTGCAGGGGTGTGGTCATCGAGAAATCCACCATGTTCTGTAATAAAAATAGGGAAAAAAGGCATTAATTTGACTCTAACTTTGACCGGAAACCTAGGCAGAGCCCCGTTCCTGGTAAACCGTTCTGAAGACCGCTAGATCTTGGGTCAACTCTTATATTTAGGAGGATATTGGATATAGTCCGTCACGGTGGTATACTTACCTATAGCGGTTTAGTCGACAATGATGCAATTGTATTGCACCAAACGTGCGACAATGAAATATTTCATTGCGTTAATAAGTATCTTTTAAAAGCGCCTCTATCGTATGCGTTTTCACCAACAACGTGAGAATAATTATACTTATGTTGTTATCTATGATTCATCGTTAAAAGGATAAAATCGGTAATAACTTGATGTCAAATAAAAATCACACATAATAGTTGTAATCACGCCGAATACGAATTTATATTTACCTATTGTTGATTTTTGTACTCGACTGATTATTATTTATATCCGTTAAGTGTATCGATTGTACCTATTATTTATATGGTAACCTCCTACGTTACAGAAATGAGAATTATTTCTCGTTATATGCTCGTTATTTAAAAAAATGCAACTACTTAATTATGTGAAGGTATTCGGCCGTAAGTTTCATAAAGATATTTTTTGTTCAAAAATTCAGACGTACAGATTTACGAATAAGGTATCTACACTATATGCAAGAAGATTACCTTTTAGAAATTACTACTTAGTATCCTCTTACAGGACTTCATTGGAGCTCGAATAGATGTAAATATAACCTCTGATAAGATAATATTTCACATTAGTCATGTGATGTCTGTGTATCTGTAGTATTTTATTTACTTTATGTACTCACCTTCAATTCCTTCATGACAATTTCCTTTCTTACGGTCTTCGTCAAAAAGTTTCGATATCTTATCATATTTCTCTGAAAAAATAAAGATCACATGACATATTTACCTACTCTCTTTTGTCATAAACAATTATAAATATCGCTATATCAAAATGTAATTAAGTGTACTTAGTAGGAGTAGGTACTTACTCGCCACACAATTGAATAATACCATTGGTCCCTTGTATATGCATCATTTGCCTGCAAACATAAAAAATGACAATTGTCAGTAAATAAGGCGAAAGTAATGCCACGAAAGTGACATCTCAATATGTATTGTGAGGTGGAGCTTGGAGCTCGTAAGCGGTTGCTACCGATGGCTGAAGCTGCGGCCTTCACGCTCAATTCAAGAGCTGGGACTGGCCAAGCGGAGGAAGAAAAATAAGAAGAACACGGACATTGAAAATAAAAACTGTCATTATTGTAATGGACGTAATAGAGAAAAGATTCATAAGTTTTGTATTAGGTAGCCATTCGTGTTCATCATATTATTTTTTGCCGTGGTTGATAAAACTGAATCGAGTGGTGCCATTAGTAAAAAACCTCCTCAAGACCTCCTCCTTCGATCTTTTTTTTCAAAAACGATTTGTAGGTTTAGTTTTATAATGGTTTTACTTTCGACAGCAAGTTGATTTTTTTTTCAATTCTTTATTTACGTTAGTACATTCCTCTATTATTATAACTTTCTAATATAAAAGTTTTCAATTTACAAAATTTTGTTCTGTACAAATATGTCCGTATTTTCATATAAGTAGTATAAGTTAATTAAGTACCTGTAGAAGCAGTGATCCGTGTGGCATCACAATCCGCAAGCAGTACTTCCTCGCAGGATCCCACCGGGATATGCAGTACACTTCCTGCATACAACTGTACGATAAAGGCTTCTCTAGGAAACCGGATGGCTAAAACGAACACAAAACAATTATTTTATATATTAGACAATGTAATTTTAGGGGAGAATCTAAAAGAAAAAAACAACAATAAATAGCCGTCCTTCCTAGCCCAGATCGGGCAATTTGTTATACTTAGAAAATGTTTATTAAAAAAATCTTATCCTTTGCGTTTATGCGTTTGTCAGTACCCATTAATGAACCACTACAGGGTCGGGTCTCCTCTCACAATGAGAGCGATGTAGGCCTTAGTCCACCACGCTGGCTTACTGCAGGTTGGTGGACTATGGTGGTTTATTCGTTTACTGTGTAGCAATTTATAAGGAAGTTTGTTAAAAACGTCAATTTCATCAGATCTGCTTTGAATTCAAAAATTTACTCCATTATAACATTTCGTTGAGCTTTTAAGTAACCCAAGCATAAGAAACAGAAAAGTTCTGTTTTCTATGGACCCGAGATTCCAAAGCCATACTTACAAATTTTAATCATTGGGTGCCTTTCTATTAATATTATTTGGCCATTAAGCCTTCACAATTAGTTAAATTGTGCATTGAAGAAATGGACCTGCGCCCTTTTTTTGGCATTCTGGCATCGTGGAGTGCGTGGAGCAATGCCCCAACAGGCCACCGCGAGCCGCGAGGTGAGCCGTGACGTCAGAGCAGCATCCCGACCCAACCGAGTAGTTATAATCATTCCGTTACCGCAGCTAGTCGACCTTCTCACTCGAGCCCAACCTTTCCCCACTATTTGCCTACGTATATTGACGTCATAATTGTTATGTCACTTCACTATTTAAATGCGTTCTACAGCGCTTATGGCTATTCAGTTTTGTGGAGTTTTTTTCAACTTTTTTGTTTTAAAAGATTGAAAAGTTTTGATATTTAAAAGATTGAAATTATAATTAAATGGATTACAACGTTATTAAGTACCTAGTTTAAAATAGACGTAAATAATGTCTATTAATTGTAACTTGGTCGTCATATATTTTTGTTACCTACTAAAATTATATCGAGTCATGATTTTTAGTTTGATCAACATAAGCATAGCTTTATAATTATTTTTATATGTATATAAACTGTGACGCATGATGCAGGTGAGACGTCAGTATCGTGCAGATAATAAGGAAACACATAAGTAAATAACTATAGGTATACTCACACGCGTTGTAGATCATCCATGAAGTATTTATTCGAAAAGTAATTTTTATTTAATTCTAGAATCACATAAGTATTCAATCTAACACTAAGTACCTACCAATTTTAATCCTGAAAGGTTATAAAAGATGTTAGACTTTCGCAAAGACTGGCCTCTGGTAAAGTCATAATCTATTAAATTTAGCCCCACAAAGAAATAAATAAATAATAAATAACATTAGACAGTCAGGAACTATGTACATCAAGTGCCCGTCAATTAAATTTTCAATATCATTGATGGATGTCTATGCATCAATTATGCAGGAAAAAATGAGCAAGAAGCGGCGGCAACTGTTAGGTTTAATTTTATGCATGGTAAGGAAAAGTTGTTGTACTTAGGCTCGGTCATGAAAGCGTAAGAATTATTGTTAAGTTTATTAAGAAATTGATTTGGTAGAACCTGGATGTACAATATATTTATCGCCTCTCATTTATCTTTTTGATCATTGGCCAGTCAGTCACAGGCAGTAGGTATCGGTCATCAGTGGTGATTCTTCACACGGGTGGTTCGTTAATCGTTTAAACCCCAAATAAGTATTACGTATTTGTGAAATACCTCGTTGAAAATCCGTCTATATTTTAATATTTTTTATCTTAACACGATAGTAATTGTTCTAATATGTCGTCAAGAGAAGTGTCATATTTATTCGATGCTATGTCTGCCGCCTGCGTGCCATGGTGCCATGCGTGTCATTCCCGTGCGGATATAGAAACAATCTGTAAATGGCGGAGGGTCTCATGCTATCTCGTTCATATCGTCGCTCTGTCTATACTCGCACGTAGTGGTACGACGTACAAAAAAAATAATGGATGGTTTGGATTAGCATTCGCGCTGCCCGACTCGACGCACTCCATTTCGTATAATTTTAATTCTGTTTAGATACAACTACTGTTCTGTTATTTGTTGTTTTTATTAAGTTTAGATCTTTGGTTATTTAAATGGCTTCTATAAAATGCGGGAAAGTTCTTGAGACTATTTGTCGAGCGTGATGCTCGACAAATAGTCTCAAGAACTTTTTAACTACTTAATACAACGTAATTAAGTATTTTGAAGAAGACAAGAGACTGGAGCGTTATCACCCTTTGCAATTTAGTAACGCACGGGCAATATGGCAACCGGTTTGGACCCTAGCACGATATCGAAGATAAAAAAAGAAGGTTAATAATTATATTACTTGACCTTTTTTCACTGACGCTACCATAAGTACCTCCCGCCATTACCAGATTGTTTCTTTATCCGTTCGGCTTATAATACCGTTGCGCGTTGGCGATTTATGCAATTGATATACCTAGGTCTAATGACGCACAAATGTTCTCTTATCGGCTTATTGACCTCACGTTGGTGTTGTGTTGAGTTCACGATAAAAATACAATAGTTCAATTTAAATATCAAACGTCCTAAAGTTTTAAAATATAAGCAAATTTTCAATTAATTTACTTTGACCATACAAAAAATAAACGTAACATTTAACAACTTATGAGATAGTGGAAAGACTTTCAGCAAGGTTTAGAAGATAAATAAATTAGGTCCATTGAATAACTTGAAAAATTACGCAGAAATATAGTGATGAGTAATGGTTGGATTGACGTAGGTATACATATATTTTCACAGCTGAACATTTACAGGCTATTAAATATTCGATTGTTAATGAAAGTGTTGCAATTATAAATAACGACAAAAGTTTGTAATAATCGACAACATAGCATACAGTTATAATATAATAAATATATGAAACATGATTATGTTTATGTAGGGCTTTCAGCAGAATTGGTGTTTAGACTTTTAGTCTTTTTAATTATTAGTTCGATTTCAACCAAAAAAAAATAATCCATTTATAGCCTTTTCTGTTCGAGAACAATGACATCTATTTAGCCTGAAAATCATACCAAAAGAAAGTAGACAAAAATTATGAGATAGGTAGGTACGCCAAAATTATACAAACTTACTGTTTTAGATACGACGTGATCATCCAATAAGCATAGCACGTGAGATTCCCATCGCCTTAGGAATTTGGTTGCCAGTATTTTATCAACAACTGTCCTGGTGTGTTGGAAGCCGCAGACTTTCAGCGTCCCCTCAGAGGCTAACTTGTACCGAGGTCCCGGGGGAGGCCCGGGGACGCCTGCAGAGCTAGCCAGCTCCAGTTCTTTGCTGTCCGCGCAGCATTCTGGACTTGATCCCTACATAAAGAAAGCATTTTTATCGTATTAATCAATTATCTTTAAATAATGTAGTAGAAAAGTGGAAAAAGATTGAGATATGTATGTACTTTAAATGGTTCATACCATTTAAAATTGATTAATGATTTTTTCATTCACTGAAATAAATAATACAAAAGTACGTCTAAAAGAATATGTAAGTAAGTCTAAAACAATTCTGGAAAATATCTCAACCCAATTTACTTATAATTAAAATGTAATATACAGGCTGGAAAAGCACGACGATTCTTTCCAAAGGGGAATTGCTTAGACTTAGTACTGTATTTCTTCTAAAGAAACTAGGCTCATAATATTCGTAAGCGTTTTGTAGTTATAGGCAGTTAACTTCTAATGCAAAATACTGCAAGTGACAACCCTCATTAGGTTCAGTAACAATTAACAATAACACATTTCAAACAACATTTCTACCCATAGATAAATTGAGACTGTCACTGACATTTTATTTGGGAAAAATATTAATTTTTACTCAGTCTTACCCGTGATAAAGCCGTGACGTAAATAAAATAATTAATGACGTAATAAAAAATGCCGTAAGTAAAATAAATAAATAGGTGGCGAATCTATAACTACTATAGTACTATACTATACTATGGTATACTATACTATGGTATAGGGTATAGGGTATGGTAGTAATAGTAGGGTTGTCACTAAGAAGAACATTAATTAATTTTAATATTTTTACTAATTGTTCGTAACAAAAATGTAAACATTACGAATCGATTCTCCATCACTTAAACTAACCCCCCTTTACGGGAAGGATCGTCGTGCCTTTCCTCCCAGTATATACATATAATTATTTTATACACTATTGCTTCATGCATGGGGTTTATCATTCAGCTCTACAGTATTTTAGAATTCAATTAATGTTGGCTTATTGTCAGCAAAACCGCACAACTTGAAACCGCAAAGCTTACGATTCTCTTATAACGATTCTTATCATAACACTTCAGATATTGGCGTAGATACCAGATACGAATATAAATTAGGGAAAATTCCTCTTTATAACCGAGTGTACACAGGCAAATAAGGCCCAGAGACAGATTTTTTTTATTTTCAACTACTGGCTAACTGTGGGTCAGAAACGAAGGGTTCCGAATTTTCATGCAGGTAAACGGCACAGACATAATATGGTTGGTAACCCATGGGTACAGAAACTCAAAACCAACAGATAGGATTTCTTAAATATTGTAATCATGGAGATATCTGAATATTAATACCTGAATTACTTGATATAATGAAATATCTCAAAAATAAAAAAAATGATGTCGTAAATAATTACATTTTTTCCGCTTAAATTGCAAACGCAGGCTGAACCCTCCGAGATTTATCAAAATAATGTACTGAGTATTGTACACATTGAAAAGGTCTACAGAAAACTCCGCGATGATATATGTCTATCTCTTAAAGGTATCCCACAATAACATTTTTTGTCATTTACTTTTTACGACAAATAATGGCTAATTTGCAAAGCGATTTTAACCAATACAGCATTAATCCTAATCCAATTAAATACCTTGTATACATTGTTGATTTAATATACATCTATATGGCCCTTTACAGCATCTGATTTAAATGAATATTTTCGAAGATATTACAGATTTAAAAATTGCGGGACGTAGCGTTTGCGGCGGTACCGGCCGGGGACTTGGTGGTAAAAGTTTGTGACTCAAAAAAACTTTGTTATTAGTTAACTTAATTGGCAGAGCGAAGTCTGCCGGGACAGCCAGTAATAATTATATAGATTTAAACTAGAGCGAAGATTTGCTACAGCATCTGGTATGTATACATAAACATGTTTATTGATCCATAGAGTTCGAAATTAAATAACTTTAATATGTTTTGTCGATGAATAAAAAGGAAACAAACACGTAATCGCCAGGAAATAAGTTTGGCAATTATTATTTTGTATTTAAAGTACCTTGGTTTTGAAAACAAATTGTCAGCACAGCCTGCATTCAACAGCTAGGGATACTGTGTATTTGTATAACAGTTCAGTTTATCTCCCTCTTGTTTGTCACTCGATTTTCGTCATAAGCAGTAAATGAATTACGGTTGAATACCGGCAAGAACCACAGAATAAAAATAATAGTGCCAGTAGTAAAAGTAAAAATGGATATGAATAGCGGGCGTAAAATGAAAACAAATACCTATCTTGTCGATTAATTGAACAATTAGTGAGGGCGCTAATCGGTTCTTAACCCAGTTTTAAACAATGTCTCGAAAAAAATATCTAAGTGATATTTATATTTAAAAAAATTATAATAAAAAGTCACGAATAGTTGTTTCGTAACGCACTATCTTTTGTGACGTCAAATATTACCTTGTAAGTACTTGAAGCTTTACAGATAATTCTATTTTAAATATCCTTAGGTACTAGGAAATATACACACGGTTTAAAAAAGTTTCCAAGGTAGGTAGTAGGTTCACATTTGTTATTAGTATTACGACTTTAAGTAACGAAAGCGCTGTACCAAAGTGTTTAGTGAATTTATCTCTACTACTGAACAGAAATATCAGAAAATTTAATCAAAAATCTTTTGTTTGATACGTACAATATCATTGTCAAAAATATTATAAGATGAATCTAAAATTAAAACAAAACTAATATATAAACATTCAGTTACCTAGGTACCTACGTTACCTGTACAAATTAAGTATACGGTATACGAAAAATATTATTATCTAATGTTAAGGAATATTATTTGGTTAGATAAACCAATAGTCGTACGTACTCGTACCTACTACTAATAACTCACGATAAGTCCGCGAGTGTGAGTACATACGTTTCCTAATTTAGCGTGCAAATGACGCCTAAGTAACTCAATGTCAAAATACTGTAGCAACTTAGATAAACAGATAAGTGTGTAAGGTCAGATACTTCAAATAAACGGTTTTCTATACTGCAGTTGTCACCTATATGAAGTAAGAAATTATGCTTACCCAAATCGTTACTTTGTTTTTAACCCCCGACGCAAAAGAAGGGGTGTTATAAGTTTGACGTGTCTGTCTGTTTGTCTGTCTGTCTGTGATTCGGTCGTGGCACCGTAGCTCGCGAACGGATGAAGCCATTTCAATTTAGTTTTTTTGTATGAAAGGTTGAGTTACGGGCGAGTGTTCTTAGACAATGACATGTTTGATGAAAATCGGTTGAGTCGTTTAAAAGTTGTGGGGGGTTAAAGTGGGGAAGAATAACCGAATGTCTGCAAATATAATCTCAAATGAAAGCGCATCACGTGCACATTACAAAATAATATGTTCAATGAAAATTTTCGTTATTGTGTCGGGAGTTTTTTAAATTTTAAATTTTATGGTTATACTAGCTGACCCGGCAGGCTTCGCTCTGCCAATTAATTTGACTAATATCAAAAGCTTTTTGAAACACAATTAACTTTCCACCACCAAGTCCATTGCGAAAACCAAACAACTTTAACACGTTAGTTACAACGAAAAATATTTGGATAAGGATTTAAGCAAAAGTATGAATAACAGAAGTAACAGATAGCCCAGTGGCTTAGAATTCGACCTCGAATCGAGGGATCCGGGATCGAATCCCAGTGGCATACACCAATGACTTTGTAAAAAAAGTAATGTGCGCTTTATAAAAAATTAAATATCACCTGCTGTTACGGTGAAAGAAAACATCGTGAGAAAACCTGCATGCCTGAGATTTCACAAAAACAAATGTTCTTAAAGGTATGTGAAGTCCACCAACCCGCAGTAGGCCAGCGTAGTGGACTAAGACTACATCCTTCTCATTGTACATTGATCCGACCCTGTAGTGGGTCATTAATGGGTTACTGACGTGAATAACATGGTCTAATTTTGGTCAGGATTTCTATTAACTTTTAAACTGTAAAAAGTAGTTATTGTGACATAATGATAATAATAGTTGGATATAATTATGGTATTATGGTATTATGGTATTATGTTCTTTAATTGTACCACATACTTTTGTTCTATCATCAATAGTTTACGCAGCTTTGCGACGAAAGACGTTATAAGGCACTTTTTTACACCTTGGGTTACGTTACTTAAGTTTTAGTAAGGGTCCCTAATCTTTTCTAGCAATAAATATAGCCTATGTTACTCAGGGTGAATGTAGCTTTCCATGGTGAAAGAATTTTTGAAATCGGCACAGTAGTTTTTGAGATTATTCATTACAAACATACACACACACGAAAATACAACAATAATAAAGTGGCGCCACCCTAGTTCGACGGACACTTTTTCATGTATACAGATGATCCTCCTTAGCTCTATCCTCCATGCTGCGTAGGGAGCCGACCGCGCGAATGAGCTAACTACCTATTTCATAGATGTGCCCGCCCCTCTCCTAATATCTTTTGAATGGAATATACGATTAATGAAAAATGCAAAAAGTAGTCTACGGGTATCGAAACAATTTTGAATACAAAATTATTTATTTGGATAAGGATTAATAAAAAGGTATGAATAACATGCACATTTCTACTTCTATGACTTAGTCGTTCCTACTTCTCATTCTATTGACTTAATTTTTTAATTTTCTCAGAATGAGCTCTATTCTACTAATCAAGCCCTTTCATTTGATACCCATATTGAAGCAGTTGTGGAAAATATGTAATGCGCCACTTTGTTGCGGCGGCCATCTTGGATTTTCATTTTTTTCATAGTGAGCTCTATTCTACCAATCAAGTCCTTTCATTTCATATCCATATTGAGGTAGGCGCGGAAAAAATATGTAACCTGCCATTTTGTGGCGGCGGCCATGTTCGATTTTCACATCTTTCATAGTGAGCTCTATTATACCAATCAAGCCCTTTCATTTGATACCCATATTGAGGTAGTTGCGGAAAAAAATATGTAATCAGCCATTTTGTGGCGGCGGCCATCTTGGATTTTCATTTTTTTCATAGTGAGCTCTATTCTACCAATCAAGCCCTTTCATTTGATACCCATTTTGGGGTAGGCGCGGAAAAAATATGTAACCCGCAATTTTGTGGCGGCGGCCATCTTGGATTTTCATTTTTTATAGTGAGCTCTATTCTACCAATCAAGCGCTTTCATTTGATACCCATATTGAGGAAGGCGCGGAAAAAATTTGTAGCCCGCCATTTTGTGGCGGCGGCCATCTAGGTTCTAGCAAAAAGTGATATACTAATGAGTCCTGTTTTTATCCGCATCAATTTCATAGTCGTACATAGATAAAAGATGTAGATAAAATATTTAAAATATACCATTATTTTTTCGTATATGAGTACGTCAAGTTCACAAAAGTCTCAATAGATGGCGTTGGTTCAGTATAACAACATTATTCCTGTACTTAACAACATACATTAATGATATTTACAAAGTCACCTAATAGATGTCGCGACATTCATGTGTTAAAATAATATGAATATGGAAATGGAAAAATTGTTTTTTCTCTTGAATATCTGGATAAAATCAAATCTTAAGTGTCATAAAAATTACTGATTGTAAATAACATCAAACCACATCATTATTTTTTGTGTTTAATTCGTGCAATAACAAAGTAGATATTGATGAATGTTTGTTACTTTTTTATTTTTTTTCTGTAATCGATATCCAAATAAAAACTACCCTATATGTTGGTCCAGGCTATAAGCTATGTCCATACCCAATTTCATCAAAATCCGTTCAGTAGATTTGTCGTGATCAGGTAACAAATTAACAGAAAGACCGACAGACATTAATTCTGAAAACGCGATTTTTGGGTTTTGTTATCGTCCTTTATGCCAAATCAATTGGTCTTTTTAAAATATTTTGCATGTACAGATTTTACTTTTCTACGATTTTATTATATGTATATAGATTAAGCAATGTTTAAACTATTATGTGTGGTTTCGTCCTTACTGGTATCATTATTGGTATGATCTATGTAATAGCATAATAAGATTCATAGACATGCCTGTTTGTGTAGGTATTACAGTAGAATGCAAGGAAAAAACTATTTTTCTCGGATTTTTAGTGGTTTTTGACCAAAGGATCTTTACAATATTTGCCGTCATTCTTTCTCTATTTTGTAAACAGTGGTGGATTTGCCCTAAGGCCCAGTAGGCCCGGGCCTAGGACGATAAGGACGGCAAATCGAGCCAAAAGAAAAACACTGATGATTACAAGAAATAACTCAAATGCAAAGTATCTTTCATTCAAACACTTCGCGATTTAGCGGCGGAGGTGTACTACCAGCGTCATTGTACTGAATCATCCCTGTAACCTCGGAAAATACTATAAACTAACTGAATCAATTATAAGTATTATGTGGGGTGTATGTATATGTCGGGGCGTAGGGTGCTGAGAATGGGGCGGCACATGGCCTCGGCCCTAGAGCGGCCAGGACTGCAAATCGGCCACTGCTTGTAAATTAGGTGAAACTCTCTTTTTCTCGATATTTTCTAATTTTAAAGCATTATTGACAAACACAGGTTTTTAAAAAAATCAGACTTATCTATCTGTATAAGTATTATTATCTACTACACCTACATACCTTATATCTAAAAGAAAGCCTCGGTTACCGTGCCTCGGCGTAGCAATTCAGATTCAGTTTTCTATGTGAATGTGCTTACCAAGGGCTTACTGCCTGGGCTTGAATGAAATTAGTCATTGAATGAGTTAGTGCATTGAACTTTATGTATGACTTCGTATATTAAACAAGCTTGTCGGCCACCGAGACTGCGCTGCGCTGACGTATTATAAGTTTATACTGTGCTTAATTATAATTGATTTCAAATAGACATATGGCACCAAACTGTTTTCATTAAAAGTCCGATTTAGTACTTACTTTATATGTACTCGCTTTATGTTTATATGTTTGGAAAAGATTAAGTATGAATCCATTGGATATATGTCACTTAAAATCGCACTTTGCAATAGATGACGTGAAACGTTCTGCATGTTATTCTCGGAGAGGAGATAGCGGAGTGGAGCGAGCACAGGGAGCGAGCACGGGTTAGTGTCCCCAGTGACCCACATGCTGCATCTTCCTGCTCTATGACGTCATTTCGAAAATTTGGGTCATGAGGGCGCTCGAAGCACCACGAGTCGCCGCGCCTCCCCGCATCGACCCGTATCAAGCAGTGTCGTGGCCCGCCGTCAACACCACGATAACTCCAATATACCATAAATATTATATTGATATTGATTTTCATAGACTTTCAGTCATTAACCTTCTTACTCGCCGCTTCGTTTATGGCAATGGACTATAATAAATCCTCGGAAACACCGTTTAATAACTATACTTCTAGCACCTACATAGTACTTCCGGGTTTCTTCGTACCTGTCATTTTTATAAAGTTTTATAATATTAAAACTCATCGTGGCCTAACCCACGCTAGATATGTTCGTGATCCATTTTAATCACTTTATTACTTTTGGGATTCGGTGCCAAACTTACATAAGTAAGTAACCATATAACTATGTATGTATACATTACAATTGATAAAATATTGTTTTTAAGTAAGTATTTGAGGACATGGGGTGTCAGCAGATACTTATTATTACAAAACTGCAATTAATTAAGAATATTGAAGTATGTTTAGAATATTTTAATTAAGCAAAAGTTAGAAGTCATCTTCATTCCTTTTTTAACCCCCACGCAAAAGAAGGGGTGTTATAAGTTTGTCGTGTCTGTCTGTCTGTGTTTCGTGGCACCGTAGCTTGCGAACGGATGAACCGATTTCAATTTAGTTTTTTTGTATGAAATGTGAGTTGAGGCAAAGTTGATGTTTGATGAAAATCGGTTGAGTCGTTTAAAAGTTGTGGGGGTGATAGTGGGGAAAAATAACCGAATGTCTGCAAATATAATCGAGTGGGGTCTCAAATGAAAGCGCATCACGTGCACATTACAAAATAATATGTTCAATGAAAATTGTCGTTATTGTGTCGGGGGTGTTTTTCAATTTTAAATTTAATTTACAAGGAATTATTAAAGATTAACGTAACCCTACTACAGATGCTGCAATACAAAATGCAGTGATAGGTTTCACTGAATAATTTAACAGAAAAATGAAATAAAAATAACAAAATCAATTGCTGGTCGAGCTGAACCAATCAATATAAATACGCTCCATAGGCTCACACGCGGCCGGCACGACAATATCGCATGCTCCCAAGACTAATCTAAACTCGTTCAATTTACTTATAACATGCATCGAAATTTGCATGCATTTGACTGCATTTATCCTGCCTTGAATCCTCTGAAATCATTTAATTTGTACAGTCAATCACAAATACCCACTACCTTCTAGTTTGCAAGACTAGCTCAAGAAATGAAATTCGGTTATGATTTGCGTGTCTACTTGTCTGTGTGAAGAATAAAGAATGTCAGTTTTTTAAATATGCAAAAACAATTTTTATAACAAAAAACTACGTGAAATAGAAGCACTAGACAGTCTGCATCTTGTGTTAAAATATTTCCACCAAACCCCTAATTTTGGGAAAAAATCAAAATGCCTATAAAAAAATGAAAATATTGTAATTTTACAAAAAAAAATACCCCTTTCTTTAGACTTTTTATATTTATTGGATAATATACAAACTATTCGAAAGAAGCAAATTATATACTATAAGTATATTTACAATATCTTATAAACTAATATACCCCTTCTATAGGTTTCACTTCTTATAGCTTTTATTATTTGTACGATAGATTTTATACTATATTTCTAGGTAGGTACCTATTATAATGGTCCTACAGATACTTAAAATTTTACGCAAAAATCTGCAATCTAAATACACTGAAGCTCGTAGCGGCAAGGTTTATTACATGGTCGTAAATTAGTTTCGTAAAATTTTATGAATCTAAGTTAATTGAACAGCTGTTGGTTATTAATAAAGGTGCTTAGGTGGCTGTCAATATTGAAATGCCCGTTTATTCAATAGCATTGAATGTAAACAAATTTAGAGGCCACTAGCGCGCCAATGACGTCAGATAAACTTGATTTAGGTATTCGATAAAATATGCTCAGCAGAATCATCAGTAGCGTATTAAAATAGGAAGAATTATTTGTATTGTCTGCGGTATGTGGTCACTGCAGCATGGACAGCTGCATCAACTTCAAATAGATAAAAAAATCCAATCTGAGTTTAGGTGCTTTGCTACTCATCAAGAGCGGGTATAATTAAATTAAATTTAATTAATTTAAATCTGCGGTTTTATACTTTATAATAAGCAGTTATGTGGCCACTGCAACAAATAAAGGGTAAATAAAAGGTAGGTACGAGAACACCTTTATAAACTAAAAAATCACTCATTTGTGTCTATACTGGTGTTGAAAATTATCACAGGCCATAGTTATCCATTGAAAGGAAAAACATGGAAGAAAAAAACACTTGGAATTCAGAAATATACTATAACTTATTTATTTACAAAATTAAAGTTTTTAAATCTTTATAAGTTGACTGCAAGAACTTAATAAATTTTACCAGCAGACAACACTATAATTTTTCAATTGTGCGTGGATGGGGAAATCCGAAACTATGAGGAATAGCGAAAAATGCTGAAAGGAGTCTGGGGACCGATTTTGATGAAAACTAAAACCGCATCATTGGATTTTTGAAAACTCAATATGCCTAGGCAGGAATCGAACCCATTGATTTTGAAAAAAAAAATACAGCCTGAATTATTACACCTTTCGATAGTGTCACTAATAATGATCAAATTCTAGAAAGTAATGACATACGGCAAACTTAAGCTTAGAGCTTATTGTTAACAAAATATGGTTTTTTTTCATATAAATCTTAAGATACTCGTACCTACTTAGCGTTTAAAATGATTGCCATTGTTACCAATATACAGCTGGATTCGACGTCTTAAGATTTAATAGTCTTATAAGATAGTCTTGTATTGTGGCTACTATTCAGTATTTGTGCAAAATAACTATGTAACTACGTTAACAAAAATCACTTCACTAAAACTCTCCTACAATATTTCATTTTCATATAGTAGGTATTTCAACTTTAAACTATTCGTTTCTCCTTACGAGTTTTACCGCAGGTAATATTATATTTTATATCCATTAACAGACCATTGCGGTTAACTAAGTAGGTAGGTACTCTGTAAAATAAACTGTTTATCTGGATATTAAGTTACGATTTTACAACTGTTACAAATACCTTTGTCGTTCGCATTGTTTCGTTGAATTTTAAAATGTTAACTTAATTAATAACTAATAACGCTTTTTGCAATGCTTTACAATTTACATCAATTACGAATGGATGTTAAGTGGATTATGTGTATATAAGAATCGTGCCTTTTGTAATATATTTTATTCTCATTTTATTTAACCGATAAAAGTTAAACGTTTTGTTTTTCTCGTACCGTACGAAAATACTATCGCGTCCCAGATTTTACTGACCACGTGTATCCATATTGAAAAATATTTGTTTCATTTTGTTTCGTTTACCAATGATACGTCCTGTAGTGCCTGGTTGGTTACAATTGAGAAAGTTTTTATTGATTGATTTTTGATGTGACGTCAAGACAATACATATTATACCAAGCGTAAAACTTGAAACATTTCCTCATATAAGCAAAGAATACATAATAGTATAAGGCACAATCATTTATTACTTACATTGTTTCGTCGTGGAATTGATAAATTTTGAAAAATCGTCACTAGTTAACTTCTCCTCCACTCTAAGTACATTGTTTTGCGAGTATCTCGATATGTTAAATAAGCATACTTAGCATGCGATTTAAATACTAAGTACCTACCTGATTATATTTTTTCTGTAAAAATACAAAATTGTGTCTCAAATATTACAATACATACCTATATAGGTACATATTAGGTAACTGTGATGGGAGTTAAGGAAATAAAAAAATGGTAACTATTTCGGAAAATTTTAACATAAAATCATTTCATTTTTAAAATTCGTAGAAAAATGATTTTATTATTTCATTCATTTTGAATTCCTTACGTAGTCCGTAGACCGTGTGTTGACCTTCTGCTGGTTATCAATAATAAATCATCAACATTATTTAAGGTTGTGCATTTTTCAAAAGCCACTTATGAACTACGGATAGGTACCTATTACGGATAGAGATATTCTCAAAATGTCAATAATTTTCAAAACGCTTCGATGTAAGGTGTACCTAAATTATAAAAAAATAATTTAAGAACAACATATAAATGCGATTTGAATGAATGACGTCCTTAAATTACAAAAGGTATTTTGGTATTCCTGCTCAGAGATGAGAGCAGTACCTACCCCATGTGAAGTATTACCTACTATCCTGTTTATCCTTCTTCCCAGTTACTATTATAAATGCGATATTTTTCCCGCTCTGGGCCAAATTTGAAAGTCGGTATGGATAAAGTCGTAGTCTGGAGCTAATACTTACGAAATATTCAGCTGCACTCTGATCAGCTAAAGTGGGAGTAAGAAGACAGCTTGGCGATGGAGGTGCTGTTGCAGCAGCAGGCGGTGGAGCCAAAGACAGCAGCTCTCCTGCAGACGCAGACATGCTCCCAGCTGCTGCCAAGCTCCGAAGGCGGTCGGCCAAATCGGTGTGCCCATCGTTGAATTTCGTCGAACCACCATTATTATTATCGTTCTTCGTACATAAGTTGTCAATTATACGTGGGCGTCTAAGTTTCCTTGATGCAGCGCGCCATCGTCTCAACCGGCACGCCGCATTGTTCAAGATCTCCTCAGTCCCGCGGCACTTGAGCTGATCGTCCTCAGACTGCGTAGCATCCTCGGTGTCGAGTGGTTCGTCTATAAATGGCAGTGGGAGCGGTTGGCTTAGGGACGATAGCGGAGCATTTTCATCAGCTATCGTATTTGGATGTCCTAAAAAGTCTCTTAAAGCGAATGCTAATCTTTGGCCTGCGTTGAGTCCTGATGGGGCGTTGTTTAGTGCCGATTCGGTGGAAATGTATTTGATATCCGCATTCTTCTCTTCATCTTTTTGGCTATTTTTGTAGCCATTACTAATGTTATGGCTTAAGTCGACGTTGATGTCCTGGCTAAACGAAGGCATGATGAAAAAATATTTAGTTGGGAATATTATTAAGAAGAGCGGCGAATTTTTTTCTAATAAATTACGTTTTTCCGATGATCCTGCTACATCTCAAGTTCTGGCGAATGTATAGGCGTTAAGATTGTGGAAGTTAAGGATTCACACATATTATCGGGATGATCCGTCATGATATTCACTATCAGATTAGGCAGTGGATCGCTTTTATCACTCTCAATGCAATTGTTAAATAGGAAATCACTATGTGTACACTAAAATTTTGATCACTGAATCTACTCGTACTAATCCTAAGCGCCTCTGACGTTAAAATAACACAAATCGATCATTATTACCCGCACACTGTTACGGATTTCTATACGTCAAGTAACACTATCGGCCTCGAGTAATATCAGCAGTATGCGCAAAGCCACAAACTGAACCCAGAGAGGCAGTCAGTAGTACTGGCTGACTGGCGGGCGCTGTCATAATCAGCTATACGTACAAACGTATCATAATCACAGTTGTACAGTTCTTTCTTGTTTGTATTGACGTACATAACATGCGCGAGTAGCTTTGCTCCGTTTGCGCATAACGCCCCCTATTGGTGAACGTGGATGGTTCCACGTTCAAGCGCCATCTACGGCACTCATGGGAAATACTACGTGAACGGAGTATGTAAGTGGGTAAGGTTGGCCATACGAGAAGTCCCGCATTGCCAGCTCAGTGCAAGCATCGAAGCATAGATGGCACGATAACGTGAAAATATAATATAAAGGACTATAAAATTTGAACCATCTACCTACTTTACGTAGCCGACCTGTAATTATTGTACCTCTAAAATGTCTTGGATCAGAATTTTTATCAACGGGCAACACTGTTCCTCTCCCTTTTTAGTGTGAAAATGCAAACAGCAAGACATGTCAATACAGGTACTAATACACATATGACACGTAGTAAACGGAAACGTTGCAAACTTTAAAAAACCAAAACGTACTTTTCTATTACAAGTTTGTATATTTTCGATGCATACGAAGTTAAGTGTGCAGTAGATAACAACGATTATAATTTCCAAAAATGTTACATTGACAACAGCCATGAGGGTTCGTTGGAGGTTTCAAAAAGCTTTTGAATAGGTACTTTGCCACTCATTTGTTTTAACCTTACCTAGGTTGTATTGTGTAGTGTGATAGTTATACCATTATTCTTAGGTATTCTTAATCGCACAGAACACTAGAACTTAGTACTAGCAGACATTATCACCTCTATTAAAATCAAAAGATATTGACTACCGGATCATATACAAGTACCTAAATGATTTTTTATAAAGGGCAAACCATATTAACTAAGAACACATTTAAATAATTACACTTATTAGAACTATGACAGACATATTAAATATCCAAAAATAAAGTTCATTGATTACTTAATTTCCTTTGAATTTTTGGAAAATAAATATACTCTAGGCTGATTTTTTTTTGAACTACGAGGAGCTACTCAAATTATATAGGTATCTAAGTTGAACGACTCTTTTAATAGGCACCTAAACCAGCACGCTCTAAATACTGAATAAATATCACTTTGTAAAAATATTTGAATTACGCCATTATCAGACAGTCGTGATTATTTGTGAATCAGAGTCGCTTTATGATTTTGGCCCCGACATGGTCTCATGATTTTGTTTTGAAATCAACAAGTTGTATGTAAAATCTTTTACGTATTATTTTGTAAAACCTGAGCAAAATTAAAAACAATGCAGTATTACTTTAATACTGCGCTTAGATGTGTATTTGTACGCATCAGTAAATTGATTGACAAATGCTGACATAGGTTTACTTGTTATAAATTAGTAATCCACATATCGTTGATTGCTTCAATTTATCGCTACATGACCACGATCAACACCATGAAGGCTGTAATTGTTGGGGAATACCACCAATTGCTGCGCTGCAGTAAGGACATATTTAATATTCGCTCATCATCGACTGAATTTATAAATGGTGCTCGTAGAATTATTGTCACTAGTGGAACAAATTTTATTTTGAACGTTAGCTTGGCATCAGTGATTCTTTAGTAAAATAGTAGCGACATATTTTTTTATCGATGTGTTTGTGGCTATTGACAGCATGTTTGGGGCTACTCCCAGCGAGTCCCAACCCCACCACTGTAGTGATAATTCAGGGAGTCCCAACACCTATACTGCAACCTACGACAGTTGCGCCTACGACGACTACAGCCGCAACAACTACCACGACAGTAGCTACCACTAGTACGACAACCACAACCACTACTACGGCACGTCCACCAACAACTGCACCTACAACGGCCGCTCCGACGACGATGGCACCGACCACGGCTCCTCCTCCAACAACCGCTCCGACTACGGCCGCTCCTCCAACAACCGCTCCCACTACGGCCGCCTCGCCAACGACTGCACCAACTACTACAACAACCACAACTACAACGACACCGTGTCCCACGTCACCCGGTAACAACTTCATATCACCTCCTCCACCGACTGTGACTAACACAATAACCACACAAACTACCATTATCATCAACAGTCGTGAGGAGCTTTTGCCTGTAGTAATTTGCAATTATCCAGATGCTTTATGTATATCTAACCCTGACGATAATGCTTCAGGGCCGCTACCGATAGACCCGAGGGTTGGAACCACTCCGGCAGCGTCAGCTGCGTTGCAGGCTCCACCGATCAATGGTTATAGTGCTCAGTTGCCCATATATGATACAGCTGTAAGATTTCCTAGGGAGAGACGAAGTATTAAGTATAGGCGTGACAAGAAGTTAATAACATTACGAGATATCATGGGAGGGATCCAAACGATGACGGATGAAAACCATGTCATTCAAAAACGCCAGAGCTGCAGATGTGTGGCAGCTGGAACGTGTGCTATCATCAGCACAAATTCAGGTGCCGGGATGTTGGATGTTCGAATTGTGACACCGGTAAATAAATGTTGAGTAATGATGTTCTTTTTGTGGCTTTAAGCGTCATGTCATATTTCATTTTTACTGATAGATTTCATTTTATAGGCTAGCCAATGTCCAGCTGGACAAGAATACTGCTGTGGATCGACGATTATTAACTGTGGTACTTTACAAACC
The DNA here is from genome assembly GCA_905147235.1 of Erynnis tages. NCBI lineage: Eukaryota > Metazoa > Arthropoda > Insecta > Lepidoptera > Hesperiidae > Erynnis > Erynnis tages. The sequence continues at coordinate 8,148,927 of LR990073.1, forward strand.
GTACCGACCACGGCAGTTGCACCTGCAGCAGGTCAAGCAAATTTTGGAGAATTCCCTTGGCAGGTAAATAAGCTTATAAAAGTACTATAACTTTAAAATGTCTGAAATTGCTAATTAAGATACGTACCTAACACATATCGATGGTTTAGAAGACAAACATGCTTATTACAGACCTACCAATTTTTCAGGAGGACTGTTTTTATTAATTCAAAACTTCTAAATGCTATAACTTAAAACTGTACATAGAAATTGTATATATACTGCCTATACTTAGTTAGGGTATTTATTTTCATACTTACTTATCATAAATTTGATCATCAACATCCCAAATATTCCATAAAAATACCAAAATAGCAAAAAAACTTCACTTAGTTCGTTTGTACAAAAACTTTATATTATATAGTTCACTTAATACTTTTGTGTATTGTATATATTAATTAAGGATTTATTGAAGAATTTACTGCCGATGTATTAAAAAAAATAAACATTAAAGTTTCTTTATTACTACTTAAACAAATCAAACGTATTGGTAATTTGTAAGACTAATTATTTGATTAAACTGTAAATTTCCAATGTCAGTCATCACTCATCAGACTCTGACTTCGAACAATTTTTAATTATATTTTCTTCATCAACAGAAGGAATGTTATTGTAATTATCAGCATAATCTTGTGATCATTAATATCCTTTAATATAATTGGGAATCGATAGTTACAAAATGACAAAAGTTATAAAAAATTTCTTGTATTTGTCTATCATGGTAAAAACAAGCGAAATGTTACAAATCTATTTAGCATTTTTTGTAGTTTAAACTGATGGTAAATAACTGCCATTACTTTTTTTGGCTTCAAAATGACATCACTTGCTATGAATGTACAACTACAGTTTGGACAGAAAGAGACAGAATTATGGAATTTGGATAGGTGCGATCGGTAGAGCATGCTCATTTAATACATTTGGCATTAAAATGTTACATTATAAAAATTTTGTAGTTAGCACATTTGTCTTCTAGACCATCGATATGACCAAAAGTTAGTCTCCTTTCACAATGAGAAAGATGTAGACTTTAGGTCCACCGCGCTGGCCTAATTCGGTTTGCTAGACCCGCATCATGCCATCTTATGTACTCGTAATTTTAAGATGTTAAAGTAAAATAAGCTTTTAATACGTTTAATTGTTACTTACAGGCTCTAATATTGACCAAACAGAATGATTATTTAGCTGGAGGTGTTTTGATAGATCGGTTAAATGTATTAACTGTTACACACAGGCTGACTTCCTACATGTGAGTATTCAAAAGCTCTTATTTTATATTACTTACAAGCACTGGAAAAGTACTTAAATACGTACGTACTAAATCGTCTTACTAAAGCTAGTAACAATACCTTTTTGTATTTAGTGTTTCAGGAACAGCTCCTAACGTCAAAGTTCGCCTTGGGGAATGGGATGCAGCTGGAACTTACGAACCTGTGCCGTTCCAAGAGTATACTGTTCAAAAAGTATTTTCTCATGCATCTTACAATGCTAATACTCTTCAGTACGATATCACAGTGTTACGATTGTCGGCTGCAGTTCCAATATCGCCAATGACTGGCGCTGCTTCTACCATTAATAGGGCTTGTTTGCCACCATCATCTACTACCACATACACGGGCCAAAGGTGACATACCTAACTTTAAGACATCTTTTAATTGTACAGATTTTACCGTAACTTTTTAACAATTTATTTTTCATTTTCCCAGATGTGTAGTGTCGGGATGGGGAAAAGACATGTTTGGACTTACGGGTCAATACCAGCAGATTCTTAAAAAAGTTGACGTACCCATCGTAGCGCCTGCTGCTTGTCAAACCCAGATGCAAACTGCTCGACTGGGCTCCAGTTTTGTTTTGGATACGACCTCCTTTATATGTGCAGGAGGAGAAGCAAACAAAGATTCGTGTACGGTACGTAGGTATTCACAACAAGTCTACCCAATTGGCACAAACACAAAATACTGATATGGACATTCGGTCCAGTGTTTTATTTTTCTACTTACATGTTATTTCCATGCCAATTTATAATAGTTTTCCTCGTCGCACTTGCAGTTATATGTATGTTCCAGGGCGATGGTGGTTCAGGTGTGGTATGCCAGGTGAATGGGCAGTGGGTGGTAGTGGGATTAGTCTCATGGGGCCTGGGATGCGCCAATGCCAACGTGCCTGCCGCTTACGTCAATGTTGCTGGGCTTCTACCTTGGATTCAACAACAAGTCGCTGCCGCTTAGTGACGATATTTATCGTGTATATCGTGTTTATAGTGTGCATGTAGTTTTTTAACCTATAAAATATAGGTTAAAAAACTACACGCCTTATTACATTCCGTTCAACATAATCCATCATCAAAGTGAATCTCAAACAAATATAATTATACCCCAAACACGGTTAAGCTACGCTGCTCAATTGCGAAGAACCTTTACATATAAGGAGCAACCAATATTACTAAGTATGATATTGTCATCGTTTGTTTCAATTTCATTTGTGATCAAAAGATAAGAGGTTATCAAAAGCGTGTTCCTTATTTGATATGGATTCCCTGTCTACTAATAGAGCGAAAGTTTGTCTTCTATAAGAGTTGCATTGTGAAATAAAACAAAAGGAAATATAAACTAATTTTTAATTTGGGTGAAGCTTAACATATTAATTTATTAAGTTAACAATTCCTACAAATAGCTGTGTAAATATTATAAAACGATCCCTAACCAACATAAACGATAGGTACGGCTATTTATACATAATACAGCAGCGTTCTAAACGCACAAAGTCAACAAGTAAATTTAGATTTAACGCATTATTACAGCATAGTTAACTGGGACGTAATCTAATATTGCAGCGGGGAGAGTACCGCGTTACGGACGTTATGTTACTTAGGCTTCATTCTACTCGTCGTCAGGCTTCTCTTGTTTCACCACCGGCGGCGGAGACGGCGCGGACGGCGGCTGCGGCGGCGGAGGAGGTGAGGACACCTCGATGTACTCATCTGTGTTGCGTTCCTCCTTGATTTCTGGTTCCCGTTTCACTGGCACGTCAGTCACTGTTGTAGTAGGTGTCGATACAGGAGGTTGGGGCGCTAGCTCATTAGGCGCCAAAGCGGCCCACGCGGAAGCGGCACCCCTAGCGTACGCCTCGTAAAAAGCTCTCTGTGCTAACTCCGCCTCCTCGAGATGAACGAACGCATGGTTGTCGAGCTCAGCACGGAAGAAAAACTTAACTCCACATCGACCACAATCATACGGTCTGGGTGCAGAAGAATGTTCCGGTAGGTGGCGTTGTAATCCTGCGGCACTCGTGAAGACGGCCTGGCAAAGGTAGCAAGTGAATGCTCCTATGCCAGCAAACGTATGCTCGATGAGGTGAGCTTGCAAGCTGGTGGGTGAACCGAGAGCTCGGCGGCAAAGACGGCAATCATTATCTGTGGACGGTGGGGGCCGCGGAGCTGCGTGACGCGCGTAGCACGCTGTACAAGCCCTAGCTCCTTCTCCCGCTTCACTTTCTGATAAAGCCCTGAGACAAATCGCGCATCTTTGTTCATCTTCAGACGGTCGGAGATGAAACCGAGCATGAAGTCGGGCCTCCGCCTCCGACGCAAGAGTTTGCCGACAAATGACACATGGAGCGGGAAGCGTGGGATGGTGACGAGCCATATGATTCAAAAAAGCTTCTTCCGAAGGGAGTCTGGACCTACATCTTGCACAAGTGTCGCCTGCTATTACCTGTAAAATAATAAAATGTCATTAGATTGGGTCCACATTATTGATGGTTCATGAATAGAATGTTTGTTAGTAGAATGTTTTGACATTACAATTATTGTAAATATTATAAAAATATATAAATATATATTATATATAGATAATTATAAAAATATATTTTTTCGTTTGCATAAGCTAGTTTATATTCATTACGATAGAATACCTATACCTACAATAAAACCAACCTTGCAATGCGTCAACTTATGTTCCGCTAGGACAGCAGCAGATGGTAGCACTTCGTCGCAAATGAGGCACTTGTGACGAGCGGCGGCCGCGCCCGAATGAGCCCGAGTGTGGGCTTCGAGCTCTGCGCGACTGCGCGTGCGCTCCCCGCAGTATGCGCACTGGAGTGCTACGGCCCCATTCTTCCGACGTCGCTCTTCCACGCCAGGAGCACCGTTGCCCTCGGAACCTGTTATGCAAGGCGAACATTCCCCATCACCATCTACGGCGTTGTTGTTCTCTGTACGTTTCGGTCGGGCCATGTCACCATTTAGTACCTGGAAAACAAGAAAATAATTGCTGATTAGTTACAATTAAGACCATCTTCTTCTCCACCTTCAGAGGGTGAGATCTTATGTACCTAAGGTTCGACGTCTTAACATCAGGTGACCTGCATGTCTGTTAGCTATTGAATACCAAAAAAAAGATAACTTTGCACACAAACGTACCTGTTGCACAACAGCGTGATGGACTTGCATGTGCCGTTCCAGCAGGTATTGTACGGCGAAAGTCTCGGCGCAGTTGGGCAGCGGGCAGCGGTACGCGTGGTGGTCGGCGGCATGTGCCCGCAGAGCGCGCGCGCCCGGCAGCACGGCGCCGCAGGGACAGCGCGCGGCCGCGTGGCGAGCGCGCACGTGCGCCGCGCCCTCCGCCTCCGAGCGCAGCGCGCCGCTGCCCGCGCCGCACGACCGGCACACCCACACCTTGTTCTCGCCGCTGTGCGCCACTGCGAAGTGCACCTGGACCAAGGGAGCAATATTCTTTATTGCACATCTAGTTATATATGTACTAGGTTCGATGGACATTGAAAAACGTACAATGCAATTGACGGTCCATCGCTAAGCAGCAATCTGTTCAATTACAAGGACAAGTACCAACTAGTATAACTTTTTTTTGGCATTATTGGAATTTTGACCCTACTATAGCCACTTTGCATCAAGTGGTTTGTAAGCTGATTTATTCTTAGGTGAAAGGATATACACGAAAGAACTTTGATCATTAGGAGAAGCATAAATTTAATCTGCTTAGTATGTATAATTACCTGAATTGCTACTTTGGAGTCAAATATTTCTTTGCAGAGTGAGCAGCGATAAAGATGATGTGCGTGCAAATCAAAAAGATGTTTCTGTAGATCGTCAGGTGCTGCGAAGTTCCTCGCACAACTGTGGCACGTATACTCGCAGGATACCGCTAGATAGTGAGCAGCGAGGTGTCGCTCTGATGCTGCTGCGTCCGCAAAACTTGCCCCGCAATGTAAGCATGGAGTTGGACTCGAGCGCGATAAGTCTCCTCCTTCCTCTAGATGTCCTTTTAAGTGGGCCCGGAAGGCTTCAAAGTCAGGCAAGGCTGCATCACACTGGTTGCATAGAAGCGTACTTGGTGAGAGAGTCGTCTGGGGTGTCGTGCTCCCAGAACTCAATCTTGGACGTTTGACCGGTAGTGCATCATCCGATCCCCTTCGACTTAAGTCGGTTGGCGCCGGTTGATCGACTAATGCTTGAGGGGTTTCTCCATTCAGAAGAGCGGAATGTGCAGCGCGTACGTGAAGTTGTAGTTGTTCCATGCTCGTAAACGTGTCACGAGTACAATAAATGCAGGCTAGAAGTGTTGGTGGTGGCTGAGAAGCTACTCTTCGAGGCGGAGTCATCGAGCTGGTATCTGCACCATGTGCACTAGCCATATGAGCCTGGAATTATTTTGGCCGATTATGAATGTGTATTTTGCTGTACAATATGTTTTACGACTGAGCAAGTAGTCATCGAAAAAGCGCATCTTAAGACAAACTATCCCAAATACCTAGTAAACCTACTGTTAGGCTAGATGACAAACACTTTACTATACCTTTGAGTACCTTACTTTACTATTATACATATCGTCATGTGTTTTTGAAAAGAGTTCTAAAATTCAATGAAATCTAATACCTCCTTCATACATACTTTTTTACTTACAGATTTATTTAGTTGGTAAAAACGCGTATTAAAAATTAAATACCTTCCGACTCCGATTAGCTTCATTCATATTAGATGAAAACAAGTAGATACCTGGAGCATATCAGGTCGTCGGAAAGCATCCCCACAACGCAGGCATCGCAAGGCCCGTCTTCTATCAGCGTCGCGGCCCTCGCGGTCTCGCTTGTGTCCCTGCATATGCGCCGTTAGAGCAGCCGCCGTGTTATACCCACGGTTGCATACTGTGCACTGGAAAGGCTTCTGGTTGTCGTGAGTTTTCATATGGATCTTCAGGTGATCACTGAAAATATTTTTAGGTTAGTTCTTCAACACATTCTGACAGGCATAATGATTCTACCCAATTTGTTAGCAAAAAGATTATAAAACCCTTACACTTAAGTCTACAGTGGGTGTTACAATTAGGACACTAATACGACTGGTTTGATCACTTCGTGATATTTGTGTCCATTTCTATAAAGTCTATTTGTAGGTATGGCTCCTCACGACTGAATAGCTTTTAAACATCGGAGCAGGAATTTAAAATTGAATAAGATAAATCGTCATTGTGTGAGCGACGAAACAATTTGTCATATGAGACATAAGTGGCCACATAAAGCACGGACCAAACAGAACTAACAAAGAGGCTTTTCACGCAAACTACAGAATAGAGGCGTTCGCCCAAACACCTCCGCTAATGGCTGCGCTCGCCGCGCCGGTTTAGGTATGGGCCATTATTTTATTTTTGTGAGACCCTCGACACCATTTGTCAGTGCATCATCTCCTTTCACACGAGGACGGAACGTTGGGTCGACAAATTGCGTGGAATTAGTCACGTGACCGCGGCGAGGTGACGAAAAAGGTGACGCTTAGTCGCTTAGTCCCGTGCTCGAGCTTTGTGAGGCGCGCGCGGTGATCAATCTTAATGCGTCGTCATTGTCATACACGCACCTCTTAAACCTTCTTAAATGTACACGTAACCCGTATTAGAACCCAGAGGAGGATTAGCTAGTTGTTAAGCATAGATAATTTATTTATTAATCATAACAAAGAAAAATCTATCATTAGGGTTTTTGAACTTATTTGATAAACTTAAACATATACGTTAGGTAGAGGTCCTCTACCTGAGTTAAACTGTTAACTATTTGCAAAACATATTCTTTTAAGACTGTTTCTACATTCCGGATTTCAATATATGTTTATACCTACATAGTATGTACCTATATTATTATTTAATTGACAGTAAGTTTATCGTGTCGTTTAATAAAATTTTCCGTTTAAGAAAAAGTTGCACCTTTAGGTAATGAAGAAGACTACACCGAGATAAGAGGTATTTAACTTGACGCAAAAATCGCACGACTCCTTGAGCTTAAAAAGTTGCACTACATAGATAGAAGTACTAGGTTTATGTACACAATAAGTTTGATACAGACACAATAAGTTTGAATCCAACTTACCTCCTGGAAAAGGCAGATTCGCAGTGCGCACAGCGGTACTTGCGGTCGCCGGTGTGCAACTTGACGTGGCGATCGCGCGACCGCTTGTGCTTAAACAGTCGCGCACAAAATTCGCACCGAAAGGGCATTTCATCCGTGTGGGTCTGAAAAAGAAAAAGAAAATGAAAAAATTAAAATGTAGTATAAGTTTGGCGGCAACCTTGACAAGGAACCTTCTAAATATATTTTTCCCTGTGACATCGTGATTATACGGATGTATGTATTTTAACGTTAAATTAAAGCTTATAGCTAGTTAATACAATGTAATGAGCACCTACGCATGAAACCTACCTACTCTAGGGAACAAAGTTGACAATTCATCAATGGATTATGTTAAAATTGTAAATTTAACACTGTCTTGCTAATAAGGTATCAGTGTGAGCATGGCTATACTGCTTTCTCAGTGACATGATTCACAGTAAATCAAAGTGGAGTAATCTTTAATTATTATGTTAGGTACATAGGACCTATGGGCGACCGAGATATCGGCTGATAATATTCTGTTTCGGGAGCTACCTATCAGAATATAGGGCTGGCAAGCCTCGTAAAATTATTTTTGTTGAGGAGGCAGCAGCTTCTTTTATAGGCACATGTCGGAACCAGAGCAATTATGCACCTGTAGAATGCTACATACATACTGATACAACGCTCACTTTTTACGAATACTTTAGATACGCAAAAAAATTTTTAATACTGCCAAATATGTAGTTTAATATCGTCACAATGAGATAGTCAAACATTTTAATGAAATCTATGAGAATTAAAATCGTAAAATTCATAACGACATCTGAACTAACAATAGATTATGTTAGGCTTTTATAAGTATACGATAAAGCAGTTAAGTAAATAAAGTAATGATGATATTAGATAGATATAGCTAAGAAATGACGTCTTAGCCACGACGCTACGCTAGTCAAAACAAAAAATTATAGTTGGACAAAAATATAAAGACAAGTACCTAAAAACGAAACAGGTTCAACTAAATTGCATCACAACCCTGAAATCCAGCGAGATGCACTATCAGTTGCTCCAAACGAGACGTGCCGCTTATCTGAGTCACTGTGACATTCATGGGAGAAGCTCTATTCGTATCGTCTATTTATTCAGAGGTACAATAGACTTGTATAATCGGCTACCATCAAAAAATTATTGCCTAACTAAATGTTATTTCTGAGCAATTAAATTGTATGACCAACGAAATGTATCAATTACAATTTGAATAGTAAAAAATGCAATTTCTAATTGGAACCTTCATAAGATAATTATGCTTCTTTGAAACATAATGATATCATTCTATTACGATGGAGTTTACACGGAATTTAAATAGCAAATTTAAATTCCTAATTAGTGATCGATTTTCTGAAAACAAAATAAAGTGAACAAAATAGTACGAAAAGTGAGAGCCGAAAAGTAAGTCACTGTTTGTTTTATTTTGATTATAAAAAATAAGACTATGAAATAAGTATCAATAAAATTATATTTATTATAATATTGTAACGCACGTTCATACATTAGTCCTGGTGTTTCATCACTCAAATTTATATAAATTGAGTTGTTATATTTCCTTTATGAATATACAGGAATGTTTCCTAATTGCTCATGCGTCATGCCAAGTCTATTCGTAAAAATACCTATTACCCAGTAAAACGCTCAAAGGATTATTCATAAGCATAATGGGAATGCTAATGCGTTGTCGCCGTCAGCGAGACAATGCCGCCAGTCCGGCCTTCGTGCCACCCGTGAACTGACGCAGACGAACTGGAGACCAGCATAATAGTGCCCAAAACTGACAACCGATTCACGCTTTTACTTCTTGACCACCTCGCCGATTATGTCCTTGTGATGCTAAACACACGTTACGGATGATTGACTTGAATTCTGCTCGCTTTTAAGCAATATGTAAAGTATTTTTCTAAAACAAACAAGTCAGGAACGAGACGTCTTACGAGCGAGTTTTTGTATTGTAAGAATATCGGAAACGAAAGTGGCAGTAATCGATCAGCGTGTTAGTGGGATTATCGTATTTGTTCAGTCGAGGGGTTTTGGTCTCGTGCTCCCCCAATTACCATAGCTAGGCGGTTGGCGGGACCCATTAGCGTCACATCTCAATTTGTTAGCGCCACGGAGAGGCCGGCCCACTCAAGATATCCGGAATACCTTCCTTGCCGTGCTGATTATGGCCCTTACTCGCTTCACGCTGTGCTGACCGGCTTACAGAATCGCGGAAATTATGAGTTACCACGGCAGACTTACCTACTTCAGGTTGGATTTACCACTACGTTTAGCAATTGAAAACCCACGTCGTAGTTTTACCAAGTTTTTGTTTAAATAGAGGAAGCCGACTTTTGAAGTAGGTACTTAATTTTTACAAACTGTAGCAGTAACGTAGGCTGTGTGCTACAGTAAATATTTGGTTTTTTAAAGTTCCTATCTATCTACACATTAAATACTTATTACTTATAGGTACCACTATATCGTTCTGATTAACGACATACAGTCTAGAATGCTCATAAAGTTGATGCGGCATTGTACTTCAAATGAACTGCTGGTAATAAAAAGTAAATCTTTTCCCGAGCGATGCCTTTACGAACACTGTCTAGAGATATTCACGGCATGAGCGCAAATCAAAGTCCTTCGCTGTTCCTGGTGATAATTATGTAAATACAGTATGGTGATTAATGTGGAGTGACGTGCGAGTCTCCGAGACGGCCAGCGGAGCATCGCATAAACATGGCTGCGGCATGTTTACTGCTCCCTCTTAATTGGAGCAATCGCCACACGACAGAATTAATAAATCTGATCCTTCGTTCGCGATAAATCCACCACTTATCCGAGAAGCGCCCAAGCCCACGCAAGCTTTCAGCCTTCATTTCCTTACAATAAGACTTAATCGTAGACTAGGTTTAAAATATAATTATTTCACCTATATTACACCTGTTTCTAAAATTGGATGTTGAACTAATTGATGATCTCAATTGTATTACGGAATCTGTGCAACAATTCAAATAAAGGTAACTACAAATTTCTCAACAAACTAACAGTATAGGTATCTCCGACTTAGATCGCGCTTCAAATTAAATAAAACATCTATTGTATCAAGCCTACATAAGTTACAAAAAGACATCAGCTTTGTATTTTATGAAGTCTTCTTAAATTGAAGCGATTCGTGCGAGAATTCAATAAGCGAAACAAACTGGCGCCCCGGGAGCTGGCCGCTGGGTGCGCACCGGTCGCGGCGGAGCCCTGCTGGCTGCCCCATGCGCCCCGCCAGGAACCCGCTCCTCCCTTATGGCGAAAAGGCACGCGAATAACCTCACGATTTATTATTATTCAACGACAACAAATACCGTGAGAGCGGCCGACGTAATGCGCTCCGCAGTTAACTTTTCCGCGTAAAGCTCACCAAGAGGCATTCAAAACTAGTTTAAGGCGACCGTGATAGCCAATAAAGGCCCGAAAATGGGCCTCGGTGACTACCGAGCGACTTTCCCAGGTGTAATAACAGCGATGTCATCGTGGGTTCACGCAGCGGCGGCCGGGGGTCAGCCGCGCCGCGCGGCACCCGGACGCTCGGCGGCGTGGACTGTAATCTCTCCAACCATCAATAGCCGCCACAATAATGTGCCCACTAAGTTGTTAACAAAACGTTGACTTGTAGCTGTAGCATTATTAAAAAACAAATTAAAATAATATTACGAACACCACCGAGATAAATGAAGATATATTTATAACTACGACTATGATACACGTATAAGTTAAAGTACCTACCTATAAAAGTAATAAGTTGATAAAAAGAAACATTAAGGAATAATTTTGTAGTTCACATGCAATGTTGAGTAAAGATTACAAAAATGTAGAGTTTTTACGAGTGAACACTTCTAAGAATCTGGCTACTGTATGTTGTTGACACAGAATTTTTATGCTTTAAAATAATGATACCTACAAAACAGGCTCTATAAGTAACTCATTTAAAGTAGCTACGTAGTAGGTATTCTAAATCTAATACTCTGGTACATGACTCTATTGGTACATGACTGCAAAAGTAGTTTATGCGAAGTGATCTTTACGCAGGTGTCCTACATACTCGTAATATCTGAATTGAGGCATATCCTAAAAAATATATTTTATTCTCTTCATGATTTCCTAGTGCACCCCCTTCCCGCCTTCTGCCTTCTCACATTTATTTCTTCTTTTTTTGCCTTTTGATAGCATTTTGTCCTTTTGTCTTACGTTAATAAACTTTTACCTTAATAGAATAATTAAAAAAATAGAGGGCTAACAACGGTTTCCGTGTCGACTATAGTCACTTGCGTCGGTTAACTACTTTAAAGCAGCAATTTTGCAGCTGACTTCGAATAAGCACTAACTGTGGTCTGAAGTATTAACAACCGCTTAATTAACTTCGCGGGAGACAAGACCCTGCCAATATTTTTGTACTCCAAGCAACTTTACATGGGGCCTTAATTATTTTATGTTTTGTTTTTTTATTACTTATTTTATTAGGCATTGGGAATTTCCCTTGCATTACAGTTTCTCATAACTTAAGGTGGTCGTCGTCAGGCTGGTTATCGTCAGTATTTGTACAAAACCTATAAATTTAAGGATCGAAGGATTGCGTTGCTACTTTGTTGTTGAGGCTCAATTATGCCTGCTTAATGAAGGAATCGATGGCGCGATCTCTAAGGTACTTTCTTCAAGTTGCCTAGTCCGGTCTGAGTTATGCGGGGACTACGCAATTGATTTATTTCTATAATGATTGCTTTTCCCAAGCGGTGCGATGATAAAGGTGTGTCGCGGCCTGGCCGGCTAGGGAGTTGTTATCGCGAGCCTATTTCCGGCCGTCACCGCTCTGTCGCGACGAGTGCGACGCGATCATCGCGATACATTTGTCGGCGCGCTACACCACGGCCGCGCAACGGCTGATCGATATCGCCAAGACGCAACGGTGACTGCAATTGCATACAGATAATCTAATGAAATCCTTTTACGATTTCACGAGCCAATTTAAAAAGGATTTGAATAATCGCCGCGAATTCCTTAAGGTTTTGGTCGCGTTTAGGAATTTAGGCGCGTTTAGGCGTAAGTCACATTTGAATCTCAACATTTATAAAAGAGGTATTTGATAGTAAGGAAACCTTTGCGGTAGTACGGTTTCAGTAGGAAGATGCAAATCTGTTTTAAACGTAGGCGGACTACGACCGGCGTTATGCAAAGTGACGTTTCTATTTGTCCTATCTGGTAAATCAGTCGAGGAGTGTGTCGCAGGTAAACGTAACGCAGAGAGATCGGCGGAGCACAAAGGGGCCGAGATGTGCGAGTGCCGTAATGGCCTGCACGTCAGAGCCTCTGCTGCGTACTGTAAGGCTACTGCGATACATATCTCAATACGCACCGGCTCCGCAAAATGGACCATTTTGGGTATCTACTTGCTAATGAAGCTCACCGCTGCATGGCGAAACTCTACTGTGAATTCACAGATATGACGGCTCTAATAGCCGTATTGTAGTCATGCTAGTTGACTTGTTTTATGGTAGGAGTTGCTAGACGCGTTTATTATCACAGATCTGTTTCAAGGAATACTTCATCAGTTTTTTTAAGAAGAAGACAAGGTTTCAAATTAAAATATTGTGGACAAATTACACAACATTTGCGTCACTTAATGGCATTCAGTTGCAGTCAGGCATTCAATTGCGATAAGGATTGGTAATCAGTTACAGCCTGGCATTCAATAAAAAAAAACTGCTAAAAAAAACAAAAAAGTGAACTCTCGCAAAAAATTTCGAACAGACCTCGAGGAGTCCTCCTTCGTCGGGAAACAGATGATTTTTGATGATTACGCATTCACTCACAACTTCAGATGGATTACAGTGCCCACTTAACATCAGCTGACCTGTACGATCTGGCTCGAAAGTGTTCGCAAGAGATCTGGAGATTGGGCAAAGTCAGTTGACGAGGTTGAAGACCGACTCCGGCACCATAGTAACGTCTAAGCCCAGAGTTCTGAGAGAAATTGAGAGGTACTACGGACAGTTCTCATACCTCCTCAAGAGCTCCCGTTCCCAAGGCGGCGAACGACAAGCGAGCCAAACTAACCCGGCACTATACCGAAGATATCTCGGACGTCAGTCTGTACGAAAGTAGAGGGGCACTCAAACATCTTAAGAACAACAAAGCTCTGGGGGATGACGGAATTACAACTGAGCTGCTAAAAGCGTGCAAGCTGTAAAAAGTTTGCAAATTAAAGTGGCAATGGGCTGGCCACATCGTTCGCAGGACTGACAACCGTCGGGGAACCGATGGGTACAGGCCGCCCTCCTACCAGGTGGACTGATTACCTGAAGAAGGCAGCGAGAAACCGTTAGATTCAGAAGGCCCAGGACCGGGTGGAGTTGTGTCGATTAGGGGAGGCCCATGTCCAGCAGTGGACTACCAAGGGCAGAAAGGAAGGAAACCAGCCAGATTAGGTAATTACATAAAATTTTGTCACCAACACATGTTGGACAACACAAAAGTTCACAATTTTTTTTCGGTAGAAATCCTTACATACCTGCTCATGTTTCTTCAGATAGGAGAGTCTCGGGAAGGCCTTGTCGCAGAACTGGCACTGGTAAGGCGTGTGCTCCGTAGCCCCGTGCGTGAAGGGTGGTTCGGCGTCTACTTCAGCGTCGCCGGCGTCCGCAGACGTGGGGGTGGAGGATGGCGACGGCGAGGGCTCCGGCGTCGACGACGGCCACGAGCTCGCCGCGGTGCTGCCCACACTCCCCAGCGCCTCTGTAAACAACGCCATTATTATTTTAAACTGTAATTTATTGGTTAGCAAACGCTATTATTGGAGTTTTAATTTAATTTAATTTATTTAAACTCTATTCAATCAAAATTTTACCATTTCAACCAGATAATACTGGGTTAGAGGCATAAAGGTGTTATAAAAAAAGTATAAGACGCGCGCCGGAACAGAATAATTATTGACAATATAGGCCAGTCGAATTAGATCAAAAACGGGGGTGACATCGAAAAAATTATAAGTAGCAATTTTCCTCCGGAAATCTTTAGTGGGGGTCACTGGCAGTCTACGTATCGAGTTTCTCTCACCCTGTTGCGCCATCTGCCATCTTCAATTGCAGTGTGCATTTTTGGGTGTTGGCAAAAATGGAAAAAATTGTGAATAATTGGGTGCTAGGTAAAAATTAATAGGTAACAGATTTGTAGGAAATTGAATGCCAAAAAACTTTTGCAATGACCTTTTTTCGCGTAAAATTGAAAATAAACGATTTATTTTCTAATTATAAATATTAATTTGATTTTTTTTTCTAATTCGCTTGGGCTAATATTGAGTTAATATTGTTTTTATGTTCCGACACCAATCTGAACATAGCTAAGCATCGTGCTGTAGAAATATAGCACGATGCTTAGAAGAAAACTGGTGTGAATGTAGGTTTGAACCTGCCAGAGAGAAATTTATAAAAATTGAAAATAAAGAGTGAAAACTGTATTTGTGCGTCTCTCGGTCGACGCACTCATTTAATTAAATTGAATAGGTTTATTAGTGCACACAACGACGAAACTAATACCACTATTTTACACAGATTACGCTCTTGATAATTAAGTAAATAACAACAGATGGTCACTATCTAATCGGCGAACGCGAAAACTCAGTTGGATTATTTAATTTTATTCACAATGGCAACAAATACATTTTAAAATTTAATTTTTAGCAGTCTGTAAAATTAATTGATTTTTTAATGTGCAACATATATAAGGATCGCTTTATTTAGATGTATTATAGTTTTAGTTGTTACTTAAAAGTATCGTTTCTGTTCTTATCTGTAGTAGATATCAGCACTTACTCTGTTAGTGTGAAATCGTATAGTATGATAAATAGGAGAAACATATGGCCTTACCCTCTCACCAATTTCTAGTGTAGATACATTATATGGACTCGTATTGTTTTAAATCGTATTGTTTGATTCAGATTGGGTCTAAAAAGACAGAATAGTAGGCAGTATAGTATCAGTTCTTATAAAATTGATGTGGAGTTTACAGACATAAAGTAGGTACATTAGGCTTGTCACCGGGAGTTTTCATAAAGCCGCTGAAATTGCCGATGTAGCGCCATATTTTGGCTTTAGGGGTGATATATAGCGGCACCTCGGAGTGGCGTGAAATATAAAACAAATTGAATGGGCCGCGATGACGAGTGGTTGCTGCACTCCGCAAATTATGACTAATGGCAGAACAGCTCTTCCCTCAAGATGCCAACTGAATGTAGTAGATGTAATGTTACAAAATCTATATTTTTTATTCAGTAGGTATAATAATTTTTAAGTTATTATGTATAAGTATGTAAAGAATTTTTTTTGACTAAATCCTTTATAAATATGCAAAGACAAATCAGATTAGCTAGTTATTAATGTTATTATTGTCTACTTTACGATTATAATAGGATTACTTTTAATAAAACCTAAACTTCAAGTTTCTAAAATTTTCCGAAAAAATTTTCATTCTTATTTTCTCTTATCTTTTTTAAATATAGTGTCACATTAAAAATTTTCATTCAATGCGGTAGAATAGTTTTTTAACGATATAATAGATAGTTTTAACGACTAAACGACCTATTTGTTAGCATGCCTTACTGAAAAACACTAAACACATCATAATTTCTAAAAAACGTAAGGCCTATAAAAATGTCACGACATTAAACAACAAAGAATATATTTTGCTTAAGAAATATTTAGTGAGTGCTCTCAGCAGTCAATTACGTACTTTTGCTTTTTATGCCATAAAATATTTTTCGTTTACGGCACATTTCCTTCTCCCGCAGACGCTAATAAGAGGAACTATTTGTATCAATCTGCGCCCTACGCCCCGGACGCGGTGTAACGACACCTTAACGATGTGAAATTACTTCACATCAAGCAATAAAAAATATTAAATAAAAAACCTTATTTCAGTCTTTAGACAGTCTGTCTATGATGGTTACGCTTTTTCATAAAAAATAATCATAATCATAATCTTTATTTTGCGTCATGCTTGATACATAAGGTGTTACATACATTAATTGGAGCACAGCATGAACCCTGCTAGGGCATTGCAAATAAATAATAATAGATACATAGATGTAGAATTATAATTATTATACATCACATTAATTTTAGAAAATTTGGAAGTGAGTATAAGTTACAATATTAAATTAATCCATCTTAAATTTAACTTACTTAACAATTAAAATGTAATATTTTTAACATTAAATACACTTAATTTCAACAAAATTTAAAATATAATGAATAATTTATTGATATAATTATTGATAAAATTTTACATGATTATTTCATAGTTGAAAATAAAATTTCAATCAATACTTATATGGTAGGATAGGATATAAAGTCCTAGGTATAGGGTAAGGTCTAGATATAGGGTATAATTATCGCGTATTTATACCGACAGCTAGATGTGCCGCACATGGTTCCAGCGTTTGAAAAAAGTTTGATCGTTTGTCACTAAGTACTTAGTTAGGTACTAACACGGGATGTTAACATTTTAGACCTCATATTTCTAATTTATTTTAGTGGTTTTTGCATTATTGATCTTAGCGTCTACACTCTACGACTCTACGACGCTGCGTAGTTATTGCAATAGAGTCGCCGTTGAATATTTTTTGCCCTTTCTTAATAACCTTTTGACTACGTTATTTATTATTCTAATTTATTATTCATCACACAATAGATACAAATTATCAAAACTACAACAAACTAAATTTCAACGACAAATTTATTGCGCAGACGTACGTAGCAAGACATTTTGCCTCATCACACAGTCCAGAGATTTTTCTCAGTCCACTAAATAGACAGATAGAATATCAAGTAGGTAAAGTGGTAGGTGGCATATCCGTCGACAATAGGATAGGCGTAATTAGCTGCGATTGCAAGCAATTCGTCGGGTGACGGTGGCGCCGCGGGTGGTGGGCGGCGGAAACCCACTTCCTAATTGCGGCGTCTGAGACACCTCAACCGGCGCCTCGGCAATCAACGCTAATCGCCAAACGCCCATCTTATAATTCTCACAAGAAAGATCGACGCGCGACGCGCCACGCACGACCATGTGCACGCTACGTTCACAGACTGACCATTATAAACGACGTATACGAGACGCATAAGAGTGGAGGCATCACCGTGTCAAATGACAGTATCTACCTATATTTTACGCGCATTTTTGCTGTAACATTTAAGTTGATTTATAGTATGTAACTATTTATTGTAGATAACTATTATTGATAGGGATGGTGAAATCTCAAGATGGTGGAGAAGCGTAAAATGGTAAAATCCTTTATACATATAAACCTTCAATAGAGAGACGATTTTAATAGTGCAACACTACTTATACGGATTGTAGAATTGCATACCACATATTATTATTATATGATTCGTATATTTTGTAGCTCTTGTATTCATTTGCAGTGATTATCGGTCAGTGGTATCTGTACGTAGGTGTACTTAATTAATAAAAAATGTAGAAAGAAGAGAGAAAGTGCAACAACCTAGTACATCAAACCTTATAAATAAATTTACTCTGGAACAATGTAGTGCCTACTAACTTCAGCCTTCTTCTGAAGATTTAGAAGATCATCATTTATTTGTCGCACCAGTTACTTAGGCACATTTCGTTCACCTGGAGACTCATTAAGGTACGTACCTAGATACTTAAACAATTTATACCCGATCACGAAATCAAAAACAGATAAAAGCTCAACATGTTAGTTATTAAAAACAGTGCTTACCGTGTTGTATTTGTGTTTGTTTCATATTTTTTATAAGTTGCAGTGTAATAAATGCAAACCGCCTTTGGCACCCACAGGCATCTTATTTACGTACAAAAACTACAGGGGGCAGATTATGTTGTGAAAATGAAATAAAAAAGCAATGGAGTGGTATTAACACTACAATAATAATTTATTATCAATAGCTGCACATTAATTTGCAGACCTGCAATTTCTATTTTTTTTTATAAATAGAGCAAGCAAACAGACGGGCCACCTGATGGTAAGTGGTATTTACTTACACATAGTATTTAGTAGATAGGTAGGCACAGTATAATGTTGTTAGGTGTTAGGTATCTTTCTACCAGCTTCGCAGCTACCTGCTTCGCAGTTGCTCTATATAAACTGTTATCTTTAGAAGTTCAGTTGCTAAATTTTATTGTATGAGTGAACTTTTTGCTTCCTCACGTTTATTTTTAGGGCGACAAATTTTAATCTTAGGGCCTATGGCGCTAAACGTCAAAAAATCAGACCCATAGAAATCCACCAATCATGAGATCCTCTTATTGCTTTGAATATTGTTGCGATCATGTCTCCCACTGTTGGCAACTATATCACGGTATTTGGCTGGACCTTTTTTTTTCTTTATCAGTATAAACTGCTATCCCATAATAATTAATTCTTCGAAAATTTAATCTTGAAGAGGAGTGGTGAGTATGGACTATGGACTATGGACAGTGAGTGAAGGTGGCTTTGTATGAAAGTTTTCTGTTTCAAACTTAAAATATTTATGAAAATATTAATAATAACTGCTCTAAAATATAATTAGTTAAAGATGGACTACCTACAGCAATATAGGTATACTTTACCTACGTCATTGAATCGGGTGCAACTATCATATTATAATGTTACTACATCCATCCAATCCCAAATAAAATAGAGTCCTCAGAGACTGTATGTGAACACTATACCTAATGATGGAGGTCTAAATGATTCCGCGGTAAGACGATTACGATGTAATTATCTAGAGGGGTTAATTTTCAGCACGATTAATTAGCTATTACGACACGTTCACTTACGATTCAATTAATTCTGAATTAATTCAAGGTTATCACGGCCGCCAATTTCCAATCCAAAGATTAAATTTGCTGTATCATCTTCATCTTGGATTTTTTTAACATGAAGCAAAAAATATCATACCTTAATATTATGTAAGTAGGTATCATCTTTCTTATTTTACGCCATATACTCGTTTGCGTTTTTAGTAACTAACACTATTAAGATTACGTGTGTCAGTACTTACAATTTTAATGACAAAAGTAAGATAAATAGGTCTTGAACGTTCTTTGAAAACGCTCAAAGAAAAAAGTTGCTCATAAAACGCATGAGGTCACAAAGAGAGTTAAAAACATTTTCATTAGAGTTGCAAAGTTATCACCGTATGTTTGTTTTGTTTGATAGCAAACGGATATACAGTCCACTAGATTTTCAGGTAACAAGAAATAAACGTGATACTAATATAAAAAATTACGATCTATGCTAATTTCGAGCAAAAAAGCGGCACGGCCGTACCATCCTTCATCCAGGCCATTTTCGAAGCCCTATACTATAACTTCATTTTATTATTATGTATAGATAAAATATTTTTAGTATTGATAATATGGTCACTGTAAGACGTTGTTAGATTAGCTAATTACGTAATAACTTAAGACAGAAGGACCCTTAAGTAGGGACTTAATAAATTAACCGACTTGGTATTACATGGATCTCAGAACTTTTTACGGTAGAAGAACTGAGTTGCGAGACTTATTTTTTTACAAGTTGTAAGTTGTATTGTTCGTGGTATACCTACGAGTAAGTAATATTAGAGATTGCCAAGAATTCGAAATTAGACAGGACCTATAATGTAGAAAACATTGGATATAATACAGTGTAGGATTATGTTGAGTTGTTGTTTGAGATGTTGAGTTGTAGGTAAGTACGAGTACGATGGCTCTACCACCTAAAATCTTTAGATTACCTGCTGGACTGACTTGATAAATCTTAAATTTGGTCTCCTAAATAAGTTCTATAAAATCAAAAGGGATTAAAAAAAAGAATATAAAATCTCACCTTTTATGTCTTCAGTAGAGACGTCGTGATTTTCCTTATTGGCTTGGATTTTCTCAATTAGGTGTTCCAATCTGCTGCTGTTGCCTTTGAATAGCATGATCATAGCGCCTCGGTCCTCTCTGTGGGTTCCTCGGAGGGCTCGCGCGTCTCGGCACAGTTCCGCGTCGCGGCCGCTCTGCAGTTTGCAGATTGTCGCAGGTGCATCGATTCCAGTTTATTTTAGGGTTTTTTGCGGGCAAACTTATCGCGAGTGCGAATTAATGCGCAGCGCGTGTCAGACAGGTGGCACTAATTGACGGTGCGCCCGCCGCGAGCTGCTCCTCGTACGGTTCGTTCACGGCAATTATTTGGGTGGCTGCCGTCGACCGACTTAATTAGCGACAATCGTTTAAAGTACGCACCTTTGCGTTCCGGTTACAGGTAGGTCGAGTTTCGGTGTTATCGGTTCGAGCGTGTACGATAGGAGCGTAATTTTGTGAGTGTCGATGCAACGGTGCAGCGGTGCGCGCACCGAGAGCGGCGAGTGAAGCGCGACTGCGAGGCTGCGTGGGTCGTGGGTCGGTGGCGGAGGCGCGAGGCTCGGAGCCGGTGGGCGCGCCGGCCGCAGCACCTCGCGGCACCCTGCGCCCCGCCCGTCAGCTCCGCCCACATGCTCTTCCCCCTTCCTGCACCCACTTTTAATCGTCTGGGAAAACTTTCTCTACACTCCATTCTCAACTAGGTATGTGCTAAGTGTTTTGGTTATCCCCAAACAAAAATATCCTTATCGTCTTGGCAACTTGCATGTTTTTGTGTTCTTGTTATTGTGCTTTAAAGGAATGTATCTATTCATGGTACAAGTTCAATTTAAAAATAACAATACTTGAACAATACTTACCTACTTACTATAAAAGAAAAGAATTGCAAAAATTGTAGAGCTCCGCTCGACTCACGCTTTCTGCTGAAGGTATTTGTACTAATATTCCATTATCAATATTTTCAATATTTTTAGTATGTTTCACAAAACAAAAAGAGAGTATGTATGCATTAGACTGGATCTCAAAGTCCCCAGTGTAATCAATCGTTAAGAGTTGACATGTCATTTTATACAATTGAGGCGTACGTGGAAATGGCATAATCCGAGCAGAAATGAGGCGACAGCTGCTAAAAGCTTTTTAAATTGGCAATGTGGTGGAAAAGTGGAAAGTGATTTGAGTGTTTTCCCGTTCCACCCACGGGTGGGCGCGACCAATGGGCGCCGCAGGCCCGCGCCCCTCGCCGCCACTAGCCTCGACTAGCGAACTATAAGTAGTTAACCATTAAAGAAATTGTTTAAAGAAAAATATACCTTTGATAGAGTTTTATCATTTATAGACCTTGCTTCTAAATAGATAGACAAGTAGATATTTTAATACCTCAGCAATTGTATTTAATGTTGATACTTAAACGCTTTATAAAATTAAATATCACCTGCTGTTACGGTAAAGGAAAACATCATGAGGAAACCTGCATGCCTGAGAGTTCACAAAAAAATGTTCTCAAAGGTATGTGAAGTCCACCAACCCGCAGTACGCCAGCGTGGTGGACTAAGGCTTACATCCCTAGCATTGTGAGAGGAGACCCGACCCTGAAGTGGGTCATTAATGGGTTACTGACAATAATGTAGTTTCAAATTATATATTAGGTATTAAGTTAAGGTAGTAGATATTAACCGATAGTAATAGTGATAGTGACCGGTTTATTAACTAATAAACAAAGAGCCAAATAATAAGACAGAACCTTACTAAAGAAATACTTACTAACTCAACTTCTTTACTAGGCCCTGAGCAAGTAGGGATGGCAAATCCCTTCGAGTAGCGAGCAAATTTTACTGTGGTTTTATTGGATTATATCTCAATAAATCTCAAATTGTAAAACAGTATAACAGGCGACAACCGAGTATTCATTTAAGCGTCCGGCCACCCGATACCCGATCGTTCCTTGGGGGCCCATACACTGACTCGGCCGCATACCTTTTAGTTGCGCATATATTACCCGGATTACACCCAAGTCCTACAAACCGCCGGACCGGCCGCTTTTACGGATAAACTCCTAAAATATCTGCATGAAAGTGCACCCTCGTGGTTTCTTTCTAGGTACCTTCTAATAGCTGAATATGACGTAAGTTTTAGTTGTTGGTCGCAATTACTACGAAAATAAGTAGATTAAATTTAATTCTTTACCTACTTCTTAAGATTCTATGTATTAATAGTTACTAGGTAATTGGTAGGTATGGTCTCAATCGATTCAATCATAATAATCATGTTACTGTAAGTAAATATTTAAACAGAGAATTTAACTATAGGGTAATTTCAATCATAATGTTATTACTATTTATTTGAGAAAAAACAATCCATATCTACGGAGACTTATTTGTAGAAAACCCTCCGATCTTCATATGAAGTTAATTACATTATTGCCTTTAAAGTTTGACTGCATATCGATATTATGAACCCATTTGTTACCCATAGCTTAGTGTAAAGTAAACGAACACATAAAGCTTGCAAATTAATGAAAATAAAATATTCATCTGACGCGGGAGGCGAGATGGGATTGACACGGAGTTGTCGGGCGCAGCACCGGCTGGATACAAATGGGTTAAACATTAATACTTAAGCGACCACCTCACTCCTGACACCACCGATTAGTCTGTCACTGAACCAAATCTCCAAACCCTGAATAAAGTATTATGAAAAAGCAGCTACTCCTTATCTCAGCGGCCCGGCTCTGACTGCGCTATGATGAGGGTCCGGACTTTGCTTCTAATCTTTCTTGCTTTGTTTTCCGAAACTAAGTACAGTTGATGCCTTCTCATGAGTAATTATTATGTTGATTTAATTTAACAAGTTAAAAAGGTGATTAATTTAAACCAACTCTTAAATGATTACAAATAGAAGACAAAACTGAACAACAATATCTCGTGGTAATTAATTGTTTTTTACAGCTGTCAGCATATAGTAAAAAACTTAATGTTGGATTAACAAGCTCTAGGTATTTATAAGTAGATATTGGTAAGTCTACAACTAACATGAGTAGGTAATAAATACAAAGATATAAATGAGAGTAAAGCTTATTGATATTTTTAGTCCTTAAGAAACATTAAATAGGTCTACATAAATCTTTTTCATAGCTTAAAGTAAAAAGTTTTATACGTACTCACTTTATTAACTGTAACACATGCCTTATTCTTATTAGACAAAGCTATATTGCCAACACTGTTGCCTGTGTGCAAACCGAAAATATACACGCGACGCTAATCTAACGATGTCGCACTTCGACTTTATTGGATTCGTCATTACAAAAGTCAATCCCCAAGATCTACAGGCTCATTACACACGGCGCGACTCTTGCATATTTTATGCGACGGTCTGACGTCTAGAGCCGACGCGCCGACCGTACTCAGGAGTTTCTCGCAAGACGCTAATGTTCAACCCTTGATTCGTCCGTCACGGAACCCGGTATCGCCTTATTAAACTTTCACCGCGTTTACTTATTCACCACGATTTCCATTTTGCCTCTAAATATTTTCGAAACTTGTAAAATCGTTTCGATGGACCGCTGAATGAGTTGAATTTTACTGCTGATTTATTTCAGATTTGTAAGAGGATTCTAGTTTCACACAGCACATCAGACACGGACAGCTAGGCTAGTTTAGGAAATCGAGTAGGTACATAAGTATTTTAAAATATAAAAGTAGGTAGCAAACAGGCGCGCGAACTTTATGATAAAACCTCAATGCAAAAACAATATCCAGCTTTTGAAAATATCGAAGCTTTTTATTAGAATGATGAAGTATACGGGTAGTCCAAGTGAAAGTAAATTACAAATGCAAAAGTAACACAAACATCAAATGAGCCAAAAAAATTATAAAGTGCTTAATTTTTATGTTTTATTCTTTTATAAAATATCTACCCAATCCTTTTAATTCTCAAAGAATAAGTAATAAAATATTAGAGATATATCAGTGAGTATGACGAATTGGCGACGTCAACAAACACCCAGGAAGTTTTTGTCGCCTACCTGCGGCCCCGAGGGAGGCACGCGGGCACGTCTGTTTACGTCCTAATAAATCAATGGGATAGGCATGCCTTCATTCCGATGGGTAAAACCTTATTCACATCTCAATTTTCTTGTCAGTCACTGAATAAATATGTTAAAGGATAAGCAGCGATTTTATAATAAAAGTAATGTAGAGGTGCTGTAGAACTGTACATAGGACAGTATTATTATGATTTATACTCGGAAAAATACAATTGAAATGTTAATTTTTACAGATTATTAACTACGAGGATCATTTATTGTTTTTTTGCACCATTGGGTATTTAATAATATACAAATCGTAGATTGTACCTACGAATTTAAATTTTAGTTTTAGTTTGCAAAGTGACAACACTTTCAGAATTTAAATGACTCTTTTGCATTACATTTTAATTGGATCCCTTCACTAGTTAGACTAGTTAAATACTTAGTTTTTATTCTTAAATATTAAATTACTAATCAATGATTAGCATTTTTTACTTACACATATGACTTCATGAGGCTTTACAACAGAGCATTCACTTAAAATAGTATCCAAATAACAGGAGTGTTTCTCATGTTAACGATTTCACAGTGGATGAGCGTAAAATGAAGGCCACAAAAGACAAACAAGTCGATTGCTGTTACGTTTTTTTGGAGATCGCGGTGAGAGATAGGGAAGGGCAGGGTGGTCCTTAAGATTCACATACACAAGGAAACTTTTTCAAACCAAACTTTGAAACAGTAGGGTGGATGGTACGTACGGTAGGAAATTTAAAAGTGTTTGATGCAATCGCCCTGCAAAAGTTCTCGTAATAGGCAAGCTAAGTAAAGGGTTAACAAGATTAATTACAGTAGGTATTATTTTTTACATTGTTTGTTAAAAAGGGGTAATCTTATTAATCAAGTTTTTGAATTTTGTAAGTTTAAAGTTTAATACGTAGGTATTTGACATAAAGCAGACATACTCCAACTTATATCGATAAATTAAAGTAGGTTAACGCAGTTTTTGCGGTCTTAAGGGCAAAATTACAGTCAAATAAGAAAAGTCCAAGGTGAAAGCAAAATTATATTATAACTTCATCAGGTAATCTGCGTCGTGACCAAACTTCACACATTTAACCACAAACGCGAGATTCCGACACGATCGCGTACCACGCAACACTCTCCTTCACAAATGTGGCCTCAGCCTGTTACGATCAAGATTACCACGTAAACTTCGAAACCTTTTATGGTACATACTTAGTGATTTTATTATTTCTCTACTTTGAAGTAAGCGACGTATGGGCTCCAAATACTATAAAATTTATAGCTGGTAGAACGGTTCTAAGGTTGTACGATAGTTCGCCCAGGACTGCTAGGTTACCTGCTACCTTAAGGTTAAGGACACTCGCAAGTGATGCAAGCATTTTCAGTATGGGTACTTGGGTAGGTATCATTAGCACAGAAACAAGGCTTATGAAATATTTTAGCCAGTAAGTGGATACCTACTTACTGACTATGTCACAGTCAAACCTCAAAACGGTCGATCACAGAGACCAACATCGGGGTTATATTTGAGTATGGAGATGGATTTACTACAATGCCCATTTTATGCACGATCATTCGATTTTTGTTTAGTTTCATTTTGTGGCCAAGTTAGTATTAGTACAATTAAAGTTTCTGCTCATACAAACTACATCTCTATGTGGATTAAAGTTACCTACATACTACAAGTAGCTTTAGGATCTTCAGCGCAATTCGAGACGGCAGCGCGCTTGCGACATACAATATTTAGCTCAGAAACGTGAAACATGATGCCTGTCAAATAAGTGTGACAGGAATAGAGTAAATGTGGTTACATGGCACGATAGGCGGCATCACGTCCCGCGGCGATGGTATCCCAAACGCGGCGGATCTGTGTTGTGCGCGTAACATCTCACACGAAATAGGTCAATTAAGACGTGGGAGTGGAACTTTACGTGACCGTAACGCCTGATCGCCGTAGATGATATGACGCGGTGCTACTTTTGACGCCTTTACTACTGCTCGTGTTCTTCCTATCTAACCATCTATGCGTTCTCTGAATAGTATCTACGCGCTCTACGAAGTTTCACCTAATTGTAGCGAAACAGTTGTCACCATTTCGGTGTCGATGTGGGTTAAACTTGAAGTCTTTCTTAGTCTAGCAGTTATGTTCCTAAAAGAATACATAACCTATATAAGTTGACAGGACCATACTTATAACAAAAAGGACATAAAGTCTGTCCGAGGTCGTAAATCTCCCAAACTGGAACTCAAGACATGAAAAATATACTCTTCCACGGCGGGTATGAGAACGGTCCCATATAAAACACTTTGTTAACTGACAAAATGGTTAAAACACCTTACAAATATCAGGATTTTCCAGGGAAATCATCAATTAAGATTAATCCTACCTGACTCACGAGAAGGAAATATGGAGACGATTTTCAAAACTGACGAAATTGCTTACATATTTTCCTTTGTCGTGAACCCAAAGCTCCGTGGGAATCGACGATAGTTTGAATGGCAGTAAAGAAGCCTAGCATCCAGGGAGCATGACGAAGTGTGGCTGTTCTGGTGTAACGAACGAAGAGACATGCTTGCATTTCTCGTTTGGTGACAGTTCCGCGCGGCCTCAGCGCCTACTACGCCGAGGTCACCTGAGAGCCCGAAACTCGGGTGACCAACGATTTTGAAATGTACCTAGATATTCCATCTCCAAATTAAGGTACGTTTACGAATGTAAGTAATTAATTATTGTTTTCTCGGAGTGCGGAGTTATTTAAGTCCTTATTAATATTAAATATACTAGCCATAGTATTTATACAAGAATATCAGCTTAGATTTGGAAGGTAAAAACGTAATTTACTGCAAAAAAGACAGAAATACAGGCAATTTTAAAACCAATATGATCATCAACCAAATTAATCCTTGTATCTGCTAAATACTGAAATTTTTAAAAAGATAAAAGAAGTAAGGGAGTTGTAAGTGAATTTTATATGAAGATAAAAGATATAAATTCTTAGTGCTTCTTTTGGCATATACTTAGGTACCTACCTACTCATATTTTTATCACGCGAATAAAGGTCGCAGTCAGTAAACGGCAGAATAGTGAAGAGGGTAAAGCTCGGTACAGTAGTTAAAAGTTGTTAAGAGACATTTTTGGATGACATTTTAAGAGACTTATTTTAATAACAGAAGATGAGTTAATTTTTAAACACATTTAGAAGTTTATTTTGAAAACTTTACGCTGAAGTAAATCGTGTGGCTACCCCAGCAGAATCCGCGACAAGTACTTATTGCCCCTGGCTGGCGATTGAGCGCGTGATCAGCAATTGCCACGGCCCGTCACGACACGACGCTTTTTACCGCCTCTTGGTGAGTTATGCCGCATTAGTCACATGACCCTGGAATACACCACGCTTGGGACAATAGAATGAAAGAAGATATCTGATGGTTTCGATAATTTTCGGGTGATCAGAACTCGAAGGTCTTGAATGAGCACAACGATATTTTTCGTACACTAAGCACATTCTAACAACAGTGATTATGCACAAAAGTAAGATAGGTTTTTGAAAACTTTAACATAAGAAGTTAATATTATGTCACTTGTTATAATTCAGTGAGAGAAACACCGTCCATAAACGTGCATGAGATATTCACCAACCCCCAATTGTAAATCCTTTTCATTCTGAGATTTTTGAGGGAAGACCGGGCCCTGCAGTGGTTCACTAATTAAATTCTAATTTCTGAATGAGACACAAAATGTTTATTGTTCATAAATCCTACAAAAATGATAGTTATCAGTTTGATGCTTTTTTCTTATCGTAAGTATTGAATTTAAAGCTATCATCGATAGAGCTCTCTAAAAGGACTTATTGACTATGTGGTCTAAATATAAAACATGCGATAAAAAGGCTCAAAGAATTCGACATTTCATCGAAATTCTCTTAACTCGTAAGTATTAGTAATTTTTCTTAACGATGTTTGAGTATTCATTGTAGATTCAGTTTTTCGCTTGCAAATGATAATGATATGTTAATTTTATGAAGCGGTATGAAATGAATGTTTCTTATAATGAAGCATGTCTTAGGTGGCCTATGCTATATAAGCCGCTAATTTAAAGGGTACTGGAAGTGCCAATAGCACCTGCAAATATAACAACTCGTGTCTAATTATAGAGTGGCACAAAACTTGTGGATTTTGGGTGTAGGAACTTCCGAAAAGCGCATACCGCCGACGAATCTGAAACTTAGTATAATAACGTATTTTGACCTTCTAATCACGAATATCATAACGACATTTGGCGCAAACGAAATTTTGAATATGAATAACGAACGGGAAGCTTTTTTCATTCGCTGTGCATAATTGTTCATTCCTAATCGATTTATACTATATTAGCTCTTCTCATAAAGGGTGTGTGTGTACAGCGAAGATTAGAAATTGCGGGGCGTCACTTCCGGATTTTTTACAACTCAAAACAATCTCCACAGTCTAAATTTAGCACAGTACTCTCTTCAATGGGTTAAGTTAAGTGAATTTTTTTCCCCCGACCGAAGCGAAGCGGAGCGAGGGTCAGTAACAGAACTCTAAATTTAACACAGAAATCCCTTCAATGGGTTAGATTAGGTAAAATTTTTTTTTCACCGAACGAAGCGAGAGTCACTGACAGAAGTCTTAATTTAACACAGATATCCCTTCAATGGGTTAGGTTAGGTTAATTTTTTTCCCTGAGCAAAGCGAAGCAGAGCGAGGGTCATTGACAGAAGTCTAAATTTAACACAGAAATCCCTTCAATGGTTAGGTTAGGTTAGGTTCAAAATGGCGTTTGCGCCAAATTTCGTTATGATATTCGTGATTAGAAGGTCACAATACGTTATTATGTCAAATTTCAGATTTATCGACAGTATGCGCTTTTCGGATTATCCTGGACTTTTTGATAAATGAGTAGTTTTTGCGAACCTGACAAAATATTCCCCAATTTATATAGGTAAAGATAGGTATATGAAGCCCTTTATCTATTGATTAATGTTTTAATTTTTATGTGTTGTGTGCATGACTCCTCAAAATTTTGTTAAAGTTTCAAACCAGCAAATCTTATTACCACATCTTAGCGAATAGACGATTGATTACAATGTCCCATCGATACAGGTAGGTCGCATCGACCCAGACAAGTCGATTACGGTGCTAAGGTGCTTTATTAAAATCTGTTACTTAGGCGATCATCGATGCGGCCTGGCTCTACTTAATTGCCACTTTTAATTATTTTGATTAATACTGAATGTTTCAGGGTTGGTATGTAGGTACTGTAACTGTTATATTTGTTCCGTCTCTGATTTCCCGGTACCTCTATGGTACACAGCGTTACACGATGTGCTCGACATACAATAGTGTGATCGACCACAGGTTCTTCCCTGCTTTTCGTACCGAGAGCATCCAGTAGTCCCTAGTAGGTAGACCTGGTAGCCACCCACAATATAATATTTCCTAATTCTGACTGGCTAGGCACTGCTAGATTCGAGTTTTTCCCCACAATATAGAAAAATTGCAGCATAGTTAATAAATGATAATAAATTGATAATGATAATGATAATCAAAAAACAAAAAAATGTTTTTATTGGTGACTGTGATTGACTGACTGCCGAGTTACGAGTGGTGTGCGAGGCGTGAAGCGGGCAGGTGACGGCGGCGGCGGCGGCGCGCGACCACAGCATCTCACCTGCGCCCGGAACTACGTGCCGATTCTCCCCCTCGCCTCTAACTACGCCAAATTGCCAACGTATACCAGTGATAGAAACTACGAGTAGCTATTATCATTGCGGCCGATGGTCGCCAAGTGATCCGTGGCGCAGGTGTCCACGCAACCATTTTGCTGAGGCGTTACTCACCACTCTTGTAATAATAAAATCACTCATTTTGGTACAAAAAGGTTGTGGTCACGGTTTTTTCATAGTTTTTCATAAAATAGATGGTAGCGCACTTGGTTGTTCTTAGATGTGCATGCATGCGAAAATATTTCTCATTTAATTAGCTGATTCAGCGAGTTGAGAGAACCTTCACTAGTTGGAAAGGCACCCTACGAAGAAGAACATTTCACGTTCCTTTGATAACATGAACTTCTTTAAGTTACTCTTGCTGAAACCTGCAATAACATTTAAACACACAGACAATACGGTACGATTATACAGTATCCATCCGTCTATATTTTCATAAATTTAAGATAAACTCCGAGTGTAGTGTGAGTGTGTGACCGGAAGCACAGCCCTCCTTCGATCCGGCAGTGGGCCGCACGTCCGGCGCTCCCTCCGGAGTTGTTGAAACTGCGCCTCCGATGGACTTCCGCCTTTTAACTGCTCCTCGAGGCGACCACTTGATTTGTGACCTACCTACATCCGAATCACAAAGCACAATAGACTGTTTAGGTTTAGACAAGTTAAACATAAATTAAATTACACAATTATTCTTCAATTAACTAAGTAAAGAGCATGCAGGATACTTGATTTTTTTGGTCACTTTAAATAAAGTATCTCCAGCACATACTGCTTCATGGTGGATTTAAAGGGTGACGTTTAGGTGGAGCGTAAAATAGCTCTTATAATAATTACTACCTTTATAGCAATTACCTATTAGGTTATCATTAACTAATTAACTAAAATATGTCAAAGTGTCGGCCGAAATTCAGTTGGGCTCATAGCATACTGTTTTTGGAGCAACTATACACAATAACCGGATCGAATATAACGTAGCAACTACGTCTATCAATATCGAAGTTGTCCACTGTGTGCGTACCTACACTTCTTGCGAATCGCATAGATACTCGTAGAATGTTATATTAATTGTAAACAAGCTCGATCTCTGGCACAGTGAACGCGTAGACTCAAACAATAACAATGGATACGGGTTCGTAGACAATGCATCGCGATGTAGGAGCGAGCAACAGGAAATGCCGGGAAATCCAAGACGGACTACCTACTCGCCGAAACACGCACTCCGCAGGAGATGAGACCGTTTAATTTATAAACATTTGAGATACTGCTGATATTATTAACTTTAATGTTATCATAATTGAATTTTCGAAACTTTGTCAAAACAAAACTATTAATAATAAATTAATTTTTAACAAAAATGTGAACCGACTTCAAACTAAATAGTAAGAAATTACTTTACAAACAGACTACAACACACTACATGTCATGATTTCTTCATGACTTTAAAACTCGTCTGCAAAGATGAGGTTACTTGAGGTTAAACTGAGAATGAACGTGGGCACAGACTCCAAAATTGTTAAATCATTTAGGAACAACAACTTAAAATTCATTATTTTATACAGAATATGTTTAAAAAAAGCTTAATTACCACATGTATCTTAACTCAAAATTAAAAAATTATAATTATAACACACTAAATTAAAGCATTTATTGTGTGTAAGATGACAATATTTACAAAATAGGTATAATATAAAAAACATTAAAAACATAAAAAATGTATTATGTATGTAATTATTATTTTTAAACTTAGGTACTCATATTAACTTATTCTTTATACTTTTAAATCTTACACAGATTGAAAATGAAATTTAATTCGAAAAAACCTTTAAACCTAATCATACTCGTAGGTTAGAAACCTCACCAATATTGAGTTATTCAAAAGATATGATTCGTCGCGCACGTACCTACGGGTAAAGTCGTCAGCTTATCACCTGTTTATTAGTAAGCAATTGTCATCCACCTGGCCTTCTTTGTGGTCGCTTTCCAATTACTTTGATTAACAAAAATAGCTGGTTCGTAATCGATTCCACAAAATACCTAAAGTTAAAAGTCTTTCGTAGCTTTGCTGAAAAGAGAGTAATTTGCTTGACATACCGAATCCTTGTAATAATAATCATAGACTTTAATTTTATTATAACCTTTATGTTACTTATTAACAATAGTGATTGATACCTACATAAATTATCTACTGAGTTAGGTAAAATAATAAATTCACATAACCTTTATCAATTATTCAAGTCAGATCAAGTGATAAAATTAAATTCTTCAATTGGCATACCTATGATTCCTGTGCATCCATTAACGGTTGTAAATAATTAATTTATAACTAATTCATGGCCGCCCTTGAATAAATACGTAATAAGTATGATCAATTTATGTCACATGTCAGTATTAACATGATCATCAATCCACAACAGAGTATGGGTTACCTATTACGTTCGTGAGAAAAAGAGATAAAATTATACGACAAGGAATTACCGAAGTCTTTGAAGTTTTTTTAAAACTATTTTGCAGTATCCATCATTATTTAATATCTTTGCAATATTAAATTCAATAAAATAGTAATAAATAAATTTTTCATCCCATCCATTCGAAAAGTACGACTTTGCTCCCCTTTAAGTGCGCCCAAAGTTGGTGTTTTCTATAGAAACTTTTTAGCGGGCAGGAATGACTTTTTCCTCCCTCTTCATAAGTTATCTTAGTGTTCAGCGCCAAAGAAATCGAACGCAAATATTGTTTGAACAAAGACGACAGAGCTACAGCCCACGTTTTTGTCAATTTTCACGGATTGTTAGAAATGAGCCATACTCGGACATTATTTCAAACACGCAGAATATAAAATCTACAACAATCTCTATTCCTAATAAAACAAATTTCCATAATTTCGAAAATTTCTCTTATGTAAATATAACTTTTTAGTTGTTTTATTATCAGATACTATTTAATTTCAATTTAGTTTTTACAATAGAATATGAGGCCCCTTTCATTTTCTCATAGAGGGTGATGAGAAGTAGAGTGTATCACTCGGAACAAAATGTATTTTTGGCTCGGGCGACGTAGGTACTTCGAATCGGTCGCTATGTTCAGGATTCTACTAAAGAAACACATGTCATACAATCTTCTATTGCATAGTCATATGAGTAAAAAGCAACAGCTTTGTAACTGAAGAGACCGATAGAAAGAAGATACCTACTCGTATTTGTTTGCATCCCGGAATCCCAAAGTAAAGTAAACCTTAACGTAACGTACAACTTGTTACATAATATATTAATGGAATGTAAAAATAAGAAGCAGTTACTAGGTGCCTATAATAAACATTATGAAACCAAATATTACAACAGATTACTTATTATTTGTCCATTACCATAATGCTGTGAAATACTTACCGTTACGAAATAAAATAAATGACTCAATTTAGATGGGAACTCTTCAGCTCATACCAAATATAATCTTTACCACAATGAGGTGGGCAATGAGCAATAAAGACATGAATACGCTGATTTTACATTGAGCGGTAAAAACGTGACTGAAGACGTAGTCAAGAAAAAACAGTAAGTTGTGTCATTTTGTAAGTTTTTGTAGCGCTAAATGTAAGTTCGTTCGTACAGAACCAAAAATAACCACAATATGTGACTCTACGATGGATACAAAATTCATTTAGAGAAACACACCATTATATTATGATTATAGGTTATTAGGTTTATCCATAAACAAGAACCGCTTCATTTTACTGCACCTTTGCAGGAATTGCCATACTGATCTTCTTTAACTGTGATAGAAAAGTATGGCCGCAACTTGCACGGACATTAGATAATTATGTGTTCCCATAAAATTGCTCCCAAATAACGCAATTGGCTATCTCACCTATTAAACCGCAAGTTCCACTTTTAGGAATTTTACTGGATGTTAAGTATTTTAAATAAATGGATACCCTCGTGATTTTACGATATTATTTTTAAAAAAAACTAATGTTAATATTTAAAAAATAAAGTTAAATTTTTAAAAACTATACAGATAGTAATGTACGAAGTAGTTATACGAAATTGCAACTCTTAATTTGTTTAATACAAACTGGAGCAATCTAAAGTATATTTATACAATGTTTTGTTTCTTTTTAAGTATTTAAGAGGTCAATCGCAAGTCCCCCTTGCCCCGTCATGTAATGATAGAGAGCGGATGGGCATCCTCCTGTTGGGTGGTCGATGCTGGCGTTCATTTCACGCGTTTTAAGAACCATTAGAGCTTGTCTTGGACCCGAGGTGGTCACCTGCTTCCGATAAACAATTGATAAACGATAAAAGCTTGAATATAACTTAATGAGACTAGTAACCCTTAAACGGCCGAGTGTTGTTTGTTATGAAGAAAACATTTGTTTTTTAATTGCCTTGCATAATTTGTATTAATGATCAATTTTTTTTGGTATCGTGTATTACCACTTGTTACTCGACTGACAAATTAGGTATTTCTCCGCGTGTACGGGTTCTTCTGTAAGCTCATGTTTATTTAATAAGTCATTTATGTAACTGTGTACATCTAGTCAATTATTTTACTCCTTGGCAGCGGCATATAAGAAGTCCTTGATGACAGCTGTCAAATGTTTGGAACGTTTAATTAATGTTAAAAGAAATAATAATATAGATAGACAAGTGTAAGTAATAATTATTGTGGTGTAAAATGGAATAATAATTAAGGTTAAAAACGTGTTCGCTGAATTGGTTACGCTGCAACCATAACCAGAATACTATGTTGCGACCAAAAGAAACGCAGCGGCGCTTTTGTGATGTCCTAATGAACGTATTGTTGAATAATTATTTATCAATTCAATTATTGGACTCAATTAATTACGCACTACCGAGTTGAACCTACAAGTAAGGTTTGTAGGGGCAAGGTCGCATGACTGAGACATTAATTGTGCCGCATAGGTATGCTCCTGAAAGTAAAATATTTTGAAATAGTGGAAACGAAATTGGGAACTGTAATAATATTTATAGGTAGGCTCATTCAAAGGACGATATAATATGCAAAGTAAATAGGTACAACGACTTACTGCCACTTACAACCTACGAAATATTTAACAGTGATATGTAGATACGATATACGGTATTTGGCTTCGAACTAGCGATAAATAAATAATAAAATATAAAATAATTAATTTTTTAAATGTAAAATATATTAAAAAGATTTTTCACTGATTTTATTCAAAAAGTTGATTGTTTTTTCAGTTTTTCTTACATAGCTCAAAAACTAAGCTCGTTAAGGTAAATATTTTTCTGTTTTTGATATACAAGAATAATAACTACAAAAAGTGTCGGATATTATTTGCTCTCAGTTGCATATCTTATGAGTTATTGGATTTTAAACATGGGCCTATAGTAAGCGCAATCAGTACAATAAATAATAATCTGTCTTCAGAGCAATAGCCATTTTAAGCATTTTTTCAATAAATTGCTTTATTTTGTAAGCCATGTTTGAAAAATATGTTTTAGTGCTTACGTTATAATGCTCATATTCCAAAACCATTTTGTATAGCTCGTATGTACCTACATAATTATAATATACATACATAACTTTAAGTCACTGCACCCTTCTTCGATCATTCTTAAACCCGAATACGAAGACGACTCCTCACAAAAACTTATGAAGGACCTAACTGTTTTTATCACAACAAACACGTGGGTACTCTAATCTATTCAGGTACCTATAGGTAGGAACAGTGTCAAATATTTTAAAAGTATCAATTAGATCGGATAAAATAAATAATATCTCGAATAAATAAAAGCTACATATCGATAACAACCGGAGCACACCTTCCTTATTCCGTCCTTTCAGCCCTCGTAGGATACATCTGGTCATGGGCCTCTCCTGGTCTCCATGGGATCCTCTGATCCATCGGTTTCCCACTGTTTTCTTCATGTGATCAATCCACCTAGTCGGTTAGTGTTGCTAAGACACGGTTTTGCTAACGAACTACAACGGCTGTACCGACCAATTGTGGTCTGGATCCGTTTAATGGTTTGTAATCAACATGAGCCGCGGGACTATTTCCGCTTTAATTTTTTAGCGTAATTTATAAGTAAGTAGGTAAGTAGGTAACTACTTAGTAGCAATTTCTGCATCACTTATCAACCTTAAAAAAATACAGATGCTTCAAGTATTATGTAGAGCAGAGTGCAAACAACTTATAATTGGTGCCTTATAAGTTACTGCCAACCTTTGCTTGGGATGCAAGAACGTTTAAGACTTAACGAGGCTTTCTCTACACGGAAATCGAAAGTCGAACAGGTGCTGCTACTTAAAATTATTGGAAAACTTTCCATGAAATTCTCCTGCAAATGATAAGCAATTAAAAAGAGTAACAACTGCGTCTTCGACTGCATCTCTGAATTGCCTCAACTGGTACGATACAAAAAATGACTTCGGTCAGCAACCCACACAAACAACACCGGTAAGTGCCTATGTATCTTCGACTAGAATATCGGTACAGTTAAAAACTTGCACAAAAACTATTATCATATCGTTGAAAAAGCAATAGGTAGGTACTTGCATCAATCAAGTAAAAATCTTTTTTTCAGGCTGTCAGAGTGAAGACATAATAATATGAAAAAATCGGAGCTTTAGGTACTTAGTTCTTTCTTATATTATACGAAAGTATCTAAGCTTTTTTACCTTATACCCATCTCGTACTAAAGTAGGTACCTAACCGTCATCCAAATTATCTACATAGTCGCTGATGGTTCTTACCTTTGTCACGGACTTGCGCAGAGAATTGTGCAATAAAAAAATTGTTGCGATATCTATAGCATACCTAGTCTACAATTTCCCAATTACATAATTACCTACATATAGCTAGTTGTCAAATTTGGTACAATTAAATTAAATAC
Organism: Erynnis tages; assembly: GCA_905147235.1. Classification (NCBI taxonomy): domain Eukaryota; kingdom Metazoa; phylum Arthropoda; class Insecta; order Lepidoptera; family Hesperiidae; genus Erynnis; species Erynnis tages. The sequence continues at coordinate 8,185,928 of LR990073.1, forward strand.
CTCCTTAGGCAGGTGGTATTAAATACCTAATTATAATTGGGCGGTGTTTTTGCAAGCTCAGTAGCCAGTATCTATAGAAAATTAGTTCATAAGTTTTCTACATCTTGGCGGGGTTAGACCTAAAGTTGATTCAATTTGCCAAATAAGTTTCTATCAATAAACGTGCCATCCTTCCCTATAGTAGTCGAATGTAGATACGTATGATGTAGATTGCGTAGGTATCTGTGAGATTATCTTTAATTCCTCCGTTCTAATGCACTTTAGGTTTAGGTGTAAGCTGAATAACATTTGGTAAATGCAGTATGCACCATCCTTCCTTGAAGTTGTCGAATCCACAGTGTAAGGCAAGACATCGCGTATTTTGATTGTTAAAATAAGTGATTGTTGGGACCGATGCTGGTGGCCCGAGTGGACTGTATGCTGGTTGTGTGTGGGTTCGATCAAGGAAACAAGGATACACTTTGACAAATTTTATTCTTGTATAATAAATTGTATAGAAGAGAAAGATTAAAGAACAATGGTGATGGTATGAAAGGAAAGTGAAAACAAAAATATTATTTTATGACATAACACTACTTATGAATTTAATTATACAACTATTTACATAACTTAGAACAAAAAAAGGAATGGAATAAAAATAAATAAAAATAAAATTTAATAAATAAAATAAATAATTATTTATTTTATTTATAAATTTTTTGGACTCATTATAATGAGTCCAAAAAATTTGTATTATTACATAAGTACCTAACTTTTAATTTTTATACATATAAAAAAATGTTTAATGTTGGAGATTCCAACAGTGATCTTTACTTGTAGTTCCTCCGTTCACTATGGTTACGGTATAAGCTGAGCATTTGGAATTGCAAAGCTAAATATCTTATACATTATATTAATTAAAAAAAATAGAGAAGAATGCATGAATTCTGATGTTTTAAAATAAAATGCTTTAGAAATAAGTACATAAAATTCATCAAAAAAACGCCACGCACACCCCCTAAGTTTGAGTACTTTAACATGCACACATAGGTAGATAAACATGACGTGTACGTACGTAAGTCGTAAGGTAGGCAAATTTCAATACATTTTAGTCGAATTTCGACTAGGTACTTGACTAGCCAACTATAGCTACTACGACGACTACGTACTAGCCAATAGATAAATACACCATATTTTCTTGAAGTTGTCAAATTTACAATGCAAGGCGTGACAGCATAGTTGGATTGTTAAAGTAAGGCATCTTTAATTCTTCCATTCTAATGCACCATAGTTTAGGTTTAAGATTAGTACTTGGAATTGCAGTGCTAAAATGCTATTGGGCGTGGCGAGTGGGCGTCGCAGTGGGCGTTCCGAGCGCCGCCCACCGCACCCACGCCGGCACCCAAGTGGCCACCCACAATAACAGCAATGCATTCACTAACTTTGAACAGTTGCGTCTAAACCACTTTAGATATATTTCATGAATAGGAGCGACCAAAGACAAATTGATGCTTGCTATAGGTAGATAGGTACTGAAGAAAATGTAAAAGTCGGCTTAACTATTTTAGCGTCTTTAAAAATAAAAAGAGGCCAAGCGTTTAAGAAGGGTTACCACATTATAGAAAAAATATTATCGTAACTCTTGGGAAAAATACGTTGGTAGAGACTAGAGATTATGTTGTCACCCGCACCATGCTACAGCGCATTAATTACATTATTGCTACAGAGCATTCCAAAACAATCGTGGAATTGATTCCAAATCAAAGCGCAGTTTTTGCGTATATCGAAAATTTTATTTGTTAACTAGCTATTCCGACACACTTCGTTCTGCCAAATAAATAAATTTCTATTATTTTCAACGCATTATTCTCAGATTTTCTTACCGTATAAACCTTTCTTGGACTTATACGAACATATTGAAACTAAAATGAGTCAAATCGATCCAGCCGTTCTCGAGTTTTAGCGAGACTAACGAACAGCGATTCATTTGTTTCATATAGGGATTATTTTATCGATTTTAAAGATAAGTAGGTGATTAATTAGTTTGCATCAGGTCTACCAAGGTGAAATGAGAACAAACAAAGAACCAAATGCATTTTCGTATTTTTATTAGGTTTTAATATTTAATTTTAATTTGTTAAAGGTTCAAACACTGGAGTAATATATTGGACCTATGATTCTGGAATGAAATGGAAACACTCAACATTATGTTGCTCAGGCTAGATCGTAATTCTGTATCATTCCAATAGATGTCACTACGTAGCAACATTGCGGGATTCAATACACAACCCCTAGAAATCAACCCTCTTTGAGATAATGTTTTTCTTACCCGCCAACAGAGTGCGCTACATGTATGTAACTAACTGAAAAACGTATCTTACATAGGCACTGATAAAATTACACCATAATAGGTACGAGAAATAGGTCTTATAGTATAGTTAGCAGATACCTATAACGTGAGTGGCGTAGAATACCACGGCAATAAACCTTTTTAAAAACCTACCATACCAATCATGGACTGAATTATGAGTTAAATAGCACTTTTAATTACTGTTCCTGGTATGGCAGGAATACACCCATTCCTGTAGGTACTGTGTACCTAATGTGTCCTGTGACGACTGTAGACGAGTGTAGACTGCCTACGCGAAAGAGGTCGCAATGATCGTTTGTCTGTAAATATCATGACAGACAAACGAAAGTACCTAACTTGCAATTAACTTTTAGAGAGGCTTCCCTAGTCATCCACACACCCTATTACTTGGACTGACGATCAAGACAGCGGCAAGAGATTGGTTTCACAATTTTCAAGGAAGACCTGTGTCCAGCAGTTGATTTCGAACAGCAGTGTGGTCATGTCTCTTAGTGGATTATAACAGCGACAGTGTGTGCTTACTCGGGTGGAGAACTTTTAAAGCTTGTAAACATAATAGGAAGATCCAATTATTTTTAAAGCGTGTGGAAATATTGTCTTAGCCGTGTTGTTAAGTTCAGCAATAGGCGAGTGAGAAACATCGGCTGTATTATTCCAAGCCGTTCAGTATGGGTAGAGCCCGGAGTACCCGTATCAGGGTAGAGTTATATCACCTACTAGCTCGCGACTTCGTCCGCGTGGAATGTAAGTATTTAACTATAATATAAATACAATTCTAAAATAAAAGTAGCCTAAGCTAGTTATAGCTCATATAATAAGGAGTAATCCTTATTACATAAGCTATCTGTCAATAAAAATCCCGTCAAATTTTTGTCCCAGTCCCGTCCCGTCGTGTCGGTCCAGCCGTTCCAGAGATTAGCCGCAACAGACAGATAGACAGACAGACTGACAAAAATTGTAAAAAATGTTATTTTGGTATATGTACCGTGTCTACATACATATGCATTTAGTAAAAAGCGGTTATTTTTATATTACAAACAGACACTCCAATTTTTTTTATTTGTATACCAAATATACGCAAGCAATAAAACTACAACATCGTTTATAATAGCAGCAATAAAAGCGATAAGCATCATAGTCGCGGCGCGGCGAGATGCAAGCGCCGATGCCATCTGCCGCGACACCTCGCCGCCGCGCCGCTTATATCTGTACGCCGATAGATAGCTACGAGTACATCTCCCATTTCATCTTTTAGGTCAAAGCCACTGTTATCTATAACTACTGTTGAACTCACCAACGGATAAATAAATAGGCTGCATACATAGGGGGAAGAAGTGAGGATTAAAGCTTAGGTTGAAATTAATTATCGCATAAAATATGCGATGTAGAGTCAAGTAGGTACACTGACAAAATATAATATTGAATATTTTAATTCCCACCTACGTACAATGAAATGAAGATATACAATTGTACACATGTAGGTAAGTATTGGGAAGACTGATGGTGTTTTATTCAATGGAACCTTGCAGCGTTTCCCTGTATTCAACGACCTACGTACAACGTGGGATAGCTGCGCGGGCAAGGTTTTGCGGAAACCGTAAATTTAGCTCTACTGCTGTTCGATCTTATTGTCATATTCAATTCTCAATATGGACTCGAATTTGGGCCTCCACGGTTTTAATTCAACATCAACAGACAGTTATTGTGGCGCAGCACGACCTCGCGGTTCCCACGCCGACGCGAGTGAGACGCCGCTCTCCCTCAGCGACTGGCAGCGACCCCGTCGCGAAGTATTGTCAGTGCAGCCGAGCCAGTCGCCAACTCGCCACAATGACCAAACAGCAGGGCCGTATTTACTATACGGCCAAAAGGGCCGGGCCGGAGCGGCAGAATGATACGGGCGGCGGAACCTGCATTTTACAGTCAATTTCTTTTATAACAAGACGAAACCAACATGACAGACAGGTCATTCGATGGGAAGAGCTCGCTATTGATAAGCAATAAGTAAGCCGCACTGTATTAGCCAGCCATAAAAGAACTGTTTACACCATTTTTGGGCACTATAAATAGAGGCAACAACTTAACAGGCCCGGTGCGCTGAATTTTAAAATACGCCACTGCCCAACAGTGTGGACACTAAAGCCAGCCGAGCACAATTCTCGAAGCACCGGTCGCGATGTTCCGCTCTTGATCAAACAATGTACCGCACGCAAAACGAGTGGTCGATCAAGGTGAAAATCGATGTCCATTGTAATTTCACGCCACTGATGTCATTATCGTTCCAACGAGTAGCTCCGCAACACTATACCCATCTACAAGATAAACATTTTTTGGTTTATAGGAAATTACTTAGTTTATTTAGTTGAAACTCATAGCAGGCAACGCACTGGCGACTCCCCTGGTGTTACTCGTGTCAATAGCTGACGATGACCACTTAACCTACGACGACCTAAAAAAATTGTAGACAGTGAGGTAGGTACACGCCACAGAATTAGGTAGTTTTTAAGATGCTTGCTTTCAATAAAAACTTATAGTAATTTAGAAAATATTAAAAAAAATGGTTTTTTTGTGTTTTCAAATTATTTTCTAGCCTTCTACTCGCGGTGTATGTTCTTCAGACTTTCGAAATGGTTAGCGCAGAGCCGTATAGCAAGTGATGCGTCCGCATGTAGATGTCAAAGTTTAATTGAACAACGTGAGCTCCTCACCCGGGACTCGGCCGGGATTGGCCTGCATCCCTGGGGAGAAAGCATAGTGTCTCAAGCATCCACCGATCTACAAAAGAATATTAAAACTAAAAGCTTATTTTATTATCTTAAAGATTCCGATTTACATCATACAGTGGCTTCCCATAGAGGTACAAAAACGATAGTTTACAATATTGAAGTGCCCGCTAATGTAATGCTATTACTTATTAGGTTCGACTTCGACGAGCTTTAAATCTGCCTTCCCTGCGATTATTTTCTTTAGATACTTTCAATTTAGTTGGTATACCATTATACTGATACACCTATTGAGCACTGAGAATCAGATCGAATCAAACCATCGTCGTCGTTACAGTACTTTGTCTACCTTACCCACTTGGAAATAAAATATGCACAAACTTTTTATGTTGGTAACTATTCAGCGACCAAACTACCATTATTTATAGAGATTTGTAGATTGATGCAGGCACCTTATGCAGACAATTTTCACTGTATAAGCAAACATTAGAATTAATTAAAATAATTAAATTTCATTCAATGAGTTAAGCACTCTTATGCCCATTTTGTTGTTTCCAACAAAATGACCGTTGAATGCGTCCATTTAACAGTATAATATTATACTCGTATTCAAGCTTACAATATGTGTTTTATTCAATCAAGCAAAGCGCAATGCGGTAGGAGGTTTATTGTTGCCACCTCAGGTGACCCTGTACCGCCCTTACCCGCCCGCTTATTATCTTTGTGCGATCTCAAAGTGCTTAACGCATGAATACTTGGAACCCATTCATTTGAACGCAATTCACTATAGAAACAATGAGCGTACCCTTCGCCCGGGTAAAAGACTACAAAACGTGAAAAAACCTATATTGTACGCGCTTCTTGGGAACCCTTTAATACCGGCGAGGGCAATCGAATGTTTAAAACACTGCAATCGAATATGAGTGTGGTGGCGGGACCGGCGGGTGAATGACGGCGCACAATGGTGGCGGGAGGCGCGGGCGCGGGAGCGGGTGCGGGCCGCGGGTGTCGTGTTAGCTCAAGCGAATTAGAAATTCACATCGAAAAAATTATAAGTAGAATTTTTCCTTCAAGAATCCTTAGAGGGGGTCACTGGCAGTCTACATTTTGATTTTCGGGTTGCTCACCCTGTTGCATCGTCTGCAATTTGAGGTTGAATTTTTGTTTATTGAATAAATCGTTTATTTTCAATTTTACGCGAAGGTCATTGCCAAAGTTTTTTGGAATTTAATTTCCTACAAATCTGTTACCTATCAATTTTAAACTAGCATCAAATTATTCACAACTTTTTCAATTTTTTTTATTAAAAAAAATTTTTTTGTAGGAAATTGAATTCCAAACAACTTTGGTACCTAATGATCATTTTTCGTGTAAGATTAAAAATAAACGAAGTATTCAACAAAAAAATCACTCAATTCAAGATGGCGGGTGACGCAACAGGGTGAGAGTTCCGAAACTCGCAACGAAGACTGCCAGTGACTCCCCTTAAGGTTTCCGGAGGAAAATTGCTACTTATATTTTTTTCTATGTCAACCCCGTTTTTGATCTAATTCGACTGGCCTATGTGTCGCCCACGCCGCGCCGCGCCATACCGCACTGCACCCGCTCCGCTGCGCCGCCATACACCTCGCAGAGTCGTCCGCGCCGAGCCGCCGACACACGATATCGCCTTTTTATTTTATAATTTCTACACAATAAACGCTGCAAAGGCGTAGGGCGAAGACAATGCGCCCGGAGGCAAAAACGGCTCGGAAACCCTTTATATCCAATTTATTGTCTCAAAATAAAATCGGGTGCAAATTAAAATACGATCCGAACCATACCGGCCGCTATTCTTTAACCGCTACGTCGTAGGTATACGTACGTCGTAGGCAGCACATACAACATACCTATTATATTATAGTTAAATATTTCTGCAAACGGACGCTTAGCTGTTAGATGTTTTTATAAACACATGTTGTAACGTTTACATTTTGTATGAATAGTAAATTAGCGATGTAAGTAATGTTAACAAATAAATTTGGAAAATAAATTTCGCTTCTCTTATCGGGATCGATTTGTCCTTGATAAACGTATGTCTTGGGTAATCAGAAGTACGCTCGGACTTTTAATTCTCCGAGATACCGATCGCGCGGGAGGAAGAGAAAGTCCAGTGCCAGCGTCGATAGCGCCTATAAAAAGGTTGCGGATCGCTCGCTACTCCATCCACCGATTGGCTAGGCGGCGCCTGCTCGTCCCCGGGGCCCTATACGAGAAGCGAAATGGGCCCCAGAACACCCATAAGAGAGCGACCCCGCCCGCCACGGCCGAATAATTAGGGCTCTTTGTTTAGATAGCGGCAATTTTATTTGGGAGAGAACGGGCGCTGGGGACGTCTTCGGCCATTCCGACCGCCCGATATTAATAAGATACGTGTGTGCCGAATAACATACCAAAACGCAATCTGGATTTAATTTTTTTCATTCCAATAGAAGTTGTTCATTATAAATACATCAAATCGATCATGGAAGTAAATAATAATAGGTAATACAAAAAGTACAAAGTGAAGTTCAGCCATTTATTTCTTAGCATTGCCGTCGAACTTATACAAACACAAACAGCATTGCGATTCCATAGAAAAGAAAAGGGGAGCAGAGACACCGACACGACATTCACCGAGCAATATCACATAAATAATGCAGCCAACAAAATTGGTATTTTGATTTGTTTTCTTCGAAAGTTTTATTTGTCTTTGAGGAGAATGGGGTAACTGATGCCTCCTTTTGTCTGCAGGAGGTGAAGAACAAAAGTTTTCGATTATAATTTCATAATTAAATGAGGTGTAAGACTTTATGATATAATACTAATATTCCGTATTATTTCGCGGAGCAAAGTTCTAACTCGTAAGAATATTGAAGATGAACATCCGGCGATGTCGCGAAGGCTCCAGCTTCTTGCATATTGTAGTGAGAAAGTCGAGAAGAGCGGATCCGTCGGAGTGCGCGCGGTCCGCGGGGGCTTCCGACCAGCTTTTGTCTCGTCCCCGCAAACTTGCCATAAATGTTAATATGGGATCTCACATTTGAATATCTATTTCTTCGCGAGGCCGGTTCGTTAACGCGGCCTTGAATTTTAAATTTTATCGTCGCGCAGGGAGCTCCGCAGATGAGGTGCGCGCCTACGTGATCTCCCCAAGAAAATAACCAACCGAAACTTCTTTTTGTTTGTCTTCTTTTGTGCGATAAAACTGAAGCCCTCTGTACATGTGCAATATTAATTTTTGGTTTCATTTACAAGCAAAGACCATTTTGTGTATAATCAGTAATCACATAGACAGCGTAGGTAGGTACCTTCTAGTTACCAATAGATATTTGTTTCCTATTAAGAATACCACAATTTGTGGTGGGTTTATTTTATTTGTTCGAGATGCCTATTAGGTACACAACGGGCTGTGATGATGTCGGATATAAGTATTTAAAACAGTAAATTCCGATGTGTAATAAATTTCTCCCTGGGGATTCAATTGGAACTTGTTCAGCTTTTAAACTGAACAAAATCAAACACCCTACAACCACTTTTTACAATTTACTGCTTCAGAATCATCAATAGCAGTTAATAGTTAAATACAACCGCTTATAAAATCTATGGATTTGATAGTCTCTTCGAAAAATCGAATTTGTTCCAAGGTTAGGACTAATATAATCTATTTATAAGTGTTAAAATTAAATATTACTACTTAATTGCATCCATCTATTGTAAGTATGATTACGATTGATCTACGAAACGATTACAATACGATATCTATACCATTCCCGTTATTAAATTATAGATATCTGTATTAATGTCCCTATTAAATGGTAAAATATTTAATCTGTTGTCGTCACAATCAAAATACAAACTTAACATTAACAGATTACAATGAGCGTGGTCTCCTAAACAAATGCCTTACGACAAATGTGTAGGTAGTACTCGAAGTAAATTAGAAGTGACTTACGGATTTTCACGAGTAATAATGTAACTTCGTCTAAGGTTGCGCTTTAATCAGGAATTGTAACAGTTTCTTAATTGGAAAATCTAACATAACATGGGTTACAAGATGTAGTTTAAACCAGTTGGGAGACATGTTTAAGAGATGCCTGTGAACTGAAAAGCAATTACTTAGAGATAATAATATATGTAGTTAGAATGAAAATGAATATAGACTATGGTAAACGCTCGTTTGCGACTTCTTAAGTAATATTTTGAGAGAGGAAACGATTTCATTGATGATAGAGCCATTAATTATAGCGCCTTCGTGGAGTAGGTACCATTCTATTAACCTGCCGTAAAAAATATGCTCTTCATGTCATGTGTTTTAACTAAAGAATATTTGAGACGAACATCTCACAGCCCATGAGTAGTTATAAAAGCACCTATAGTAGGAACGTTCCTACGTTCTGACAGTCTTATTAGATACCTAGAGCTTCAATTCTATGAGATGTGCCGTGGGTGTCACCTATAAGTTACTGCTCTTTTAAATTTAAAAATATTTTTATTCCAAAATTAATTCGTAGCACAGCACTAGCAAGGTTATAGCGATTCCCGAATCAGGAAGTCGCGGTACGGTTTGGTGACGACCGGAAAGTTTAACATTGAACATTTTAACGCCCACCCCCCTGTCTGACCCTCAATTATTGAAAATGCATTTCTGTCCGCGCCCTGTGCCCGAAGCACCGCGCCACATCGCAAATGCACATTTTAAACTGCACCTGATAGCAAAATCGTGTTACTATTCCGACTAATAAAAGTCCGCCTGTCGCCGAATTTAGACTGCGATCGGGCTTATTAGTTCACTTATAGAAGTGTCTGTTTGTAGTGGCCTGGTATGATGTTTTAATAGCCTTTGGACAATAGATTGAATAATTTAAAGAGAAAGTAGCTTTAAATTTTTTCATAGCGACATATCTTATAGTCAAATCAGCTTAATTTAAATCATGTACTCGTATCTCGGATTCTTTTCATGCGGTAGGCGTATCCATAAGTGATTTACCGTCCTTACCGAAAGGTGTTTAAGAATCATTTACTAACTCATGAAGAAAATAATATGATGATTATTAATGCGTGGAACACCAACAGATATAAACACATTAGTATTTTAATGTTGATATTAATATGCAGCGCATGGCTCAGCTATGGTCCGATGACTCTATTTATATTGTAATTATGGAGACAGGTATCAATCGCACACCGTATTGAATTAATCTTTAAATTTTAATTAAAAACTTATAAAGCTTTGTCGGAAATGGCCCGTTCAGTTCATCGCGTGCTAAGTGACGAATGATGTATACAATTTGGGGCGTCCGTTTTAATTGTAAGTTGGGAACGTTCTGCGTCCGCAATGCAATTTTAGCTTCGAATTTTCCAACAAAGTCAGTTCAAAACACATTCCCGTTTTGGGTTACCTCTTTTACGAAACTTCAAATTTAATTTGAATATTTTTTACCTTTCCACTTAATTTAATTTAAGTAGATAGATTTTAATGCAATACTTTTATCAATTCTGCTTCTAGCAACTGTTTAATTGTGATAAGAAATTTAAATTTTACCGGAATTGAAGTACTGAGATGTAGTTAATATTTGAATAGTGGAGAGTGTAAAAGCGGAGGTAGTATGACAGGACGGCGTTAACGGAGCCCTGGAGGGCCTTTGGCGAAGTCCCCGTTTCGCAATACTGCCGAAAAGATAAAATGAACGTAAAGTTGAGAAGCAGATATTTGCGCTCGGAGGAATCGTAGTTTCTCTCCGGACGGCACTAAACCGCGGCTAGCGGGGAACACGCAGTTTGTGAAACGGGTCCGGGTCCCGTAGTTCTACCACAGTATAAAGCTTATACAGTAATGTGTCTTCATACAAACGGTCGGAACGCAAGTCATTCCTACGTGTCGCGTTTGATATACACAAATAGCGAATGCGCTGCATTGGCAAATTAAACTTTAAATGCTGATTTTTTGTAATGTTAAAGTGAACTATAAAGCTGCTCATACCTCTCAGTCGATGCGCAAATACTTGATCAATAACAAATTTATAAATATGTTTATTTTTAATTTATAATAAGAATAAACAACATTTATTTAATAACAAACCAACAATAGCTTACTACAATAAAAACAATACTAATGAAAATGCACAAAATGTACTTTATTAAACATTTCCTATTTCATACCCAACGAATTTCAATAAAAAAAACTTAATATTTATAAATTACAAAACTGGAAAAAGATTCAAGTAGCTAATGAGTAAGTAGATGAATTTAATATACTGTAGGTGGGCAGCCCATCATCATCATGCACCGTATCAACGAACCGCGCGGCTGTAGAAATTTAGGGCTGAGTCACATTACTGTATATATGTAATTATAATATTTATACTGTACTTTATACTGTGTGTTTACACTACGAAAAGTCGTCGCTTTTCACGATTGCCCTAGGAATTAGTAAAGGTTTAGTTGAGAACAAAATCGCTCGGTAGGGTGTCAATTTAAAATGCAGAATATTTAGATAACCATACCCCTACGAACCTCTACGAAAACTCGTCATCTCGTCTTTTCACGATTGCCCCAGGAAAGTAAAGATTATGTTGTTGGAAGCACAATCTTACTGGATCCGTCACTTCAGAACGCAGGATAGTTTTAGATAACTAACTATCGAGGATCTAATAGACATTCTATTGTTGGAGTGTATTTCGCCATAGTTAAGTGTACAACGTAGCTTGCTGTAAGTATTGACAGTACTACGTATCTTTAAATTTGTTTTTTAACCCCCGATGCAAAAGGAGGGGTGTTATAAGTTTGACGTGTCTGTCTGCATTGTCTGTGGTATCGTAGCTCGCGAACGGATCAAGCGATTTCATATTAGTTTTTTTTTTGAATGAAAGGTGAGTTACGGGCGAGTGTTCTTAGACAAGTTTGATGAAAATCGGCTAAAGTTGTGGGGGGTGAAAGTGGGGAAGAATAACCGAATGTCTGCAAATATAATCGTGTGGGGTCTCAAATGAAAGCGTATCACGTGCACATTACAAAATAATATGTTCAATGAAAATCGGTTGAGCCCTGAAAAAACTCTGGGAGTAAAAGTAGGGAAAATACCCAATATCTGCAAATACATATGTGGTGGGGAGAAAATGTGGATGGAAATCATTTAGTCAAGTTCGACAAGAATCTATGTATTAACAACTTAAGAAAATCTATATTATAATAAGTGTGTGCTGTGTACTTACCTATAAGAAGTATAAAATAAAAATTAAATTAAAAAACCCCCGACACAATAACCTGAGTTCCCTTAAAAAGTAAAAAATAATGAAAGAAACTCAATCTTATAGTACTTACCTAAGTAGGATGTACGAGTAAGTATTAATAATTCTAAAAAAATACATCGCGTTGAGGGACCTTGTTATTATTTTTTAAATTGCATCCATCTAAAGATAAGGAAATTGAATAACTTACCCGATTCAAAGCTATCCATGCTCTCCGATTTCATATCCATATCTGTAAAAGAAATGAGCAACGTTAATGTACAATGATCAGACATTGTATAGTTACTGAATGTTGAAAAGTAGCTTCAAATAGGAGAAAAACTCTTATTTTAAGGGTTGCCACTAAAAAGTTTGCGAACTAGAGTTAGTGTCGCCTCCAGTGAGGTCCCGGAGTGCGAGGTCGCCTGCGGCCGGACTTCGTAATCCACTTGTGAACCCTACGTCTCTCCCCGACAGTTTCCCTATGTTTTAAATTCGCAGGTCGCATAGGTGGTCCGGTTTAAAGTTTCGATAGATCCATTTAAAATAGTTTTTGGTCCTTTCTGTTAGCATCGTTTTCAACTAGCGAAATTGTTTTGCATGATTAGAAAAAGAACTAACTGCCGTACTCAGAGACTTTCATTAACGTTAATGGTTCATTATGAAAATAACGATGACACTTATGTCAATACGAATAAAGACGATTTTATTTGTTTGCTAATGAACATTACGTTAAATGACGTCTCTGAGTGCGGCCGTGAGTCTCTTAATCTTTAATTATGTTAGGTTTATTTACAAGCCGTACCTATTTCTTTGTAGTTTTCTAGGTAATCTTCATTATGAAACAATTACCTACCTATTATCATCCCATTGTTATCTATTAGGTAGACATTAGATTTTATGTGCAACTATGTAAGGTCATTTCCCTAACAAAATTCAGTGATTTGAGACCTCTAATACCTCCAGTGTCTAATACCAGTCCCGAATAAGGATTTGATCAAATCACGTACTTTATTATTTCTCTGAGACATTTCGATACTGGTTGTTTGTGAGTGGTTAACTAAACAAATAATAGATACGACCTCATATAAAAGTTCCTTTAACGCGGCAGCAGAAAAGATTGCGCTCCATCAAACCAGCATGTACACAGTAGGTACAGCGTACGTACACGCTTATTTTTATTATAAACTCTTGTCATTTTGAAGTTAATTACCATAGCAATAGAAACGTGGTCTCGTATAAGAGTAGCAGATGCTTCATCCTCATAGCAGCGTGGTACCGTAGTATTGTAGTGGGAACGGAGGATATTAAATATCTCCCGGCGGAGTGGGCGCGGTGGCGGCGGAGGCTCTAAGGCTGCCGCTAGATTTCCCGCGGGAGCACGTTAATTTTCTGCCGCCTTGAGCATACTGCCCCCCGGGGGCGCTACCTTTCGCGCAACCATTCAGACTGAAGGTGTTATTCCTGTAACGCGCTGACTGATGCCGATACACCTCTCCCGAGGCACCTTTTTACGTATTACCGAATGAAAACCTTGAAACATAAAATTCTTGTTGGATTAAGCAAAGAGAGTAAGAAGATTTTTTTATTTTATTTTACGCTTTGATTTCTAGTGCCGCATTTGAATTACGTTTGGTAAACCGAATTGTATGGGAACCAACCATAACTCCTTTTCCATTTCCTTTTATTGATGGGCTCAGTCATAGAGCTAAGCCAACCACATTAACCAGCTAAAGTTATAAGTTAATAATTACCTACATAAACCCTGTACAGTGCACCTACTATAACTACACAACAAACTACCTTTTTTGTGACGTGTATACGAGTAAGTTAAGTTTCCAAAGCAATTAAATGCATCGTATAAACGCAGTTTACCGAACATAATAAATAATGTACAAAAAACGCACTCAATATAAGCTGTTAGTAAACACAAGGCGCGACGAGTTATTATGAACTCGCGTTAACCTACTGATACACGTGTGAAAAGCATTGATCAGTTTTACAAATAGCATTAAAAGTTTACCACTAATTTCAGATATCAGTACCCATGACGTTTTTTTACAGCAACAGAATTAAAGGAAACAAAAAGCAACTAAGTAGGTACATATCATGTTAAAAGTTCATTTTGCAATCAGCTTTTGCAATAAATCGATAGCATACTAGTTCACAAAAAATAGCGAGTTCAGTAGATTTTCACTACACTCATGGGAACACTTTACTGCCTTAAGATATTAAGTAGCCAATTTTTCAACAAAAAGTATCTTTTTTATAGTAAATAAGTAGCAAATGGGCGTACAGGCTGACCATCAGTTAAGGAAAGATAAAGTGGTCACTGCAACCCATCCTCCTCCTCCTCCTCCAACCTCAAATATGGCAGAAGTCAGGTATGAAGGCGACGAGACGGAAGGCAAACCTGTATAGTCTACCTATTTTAATATTCATTCATACATTTATGACATAATGAATTCCAATAAAAATTTAAGAGGCTTATTTAGACACCATTTTTATAGGTAGCACAGGTACGGTCTACAAACCCACAATCTACTGGTAACGACTCCCATTTTTCCTATTAACCCAGATTAGTTAGTTCGTGAGCGAAGCATGTTTTGGTTCCATCACTCACACATTAGGGACTTGAACTCTTCGGGAAAAAAAATAGCGCTGAAAACCTTTGCGTCCATTACAAATCCCTCCATAAATTATTTATAAATGTAATTTATTAAAAAACATCTCGCTGGCTCTGACACATGGTAACTGGCAAAGTAGATACAAAACAGTAAATAGGTAGATACCTAGATACCAGACAATATCATTAAGTTTAAACGTCATGGGAATAGGTCTGTTTTCCATTTCCAACTACAAGCTCTACGTACTCATGGAATAGAGACGTGGATTGTGTAGCAAGAATATAGTGGATATGAGTGTGTGCTTGGGTCGAGAGCTCCCGAGGGACGGACGAAGTGTGGCCGAAGCGGCGCCACCTGGGACCTGCGTAGAGACTTACGGCGTTCTTAAGAAATAGATAATCGACTTACAATAGCAAAGTTATCCGTTAACCATAATACTACTTACTTTAAGTCAGAAACACAATAGCTGCAATGAAGAAATATCTAAAATTAATAAAATACAATGTACGTTTACACGTGTTTGTCGAAATACAATTTCAAAAAGTATCTTTCGCAATCCTTGACATTCATTTTCGTTTGATACAGCGGGTAAACAAACACTTCCAGTAATTAAGCAGTAGCGGCGGGCAGGTCGCGGGCATCCCCGGCGGCACTGATAATATCTAAACGCCTAATGGCTGCTGGGCCTGTGACGAATGTATCGCCCGCCGCCCCGCGCGCTCCACTATGTGATAATTCCAAACGCTGCGGCCGCGCCACCTGGGATCTGCCAGAGACGGATTTGTGATCGCTCACTTATAAGGATTTTTCGATTTATATTTTTTTCTTTTTTGTTAAAACCAATGAAAGCTATTTGATTTTAAAATAAAAAGAACCAAATGATTAAACGTTTGCTAATAATGAAACTTATTCCTATTTAGTTAATAACTTGACAACAGCGAGCTCTCACTATAGTATAGCGTACAGTAGGTACGGTACAGAAGAAGTATTTAGTGTGAAAAAGGTGTAGCGATGATGTTAAAGTCAGAAGACCTAATTTAATCCATCTCTAAACGCAGCAGTAAATCTCCTGACAATACGAGGTTTGTTTATGAGCTTATTGTACAGCCAAAGGCAAGTTCGCGAATAATTCAGGGTTGTCGACTTAGCACTCGGTGGCACGCGGTGCGGTGTGGCAGCGGCCCGCGCAGTACACGACGCCGTATGGAATTCGAAATGCACCCCCGGCCGACGATCGAACATCGGCATTTAATTAGCCACGTGCCAGCTCCGAGGCGATCCTACGCCCGACCAACATTGCTGGCATTGCGAACCCGGCTAAGTTGACAGAATAACTTACGGATAACGCGCATTATTAAGTAATTGATATATTTTGGGCGCTGCGTTATTGGCCAAGTTTAGGCGTGTTCGAAAATCAAAAATAAAAGTGAGAGTGAGCATGTTTTACAGTTTTTTAATTACACGTAAACCTTAAGGGCCCGTAATTTACACATTTGCCTAGCTGAAAGGCATCCTCATTCCACAAAATACCAATCATTAGATAGATTTAATACCCTAAGAAACATGTTTGAGCTAAGGATCTATGTATTTATATGGATCTATAGTGTGCACAACATATACAAAAAACTAAAAACGCAAAAGAGCCAATAAGGTGTACGGTGTACGTGTAAGGTAGGTACGGTGCGTTCGAAGAATAAAAAGCCTAGATGGCGAGTACGGTCCCTGCGATGAGGTCCCGCGGGAGCGAGCCCACGCGCCCAACTTCGGGCTCAGCGGCGCCGACCCACCCTCCCCGCGCTCTCTCCACCCCCCTTCCCCCCGTAGAGAATACATTTGCGCAACACTCGTGTTGGCCTAACAACGAGACTGCGACAACGGGAACCGTCATTGGGAAA
Source organism: Erynnis tages (assembly GCA_905147235.1). Lineage (NCBI taxonomy): Eukaryota > Metazoa > Arthropoda > Insecta > Lepidoptera > Hesperiidae > Erynnis > Erynnis tages. The sequence goes on from LR990073.1 coordinate 8,202,770, forward strand.
AATTACTCATTTTCCAATAGCTACCGCAGTAATAAAACAAGAACATTGTTGTTGGACAAAGCGCCCATATTACCTCCACGTCGCATTCACTCGTGCCTGAAGCGCTTGTCCAGCACTAAACAACTTTCCACAGAACACAAACAATACGTAATCTACTTATACGTCTAAGGGTGCCGAAGGGTTAAGGGGACTTTGTCTATTTTATCTTTACTTTATAATCGATTGTCTTCTAACTTTTCATTGTGATTTTTACATTTGCATGTCCACGGGGCTACAGTACTTACTGCGTAAGTAGGTAGGTATGTGTCTCGTTGTGGAATGTGTACAGAGCCTACTAAATATAAGTTTGTCTTACGTAAACATATTATTTAAAAATATGCAAGATAAAATCTTGACGGTGTATAGTTATATACACAAAGGAAACTTCAAGTTTGATGTCTTCATTTTCAACTTAATTTGACGTCATTTTTAGTACCCAGTTAGCCAGTTACCATAAAAGTTAAAACTAAAATAATCTAGCGACTCGAGCATTAAAACATTTGTGGGCGGAAGGACAGCTTTAAAAACTTGAAGAGTCGTGAAAGATAAAGTGGAGGTTCTCGTCGATGATAGGCCTCAGCGGCCAATTTATTTATAATCTCGGGCTCAGAATTGGCTACGAATTAGCATGTAAATATTTGAGGTCCAGGGAGTCTGGAGGAGATTTATCGCAAATGGCGTGAGATAAGCGAGGACAGAGTCGTAAAGCACCGGGCGACGCGCCGTCGGGCAAGCTCGTAGCAGCACACCCTTTGACGAAGTTGTAAAAAGAGCATTAAACCGCACTAAAAACGCATCGTGAGTAATACCGCGAGGAACATTGCGCGGGAAAAATTACTCCTTATTTTAGTGGTCTTATGAATTTCAACGAAGTTGCCGATGAAATGGAGTACTCTCGGGCCCTTACTGCGACATTAATCGTGCGCTCCGTAATCACTCCGGGCTACGAGATTAGCTCGTTGGCATTGAAATGCGTGATTAATACTGAAAATGCTTCGTTAAACTTACCAGCTATATCTACGGGTTCCTGATGGCTTGATTCGTTGGTTGTTCTCTGCGTGTCATCTGGTGCTGAAAAAGAAAATAACCGTTACAATTACCTACATATTAAAATTATGGAATAGTCCCAATGATTTTTAAACACATAAAAGAATCTCACAATATACGTATCAGAACCTACGCAGTAAAAAAATTAAATGCATAAAAATGCTCACTTATCGCAAATCCATCCAAATCTAAATTCAGTTGTCGTTTCTGATAAAAAAGTTAGATTTTTTTCTTGCGTGTAATACTCGTATGAACAGGGCAGTATTTTTCCTTCCAAACTCTCAACTACGGAGTTCTGTTTATTATTAAAATTTGAAAGTGTCATCTGCGGTTTCGTTCTCGCTGACACTTTTACTTTTCTCTGGGGAACTTTTCCACTTACTAATGTAAGAAGTAGAGACTACCTTTTCAATCCTGGCGGACACTATTTTTTGAAGACATAAAGTAAATTGAGTCATAGTTTTTTAATAGACTTTAAGTTTATATACATACTTAAATTACCATAATATGATTTTGTATTACGCTGTGTCACGTATATGAAGACGAAAGTATTACAATACTAAGTACTAAGATACCTCAAGAGGCTTCGCTCCCTACTCTACAATCTATTTTTCGAATGCTTGCCGAACCGTATGACAGGAAGCTTTAAACAAATGGCAGCTTTTTAACGCATGTTGACCAGTCTATAAGTAGGTATACCTAAGTATAAGTAGGTATGTTATGTTATCGATTTATTTTAAACTTATATTTTTTTAAAAGCTATTCAGGTGCACAACACATCAGGTGGTCTGCATGCTCTTTTGCTCAATTTATATAAAAGAGAAAAAAAACTGAACGAAGATTATAGCATTTTTGACACTCACACCTCCCCACAAAATATGACGAATGCTTTTCAGTGGGTTATTATGGCGACGGTAGATGCCTTTCCTTTGGTATTCATGTTTGGAACGTGGGCTGATACGCTTGAGGCAGATACGTATGGAATAAATTTAAAAGTAATTAGTTACAATTAATTTTGTTTTGGCTAGTTCTCTAAGCAAAATGTAGGAGGCGCTAAAATGAAAATTATACGTAACCTAATCAAAACAGACGAGCGACACTTGATGTGCACTAACTCAACGGAGATTGAACGCGTCATTGCAGCAGCGCCTGCACCCAGCACTTTGTCACCCGTCAAGCGCATTTGCGGCTCCACACAACTCACTGGCCGCGCTACCCTTACTCATTTATTGCCGGATTTATCCACTTATACTCGTATCTACTCGTGCAGTAAATGTTTGTAACCCATTAGTGATCTACTGTAGGATTGCGTCTCTTCTCACAATTAGAAAAATGTACCTATGCCTAAGAGAACATTGTGGGGAACTCTCGCAATGTTCCTACATTGTTTCAGCAGGTGATATTTAATGGTATAAAGCACATACCTATAACTTTTAAGAATTTAAGTTATTGTTAATGCCAATAAAGTTAAGTTAGCCAGACGCCTCGAGTACCTACCTAAGAGGCCTAATTTAAGAACACTGGGTTATTACCCTTAGTAAATGTTCGAGTTGGAAAAATTCGAATGATAAAGGTGCCTCCTGGTTCGGGAGACTGAAAACTGATGGAGAAGAAAGTCGGATAAAAGTCACGTTGCCGTCGCCGTAGAACAATGACCTGAAGAAGGTATCGGAAACACGTTAGATTTAGAAGGCTCAGCACACTACCTACTCGTACGAGAGGCATTGACTAAAGGAAGCCTGTGTCCAGTAGAGTAAGCTGATTAACGATAAATTATGTGATAAAGTCTCAATATGAATAAAACTAGACTAACTTCAAGAAAGCAGCATCGAAGCAGACATTAAAAAGTTGTATAATAACCCGGTATTACTGTATCACTTTAACAAAAACATAGTTAAGCTTCCAGAATCACCGAATTAACTACCATTCTGAAGATTCATAGTCTAGTGACGAGAGAGCTCGCAACATTCGCAACGATCTGTCACTCGTGCATCGACGTTCAGCGCACCCACTGAGGCCGGCGGCGTACATCATCGCTTATACGAGCCCGTGTGTCAGTGACTCAGTGTCATCCCGCCCGCGCCATCGCGCCACCACCGACTACATGCCAACTCGATCACTGAATATGCAAATGTCCACAGCCTGAATTGACACTTGCCTCGGAATTCTTGCACTCCTTGATCGCTGAATATTGTAGCGCTCATTAGTGCTGTATTACGGTAGCTGAAGAGTAAGTCAATTGAAATTATTTAAATCATTTCTTTTTTGTTTTCTCCCTAAATAAATATATTTTTCAAGCAAATGCAACGAAACCTTATTTCAGAAGAGCCAAAATTGCTCATTTATGAGGATTTTGTATTAACCTAATGGTAAAGTAACGTGAAGGAAGGAAATAAGGAAAGTAACGTGAAAGGTTCCTAATGTGTAAACCGACTTTTAACTAACTCACCGCTATCTAATGTTCTCCTCGTATTTTCAAATGTAGATTTGGAACATCCAATTTCGCTTTTGACTTTCAATTTTTTTCTATTTGACAAAATAAATATTTCTTCTCAATTCGATACTTAAACTAAAGGCGTTCTACTATATCTAGATGCTAAATAACCGTTCGAAAAAGGGGCTCAGAAGAAAAAGTAACATTAAATGAGAACTGACCTTCCGGCGGATCTCCTAGTGCATGTTCGTTCGCTTCTTCCGTGTTTTCCATATTTTCTCTACCAGGTTCTTCCTGAGCAGATTCTTCGACGAGATCCTCTTCATCAACCACGTCATCTGCTACATCGCCTTGCTGGTCTTCTGTCCATTCTTCTTCATCAGCTGTAAACGAATTTATACCATTAGATTTAATGCCCAATAATTGTAAAATATAACCAATAATTTTAATTCTATAATAATATATAGTAAAAGTAGTTTTATAAAGAGAATCACGGTCTAAATATAGATATTTTATAGCCTAAAGTAATCTAAATATGCATATGCAAAAAAAAATTGGTTAAATAGAACCTCAGATCATATAAATAAAATCCGATTATCATATAAAAGAATGTTATGGTTTTGATGCTGTCTTCATTAAAATTACTTGCAATATTCAATATTACAACATAAAAATGCTTATTAAAAATATAAATACTTAACTCACATCATATTCAAAGTAAATCTTTAATTTTCATATTTTCTAATGTTTTTCATCTAGCTTTTAGAACATAACGAGGGATTTGTTTGAAATATGTCACATTGCGGCGGTATCTCGCACAATAACACCTAATGGTCACGCGACGAGACCAAATCCCTTTTATGTTTGGTGTGTACTGTTATGGTAATTTTACTGTAAATGAACCTTCAATTTCTGTAAATGGTTTTGGGAAAAGGGTAAGTATAACTACAATGGCAATAAATGCATTATTTATGCCGCACTTTTTTGCGCTAACAATTACCATAGATAGGGACCCAGGTCACTGATATTCCGAAAGCAGACCTTTTGAAGTTTTTTTTAATCAACGCTTGGGTGAAGCATTCAATGAACAGGTCTATGTTTACAAAATATTAATCGAAACAATTGAAAATCGAAATGCGCGTTAGCAAAACGTGCGATTTAAAGTATCCTGTTACTGTACTACGCCTTAAGACTTTGAAAACACCTGTAACATTTAACGTCAGTAATTAAAATGTCTGCCAAATTTTTTTTGTATTCAGGGAGTTCTAATGAATCGTATGGACCCAGTTACAGCTACGAGCAAATGATTTAGTAGAGTTTTTTTTTTCAACATTTTTGCATCCACCTCCTGTGATAATGCAGAGCCCTGGATGTCTGCATCATAGATTTTCTTCGTTATCAAAATGGTATTTACCATTAACCATTAATTATTTTTCACAGATTTGATGTCCCTGTAGAAAAAAACGCAGCAACGTACGACCTTCATTCATTAAGAAATTTTGTCGTATTGATCCCAACTTTAATGCCTATCAATACGGAGTACGAGCAAATCATATACCTAAATGCTCGCCAGCTCCTTATCTACTATTGCGTAAACCGTTACACCTACATATTACTTAAAACACAATCTTAACTCCTAAAAATCTGTGTTAACTATTTCCTACTTATTTTCTAAACGTAGAAAATGATGGTAAAAAAATTCGCCATATTAAAATCTGTAGTACTTAACTTCTTATAATTCTATTTCATAGACAATAAAAACGAGTCTTTATTTAATTCATTGATTAACTAATCTAACTATGTAGTGTGCATATCACATGCATACTATGCATTCATCAATTTGTTTGAATCAAATATTCATAAAATAAATCTACCACGTACACTAAATTGCTTGTCATACAACAAAATAAACTTGTGTAGGAATGTAGGCACCTCGCCACTCTACAGCTGAAAGCTAATTAGGATAATGCGGCGCGCGGTACGAGCGCGAGTTAGGTGCTGCCCCCTGTGGATCTGAAATCACTATTTTGCGGAAAAGCGTTGTGTTATCACCTCGTCCGATCGTCTAATATTTTCATAACGCATTATTATAAACCTTTTTACTTATTAGAAGCAGCGAATAAACGCATTGCTACCCAGTAACAGTAACTATAGAAATAGAAAGTAAATGAACACTGACCTCCACCGAAGGTTCTGAGGCTTTACTTTAATAAATTGTTTTACATTCACATAAAACACTGTTCAAATGTAGTCATTAAGTTAAACTCAAACCATGCAAACATACAAAGTACAAAGCATATGTGAAGATTATAATTATTTCATTTTCATTACACAAAACTGTATAAAAACACACTTGTAGTCAAATGTTCATGTCATATAAAAGACTTCAGATAAGTTTACAGGGGCCAGTAAAGCTTTAGACGTACTCAGGCAGGACTTAAAGCTGCAACAATATCCTCATTAACGTTTGGTGACATAATTAGCGCGAGTCGGCAGGGTGCGGATGGCGTGATTGCTCCCCGTCGCCGCACCCCATTGTTTTAACAAAAATAAACTCAAAACAACCACTCAAATACCACCGTTGGAATAGAAAAATCACTCCAAAGCATGCATTGTAACAAACTGGTTTACAAACAATGTAACAAAGACTAATAGGCAAAATTGTTTATTAGCCCTCGAAGCAGTAGAGTCACTTACTCAACAATGTAGAGTCAATGTAGAGCTTTATGTTAGTTTTGTTAGAAAAATATTAATTGCAAAATACTACAGTACATTTTATTACTATTTTTATAATAAACTAGCTGTGCCCGCGACTTCGTCCGCGTGGAGTTCTAAAGTAAAAGTAGCCTATGTAACTCTTGTTACATCAGCTATTATCTGCCACTGAAAGTCCTGTCAATATCGGTCCAGAGATGAGCCGGAATAGATAGACAGACAGACAGGCAGACAATACATTTTTAAAAATGTTATTTTGATGTAATATATGTAGCGATATATGCATTTAGTAAAAAGCGGTAATTTTTATATTACGAACAGACACTCCAATTTTTTTTATTTGTATAGATTAGTTTCATATTAGTGCCATCCTCATAAACCATCGTAAAGCAAGATATTCTTTATATCCAGGTTTCCAGAGTGCCAACACATCCATGTAAGTAAGAACTCAAACTGAATTTATAACATATTGAAAAAAACAATTCATTGTAAAAATTACTTTTGTAAAAATTACTTACATTACAAAATAATAAATATTTCAAAGACTCACTTTTGATTCTAAAAACGGAATTGGCAGTGATTGGAGTAGTTCGAGTGCGTCTCTTCGCAATCTGATGCACTTGAACTGATTACACAAGTTCAACTTACAAAGGCATGGTGTCAGAATAGTCAATGATCAAAGACTGACTGAGCTCGCTTTGACATGATATAGATTATTACGTGTTTTATACTTTTTGGAATTAGCCTCATATAATTTACATCTACGGGCTACATTTTTCCTGTTACTAGATACCTAATACAGAAACTTCAAATGAAAGTGCAGACAACCTGAAGTGAACCCTAACCAATAGAATATCAAATCTAATTTTAAATAGGATTGAAGGTTGCGTGAGATTATCGGTATGTAAGTGTAGTCTTTGCTACTCCTGAAGATAAATGGTATTCTACCTTTTAACCGGCAACTACACTGGCAATATACACAAGATTCATGTGCTTCACGATAGGTTGTTTTAGCGATGGCCTGGGCAAACGCATAATCCATTTCAATATGTAAGAAATTATAATGATAGAAAAGTAAAATCAAAAACTTATACTTTTAAAAGCTAATACTTTTTTGCGTTGCAAGTACGTTCTCTTATTTTAAATTAATTTATTTTGTACTAAGCAAACTTCTAAAGTACCTAATATTATAAACTTGAAAAGGTTGGTGCGGTACTGGCGATTTAGGAAACCGTAGCAAGACCGACCGGCCGCGCGGCCGCGAGCCAGCGCGGTATAGCCCATCATAATTCTCTGACAATGAGTCGCGCGGGAGGCATTCAGCACCAAAGCACCAACACTATAACATTGTTGCCAATTCAATTTTTTTTACTGACCATACTGGTATGTATTACTTATTACGACATGCCGGCAAAACTCCCAATAGTTACGTTTATGTTCGGCTTTAGAACCATCCAACTCTTTCGAGTAAATGGGACCACTGCGTTGTTTTAGCCGCACACGCGATAAATTGCTTTGCTCCATGTTCTTCCATAATATTGCTATGGAGAGCTATTCTTTCAGAATATTTTTTATGCTTCATTAATTATAATTGTCATTATTTATCTTAAGTACATGAATGAAGCACATGTTACGCACAGATAAGTTACGCTGAGCTACGACATTTAAAATATGCTCTCGGTACCGACTAACCGGATAGAGCCCGGAACCGCTGTGTTGTAACATTTGCTCTTATTTACTAAACAATGAAACCTATTAAATCACACTTAGTTTATTAATAAATCACGTCATATTGTGTACCTAACAATTTATTTGTTTCGAAAATCTAACACAAATGTTTGTACAGTTACCAATGTTGAAGTTACGTCAACACGTCGTTACTGCGTTAATAGGTTAGAAACGACCAATTCCACTGGTAGCAGTTTAGATGTAGGTAATAACTATGATTAAGGAGCCGGAGAACAGCAGCACACATAATATCACGACCCGCCATCACCGTCTAGGTCGTTGTAGTTTCGCTAGGTTGTATATGACCTTGGAAACTGTAATTTTAATGTATTCGGCGTTAGTAGGTATGGTATCCTCAGGGAGCGGTGAAGTAGCGGCGGTCCCAGTTGAAGTCTCACGAACTATCAAAAATCCTATACTATGGTAGTATTTTTTTATTTTTTAATGATAGGAGATAAATAGTATAATTTCCACTAAAAAACTCTCACATAATCTTTATATTTTACAGTTTTATTCATGAGTTTTTTACTGTAGACGAGAAAACTTAGATGTACTTTTTTAAGACTCAATGGTCCTTTTTTTAGTTTAGCTAGTTCCTGCAGATCAGGTCTCCTCTCAGAATGAGTAGGCTAGACGTTCAATTTTTGGGAAACTTTGGCATGTTTATCTACAGCCAAATTTCGAGTTGTAGTTAAAAATTGTAACTGACTTGTAAGTGACTAATTTCAATTAAAAGTCGTACATCTCTGTTATTTCCCTGAGAGACAGCGGCGGGGGGTGCGGGGCGGTCGGCGGGAGCGAGGGTCCCCAGGGAGCAGGCGGCACGCGGCTGCTTGGGCCAGCTCCCCGGGGACGCGGCGTGGGCGGCGGGCGAGAACTTCGCTTCCACTGGGACTCCCCCCCCTTACCCACCACCTGTTCCGTACCAGTACCGGGGACTGGGATATTTTTAAAGAATATACCTCTGATACCCATTTTAGGCCTTTCTGTAGGTACGGAACAAGCTTGGGAACTCGTCCGCGTGGACTTAAGATTGGGTCCAGAGATAAATAAAATACACTGTGTAGTAATTCAGTTTCTCCCACTGACGAACCTTAACTAAACATAAGACTTTACTGGATTTATGGAAGATTATAAAGGCGATACCTTCGGGACCTGTAAACCAATATAAACAAAAATCATCACCGTTTTCATTATTTCCGTTTGATTTAATATCGGGCATAGTCTAAAATCGAAAAAACAAAACAGAACCGATGTGTTGTGAACCTTGTATGTTTTTTGCACGAAACCCGTGAGTGATTTATGGAAGTCAACTGGGAGTAGAAAGATCCAATGCTTCATTGTGTTAAAAGATTATGGTAGGTAATGTTTTCCCTGCAGTTTTCTTTGTAATTTTTCGATACAAAAGCAGACATTAAGTAGGTAGGATAGGATAGTAGTAGTAGGATACTTACTGATTTAAAGAATCTGCGAGAAAATTTGACGTTTCCACAAAAACATTCATATTTTGTTTCATTTTTTATAAATTTTACTGAATTAAGAGAATTATAGAAACCAACATGGAATCTTAACCACCACCGGTAAAAAGGAGCACAAATTTGATGTCATTGAAGTTACAATTATACTCGTGTAATTATAATCGTGACTATTAGGCCCATTAAAAATTCGATCTCATGTAGAGTAAGAACAGGGTAAGAACGATAATCCTCCCACACAGGCCATAATTATGTGAATATAACTTGTAGGTACATAATAATTAGTAACATTCGTCAGTAGGTAAATTATCAGATGAGAAGCCGACAAGCCATCAGCGACGTAAAACTGTTATGATATGGCCGCACCGTATTTCCCTGAGGCACAGCAGGCTCTGCGCCGCCCGGGGGAAATTTTCGCCACCTCCCGTGGGTTCTGCGAGTGTTTTGGACGCACAACACCCCTTTGCACTACACTCAAAATGTACTGTCTTTCCTTTATAATTTAACTAATAGGAGCAATGTGCTTATAAATATATGATTGACTTATACTTGCACACCTGATATCGCGCATTAATCATTGAATATGAACGATATGTTGCACTAAAACCAAAAGGTTTTTAAGTTGTCTCAGATGTTGAACATTCTACTTTTCTACGCAGATTTTTATTCGGAACAAGCTAATGAAAAATACTAGGTACATAAACACAATACCTATCTAATGCTAAAAAAAATCGTCGACTTATAAGACTTCGCGCCACCCAGGGAAATCGCTTGCCATCTCCCACGGGCATCTACAATCATTATAAAAGTAAAGTGCAAGCACCCCTCTTTCCAGTGCATTAATGACAACATGATGACTTTCTTATTAATACAGGCACTGTCGCAATTCAAAATTTGATTTTTATTACTTAGTAATCCTTAATGACCTTTTTTTCTTCACAATTCTGATGTTTAATATCAGTCGTTTAACTGATAAACTGAGATGTATTAGGGTGTAAAAGATGCATTAGTACTTTTACCGACTCAGGTTGCGACTTTCTGGTCGAGAGATTACTCCGTAATATTACAAAATGCATATGAGATCCGCCTAGCAGCAATGGGATAGCGTAGTGAACTAAGGTCTATTTCGTTCTCATTATGAGAGGGGACGGGTCGGGACCCCGCAACTCAGTGAGCCACTTTGCAGACATATAGCTATTGTTGCATTTAAATCAAGGACTTGTAAATCAAAGGAATGTTTCTAACCTTAATTTAAAAGGAATTAATTTCAGCGCAAACACAGCACTAAACTGTAAGCAACAATATGATTCCTCACAGCACAGGAGGTCAACATCAGCATAAAACTGTTATGATATGACCGGGCCGTATTTCCCAGCGCCGCGCAGGGCTGCGCCACCCAAGGGAAATTTCCCGGCTGCTCCCAGAGGTGTGCGAGTTTTATGGACGCTGTGCCCCCGCAATAGCGCAAGCCTCCACCACTTATCACTGTACGTCACTACGACGAGGTTTAAAACCAGCCGTAACGCTCATTAGGTACGTAATTATCCAATTAATTGAATGTCACATAGCAGCAACGGTATTGACCGTTCTGTGAGTATCTTTATAGGTACGTTTTAATAAAACACGGCTTAACTCAAGTTTTTTTGGGCAGAGCTAATTTAGAAGTTTTAGAACCCTTCCAAAGTCCTTAATCATGAACAGTATGAGCATCCGACGTCGTTAACTTAAGACACCATAACCCATGATCCTTAAACAGTAAAGAATTTCAAACGTGACCGTAGGCACCCGGCCGTCAAGAATGAAACTTTTAAAAATCAATTTTAGAAAAAACTATTATTATAATTATAATCCTAATGAGTAGAGGTTTATTAAAGCAAAATGATCGCAGAGTAAAACGTGGAATACGCTCGATTTAAAGAGCGCTGAATTCAAACTGCATTACCCTTAATGCCAGAAATAGGTCTGATAAAAACGTTGACACAAAGCCAGATCGACTTAACCCTCATCAGGAGACTTACAGACGTCCATGCGTAACGTTACCGCTTTTTAAAATATTCATAAAATATTTTCACTCCACCCTATTAGATGTTTCATATATTCAGTTATACAGGGTGTCCCGTAATCAGTGGACCAACGTAAAGCCGATAATAGGGGACCATCAAAATCACTAAATTTTGTCGCCCTAGGCTAAGAGCCAGTGAAAAGCTACCTGTATGTATTTGACCAGACCTGGGTGTTTGTACATTGATGCGCCTACGCTATTTTTTTTTCAAAATCTGTGGGGTCAGTTCCTGGCTTCCCGCGACTTTACGTTTGTACTTCTCTCTTTAACCCATTAGTGACACCGGTGGCCGGGTCGCGGGAAGCCAGGAACTGACCCCATTGATTTTGAAAAAAAAACAACGCCCTGTATAACCTGTATTATTACACCATTCGATAGTGTCACTAATAAGAAACGAATTCTGGAAAGTAATGACATACGGCAAACTTAGAGTTAACTTAGCATTCCAAACTATAGCCATTGAAAGTTACAAAACTAGTCTGCCCCAATGTAAACTGCGCGATTATATTTTCAAATATCAAAAGGGCAGACATGGTCAAATACATTTAAAATTTGCAAAAATCGATAACGGTCTTACTTGAGCGCGCGCCGTGTCCACCACTTTGGGCTTAGTGAGTCCCCAACTCATGTACGGTAGATAGAGGCGTATCAATGTACAAACACCCAGGTCTGTTCAAGTACATACAGGTAGCCGTTCATTGGCTCTTAGACTATAAATAATGCTAACATTTTATCAAACATTTTCTATTTTTCACAATGTAGGTACAGTTTTATTTCGTAACTTTGAGCTAAAACTTAAAATAAATTAATTTTACATTTACAACAGCAAGTAAAGTCTAATAAAAAATAAAAAAATATAAAAGCCTTTTATTCCATGCATTGAATTTTACATTCACATAATTGATAGGATTCAATTTTGTTGATAATTCAATATAAATAATAATAATAAATAACTTAATTTAATTTATAATTTATTTTTAGTTAAAATTTTTTAATTTTTATATAATACATATCATATTTAATTTTTTTATGTCTTGTTTGTAATATTGAAGTTTTGAAATATTTCTTGTTTAGCATGGAAGGTGAAGGCCTCCTTCAAAGTTTTCCATGTGTCTCTTTTTTTTTGCTATCGTTGTCCACATTTTTCCAGCAATCTTTATAATATTCTTCATCCCATCGAGTGTATGGTCTGCCAGTTCGTCGTTCGTCATAATAATTGCGACCCCACTCACATTAGCAGTTGCATCACAAATAACTCGCATAGCATGAAAATTGGATTATCTAGACTAGGTAATTATATGCGATAGGTGAGCGCAGAGTCATGTGCGGCTAAACAGCAAAGCGCGGCGACCGCGGCCGGTCACTGATAAAACGCTGATATTAGGGCGCCGCGGCCGCAGCGCGTCGCAGCGGCTCCATCACGCTCCCACTGACGTGCCACCATTAATTATACCCCGAAACCTCGCGTCCAACGTAAAGCTAGCCTATCTGATAAAAGAGTCCTAGGGTGAATCCAGGCAGTACTAAAATACAAATCAATGTTTAGAACAACAAAATTAAATGCATCTAAAGATACTAGCGTGTCATTTTGAATATTAACTTTTACTTTTTACTTAAAACTTCGAGACTGAAAGATCAAAGATTTCTCTACTATTTTGACTTAACGATAAAAAAATTGGGTCTCTTCAAACATGTTATTCTAAGAACCCCTTGACGTTGCAGACTAAGTAGCGCAAATTGATCCATCGAAGAACTCCAATGGAGGCCCGATGGTGATACTCGTACCTTCGGGCAATATAAACAATAAAAATCTAACAACTAAACATCGGTGTTTGTAAAAAACCCCCCCGACTAAAGTGAAAGTTCATCTTAAACATATGATTGAAAGGACATTTTTACATAGTAGATAGTATGTCATCTCCCCAAAACTTTTTACCGCTGCACTGGAAGGCGTGTTCAAGCTGATGGAGTTTCCACTCCGTGGCATTAATCCGTGGACGTGGCATTAACATCAACGGCGAACACCTCACTCTCACACCTCCGATTTGCCGATGACATAGTGATCCTGGCGGAGTCACTGGATATACCTCAGATTAAATGATAAGTGAAAGTTCTTGTATTTTTGTACGTCATTAAATCATAGGCAATTACATAATTTCTACTAACTACGTGTTTGTACTTTATCATCAACCTGAAAGAAGAAAGTTTTATAACAATGGTATTAAAATAACCGAAAAAATATCCAAATCGACGGCAGTTAGAATTAACGTCGCTTATTATATTAATTACGCATGCATCCGTGCATGTACGCAGCCACAACGTTCGAACATACTCGTACTCGTAACTCTAGCCAAAATAAACTTCGTAGGACGAATCACATAAGGCTCTCTTTCTTGAGCTGTGTTATGGTAACCAGACCGCTGATAAACATACACATATAAATAGATAATTAACAACCAGTCACGAAAAAAACATATTATGCTCATCACACAAATATTTGTCCTGGGTGGGAATCGAACCCACGACCCCTGGCGCAATAGTCAGGATCGCTAACTACTAGACCAAAATGCCAGACCCTATTCATCATAATAGTTGCTTTTTGCAACTACGAGGATGTTCAATTCTAAAATTTCAATGCTAAAGATTTCCTGTCACACTTTCGGCATTAATACCTATTAGCCCGCAAAAGTAGAGTAGCTAGCTGAAAGCTGGTAGCTCAACTTTGAAAACAATGCTGTTTTTGCTGAACGACGAAGTAATGTTGTTAACTTAAGGTATCGATCTGTGGAGTCTAGTACTTTCGTAATGCGTCCCGGGGGGAGCGCGAGGATGCTGCGACTCCGACCGACTCCGGGGATACCTAATGCAATACTACCTCCTGTTCGTGCTACCTATATGATATAACATTGTATAATACCCTTAGGTACTTTATCTGCTTTCTAACATTAGCCATAAACTAAATTATTATTAGCGAGTTTTCGAATATTGCCGAAACTCAGGGTGGAGTTGTAGAGACACGTATTCTGGGTTATTATTAGGTAGGGACCACAGCATACACATTTTAATTTACTCCACATTATGTCTTAGAGTTTCCACCGATGTACTTATTTACCTACCAATGATTTTGACTTTTTTACATACCTTCGCGCTTTGGACTTTGGAAGAACAATTTTCCAGTTGCCCAGATGTTGATTGTCCAGATGATGTCACATTTAACAGTACAATTGTCCAGATGCAACATTGAAGTTACTTTATGTGAACTAATAGATAAATAAACTTCTAAATCTATCTATCCCAAGGAAAGCAATTGTAAAAACATTTTAATTTCCAATAAAAGAAATGTAGGATAATAAGAACTTACCACCGCTCTCATAACCCACCATGAGGGAGTTCAACTCTTATGCGAACTCTATGAACTAGCAAACTACGGGTGTTCGAGGTTGGATAGCAATGGCTGTTAGAGTACTCTTCTTTTTTTCTACTATTATATTGAATAATTATATATTTTCTACTATTATATTATATTGACTATATTTAAATAATATCTATTATAGGGTTAGTTTATTTACTAAATCTTATGGCTTCAGGTCGTTTCATGTAAGTACCTAAGTAGTTATTATTCGCTGTTGAACCAATGTCTTTTAGCTCTGTTGTCTGTAATTAGTTAGGTACGAATATTATATCTCGTAGGTACAGAAAAAAATTAAAATAAGTAAGTGCAAGATATATGTTTGTCGTGTAAATTTAATTTGTAGGGACCACCATTGCTATAAATAAAAGGCAACATTTAATTACATAATATATGCAGGTTTAAAGATATAAATACTCAACTTACGTTTCAGAGACCTCGGTTTCGCCTGTTTTCTTCTAGACATAATTGTTTGTTTTTAAAATTTCCTGCGGGTTTAAACATCCGCTTATTTTACTTAACGAACGCTAACTAGGGGTACATAAAATACTTAATTTACATTAGGTTTCTGTGTAGATCACTAAAAGTCAACTTATTGAATTTTGTCAACACACTCGCGCCAAAGTTTATCGGAAGTTTACGTTCGGAAGTAGGTATATATGTGTAACGCGCACGGTATGACACAGGACAAGGCCGGGCGCGCGGATCACCCCGCGCTTACTGAGCTTTGTGTGTGGCGCCCAACAAGTGGCAATAACAATTTAACCTGCCGCGCAAACTCATACAAGACAATCTGCTTCGTACTTCTGACACCCATGGTCTTATCATCGTTAGACGTCCATGTTTATACTTATACTGAATCTAAGTTCTGCAATTGATTCAATATTGTACTTAGTAATACCTACTTACCAAAATAATAGTTAAAAATTGTTACGAAACAGATATCTCCCAACACCTTCCGATGCATTCCACGCGTCAATTTTTATTGCCCCAAATAGACCTACCATTAATTCCAGGATAATAGGTACCTACCAACCCTAAAAGCTTCTTAATCTAAATTCTAAACACACACACTAAGGTACTTAGCATGGGATTTGAGTTAAGACGTCTAATCCTAATAAAACGGATTTAAAATCAATCAATTTTAATAATACCTATGGATTTTAATAATACCTATGGATTTTAAAATAGACTAATGTAATAGTCAAGCAGGCCATACACGGTCATTGAAGCCCGTGTAGGCACTGAATGATGAACCACCATCGTAAATTATCTAGAATTATGGAACACAGAAATATCTGGCTATATCCGACAAAAGGAAGCGCTCGATCTCCTGACTCTCTAGTAACCGACTCCAACAAAGCTCTAGTCTAGTGTGCTAACAATAAGACTCAATAAGAGGACGTCGGCGGTAGATACCTCACCGTTCGAACAATTTTTTACCAACGTTACCTTGCTCAAATTCAATTCAGTTAGGATAATAATTTTATTATGTATTAGGTACAAAAATAGAAAAAGCATTCAAATTAATGTTACTGAATAATTACATAAAAACATCATGAAATTAATGGTAAACTTTGAAAATACTGCTTTGCTAAAAGTTTTGCTTAAAAATAAGTAAATTGAATAAAAAGTTGTATTACGTAATGTTGCTATCCGTAAATAAAAATGTTTGTAGTAATAAATCCCGATAAACGTCATTATCAGCTGTTTGACTGACGTGACGCTGTTGTTTGACAGTTCTTTCTACCCAGCTTCTTTTCCTCAAATAACTTTGCTCTGTGTGTACCTATGTGTTGTTTTCTGTATCGAAAATGTGAATTTTTAATAAATAAGTTAAACTTATTAGAAAGTGATGTGAAACTGTGGATTATATAAATCGAGAATGGCGTTACCTTATGAGGTATTATTGGTTGTATTTAATCATAATTTGGCTCTCAGGATTCTTACAATTTTTCTTTGTTTGCCTTTTGTATTAGCTATCAGTTTTCACGTGATCTTGATTAAAGTGTCTTTTTACTTTCGTGACTTTCTACCTATCGATACTATTACTCTCTCAAACATATCTATAAGATCAGATGTTTGTTTTGTTTTCTTATATATAGGCAATACTTTACTTAAAATGAATTAATTTGAAATAAAGGCATAAAATTATATACATTTTGTATAATACTTACAAACTTTGTCACAGTTATAGAAAAAGTATAATAAATCAGTTGCTATCCTGGTGACATCAATAAATAAATAATTAAATGTCTGAATTTATATGACCTTACCTTGAATATTGTACCAGTTGGCCCTGCTATCTGATACTTGTCTGTTCCACTAAAGTATATCCAATGTTCTCTAATTTGCCAATGTGACCACATGAACCACATAAGGTACTCCTCTGGTATTGCTTGTGTCAAAAGGCAATAAGAAATGTTGACTATTTTATATTACACTAAAGTTATTAACTAAATAAAGTTCTATATTCTGTCTTGGTTTCAAAAATTGTCTGTAGCATTTTTTTCTGTTGTTATTGATTTCAGGTTCTTGTACATCTTTTCAAGTTTTTATGCCACTCAGATAGAAAAGCAGCAAGTGAAACTTGCAGGTCTTGGTACATTGCCGCAAATGACAACTGTTTCTTAAAAAAGAAAGTGGTTGTTTTTTTCAAATCAATACTCAATGAGGATGAGACTTCACCACAGTATATATTTGAAAATGCATCAATCCCCTACTACAACTTTACATTCACGGAGGTGGAAATATCATGTAAGATAAATAGTTTCTGGGACAGAATCGGTGACAATGTGAAGAGTTTAACTCTCAAGAACTGTGATATATGTGAGAAAACATTTGTTTATGCATTAGATAAATGTCCAAATTTAGAGACATTGAATATTCGGGCTTGTAAGGAACTATTTATGTCTGGACGGCTACTAGAAGGGGAAACTGATGGGTTAGCTGTCAACAGCCTCAACAGATTAAAAAGTATAAGTTTGGAAGGAAATCAATATCTTACAGATGCACTGTTTAATAGATTTGTAAAAGCAGCACCTGAATTGCAAGAGCTGAGTCTATCTGGCTGTTCATTACAGTTTCACTATGGTTTGGTAAAAAAATTTTATCCACCAGATGCAAATATATTTGAAAACCCTTCAGAATGTGTTTTAACGTTCTATTTTGTTTTGCAATACATTACCTCAAGGGCTAAAAGCATAAAACGATTGCTGTTTTCCCAAACACTTATTGACGGAGCTGCACTGAAACAGCTATCTGAAGTAGAAAACCTGAAGTTGGAGTCCTTGAAGTTATATTCATGTGATCAGCTAACAAATGTGGGTTTATCAGCGCTGACAATTAATCAAACATCCTTGAGGGAACTAGATATTGGCTTATGCTCAAGAGTGACTGATCAATCACTGGTATACATTTGCAGTAATTTGGTAAATTTGGAGTATCTAAACATTCAACGTTGCAGAGCTGTTACTGACTTAGGAATAGCTGAACTTAGTAAACTAAAAAAACTGAAACATCTAAATATTTCCCAATGTGAACATATAACTAAAGCTGGCCTAGAGAAAGGAATATGTGCAGAAGAAAATAATATCCTAGAATATTTGGATGTTCATTCATTAAATTTAGATCAAAGTGGTCTTATTATGATGTCAGAAAAGTTGCCCAATCTGCGATCAATTGACTTAAGTTATTGCTTTAATGCTGTAACTGATGCTTCCATTCAAGTTATATTTAAAAATCAAGTACTTTTGCATGTATTGAAGATAAGTCATTGTGATAAAGTATCTGATGCAGGATTAACTGGAATGGGAAAGCTAGAATCAGAAGGAGACATTGACGGCCCTATTATGTCGAGTTTAGATGAGTCTCTTAACAACCATAGGATTCATCTTGGTTCAAGAGCGGAAGAAGAGATAGTTCGTGATGCTAAAAGAAAGCGTGATGTGATGCTTATGTGTGAGAAATTAACACTGGATACCTATAGTGGTTTTTCCTTGGCTAGACTTAAAAGCCTGCAGGGCCTGGATGTCAGTGGATGCAATAAGATAACAGATGTAAGCCTTACTTATGCATTTGCATGCAAGGAACTCGTTAATATGAATTTGAGCAGGTGCCAGCAGATAACACACATTGGCATTGAACATCTAGTCAAAAATTGTCCTAGTATTGAATACCTAAATCTCGCAGATTGCTACAATTTGAAAGATGAAGCTATTGTAGTTATTGCCAAAGGTCTGAGAAGATTACAATACTTAGAACTAAGGGTAAGTTTAACATTTTTTTGTCATTATAAAGTGTCCTGACCTATGAATGTATTCAATGAACCAGAAAAAGCTCTCCCCATCAAGGTCTCATAACTGCTATCTGTAAACAACATTTTCACAAATTCACCATGTTGGACCTTGCCTACAGCACTGTTCCTAATGTTGCCAACTATGTTGTGTTTCAATTCAGTTCTGTCTTCTGTACTGAACTAATTATAATAAATCTAAATATACTAATGGAATTTAAAAAATTCTTACAGGGCTGCAATCCTCTGACAGACACAACATTACATGCTATCCGAAAGCATTGTGAAAAACTAAAGTTTCTGGATATTCAGGGTTGTCGGAACATGTCTTCTGACCTGGCTTGCTCATTAGGCGCTCTCCCTACATTACATACAATACTTGTGACACGTCCAGGACCATACATTACTGATGGTATCAAGAACAGAACACCTGCAACTAAATTTTTTCCAGCTCTGCTTAGAAAATTACGCCTACATTAACCCGTAAGGACAACTACTTACCTACCGTTTCTTACATACAAAAAAATCTACAACGATGGCATTTATTCTAACTACATTAAAATGTATGTGTGAGTATGTGCATAAAGAAGTGAAGTTATGAAGTTGCAATTTAAACAATAAGTATTTTTGGCGTGATATTGTCGAGATTAATCCATTAGGTACCGAAGTTGGCGATACCTATTAATGTTAGAAAGATATTGTATACATAATTATGTCGCAGGGAAATGATAAAATAAGGGAAATAGCGCAGGATGTTAAACTTACAATTCTGTAGGGTCGTTAACTCGTTAGGGTTGTAATTGAAATGACCCTTCAGTGGTTTTTTTACTTAAAAATCCATTCACAGGATTAGATATATTGCTGCTTCTATCATTTGCCTGCGACTTATAAGTAAGTATATAATTTATAAAAGTAAGACATAAAAAGACTAATAACATGAAATTTTCTATAAATTATTAGGTAGGTACATTTATACCTACTACGTACTTATGTAGACAGAATCAGTAAAAACAATTATGATGTTACCTTAACAACAATATCAGGTAGGCTGATATTTACCCAACGAATCCATAAGTATTTATATAACAGAATGAACTAAGTTATAAAGTAAGGCATTACCTACTTCATATATAGGGAGCTGGTGATCAAAGAATCTATATTATTATGATTTGCTCGTGTGGCAGACTATTAATAGCGATAATTTAATTATACGATAAGGAATATTAAGGACCGCGTCTGCCACCATAGTAGCGCTGCGTTGTCAAGTCAATTCACAGCCCCTTAAAATGTTAAAAAAAACAGCAGTGGCATGAAGGAGCCACTTTCATTAGGTATTTCCGTAGTTAAGGGTCAAATCAAAGGGTTGGAAATTATATTTTTAAGTGGCAACACTGATTTCCTGTTACCCACAAATATCTGGGAGCTCTCCGAAACCGAAATGACTTATAATGACTAATAGAATATAAAAATTCTTAAAAATGTTTGTAGTTTTTTTAACAAATTGTCATTTTGTTGCTTTTTAATACTGCAGTAATTTTCATTCTGCATATTTTTTCAATTACACTTTAAAATATAAACCTGCTCCTTAATAACTTGTACTGGCTCCTTCATAACCGATAAGTTATGAAGGAGCCGAAAGATACATTTTTTTAAAATAGGTAAATTCATAGATTTTTTTTAGTATGTTAAAGGGTTTTTCGTATGAAATTACCTATCTTTCATTAAAGTATAATTTTCGCTTTGTTGAGAAAATTGGCTCTTTCATAGCACTTCTCCCATACTATACTTGGGCCATTACAAACGTGCGAACTAAGTCATAAATCATTTTAATCAGACCTCTCGCTCACACTTATAGGCATATCGGATCTCTCGCTCACACTTATAGTGTTGTGTGTAACAATAAACAGGAATTTGTCGATAGTTAGGTATTTTCGGCCATCCAGGTTTTTTTTAAATTGGTAACCTGCTTTATTTAATATTTCAATGATGACTTGCCACATTTAAATTCAGGCATCTGTTCTTGCATTTTATTTAATATTTTAGCCACTGTTGGGTATTCACCATTGTCATAAAATGAAGAAATGGTGCGTTGCAACAAACAAACATCGAAATTATCAATATTTGTAATTGTTTCTGGCTTCACGTATGTTTCTCTTGGTGTAGATGGGTGGCCAGATTGAAGTATTTATTTCTTGACTTTGTCTACAGTTCTCGTACTAACTCCACAAAGAAGCGCCGTAATATCTCGTGGTTTATTTAAATTTAAAAAATTATTTTTTTCCGGGTCATTTTTTAATTCGTTAAACACTGTTAACACATTATGAATAACCGAACAAGTTTGGTCGTTAATATCGCCCTTTAATTTTAACAAAGTTAAGTTATCGAATAATGCTTGCATGGTTCGCGTAGGAAGGTCTAATGATAACTAACACTATTTTTACATACACCTACAACCTACAATTTGCATGTACCAGTACTTATCAACGACCACGTCATCTGACTACCTGAACCCGAGCGGCATCCCTTTATCGATAACGAGTTGCCCAGCATTGTCACATTCCTTTGACGTAACGTTTTATGACTCAGTTCGCACGTTTGTAATGGCCCAAGTATATATTATATCATTTGCTCGTGTCTGCCTCTAAAGCTGATGTTTATAAACCTTATCAAAATGAAGAAAATCAAAAAGGCAGACAAAATTTTTTTATGACTTAAAAAATATATATGAAATGCACGCTTGGCAGACCTATAGTGTTCGTTTAAAAATCCCGTGAACGATCGCAGAAGGTAGTCTGCCACCATCGTAGCGCTGCGTTTTGAATTAATAGCGCTTCAAAAATGTCGACAAAAAAAACTGTGCTATATCTTTTGCTCGTGTCTGCCTCTTTGACTGTTGTTTATATTGCTTATAAAAGAAAGAAAAAAGAATGAGGCACACACCCAGGTCACTGATATTCCGAAAACAGACCATTTGAATTTTTTTTAATCGACGCTTGGGTGAAGCATTCAATTAACAGGTCTATGTTTACAAAATATCAATCGAAACAAATAAATTGAAAATCGAAATGCGAGTTAGCAAAACGTGCGATTGTAAGTACCCTGTTTGTACTATGCCTAAGACTCTGAAACCACCTGTAACGGTTAATGTCAGTAAGTAAAATGTCTGCCAATTTTTTTTTGTATTCGACGGTTCTAATACATCGTATGGACCCAGTTATAGCTACGAGCAAATGATTTAGTAGTTTTTTTTTCAACATTTTTATATCCACCTCCTGTGATAATGCAGAGCCCTGGATGTCTGCCTCAAAGATTTTCTTCGTTATCAAAACGGTTTTATTAACCATTAACCCCAGAGGCAGACACGAGCAAATGATTTAGTGCCAATTTTTTTTACAGATTTGAAGCCCTGTACCTAGCAAAAAAACGCAGCAACGTACGACCTTCATTCAATAAAAAAAAATTGTCGTATTGATCCCAACTTTAATGCCTATCAATACGGAGAACGAGCAAATCATAATTATGAGGTACTTAAATGGTCGCCAGCTCCCTATCTAATAACAAATTCTAGATCCATTTCATTTATCTCAACTTTTGGTCTTTTGATTTTTTATATAAATTTTGTAATGCTTTTATTAATTACCTACTTACAATTGTGTGATATTAATTTACGTACTTTAGCTTCTTAATATTTATTTTATATTAGCTACAAACATAATAATATTTACGTTAGAATTCAGAAATAATTATATGAACCTAGATATTTGTATTGCAGTCAAATTAGAATTAAGTACAAACAAAAAGCTTTTTAGGTTAATGTAGAGTAGGTATAATAGGATATTTCGCACCATGCAAGGAAAAATACAAAATTATGTAATATTGATAGATTTTGTTAAAAGCACGTGAATTACATTTATTATTTCAATTTTAAAATTCAGCTTTGTTAATCTGTTTTTCAAATGTCAAAAACGCTATACGCCATGAAAGCTATCGGCGTGACGTCATTAGCAGTGTAAATAAAGATAAACAATGGAGTATAACTTTCTGCCTTTACTGAGATGTATTGTTTACACTACGAGCGACGTCACAAGCATGGCGGCAGCACCGAGACGGCCGAGACCGTGTTTTCGCGGGGATTTTTGAAATTTAAATTAAAGTCTTTTTAAATAGCTTTTACACATTACTTTTAGTACCTAATATTTGTTTGCAAAAATTTTTTTTCAAAAATTTTATGGGTTTTTATGACTTACGAATTCATATAAAAAGCTTTTTGACATAGGCCGTAATACCCTATTATTATAAACTAAAAATTATCATTGAACTAAAATCTTATTCAAATTTAACTTTTATATTCATTTATGTATGTAAACACATAGGTAATGTTGATGCTTTAGTCAAATTATCGTTTAGTTGAATTTTTCAACAGCAGTAGGTACTTGAATAATTTATTTTCAATTTGAATAATTTTTTTTAAAATAAGTACCTATAAATAAGAACATAACAATAAAGACTTGATAAGCTTGAATCCAAAATAAAAGACATAGGAACTGTGACTATGTTAAAAAAAGGTTACCATCTACTTTCTAAGGGTTTGGGAGCAATGACCTACAGCTGTGCACAAGTGATTTATTTTTAGGTCGATAAAGTGGTGTTATTGGTCCCCGTACGGTTTAAGCCAATAATTGCTTGATATTAATATCTTATTTATTTCTGTGTACCTTCTTGCAATGCGCAAACTGAAATATTATTTTAATCACAAAAATTAAAAAAGTTAACACATCGATATTGCATTTTATTTCATCTATAATTGAAACTTCTTAAAAAGGTGTGTATGTATCTGTACCTGTTTTTAAAGGTGTTTATGTTAATCTAAAGGGAAAGGGATCTTTTGAATAAAAAAACAAACATTCCATTTAACCTTTTATTACATCATATTTAGAAATAACTTACAAATTTAATAATTATATTATGTACCTATAATAGTTAAATATATTCTACTCTTTCCATCAAACTTTGTTCATGGTTAATTTGAAAATGATATTATACAATGCTTAATGTTCTACAACTTACACTATATTTATCCATATAATATACTAATGTACAATAACATGACTATACAATCATATATACACAAACAACAATAATTGAAAATCGAAATGCGCGTTAGCAAAACGTGCGATTCAAAGTATCCTGTTTGTACTATGCCTTAAGACTTTGAAACCACCTATAACGGTTAGTCAGTAAGTAAAATGTCTGCCAATTTTTTTTTGTATTCAGGGAGTTCTAATAAATCATATGGACCCAGTTATAGCTACGAGCAAATGATTTAGTAGTTTTTTTTTTCAACATTTTTGCATCCACCTACTGTGATATTGCAGAGCCCTGGATGTCTGCCCCAGAGGCACACACGAGCAAATGATTTAGTACCAATTTTTTTTACAGATTTGAAGCCCTGTAGAAAAAAAACGCAGCAACGTAGACCTTCATTCATTAAGAAATGTTGTCGTATTGATCCCAACTTTCATGCCTATCAGTACGGAGTACGAGCAAATCATATACCTAAATGCTCGCCAGCTCCCTATCTATTACATTTTTGAAGGGGTTAAAGAAAGACGAATCATATTTTACTAACATTATAATCTTATATGCAAAAACCAAGCTTATGCTCTAACAGTGACTATAATTTAATTGTGATATAATACAAGTTCATATTATAATGTAGAATTCATGTCACTTTTCTACTTTATATCGTATTTATAAGTAAGAAATATAGCTATTAATTACTTATCCAAAAAACCTTGACATGTTAATTTTCAAGTTACACATTTTAAGGCACTATGCACATTATTGTAATCTTTGAATCAATGACAAAATAACCTTATTAAAATAAAAATGTATTTAGTGACGCGAATAACGTTGTGTTATTATTCATACTGAAGTCAGTAAGCTGCAATCTCTTTCTTATATTAATGAAAAGAGTGTGAGTATAACGGTTAATTGTGAACTAAAATTAGGGTTTAAAAATAATTAAAAATAAGATAAATACCTGCTAAGGAATCTGGCAGATAAATTAGTAGAAATTAACGTATTCTTGTGATTATATGTAGATATTTAGAAACAAGTGTCAAGCACAGTATAGATCACCAGCAGTTTTGTATAGTGTTGAAGTGCTTTCATCACTTAATAATATATTCATAGACTTCTTATGTGCTTAATAAAATTGTAACGTCATACCTATTTTATAAATATTTTATAGATGTCACCAAGATGAGATTCTCGCAAGAAACAATATAATCATTAGTTATTTAACTCTGTCAGATAAATATCAATATTTATTTATAACCAAAGAAAACAGTCATCTTTTAATCCTTTAGATAAACATTATAAATATATGGTTCATATATTAAACATGATGTAACATAAAATAGTAAACAAAGCAAATTTTTTCAAAAATAATCTAACCTGCAAAAATAAAAAACCTGCAAAAAAATATTTGCAAAATGAAAAATTATACTGAGATTAATTTCTTTCATCCCTTTTATGTAAAATGCTTTAAACAGAAACATGCATTAAATAATAATTTTTCACAATCAACAATAAGAATACACATACATACATATATAATTATATGTATTTAAATTAAAACAATTTCAATAAAACATTTAATATTTAACGAGACTGACCCTTATCAACCAATGCCTTTTTAAATATATTTACAAACTTAAAACAATGTGTAACAGAATTATTCAATAATAGAATAACAAACCAAATATGACACAAATAATATTATACATGAAAAGTGATGAACCATTATTTATAAATGAATCAAATAAATACAGCGTTTCACATAGTTAACTCAAACAGTTTGGAGAGGCTTAATAAATGTACATATTAGAACTACTCGTCCCCTCGAAGCCATCAAAATCTTGTTTGAATATGAATCTGATGTTAGTTTCAGAATACAATAGTAGAATCTAAGTGAAAAACTGTATTTTATGCAAAGAAATAATCCGTTTCGCATAAATGTAAATACAGAGCTTACTGCTAGATCTGTTTCATCCCATTCCTTATTGTGTCAACGGTTGAAAGGCGATCGGATCTGTGCTTGAGGAGTATTCAAAGTGGTGCTGCACGGACTTGGAGCTAAGCTGTTTTCCTGATTGTCTGCTTCCAATTCTGGCATACCGATATCCTCAAAGTCTGGAATATTCCCTGTATACGAGATTAGCTGATTCCCTTCAGCTGAAAATTTAGCCAAGAAAAATAATGTTAGTTAACTTGTAACATTTGCCATTTCAATTAAATACCTGAAACTACACTTATATAGACAGAGCGTTTAAAATTAGAATAAAACAGTAACTGAAACTTAGAAAAATGAACAAGTATACTGGATGAAGGTTTAGACCCGACACAATGCTCTGTTATACTTGAATTTGTTACTATTTGACTAATTGCAACATTTAAAATAGGCATAGCATTTAGTTTTCCTTCCGACTTAGAAGGCAAGAAGGCAACTGTTACAACATTAAAGCTTTCATTATTCTTGCAGAATTTCAAAGAACACTTCTTTCATATTGGAAAACCATGAAAATTAGTGATAAATTTCTGATAACACGATTATTTTTCAACAGTATTTTAGTAACCGGTAGTTACAAAAAACTGTTTTAGTAACTACCGGTTACTAAAATACTGTTTTGGGCTATAAGGAATACTAAACACTTTAAAACTTCAAGATATTTGTTTTATAAAATATACATATAATAATGTTTTTGTGTTTCGTCTTAAAAGCGACAAACAGGAGGATAATCATAGCATTCGTAAGCATTACTCCTTTACCACTAGAGTTAGTGCAGTTTAATTGATATCGATAAAATTACGTACTGGAATTTGAACTTGATATAGCTTATAAAGAATTATGAATACATGAAAGATTTATCTGTGTCACATTTAAAATTACACATCTAGATATTGATATAAGTCATCTTTTGTATTAATTAAGCAATATTCTAATCAAAGACTTCTATAAGGCCTATTTAATTATGATTATAGAAAGAAAACAACAGTACGACTTTTCTTTTAAGGTTAAAGCAATTTGGAAAACATTTTACACTGTGTTATACAATTAAAATAATATTTGTTTGAAATAATAAAAATTGTATGCGTACACTCCGCAAATTACAAAAAATGATGCATGTAAATGACAAGTAAAATGCTACCAATATTTGAAGTTTTCAATTAAAAATAGTCTTGATGTATAAGATATTCGATATATTGATTTTGAAAATTACTCGAGTTATTGTAAAAATTTAATACGTGGAATATCGAAGGCCCTTAATCAAATCTTTTGAATATCCAATGTTCTTATACCTACTATAACTTAGAAATTTAAATGTCAAACACCTCGAAACTACAATTTAATTAAATATTAAAAAATATCACGTGTCAAAATGTGGATAGGCAACCCACATACAACCATGTTTCCGAGCGTAATAAACTTGTACTCAAGTATAAAAAAGGCTAGCTAGGCTAGTTTTAAGTATTGTTTGTTAGTACCAATTATACTGATTAAATGTAGGTACTGAATTTCGTTTATCGTTCGTCAAATTCGTTAAAATTTATATCGGCAATAGTCCTTCACTACGACACGAGATACCAATTGATATTTTTTTTTAATATATCTATATAAAATAAACATAATATTAAGCTTGCAAATAAAAAGTACATCTACGAATAATGGAATAACAAATATTTATATAACTGATCTTAAATGAAATATTGGCAGTTACATAATTTCAGCAGATGTTAGTCTTAATTACGTTCATACTATTCATTTTTTACATGCAATAAATTTGACGTCATTTTTCAGAAAAAATACACTGCATTTTTAAAATCGTGCAAAATAAATTAAAAATCTACAGTAGAGAAATCAAAATTATAAATTGAAATTGCGTCATGTAAAAATGGAATTAGTACCATCGTCCTCAGTAAATGTCGCCCCGTCGTCAGCGTGGACACTTGATTCCTCACATTTCAGCTCCCTCACTTTAATTAACAATTTAATCAATTATTTACTTAAGAAAAAACATCTAATCTTAAAGTAATAATATTAAAAACTATTTAATTTTAAGTTATCTAAAAATGGCCTTAGGCCAGAGTAGACTCCAAACACATAAGGGAAGGAGGACGGTCACACGCTGTTAGAAGGTAATATCTTATCGAGTAGCATATCATTCATGTCGTATTGTCGACGGTATAGTCGTAGTGATGTCTCGTAGTAAACCTATTAAAATACGCCTCATCATTCTAAGTTTTTTTTTAAAATTATAATATTGTTATAAGTTTTCAAAACAAACTTAAAAGTCTAATCTTACGTTATCTTCATACAATAGCCTGATGGCTGTTTACGCTATTTTGTTCCGTTTAAAAATAAAATCACTATAACTAATAAATTGGTAACTGGTTCTCCAGAAGACTGATGTACATCAGATGGATCATGCGTTCACACCAACACTTCTAACACTATCACAGGTCGACACCGCGTCTATTGTCACCCTTTACCAAAAACAAATCCAACATGTCACATCGACATGCGGCGCTCAGCATTGCTTAAATCTTGAAAGATGAGGTAGCTACAGGCTACTTTGTTGACGATGTATCGACGCAACCAATCAGCCAATCAAAATCAATCATCGGATACTGTTTGGTTGTATCTACAATTTAACACAAACGTGAAAAATAACTCACACATGCTAGGCATAACTATACTCTACGGGTGTTTGGCGAAGTGTTAGAAGTTAAAATGTTACGTTCTGAAGACCGGGTTTTAAGCAGGACTCTCTGAATACTCTACTGAAGTCCCTTATAAAACTATATATAGAGATATTACCATTGATAATAGTTTTGAATAAAAAGAATAAAGGTAAAGCTTTTTTTAAATCTTGTTAAACTGGAGATGATACAAAATTGTTAGCATTCTAATATGTAAAATAAAATTTTAAAGACATCAACTCACCATTGCCAGCAGTCTTTGATCGCTCTTCAGTAGGATTATAAGACAGGCCATAGAACGGATCATCTGAACCAAACAGCTGGAAATAGAAACAAAATGTATGTAATTTCTTTAAATTTTCAAAATCTATAAAACCCTTAAAATCATTTTACAAAATAAATTTCTTATTTAGCCAAATAATACTTTTGTATTGCGCATACATATTTAACAGATAATAAAATATATTTACTTTAGAACAACGAACATTTTATCTGCTAAGTTTTCGATTTAGCAGATAAAAATATTCCTTATAAAACTTAAAGTATAAAATTTTTACTTGTAAGTTTTCATTAAAAATGACTTCAAAAATGCATACCGTTATCATGTTTAACCACATCCTGGAAAGATGATTGTGAGAATTTTGCCTAACAGTAATAATTACTAAAAACTACCATATACTTGGTTTTATTGTGACTAAGGGATTGGTCCAAATAAGCGTTGAAATGTTCCATAAACGGGAACACTGTGATATTGTTATATATAAATAAATATGTAAACAAAAGTTTAAGGGTTTAGGGAGTCTGAGAAGAATTTTAATTTATAATTTGATGTGAATAATTTCCAATGCCTTTTTCTTTATTTTGCTCGCTTAGACTTTTCATAATAGATTGAAATCTTTGCTTCACTATATACATAATAAAAATTTAAACTTGCGATTTCTACCTGCGCTCTCTGTCTTGGGTTAAGTTGGGGTAAGGCATCCTGTGTTAGCTGCATCTTAAAATTTGAAACAAAATTTATACATCCTTAAATCAGACTAATCTCAACAGAATCAGTGCCTCATTCATTGAACATTATCCCATATAAGTATTATGTTATTGAACATAAACATAAGATAATGGTTCTATCTCTGCTTACTTACACTATTGCGTTAACTACTTACATTATGTTGAATATAATGTTACTGAACAAACTGAATCAGAGCAGTAACAGAAACGAGAAATGCATTAAAAAATTGGTTATTGGGATATTAAACGAATAATTCTGTCAAAAAATGGTTTGCCTATGAATACATTGTCTGTATTTCTAAATAATAATCAACTTGTATTCAAAATAAATCTTATCTACTAAACGATTTGAAACTTTCGCTAAATAAGTAATCCCCTGAATAATAAGTGTTTGATAAGAAATCTCTCACAACATTGCCTTATTTATAATATTGAACTATTAGGTAATATAATTATTTCTCATGTTTTATTATAATTACGAAGATCATACACCATGGAAACTTATCGTGAGTCATCTTGTTTACGAATAGGCAAAACAATTCATATCTATCATAGAGGGATACCCTAACATTACCTACGTAATATTTATAAACATGACGTAATATTTATAGTGTCATAATTAAAAAAACTAATATAACGAAGCGTAACATTCAGTTGAAAATTTGAAGTAGGTGTTACTATTATAATTGAATCGCGGCATCATTACGTAGCGGCCGGTGTCCCGGTGCGATAGTACCGAGCGGTATGGCTATAGTCTATTCTATACGGCTGTGGAGTTGTGGACAAGTCGCGCAGTCGCACAAGGCCCGGCACGCGGCGCCAACACGTTGCGTGCAACGTGACCGCGCCGGCGCTGCCAACCTCGCGGCCTCAAACATCATTGTTTACAGGTCGCCGCGCTAGTGTGCGTGACTCGCCGCAACATCAATTCAAATATGAGCGCCATTTTACTTACTGTCTGACACTTGTAAACATCCATACTTTTTAAATGTTTTTTATAAAAGTGATGTTGAAGCAGGCCACCTGCTATAAAGTGCTAAGTGCTCTCTTCAGCACTTTACCGAACTGCACAAGAAATTACAGACTATATATAGGCAATAATATGGACCCTATATGAATCCCAAAGACTAAGAGAGTCCTTAATTGCCTCAATAAAACACAGATGCTTATTGTCACTAGTAATTAGTGAGAAGGAAAAATGTATATCTCCACAAATAATAATGGTTCTACCTATAAAACATCTAGGATGATAAGAAATATTTAAAAGCTGCTCACCCCTAATAGAGTATTGGTGTCCAATGAGTATGAATCACTGCGAAGGAGCTCCCTCAAAGAATCTAAATCTGTTTGCATTGTATCCAGATGATCATCAATGTCATTCCTGAAATTTTTAATTAAAAACATCATTTTCATAGTCATAAAACATGAAATGTTTATTTATGAAAGCAAAAACAATATTATAAAACAATATTTATGTATCTCATTTTCAATAAATAAATATATAATTACAAATAAAAAAAACAAAATAAAATTGAAAAGAATTATTGACAATTTAAATGAGAAACCAGTTTTTAGTATTGCAACAAATGTTTTGCAGTGAGTGACCTTTACATTATTTTAAAGCCTTCCCTTTCATTACTTTAAAATTAAGAGAATAGCTAAATGTGTACATTAAAAATACTAATGTTAAGTTAGTTGATATTATAAGATAAATAAAATAAACAATTAGTCTAAGATCCGAACCTAACTCAACCTTCACTGGGCTGATAATAGAATAAAACTTGTTTTATAATAAATTTAGTATATTAGAAAAAATATTAAAAATGGGTTTTCCAAAAAATCATGGACAGAATATAATATTATAATATTTTTAAATATTATAATATTTTTAAATATTATAATATTTTTAATTATTTTAAATCTTTGAAATTCACTAACCTCAAACAGCGCTTAAGCTGATATAATATTTTTTCTATTATCATAAACTGGTATCAACATACCTGTTTATAACTGGCAGCCTAGTGTTTCGTCCTGGTAAATAATGGACAACCCTATGTCGGGCGTCGGCATATTCTATATGTTTTATACTTTAAGCCCAGTATAATCTTTTTTATTATCGTGATCTAGCAACATTAAAAAAAACATTTTTTTAAAAATATTTAAAAATATTATGTCCATGATTTTTTGGAAAACCCATCTTTAATATGTTCTCTAATATACTAAATTTATTATAAAATAAGTTCAATTCTATTATTATCAGCCCGGTGGAGGTTGATTTAGGTTCGGATCTTCGACTAAATCTATTTTTTATGATTGTTAATACAATATTATAGGTATAATAAAGTTTGCAATATGCAATATATTTTTAAACTACATTAAAGTAAGCATAGTAGTCTAATTCAGATACTTATGGAAAATGATTCAGATATTTTAAAGATAATTTAAATTTAAAAGGAAAACAAATTTATTACTGAGGCTCAGAAAACTCCAAATAAAAACAGTACTTCCGATAAATATTTATAATAGGCCACTTCATACATATGGTTATTATGCGTAAATATCTGACATTTCACATACTTGGCTGGATTTGGTCCAAAAAGGGACGATAATTCCTCTCGATTTTTATTGAAGTTATCTCTCCTATACCTGAATATTAAAATACAATACATGCATAAAATATTTAAAGAAGCTGATAAATTAACTCTCTTGGTCATGTTCAAAACATGTTTTCTTTTTATATGGTTTTTATTGTAATGTATGTGTGCATGTACGTATACATGTGAGTGTTTTTGCATGCATGTCATAAAAGTAGTATAAAAAATTAAGAAGAAAATAAAAAAACGTAATATAATGAATAAATCAGGAAACTTACACTGTCTGCAACCTATTGACATTTGCATTATTATTAACTGTGGCTAGTGTCATATTGTTCCAGTCTAAATCATCCTGAAGCTCAGTCTTAATGTCTGCCAAGTTCAAATTATTTTCATTATTCTTGGACTTCTTAGCTTTTTTGCCAGTACTTTTCACTGTCTCAGTAGGATTCTCCAATTTAATATTTATTCCTCCAAGCATCCTATCTTTTGTGGTAGCAACTACTGGATCCTCTGCCAACATTTGTTCTGCCAGGTTCTGTACATCTTCTACTGGGTTTATCCCGGCGTCACTTACAGAATCATCACTGGCAAAAATTTCTGCAGGTAGCTTAAAATCTGCTGTAGGATTTAAACTTTTGAAGTTACTGTTTGTAAGCAAGTATTTAACATTTGTTCCATAGTTGTTCTTTTTCAGATTGTTTTTTACTTTAGACTTGGATGTTCCTGGTGATACATTATTCACATTGTTGACTGTTATGGCAGTTTGACCTATTGGAGATGTAGGAGAGGGTATTGTAGGAGATGGAGATGTAACAACAGGTACAGCATCGGGTGTCCTTAAAAAGCCATTAGTACGGCTTATGGGGTAGACCGTTCTGATACCATCTACAGCTATTGAAATAAATATAAAAGAAATTAAAATAAAATATAAGTATATCAGTGTCTTGCAGACCTTTTTTAAATGTGAAATAATAAGATAAAAATATATAAACCAAACATTTCCTAAAGAAAATTGAAACATACCTGTGTCAGCGTCCTCTCCATCTTCCATTGTAACATGATACTGTGAAGTTGCAGGGTCATACTTGCCATGGACTGCACTTATTATTGGGCTATTGGCCAGGTCCACAGACACAAAGCTAGAGGGGTCCAATGCATCCTGAGAAACTTCACTGTGCAAGATATCATCATGAGCCAATTCATGGATTGTTGGGCCATCCTCCTAAAATAGAAAAAGATCATAATTTTAAGTCAAACATTTAAAACTAAAGTCAGTCATTGAAGAGTCAAGTACTTCAGCAGACAATATTAATGAGATAGTTACAAGTTCAAGAGAAATATTTAATACCTCTCCCTTTCATTTTATAAATAACTTATCTAAAAAATTACAACTCACCAAGTTGTCTTCATTAAGGTCATCTATAACTGCATCTTTGTCCAGTTTAATATTCTTCAATCGACCTGGATATCCACTGTCAGTGCGAGAGTTGTGTGCCGCACTGTTTATCATCAACTGGTATGGCCTCTTGACACCAACATTGTTACCATTACCATTTGGAGCCCTTGTTGGTTGCACAAGGGACATCAAAAATTGAATGAGCTGAAAATTATAAATAGTTATTGTACTGTCAAAAAGTTGGCCATGGATTACGTCATCTCTCAGGTAGAGACTTTAACAGCTCTTAGCTAGTGTTTTTTTTTAGTTGGAACATACGTTTTTTTTTTATTCTGTTAAAACAGAATATACTCTAGAAGGTAATATACTCTAGAATATTGAAAATGCTGAAAATTATTGCCAAAAAAAATCATTTTTGTTACAAAAGTCAAAGTTTAGGCCATGAAAGATGTTGTTTTAAGAGCTATGTGTTATCTTATCCTCACTGCCAAGTATTTGACATATTATTGTTTTTTATTTCATCGAAATCGACCCACTACTTTGTAAGAAATCCCTTTTTTTATACTCAGGGTCCACAGTAAAAAATCAAAATCTTAATTTATCAATAAAAACTAGATTAATGTTTTTCTATTTTTTCGTCATAATTTTTGGTCTAGTTTAACCCTCTTTTGCGGTTGCACTTTATCCTGGGAAACACTGTATATGTACTTTATAATGAAATGAACCCCCCTTAATTGTTCCACATTTCATAGTACAAAGCATCAACTTACATTGTTTACAATCTGCTGTTGCTTGATGTGTTTCTGTCGTAGAATAGCCACTTCTCTCCACAAGGCTTCATTTTCTTGCTTCATTGCACTGAATTTTGCATCAAGGCTCTCCTGTTTGCCTTTCATTTGTTTTACATCAGCTAACATCTTGTTCATCAGCTCAGGCTTAAGAAGAATTTTCTCCCCACTTTCATTGTTTGTAACTATTGACTTGGGATTTGCAATCTTTCTTTTAATATGCTCAAGTAAATAGGCATGACCTCTCATGAAGCATGGGTGAGAAAATTCAATATCATCTTTCTCGTAACGTAATCCCCCATTTTCAACCGATGTTATTTTATGAAACCCATACATATTTAACTGCCTTATAAAACTGGCCATGTTATTATGTTTGTAATATAATGGTAAGAGTTCCCTTGCAAAATCAGCTTGGTTTTTTATCACAAATGTTTTGCCTCCCTAAAATAAATAAAAGCATTCGGTACTGTACGATAATTTCATACCTACGATTACATTGTATGCAAGATTGTAGGATTTAAAGAATTTGCAAAATGTTTCAATGATTTTTTTTAATGCTTTTTAGTCATTTTCCTATTGGGTACGATAACTTTGATCCATATACAATTAAATACGAGAATTTTACAGCCCTGGTATGATAACTGCCTGTCTTCAGCTTGTGAACACTGCCTATAGTTTAAATAATTTGTTTTTTTTTTATATTAAACCATTATGGTGGTTATGCAATAATATTAAGAATTTCATTTCTTATATATTATTGAAATACTATTAAAGTTGGAAGACCAGAAAAAAATGGTTTTGATGTCAGTATGATGTTATATTGAGATTTATTCTTACATAAGTACCAACAGTACATATTATGTATTTAGTTAGACCTGCTAGGCTTAGAATGTACTCAATAACTTTATCATAAAGAAATAAATAAAAAATAAACAAACATACTAAAAAGAATATAAATAACAATGATAGTTTATTATCTTATAAGATCTTGTCTTATTCATTCATACAATGTTGAACCAATTGCATGTTTATCTGTGAACAGTGTGAAGTAACAAACAAACTACGCAACATATATCGACCCAGGTCGGCGGCTGCTCTGCTATTCAAAACTTGAAATCCGAGAGCATGGTAGAAAACGTGACATTAACTATTTATTTATTAACTCAAGAATTGTGTCTGTCAGCTGGTAGGTAGCTATACATTTATGTACACTTTCTAATGTATGTTGACCATCGAAACATCGGCAAATACGCAATAATTGTTAAATCGATGAACTTTGAAAAATTAAATCAAAAAATAATATAATAATACTTACAGGACTCCATGAAATTAAATGATTCGTTTCCGAATCATTTACCAATTTCCAAAGTTTTCCCAAGAATGCAGGAACGCTTGCACCTATTTCCACCACAGAGCGCATTTTAAAGGTTTAAATCTCTATTTTTGCAATAATCGTCACGAAAGGAAAATGTTTTTTTTATTATTTCAATGAAATAACTATCTATCCTGTATCCACGAATCGCCATTAACTGAAACATTCACACCACAATGTCGGATTTGTTTGACAGTAGACGTCCAATCAACAGCAACTTCAACTATATTGGTGTATGTGCGTGTGTGTGTTATCATAGTATGTTATTAACACACATTTGAGAAGTATGAAATTCAACTAATATTTACGCACACAAACAAAAATACCGCAAGATAAGAATACCAACATTAAGTAAAATACTGCGTTCACAAATAATTTTACTTCTCAAAATAAGATTCATAAAAAATAAAATCTTCTTATGATTATTACTTGAACAGTTGAACTCAAAAGCGTTTGGAAAAATTAGAGAAGTTATAAAACTTTGGTTTTGGTAGAGTTCATATACGTCACTATAATATGAGACACAAGATAAGTAACACAATACTAAACGTATACACTAAGGCAGTATACGTGTCGTGGTGCTTTTTTTGCGCCCAGACGAAATGAAAAGGGCTACCGTCCATGGAACAGGCTGGAGGGAGGTGGTGAAAACTCATGCATACCAACACAGCCGGCTGTGTTGGTTATGTGGTACTCACGTAGGACCTAGGTGCCTACCCACTAAAGACCACCTGGGAGTCGGCTTTGGTCCTATTGACCTCCAAGCCTTCATCGGAAGCGGCCTCTCTTGGGAGGGAGAGAGGTGCTAGCGGTACTCCCTAGGGAGCAACCGCTGGGAATTTAACACTGAACGCGTTAGTCGGGCTGGGAATCGTATTATCAGAGTGATGATACTGGCTAAAAATGTCTACGTACTGCCATCTATGTACTGCCATCGGGACGAGTAAGAGGGTTGTGGGTTATTGCGTCTATACTAAGGGCTCTCGCCACTTTGTAGTATGCCGTATGTGAGGGGGTTATATTCTCCCTGTTGAAGTCCTTCAAATCGGAGAGGCGGCCTCTGACTTGGCGTTGGAGGTGGTTAGCACGCCATCTATAGGTTGGGGTGGGGTATTTAGCTGCTCTTCTAAGAGCTGCATTCTTGGATTTAATGAGATTCATGGCGCTGATTGGCAGTTTGCGGTTGTTCACCACTACCCTTTCGTTGTCACATAATGAAGTGCAGTTTTTACTAGGGAAGTAAATGAGTTGACCGCATTGTCTATCTTGTCCGTACTATCGAAGTAGTCGGAGGAGATAGCGTACGGTGAGTCGGGGGCTTCAAAAGCTGATGTGAGGGATTCCTGGCAACCTTCCCAGTTGGTGAAGGTTTTTGAATAAGTGGTTGGGGTGGGGGCATAAGGCCCAAGTTGTAGGGAGATTGGACGATGGTCCGAGCCGGTCGTCGAGAGGTTCGATCGCTCTTAGATTAAGAGTGACCCCCTTGACAAGGGCGAAATCTAGGATATCAGCCTTATGACTGACATTGTCTGGGTAGTGTGTGGGAGTAGAATAGGATAGGATATCTATGTCTAGTGTCTTTGTGAGCTCGAGGAGCTTGACAACATTGCTGTTGGTTGACAGGCACTTCCATTTGGTAGGTATGTTTGGAGTTAAAGTCTCCAAAGAGTATGACTGACTCTCCTAGGGAGAGCAGGGCCTCTAGGTCCTTTTTAGGGGGGGTCGTGGTGCTTACTGTCGTGTCGTGTCGTGTAGCGTCATAACCCCCCACCACCACTCTGGCGCAATCGGAGGCAAGCAGTCGGCCGCCAGGACAGAATGCGTCACAACACGACACGACCTACAATATGTCTCAAACCACAGTAAATGTATGAAACCGATGTGCTTCTGGCGCGTCACGACACGCCACGACACGTAATTAATGTGTTTCGACCTAAGTTATGGTTTCCATACTAAACAAATCGTCCATGACTTTCCATAAATAAATTCATAGTTTATGGTTTCCATCCGCTGCGCTGTTCGACTGGCTTTGGCTGACTGTCAAACTATCAATGTCAATTGTCAAATTTGTCAAAGGAAAGGAAAATTGGCAGCAAAATTGCTGACGAAGCTGACCGAGTAACGTGAGTGAATTAAGACATTCCTTGAATTCGGATTAATTTAATTCGAAAATTATTCGTTTCGTAGTCGGACTTACGGAGTGACGTGACGACATTTTAAAGAATTTCAAGTTCACTCTTCAAAGTTGCCGCTCAGACGGCTTTTAATTTTACATTAACTATCTTTTTTAAATTGAACAGTGAAGTGACTTCCAGTTATTTACTTTACAAGTTTACATTAAACATTGGTAGGTGTGATTCGGTCTCTACGTTTTACAACTCGGTAAAATTTAATGGTATTTGGTACAAAAGTTTGATAAACCACTTTTGCCTCTCAGCAAAACCATGGAGGTAAGGCGAATAATTTACTCTCTTTACAAAATGAGAAACAATTTCTTGATTATCAAATATCTTATATTTCTACAGATTGAAATCCTTAGCATTCCAAGTTCAAAACCGTTGGGAAAAATACAGTTAAGTGAAGATGCTACAATTAAAAACGTTAAAGATAAAATTTATCAAAGTGTAAAAAAGTCATTATATCCAGATAGACAGGCCATTAAGTTGGAGTTGAAGGGCAAGTCTTTAAAAGATGAAACATCCTTGAAATCATTAAATATTGAAAATGGATCTAAGCTTTACTTGCAAG
The DNA here is from genome assembly GCA_905147235.1 of Erynnis tages. Classification (NCBI taxonomy): domain Eukaryota; kingdom Metazoa; phylum Arthropoda; class Insecta; order Lepidoptera; family Hesperiidae; genus Erynnis; species Erynnis tages. The sequence goes on from LR990073.1 coordinate 8,241,647, forward strand.
ATCTTGGACCTCAAGTGTCTTGGAAGAATGTATTCTTAGCTGAATATGCTGGTCCTCTGTTTGTGTATCTCTGGGTATACCAAAGACCATGGATTTTGTATGGTGAATCAACTTCTTCTCCAGGAACTGTAACTAGGTAAGTAACCATCAATATAGGATATAGATAAATCAGGTCGTCAGTTCATAGAATATTATATACGGGGTGAATGGCTATTTGAAAAATCAATATGCCTAGCCAGGAATCGAACCCGTTGATTTTGAACAAAATATCACACCTGTGTTAATACATCATTCAATAGTGTCGCTAAAAAGGAACAAATTCTGGAGAGTAATGACATACGGTTAACTTGAGGAAAGAGCAAATTTTTAACAAAATAAGTTTTTCTTTATACAAAACTTAGCTGATTATTATTTAGCATTTAAAATGATGGACATGTTCCCAATTCATTCCTATTCAGCATTAAAAAAGCTGTATGGATTTAACCATCCCAGTTAGTTTCAAACATGTTTAAATTTTGAAATAATGATATTTGAAGCAAGCAACTATAACAGGTGTAAAGTTTAATCTATTTTTGCTTGGATGAATTTTAGCACAAAGAAAACTTTAAAAACATTTGTTACTAACCCACAATGACCCACGTGTTACAATTACCCATGGACTTTGGCCATTTATCATTGAGATATTATTACATAATAATGTGAAACTTGGAGTTTAAAATTGTATAATTATTATTTTGCAGTGTTGCCGCAGTTTGTTGGTCCATTCATTATGCAAAGAGAATTTTTGAAACCTTGTTTGTACATCGTTTTTCACATGGCACAATGCCATTACGCAACTTGTTCAAGAACTGTACCTACTACTGGTTGTTTGCACTCTACATTGCTTATCATGTGAACCATCCCCTGTACACAGCGCCAAGCAGTGCTTGCCTGTACATTGGTGTTGCTGGATTTGCTGTAAGTGTAATAATTTATTGAATATTTAAACAGTTATGACACCCTATAAGATATTATTAGAAGACAGTGGGAAACCGTTGGATTCAAAGGACCCAGGACCGGGTGGATTGGCGTCGAATAGGGGTGGCCCATGTCCAGCAGTGGGCTACCAAGGGCTGAAAGGAAGGATATGATATTCTGTCTGCCTATATAATCAAATATCCCTCATTGAATCAATTAAAATTAATTTATTTGAAATCTCTTCCCATAATTATGATGTAGTCATGTCTTAAAGGAGTACTGGCTACCATCTAACCAGGTGGACTACAGAAGAAGACATTAGTTTCAGAATATTTCAGACAGAATTTATCTACAGATGGCTGAAGATTCCCAGATGAGGCTGCCTAGATTATAAAATAATACAATAAAATAAATATAGACTATAATATTATCTTCTTTTATATTAAAATTCATGTCGTCAAATTTATGTGTTTTAGATTTGTGAATTGGGCAATCTCAGCATCCATATCTTACTGAAGAACTTGCGGCCCCCCGGCACGAAAGTGAGACGCATACCCGTGCCCAATGGAAACCCCTTCTCAATCCTCTTCAACTATGTGTCCTGCCCCAACTATACTTACGAATTTGGCTCTTGGCTCTTCTTCACTATTATGACTAAATGTGCTCCTGGTAAGAAAGTTATTAATGCATTACAATCTTAGGATAAACTAAACACACCTACTGTCTAGTAGTAGAGTAGTTATGCCAATTTTTGAACGTGATTTACAAGATTCTGTATTTTATATTTAAATTTACGAACATTATTCTGACCTTTTGTTCAACTTTAAGTACATTATCATAGTAATTTATTCTTCATTGGAAGTGTTAAATGGATTTCTTATTATTCTTTAAATATGGCTACTGCAGCACAAATTGTAGGTTACTATGTAATTGTGGTTAACAATAATTAACAAAATATTTAATGACCATACTTGTAATTGTGTCCATTATCAATAAAATTTATGACATCATTTTATTGATAAAAATATTAATATGCACAGAATATCTGTGCATTATGTGCAAATTTTGTGCAAATTTCATCTATGTTTGGTAGATCTATTATAATTGTGGTAGCTAGGAGAGGCACCAACCTTTGACTTTATAAGTCATGACAAGGCATTAGCACTGGTTTACCTATGTGTTATGTTATAGAACCTGAACATTAAAATTTGATTTTTTTTATTGTCTAGATTTAGTAGTCAAAAATAAACATGAAGACTACCACACTCAAATAGGATTGTAGTTATGAATTTAAACCTCTAATTTATTCATGGTAATGACGACATCATACATGTAGGCTTGCTGCTTGAGTTAATCACAATCACAAACAATCAAAAAGTTAAGCAACAATAGGCGTGGTCAGTACCTGGTTAGGTCATTGCTAATATTTTGGAGGGTATGTTAAGCCGTTGGTCTCGTTTTTTATTGATAAGATAGCAGTCATTATTGTAGGCCCTATGGGCGGTTCAACATCCAAGATGGGTTAGCCACTAGCCCGTTTCTCCACCAATCCGCATTGGAGCAGCATGGTGGAGTATTCCAGGCCCCCCTTGGAGGGGAGAGACCCGTGTCCAACAGTGGGACATCAAGGGTTGCAGCCCACAAGTAAAAGTGATACCTCAACCATTCTACTTGTCAAATTTTCTATGATACAAAGATATATATAAGGCACAAACGTTGATGCCTTGTTTGGATGTGTAGTAAATAAATCTATGTTTGTTATCTTTCAGCGGGAATATTTGCTGTTGTGGGAATGTATCAGATGTCCGTCTGGGCGCTCGGTAAACATCGCAACTACAAGAAGGAATTCCCTGACTACCCGAAAGGACGTAAAGCTATTCTTCCGTTCATTCTATAAATGAACGTTGCCGAAATAATACTCAATTCACCTTTGGTATAGAGTTAGACTGTTATCATTCTATTTACGCCTATCGCTGTCGCTTATTCCACCAAACATAACTTGGGCGTTCGTCAATGTAGGGAGTTTATGCAATCACCATACATGGTAATGAATTATTAAGGTAATGATAATTTGGTAATTAGGAAAATAGTTATTGCAATTGAGGTTATGACAGTCCTATACAATTTTAAAATATTATTTGTTTTATTAATATTTTCTTTGGCTTAAAGGAGATAAGCTTTTATCAGAAGCTGTAAGTGAAAGATTAAATGTTTGTATTTAGACAGTAACGGGATTTATCTTTATGTTGGATACACTTACATAATAATAAGGTGATCTTTAATAAGGTGTAGGTGAAATTGGTTTAATATGGGTTGCATTTAATAGGTTTTCGATACTGTTAAATTGTGTGGGTATGTATGATTAGGTACTATAATTATATTATTAATTAGATCGTTTTTTTTTAAATAAAGGCTAATTTTATTTCAATAGTTTAAAGTAAAGAATCCATGCAATCTTAACAAAAATGTATTGTTAAAATTTGTCTTGCTCGTTTATCAAAAAGTCTAGCAACCAACAACAAAGACTGTTACTTTGTTGTTGGTTTTAAGATCAAAAGATGTGCGTGAACTTTAGTACCTACTTAGTTGGAGATAACTAGAAACAATATTTTATCTCACATTTGGACATATTGAGACTAGACTAGGGAGATACGATATAAATACTAATACAAAAATCATATTTTACTATAACTTTATCATTCTAATTTAGTAACAACCGTCGTCAACAGTAGCATCTTTTATACCCTCCTCGTCGCAACGGACCTTTCCAAGTAAACGCTCGTTTTCCTCCCTCAACGCGACAATGATCTCCTCTCGCTCCTGGAAAAGAATATAACAAAAGTTTATATAAAAATCATCTACTATTGTTAAGGCTAGCAAATGAGTGAGGACTCCTTCGACGCAGTTTATTTATTGTATAAGTAGGTAGTAGTAAGTAGCAAGCGGGCAATGCAGGCCACGATTTTAAGAGGTTACAACCCATGTTTGTGGGTGTCCATGGCTACACCTGAATGTTTCGAACGATGAAAATCTTTCGAAAACGTTGTATCTCATAGAAACCAACAATAATTTCTACAATATTTTTAAAAATAGAAAGTTCTATGGCATAGATAATACAGTTTTTTTTACTGTGCACTTTTTATTGATTTTATCTTCATTATGTCGTGATCTTAAAACTTTTCCAAATTTAGCCTTTATTATCATGTCTTTAACTTCAACTTGTCATTGGCTGAACAATGTTTAATCTCTGGGCTGAACGTGAATGCACCAACAATATTGTATTTAATCTGTGGGCCGGCCGTGTGGGCTTAACGTGAATGCGCTATCGCCGTCACCAGAAGAAAAAAAAATGTCATTTTTGTGTATCTTTGTGTGTGTGAATATTGTGTGTAAAAAACGTATGATTGTGTGCATGCTGTATTTTTTCGTTAATTTAATGTATTTCCAATGCATTTTACTTAATTTTATGGACCGTGTGCACTAAAACACATCAATATCTACCAAACAAAACAAAAATGAGGAAAATCGGTTCAGTAACGAAAGAGAAAATTGTTCTGAACTGATTCGCCTTAGCCTATTTATATATTATATGATATATATATATATTATATTTTTGTATTATGATGATGATGATTTTAATATTATTTTCGCAAGCAATAAAAATATTTTTTAAGATAGTGAAAGTTGAGCTGAGTTTTCAGACGTTTTGGGAATTATATTTTGAAATTAATTGTGAAAGGTGTCCACTGTCCACATCCCAATTGTTCACATGTGGATTTTTAGGAAGAGAATATCGATAGGACGTTATTTCGAAACACATTGATTCAGACACATGACCTACCGTTACATTATTGTCATTAGAAACAATGTACTCGTATCTTCTTTTTCCACTTTTTTTATTAATTGTTGAAGGCTATTCATATCAAAGAACAACGAAATCCATACCAACTATATTCTTGTGAATTCCAATGTTTACCTCAATTTTCTGTTTGAAAGCCTCTTCTAATTTCTCCCTGTCTTCGGTAACATGTTTGAGCTTAGCTCTCGCCGTAGCTGGAGGTATGTAACGCGCAGATAATCCGAGGATCGACTCCAGTTGAAAGCATCGCGTTCTCGTTGATTTTAACTCAGTACGCAGGTTATTTATTTCTGATAGAAGAGTACAGTTCTCCTGCGAATAAATTTGGCAAATTTAAATTTTATATAATATTACATTAAAATTACATACAATCGTTCAACACTACCTATATTGCCAATTGCCAAACATTCGTTTAATTTCATATTAATTTTATACTTTCATTCAATATTATAATATTATTAAATCATTGACCCATCGCAATCGAAAGAACGGTTTTAATATTGTAATGCGTAAAATATACAAAACATTTTTTATACTACTTATTAACATTATTAGTTTATTATTCTATCGCGAGTTTTAATCCAATCAATATGCTAAAATTTTTACCAAAAAATCACATTTTCCTACCTACCAATCCTACAGATACCAAAATTAAAATAGGATTGGCAGAAATGGGAATCAAATCATTCATTGTTATCAAATCAGCAGTTATTATAAAATAGCTTAATTTTCCGTTGATTAAATAAAATCGACATTATCTAATCAATCACATGTTTACGAACAATATACTTACGTATAATTCACACCTATACGAGGCATGGGTACAATATACTGACCTTCAACCACATCTTGACTCGCAATCTTACGATGTGTTATGATCGTCTTTACCTTGCCGGCATCATTAAACATGACTATAAAAATTTAATTTTAGTTTCTTAATCAACGGATCAATTTTAGCTTCTTCACGTACTTACTTCTTAAAAACACATTTCTATAACTTTGAATCTTTATTCAAAAAGATCCTAGCGTGACCGCTCCACTTCAATTAGCTCGGTTAATGAGTAGAATTTATTAATGTTACTTTTTCGAAACGCGGATCAGTTTTACAGAGTATTCTTTTAAAATTTTTGCTATATTAATAACGTTGTGGGTAAATAAATAAATTTATTTCATAATATGAATCTATGTATGTATAATCTATCGTCGTAGTATCTGTGTCCAAATTGGCACCTCACTAGTTTTACATTTTAGCTTATCAAATTTTAAAAACTGTTTTAAATATAAAGACAGAATTTTCCCAAAAATTAGAATATTCGAAGTCATGATAACATAGAACAGGACCTACATCCATAATTTTCCCAATGTCGCTCTTGGAGCCGCCCAACGACTTCTCAAGTTGTTGTTTGAGCGCGGCAACTTGCTTCTCAAGATGATCTCGTTGGCGATTGAATTCGCGTATCGCTTCGTCCTCTGCTATTCGACTACGCACAAAGTCAATATCCTCGACGTACTTATGAAACAGTGCCTGTAAAACAATTTATATATATCCACTACCACTTAATTAAGTACCTACTGAAAATTGTGTAGGTATCTAACAAAAGTTAAAAAAACCCACGTCAAAACTACAACATGTACCTACCTATTTAACTATTTACTAACCTTCACGCTAAGTTTTAACTTTGTTGGATCCTGAAAATTGGCCGTCATGTTATGTAAATCAATTTTTATCTTCTTTAATGTATTTTTCAGCGTCAAATTTCGATCCGCTTCGCTCAAGAAATCCTTTTTAGCGGATGATAATTTTTCATTTAATTGATTAATTTTAAGCTCTGTAATTTTAAATGTAATAAAATGGAATGCTTTTGTATAATTAAACTAAATTTATATAATATTATTGCGCAGGTATATAATAAACATGCATGTTTTATACGTCTTTGCTAAAACTCTTGTGCGTAAACTACTTGAAAATACAAAACTCTAGTCTAGACTGTATTTAAACAAATTTAAAACAAATCTTAACTCATCTACATAAATTGTCTAGATATAACTACTCTACATTAACATAATGATGAAAAATTCAATTAACATCTACAAGAAAGGCTAAGATTATTTGCATGTAACAACAGTCTGTGAATTAATCATCAGTACGAAACTGCTAACACATGCATTCAAGAAACATTAAATGTAAAAAAAATTACAACTGATATCAAAGTAAATTATTACCGCGAAAATCTTTTTGCTTAAGAAGAGTTTCAAGAGACTCTTCCAATTCAAGAGTACGCAACTTTTTCTCTTTAATTTCACGTTCTAATGGGGCTATCTGTTTATAAGAAAGTATGAAATCGTGTATTAATTAATTAACTTATATGCAGCTGTAACTTTTTTTCTAATAAGTATCTATGGTTATACGGATTGATGTGGTACTTATTCATTTTCCATACCAAGATCATGTTTAACGTTCAGTAGTTTCAATTCCTCATTTTCCATATCTTCAATTTGTATTTTTAACTCGTATATAATTTTTTCTTTGGGCTCAATCTATTGGATTATATTTTCTTGTTTGTGATTGATAAACAAACATAATCGCAAAGGAATAATACCAGAATTTGAGTAGTTCTAAAGTGCAATAAGTATGTACTTTACCTGATTTTTCAGTTCTGTTATTTTAAAGTTTAACACGAATTTGTATTTTTCTAATTCTTGTTTCTTTCTTTTGAGTTCGTAAATTCGTTTTTCTTTATCTTGAATTGTACCATCCCTCTCTGTAATTTCTTTCTTTAAATCCGCGACGTCTCTTTCTAGCGTAGAAATCACCTTTTGAAATTGTTTATGTTCAGCTAGAAGAATAAAAAACGAAATAACATGCCTAAAAAATGCTCTGTTTAATTAAAAAGAGGTATGAATTCGTAAATAAACTATTAACTAGTATACTAAATAAACATTATGTACCTACCTTTAAGTTGGGAAACTTGATGCTTAAATTCATCGATTTCTTTGTTTGCACTAATCAATTTTTTCTTCATAAGACCAGTCTCTCCTTTTAATCTAACGTTAGCGTCTTTTTCTTCTTTCAGCTGAACTTCATACGCTGTCCTTATTTCTATAATTTCGCGATCAGCATCTTCTTCAATAGAAGCTTTAATTGTTTCGTGTTCCCTTTTTTCCATGTCCGCTTGTTCCTGCAATTCTTGCAAAAGAAGATCTTTTTCTTCCAATCGAGCTTCAAATGTGTTGTTCATTTCTCGCAAAGCCTGTCGTTTGCTTTCAGCTAAGTCTTCCAACCGCTGCTCATAATCTTTTCGCATACGTGCTGTTTTGTCTTCAAGACTCTACAAATGAAAAATCCCAAATGAGATGATATATACTTCTCCGGCCGCGTCTATCCGACTAAAACTAAGATACGCTGAGCACTTACTTGATATCTGTCGTATTCACTGATGAGGCGCACATTAAAGTCAGCTTCTAAAGCTTGCAAAGTTTTCTCGTGCCCCGAACGCAATTTTGCTATATCTTGTTGTATCATACCGATCTCGTGCGTATGTTCATTTTCCATTTGCTGTGAAAAAATATAAGCATGTAATAGATTTATATCATAACCGTTAAAATTGAACATAAGATTTTATTTCATAACCGGTAAAATTTAATATAAATATTATTTGGCATAAATTGCTATTTTTGTAAAATTTATTTAATATTAAAATAATATATGTATACATATCCATTACATTCTGTCAATTCATATTGTAAGTATTTATCTATTGCTTTTTTATCAATTCCATATTATTATTGCCTTTTCTCTAGTTAAATGACAACGTAATATTGCCTGAAGTACGAGTAGGTACCTCATTTTTCTCCTTGAGTTCTTCAATAGCTGCACAATATCCCTCGTGCACTTCTTTCAACTTTTCTGCTTGTGTCGCCTCGGCTTGTCGCAGTTGATATGTGTGTTCTGTTTCTAATTCACTCATCCTCGTACTCAGTAACTATTACAGAAACCACATGAAGTTAAAGAAACGGTAAAAGGTTGGGAGTTAAAATCGATTGTTTGAATACACAACTATTCTAAAATTTATTAAAAAACACTTACGTTTATATTATTGATTTTCTCTTGCAAGTCCTTTTTGCTTATTAGAATTTCTTTCGAATAAGCAAAATCTTTATCTAAAGCTATGGCTCTGCCTTCTGAATTTGTCAGCCTCCACAGGCAAATTGACGCATCTTCTGCTACAGATACTAAAGTCTGGTCGTCATAAGATAAAGCTATGCCTGTCACTTTTTTATTGTGCATATGAAATTCACTGAATATTGCTTTATCGAGTAGAGGTAACTGAACGGCTGTAACGCCTCCTTCTCCACCTGTTATAAACAGCATCATATCCGATCGAGACAGAATTATGGTGTCGAGGGCACATCCAATTAGCCCCAAATTTCTTCTTATAGTGTTTGCTCCAATTTCTTTTATTTCGCCGTCCGTGCCCACGCCGTATGTCGTTTTGCCTGTACTGAAATGTCCTTTGGTTAACGTGACATTTTAAATTTTATAATCGAAGGACTTATACTATTTACCTATTCACAGCGCAAGCTCGAAATTGGTTAGTCTTTAAAATTACTTCGCCGATTCTTTGTCCAGTTGACATACTCCACTCATACACCGCTCCTTCGGTGCCACACGACACTAAGGTTAAATCATTAGCCGACCACGCTAAACACGTGATCTGAAACGATATGTGGGAGTGAGCATTCGCTTATTAGTTCAATGAATGAGCAGCAGTGATCTTGTGTTGGCAATAAGCGTAATAAGAGCACATTAGAATATGTATGCGGTCTTCAACAAATACTTATTAACTTAGTATACCAATTTTTAAATAATGCTCGGCAAAATATTTGTAACCTTTCCATTATGCCCCTTTAAATTGAAGACATTTTGAAATGACACTGATGAGAAGACTTGTATAACTTGACCATTCACAGCCGCGAAGAGATGGCCATTGGTGCTGAACTTAGCTTGCTTGCAGTTGCGAATAGGAAACTCCCGCATCACTTCGAAATCGTCGATCAGAACTACCATAAATCGTAGTTTGTCGGAGAATCCTACTATCGCAAACAATCCTGTAAATATTTTTAAGTGAACGATTATTGTTTTTAATAAAACGTATAGTTATATCGTAAAAGACCATTTATGAAGATCCGGCACAAAACCTGTCGGATACCTGTCGGATGCAAAGACAAGCAATGGATTTCTTCTTGATATAGCTTTATCATTTCCACGTCATCCGTCATATAATTCCAAATCCTTATGCTCTTATCTTGTTCCCCAGATGTCATAAATATTGGTTTCCACGCACACATCGACAGGGAGTTAATTCGGCCATAGTGCATTGCCGGGCCAAGCTCAGTAAATGCAATTTCAGGATTCTAAAAGAAAGAAATCATAGGAGTTCGAGTTCTATTGGTGTATTAGAATAAGAATGTTTAAGTTACCTGCAACATATGCTGGCCAAACAGTTTGACACTATAGAGTTGCTTCCTTAATGTGGTAATAAGCAGGGTTTCCTGATTGGGATCTATTGTGATGTGCTGAATTGCATCCAGAGGCGACCATACAGGATGTTCCCGAGTGTGCCTAGTATGAATATAATGCAGATACTTTAAAACCTACTTTACCAAGGACACCTTTTATATTCAACTGATTTTAAATAGGTAACACTACATTTTTGAAAGCATACAATATCAATATAAAAACATATACCCTTGAAACAGTAGGTATAGGTTGAACCTTGTCTTTATTTTGTAATCAAAAACAATGTTGTCAGTTGATTGTACGAGTAAAATTACGATATCACACAATCAGGCTATGAAGACATGATTTTTTGTTGTTTCAAGAATAGAAAGAGACTTACTTGTACGATTGACTTACTTGTACGATTTTTTTGAAATACGAAACAAGTTTCTCTTTCTCCAATGATGGGGAGTCTCCTTTTCAAACATGTGCACATAACCCTGTCCACAAGCAAACGCAAATCCTGGAATAAAATAATAGCAGGTAAGTTAGAGGTGCTAAAATGAATAAAAATGTTTTAACATTCCCGTTTTTAACAATTTCTTGAATTGGTTTTAGTAAAAAAGTAATTACATCAAAAGTATAAATGCAAGCATTTGAATGAAAATCCCTTAACATCTCATCAAAATCAAATATTAAGGTTTATTTCAAGAGATTTTAAGGGATTCAGCTTAATTTTTTGGTACTTATCCTTTCCTTTAAAGAGCGAAAATTGGAATTCAATTGGAAAACGTGAAAATTGATCAAACCTTTAGGAAAGTTGACGAAACAAGTTACAGGATAACTCTCTGTTTCGCCGGTGCCGGTTTCGCTAGATGTTTCTTGCTTGCTGGATACACTGCCCTTGTCTCCACCCTCCTCAGCTCTACAAATAACAAGAGATCTGAATCTTGCCAATTACAGCTGACGCTTTATATATATATTTATAGATCGTTGCTAGCTTTAGTAACCAACAAGATGATGACTGCATACATTATAGATAAAGGCTTGTTAGGTATTGTTTTCACATAACTTCTTTATTGACGTTGTAAAGCGATTACTTTGTTTTTGGTTAAAATAGTTATTTTTATGCACTTTTTACTAAGATAAGAGACCATGAAACGACACTGACAAGTAAGCATCAAGTCAAAGGTCAATTATTTAAGTGTGTTGCATCGAAGCCACAAAAAGGATTCCAGGTAGACGCGCGTATGCAAATAATCGCATTTGTATAACTCGCAGACTTCGGCTTCAGTTGGTATATACATTTAAAACTACAAAACATAAATGCCCAAATCCCCATTTTAACACCATCAAAGTAGGTACTCCTAACATCTACCTATCTCCATATTAAACTTCATCACCTGATATCCACACATGCATGCATTTCATCACAAACGGCTTACCTTATGATTTGAACTAAAAATTCTTCACGCCATTTGGCCGCTTTTGCGGATAAATAAATTTTCTATCTGGATTTTAAGTTTAACAAAATCTTTGAGATTTACGAGTAGGTGAGACTTACTCTGCCTCCACTTTTTTGAGTGACATCTCCAAGACCTCGGCGGCCTTGAACACGCAGTTCTGACGAAGTTCTCCATTCTCCACCATCATGATAACGCCGTTCTCCGTCCCAAACATGATGCGATCCGGTGTCAACCACATACAAGTGGTTATATTTATCTGGGCGAAGAAGACAATGGACTGTTACTGTTATACTCAACACTTTAATTTATTGTTAAATTAGTCACACGTGCCTATTCAATTGTTTTTGCGGAATATGTTGCCAGTTGTTTCAAACAGCAGTCTATAAAAAGTTGAAGAGCCAGCTGTTTCATTTCCAGTTTTCATAAGAAGTCTTAGATAATCTTATCCATAACTTCTCGACGCAACGTGAAGCCTGCTAAATAGCCCTTGACCAGTTTGGTGAATATGGCCTCAAATGTTTCTCAGAAAAATACCTTCTTACAAACAATTTAATTTAAATTTATTTATTGAACGTTCACGTTCCCGAGATAACGTAGAAGTGACTTCAATTGCTCTTAACTTGTACAAAAAATGCAATTGAAATGAATGCAACTGGTTACAATACGCAATGACGTATTTACTTACGTTTTCAGCTTTGCACCAACCCCATTGTCGCCAGACCGTTTCAGATACGTTCATGATGCGAAAAGTGTACGCACCCGTAATCACTACCAACGTAGCATCTGACGGATTACATTGTACCTGTTCCATAAACATTCTTTGAATTATTTAATGACATAAAAACGAAGTTTACGGTTTGTCGCTTCGTTCAATGCTTACACTTTCAACAACTCCTTGACCACTGGGATTTTGCGCCTTGGCGTGACTTTCTACTTTGCCTTTATCCCAGTTATAGTAATATAAGTACCAATCGGGTTCTCCTGTGATTGCTACCAGATATTTGGAATCGAAGGTGAACTGTACGCATGCAAACTCTGTAGCAGTTGTGTTGTCGAACGGTACCGTCAATATTTTGCGTCTTTTGTACGTTGTGAGGTCGTATATCGTTATAATAGGCTTTTGTCCTTCTTCTGCAATCTCGTTGAGTGCCAGCCATCGCCTACAAAATAGACATCATACGAACAAAGGTTAGAAAGACACATCAACGTACGCATAACAGGATTGAGTGGAGCTGAGTTGGTAACGTCAGCTTTTCACCTGTTGGGTGCTAACACGAGCGATTTAATAGGCTTATGTTTATCTTGAAGCCTGATAAACTTCTGTTTTTTCTGAAGATGGTTATGAATCACAATTACGCCTCCAGCTGGATAAATTATGTCTGAATCCGTCAGGTAATGAGCATTATATCTGTAACATTCACATAAGATAATAGATACATATCTATGACTACATGTACGCTCTACGGCTAACAACTAAAGGTATCGAAGATTATAAATATTTCCATAGTTGAACAGTGTATTTAATTATTATCGTTTATTGTTTCGTATTGTATGTTACAGTGTTGAAGTGGCGGAAGCAATGTCGACAACCACCGACTCCTAGAAAGGGTCTCGCATAAAATATATGTTAAAAATAGGTATATATTTAAAACTTGTAAACCCCTTGCTGGGAAATTAAATTGGAAAATTGCAAGGGAAGTTAACGTCGCTGATGTGTAGGCACTTAAAAGAATTCTGGCAAAGAAAAAGTGAACAACTTACTGAATATCAGTTCGTAGACCATAAAATATACGTGCCGATATATTCGGAGGTGTGTTTGTTGCCATTATTATTCAGATCTTAGCAAAACTTTCATAAACTCTTCAACTAAACGGTAGAAATAAACATTTTCAATAATCACTGGTAGAGGTTGAAACTGTTACGTATTTGTTGTCATGGATACCATTTGAAATAGGTCAAAGCTCCGTTTAGTTTTTTGAGGTCGATCGGCAAATTAATTTCTAAAGAAAATGCTGCGATGTTTCTTTCACTTGTATGTTTTACACAATTAATTAATGAAATAATTTTAAGAGATTTAAAATATCTAAGACATAATATTAGATTTTACGGTACCTAAAACCAACAGTAATAATATCAATATCAGAATAAAAATCCTTAAATTCACCGTAAGCTTGATGTTTCTCGATAGCCATAATAATATCTTTTAAATACTAAAAACTTTTTCACTCACCAATGTATAATACAACCTTTATTTTATAACATAAGTAGATAAATGAAAAATGCCTTGCCTAAAATGAACTATACGTACCTAACTAATATCAAATTCAAACAGGCTAAGTTAGTTTTTCATTCAGGTCACGTAAAAGTAAGAGCCTAAGTGAAATGCCTTTGGTAGCTATTACTCTATACCTAATGAGTAGATTTTATTTAGTATCCACGAAGGAATTATCTATTTTACTACTGCATACGCGGGTCTCATAATGAGAAGCATTAGAAGGATATAATCTTAGTCCACCAAGCTGGCCTATTGCAGATTGCTGGACTTCTCATATGCTCCCATTATGGGCTCCCGCGGCCATCCAGGTGACAGGTAGGTATACCAAATTCTCTAAGACGCACATAACTAAGTAGAGTCGTGATGCGTGCCACTACGTGCCACTGGAATTCTAACCTGAACTCCTCGAGGAGTGAGACTGTATTCTTAACCACTGAACGATCTTCACTTTGCACAAAAAACAAATTCATGACGAACTTTGAAGTGAAACCATGGCGTCAAAAACAAAATGCGCATCATGTTGAGTTAAAATAGTGGCGTTTAGCTCGTGTCCAGTGTGATTGGTGCTCAATGTCATCTGGAGTAGCACATCCTCTTTGCAATTTCCGAGGTAAGTCGCCACTTCCTTCGTCTGCCGCGTCTCATTCATAAATTCTATAATCATAACATCTTCAGGACATATACCATTTGTTGATGGTTATGACTGCTACTTTATGGTTCTACCGTAGGTTGGTATCGGTCATCAAGAAATAAACTTCATAATATAATTATTTCGCTTGTTGTATACTCACTACATTTCCTCTTACGATTATTTGTTTAGGTATGGGAAATCACGTGACACTTTAACCTTCAAAATATTTAAAACGCGAAGGATATAACAATGACAGTAGGTAGGTAAAGATACGTTTAAAAGGAACAAAGGTAGGGAAGTCTTCTACATTTGCTAATAGATCAAGTAACACTAAACTATTAGCGAATGCTAGCTAGGTATTCTAGATTTAACGGCACACTTTTGTGGTCTGGTTTAAATGATAAAGTACCTACCTACACTTTTTATTTACTTAGTATGGACTGAATTTGCTTTGCCTACTTTCACCTTTTTTACTGACCAGACTAATTAATACTACTTATGCCTTAATCGAACAATATTCCCTAAATTGGTCGATTTTATTTTCGTGGTAGTAGAACAATGCTAGCGTGTTCCACGATAGTGGGTGGTTAAATTACCACCCTCCTTCACTACCCTCAAATTAGTGGTGGTATTTAATCCAAAATGCAATTGTTACCTACTGAAATATTTCGTTAGCCCATTAATACTCGAAGCAGCAACCTACCCTAGGTTTATTCAGAGTTATTGTTAAAATGCATTTTTTTATTTTTATATTCTTATCCATACATAAAATATTGTGTAATAAGCGGGCTGAACTTAGATTAGAACTTTGGCAGATTCGTAAAATTAAGGATTTTATTAGTTCTTAAAGTCAATTACGTGGGTTGATATGATCTATTTTAAAAAATAAATAATCTTTTGTTTAAATGATCTTACATTTAACACGAATGTCTGCATCCTTTGGACTTTGCGTCATTGTTTTTCTGCATATTTATAATATTGTGACGGCTCATAGGTCACACGCAAAGGTTACAAAATAATCGACACAAAATAATCGACACAAAATAATAGACTTTATTTCCTACGTATAAGCATCAAATTCATTTGCAGGTATTGAATTCTTTCTGCTATGTAGGTTAAATTTTCCTCCACGAACAACGATATACCAAGAACAATGCCCTCCAGTAAAATTTAATACAAGCAGGTCGATATTTATTTTCCAATTTGGTCTAAATACATACATGTCGTTGTTATACATATACAGAGTTGTCCACAGACCACACCTAACATTTTTATTTTATTTTTTTGGACAATTTATTTTTATTTTACATTAATGTGGCATCAAAAATACATACAAAATAAATTTTCACCCTTCTATGACCAACCCCTATTTTTAATAGTCGATTTTTAACGCTCGATAACTTATAGGTACAACATATGGAAAAACAACGTTTGCAGGGTCAGCTAGTAACTATAAAAACAGAACAAGTAATATGTAAGCGATGGTAGCTAAATTACTTACTTACACATAATTATTTAGTGTCGAATCTTAGAAATTTGTTTGATTTTGTTGATAGGCTTTTAATAGGAAGATATAAGTAGTTCCGTGAATAGGTTCCTGAGAAGGAAACATTTGCGCTGCATTCAGATAACAATATCTAATTAACGACTGGCCTAGTCAATGAATAAGCGATATCGAACAATTGATGGCACAACGCAATAAGATCCATGTTCCTCGTCTTGCATGATATCTATCCTGTAGGTATAAGGTACTTCAAAGACATTGATACAGACCTCTGTCCGATAAATCGCAGGCTAGGTATTGCGAACACAACAACCTCGAGGTTATTGAACTATCAATGTACATTTCGTTTCACCTAATGCAGCATCGTTAATTTGTTGCCCAGTTTATTTCGTTCTTTATTCACATATTATTATCTACATTGAGTCGTCCGAGTTTCGCAGTGGTGCACGGCGCGCAGGGTCCTGGGTTAAATTCTTAGCAGAGCAGACATTTGGTGATTAAATTTCTGGTTTGGGTGTGTGTGTTCTTGTGTGTTCATGGTACCCACGTAACAGGGAATCCCAGTGTGGAGCTATGAATGTGGCGTTATTTGTAAAACAACAAACATTACAGATTATCTTTATAACTCTTTTACCTACGTCACGCACACTAAGTTAAACAGTGGAACTAAGAACAAAAGCGACGATGACTAAGTCGTTTTGTATAAGCAGGCACCTCGCCAATTCCGTTTATTCCGTAGTCTTGCCTCGATAATAAACGAACTATCCGATGTAAAGAACGTGCACGAAGGTGAAGTAAACTTTCTGAAATCGGGCCGAATAAAGTGTGAATGTACTCGTAGGTACTGATGAAAACTGATGAAAACTGATAGAGGATCGAATACGCGATGTTTTTAATGTTTTACCATTGACTATGGTAAACGATGCCACACGTGCCTATATATTATATTATATATAAATTTATACCATGAGAAATAATTATAATCATTGCATCAAACAAGTACAAATCAATATTTGCCACTTGCCATCTACTTACATTGCTTCTTTCACATTTTTACAGACGGTTACTTATGTATTACGTAATACTTATACGGACGTACATACATATTGACTATAAGTCGCGATATATTCCAAAGTTTACTTGGCCTTCGCCTATCACTGGGTGACGCTGGTGACATCGTCATGTTAAATAGTTATGGAAGCATGCGATGTAATTAGATCTGACGTCATCGGTACACACTAAACACCTATTAAATCCGTAATGGCAATGCATGTTTATTTAAACTAGGTACCATGAGAACTGCAATCCAAGTAGGTAGGTATCGATTTTAAAATTACTGTGCCAGTATGTTAATGCCAGCCTTGAAGACAGACATTTACAAGACATAGGACCATAGGACGATGTTATACATATTATGCTGAGCCACTGTGCCTACGTCAAACATGTTAATTTATTAGTGTTTTTAAATAAGTACATATTTAGAAAATAAGCCTAGAATCAACAATAGGTATCCAATTCGAAATAGAATGTAACATAATGATACTGGTAGGCACCTTACGTCCTAGAACATTAAGAAATATAGGAAAAGAAGGTAGGTAGATACTTAACTACTCATATAAATTGGAAATTCTCGAATTCCAACTCGAGTGCGTTTAATGACAATGATGAAGACGATCAAGAATAATTCCACCGCAAAAATAGAGCAGGTAAATAAATGTATAATGAGTAAATAATTGTCATAATTATAACATTGTAACTAGTTTGATGCTGTCGTTTTCGTTAATTAATGTCTAATGAGTGTGCGTGCTTCGTGAGTAGTCCGTGCAATGTGCAACGCATCTAACGCAGCGGATAGCAGTGCAGCGGCCGCCCGGCCGGGGGCTCCGCCGCGGGGCATGGCACACGCGGGTAGTGTTCCTCAGGCCGCGACGCCGAGCGCCGCGACGCGCGCTACCCGCTCCTCGCGAACCAAAAACAAACCCTGCGCAATTATCTCCCGCGATAACGCAATCCAACGCTATCAGCTATGCGCGATAACTCACCAGTGTGATAACGGATAAAAAACGAAGTGGTCGACGGGTGAATCGTTGTGTTCCTACCTATTATGTAAAACTTGTAAGGCGAATTACCGAAACCGCAATAATGACTACCATGGCGGGGCCACGTAAAACCGTCTCAGTTCACGACTACCCTGAACATCTCAACCCCTTCCACGAGGAGGACAACCACAACAAAATAAGATTTTGGACGATTGGCCGAAAGCTTAGCCGGACCAACAGCATCAGTTTCTCTGGGATCAAGGACCTGAGAAACTCTTGGTAAGTGTTGATAAAAGTGATAAAAGTGGTGATAAATGGTGATAAAAGTTACTTAAATAAAATACTCAAATTGACCACAAAAACTGAGATTGTACACGTACCTATTAGAAGAGAATAGCCAATCTGAAAAGAAGACAATATAAGTAGATGAAAAATATTATAAAATTCTACCCAACGTTATTATTCTCTTACGTTAATAATTACTTATCGTGTAATAAATTTTCGTATTAAAAAGAATCAGGAAAATAACTCTACCTATTGAGGAATGCAAGGTACTGAAATCGTTTTAAACTGATGACTCAGGATGACTTTATTTCTACATTCAGTACTTAATTACACTACAGTAATTAATTTCTGTATTTAAATTTATTACCGTTTTACTGCCTCTTTACTTTATACATTAATTAAAATGCATCTTTTTATAGTTATTTCGTTCCAAAAGAATACCGGAATGCCCACATATTGTTTCCTGAAAATAATTAAGATATCACAGTGCTATTGATAGATAGCTTAACAGAGTTAAGGTAAATTAGTAGACACTCTCTACCTGCCTTCTAAGTCTAACCCTCCACTGCTGAGCATAACTCTCCGCATCCTATGCCTTTTTTATCTGTCCGTGGTGTCCACTGCAAAAGCATACCCTTGTGATTTTATATTGGCGGCAGACATGCCCTACTCACTGCTACTGCTACTTCTGCTTCCACTAGAAAGGACCTTTCATTAAGTATCTTGATTCTTAAAAAGCTCCTCCTACAAAAACTCACAGACTCAAATGCAGTTGACTTTTAGAAAAACATCATGAACACAAAAAATATGAGCGCTCTACCAATACCAGCAACGCAGCAACATTTTTCTTGGTGTTGCCTGGGTCCATAACCGCGTTTGAAGGCTGCGCTTATGTCCTTTGCTAGATTGCACGTATTATAAATATGAAGTATTGATACAGCTTTATCTTCTTTTAATCAACAATTATGTTGTACAACAAAATAAACAAAAAAGCAAACGAGACTTCTTATTAGTTTCAAATTTGTATAAGCTGAAAAGGGTGATTATTAGATTATTTAGAATTAAACTAAAATACATTAATTGCAACTTGAAATTGCACCCGGAAGGTTCGTGGTCACTTGCTTACCGCAAGTATAACAGGCCGTATTCCTTTTCATACAGTTTCAAGTTTTCTCCTCCATTGCTTAGAATTGTTAGTATTAACCTTTATTTCTTTCACTTATCTATTGTACAATTTATCCACTTTTTCAAGGTAACAAAGCTGATAATAAATTCATGAGGTAACACACAATTACCCGTGGATATTTTTATAATCTTTGCTTCAAATAAATTTTAGCTAGAGTCAAGCTTATCTTTACCATAATGTAGGATTCTATACGTTTTCCAATGTTTTACGACTAATGTAATCTTAGCCCATTAAGATTTGGCAAGGATGTGACATTTAAAAAGTGTCAAATGTTATCATTTAAAAAGTCCTATATTTTTGGAAACACTAATCATTTTCCCAAATTTATGACACATCAATATGACAAATCAACTCACACTCATTTGGATCAATCCACATTTGGAATGTATACTTCTCCAGTAGTTTTCAATTTTAATTAGAATATTTAGTAATAGTATTTTACAGTAGGTAGGTACATTAATCAATAAAAATAGGTTCCTCATAATCGTTGATTTATAGACATAATGATTTTTTAAAAGTTTTGTATATAAAATATAATGTATTTAAAATGTTAATAATGCTTCCCCTATCTACACTTGTAATTTTGTTTATTTAGTGACGTAAGGTAAACTTCAACGCTATCTAGTTAACTCTTATCATAAACTAATATTTTACTTGTGTTGAGTGTAAAATGCTTCTTCGGTGGACGTTATTTTGTCCAAATCCCATTATGTTATTTAGCATTTAATGTCAGGGATATCACGCTATATATTTATTAATAGAGTTGATGTCACTTTGGTATTATGTAAACAATGCACACCTACTTGTTTAACAAGAAGTGTGTAGGTATTGATGCCTACATGATTAACGGGTTATCCTTCTGTATTAACACGAATGCTAAATAACTAAGAGCTTCTTTTGTTTTTGTAATCTTAGAGCAAATGTTAACTAAGAACATCGTTTGATGTAAAATACCTAAGTAGCTACTTCGGACTATAGAATATTAAAATTTATTTGTGTATAGTATCGGCCATAAATGGATTCCTTAATTTCGGAATAAAACGACAGATTTTTAGGCATAGGTAGGTACCCTTTTCCCCTTTTTTAATCAAGAATAAATTAAGATATTAGTAAAAATATTTGATAAAAGTAATAGATTTTGTAAATTTGAGAATGTAGAGTATTAAAGGCCTTATTCTACATTAACAAAAACTCACGCTACTGTAATGATCAACAAAAACATAAAACAAGAAGGCATATCCTATAAAAATGTAAAATGCAATATAGTAAGGTACATGTCACAAAAAATTCTTACGGAACTTTAAGAAATAATTGACTGGGTATTTCTGTTTTATTTCGAAAGTCGCCGCGTATCTAGTACCAACACATAGACACGTATACATAATATACATACATAGATACTTTCATAGGTATAAGCTGTAACTGTACCTATTAGGTACCTAGGTACCGAATGTTCTTAGTAAAATTGTACCCGATGCTACAGCTCTTTTAAATAATCGATATTGATTATTGGATGACCGATCTTTGCTCGGTATTACCTTTTTTGTCACCTGCTAGGGGATGTAGAACTTATAAAAGATTCTGTTAGATGGCGCATATAAAAAAATTGTTCGAAAACATGAATAAAAACAAGTTTTCAAAGATTTTCTAAAAATGAAACCTAGCTAGATAGATTTATTGCCCTCAAAACTATGTTATACCTATATCTTCTTCTTATAAAATTCTCATGTCATAGTTTTAGTGACCCTACTCTTCCAAAACGGCTTGACCGATTTTTATGAAATTATGCAATTATGCATATTACGTATGTCTGAGAATCGGCTACTGTCTATTTTTCATACCCCTAAGTGATAAGGGTTGTCCACACCTAACATTTTTATTTTATTTTTTGGACAATTTTTTTATTTTTCAATAATGTGACATCAAAGTTCATCAAACAATACATACAACTCTAAATTTTCACCCTTCTATCACCAACCCTTATTTTTTAATAATCGATTTTTAACGCTCGATAACTTATATGGCAACACAACGTCTGCGGGGTCAGCTAGTATAAGTTTAATATATCTATTAAGTACATACCTTATATATATATATAAGAGAACCGAAGCTTTTCTTATAATTATGACTGTACTTAATAGCAATAGCTGTCTATGACTTTGCTAAATTACGAGTATGTGCGTTTACTTGCGTCACGCTGCGATGAAGGAAATCATCAAATGAGTTCTCCATAATTTTCTCAAAGAAGCTTTTCTTATATGTAATACCAATAGCTGTCTATGACTTTTCTAAATTACGGGTACCTATGTGCGTTTACGTGCGTCACGCTTTAACGCTGAAGGAAATCATCAAACGATTTCTCCGTAATTTTCTCAAAGCTTTTCTTATATGTAATACCAATAGCTGTCTATGACTTTTCTTAATTACGGGTATGTATATCGCAGTAAACAATCTAATAATTTCATATAATACATATTATGTATTATGTGTGAGATACATTGTGCTTTTATGCGATGGTCAAGTCAATCTATGGATATATACATGGATCTCACAACTTTTTACGGTGCCTTTTTATTGTTGTTTTTGATGGTATTCTTTATTCTATCCTCGAGATCCTCACTGCCAAGAATTTGACGTATTATTGTTTTTTATTTCAACGAAATCGACCACTATGTACTTTGAAAGAAATCGCTTTTTTGTACATAGGGTCTACAATAAAAAATATAAATCTTAACTTATCAATAAAAACTAGAATTTTTTATTTTTATTTTTTTTCTATTTTTTTGTCGATAATTTTTGATCTAGTCTCTTTCGGGGTTGCACTTTATCCCGGGACACACTGTATTGTCTGTAATAGAGAGATGCCTATTTATTCTGGATGACTCGAGTAAGAATTCCCCATCATTATTAATTTATTATCCATTCCCATTCGATCCATTTTAAAACATATATGGAGAGTAGGTCTACGAAAGGAACTTAATGTCTATCGATGTAGGTAATTTAAATTAAATACATGTTCACCGAGATAGCAACTCGAAGCAAAGTAATATAATGAACGTGCTCTGGCACTGGTCCAAGGTTCCTTTACAAAATTACTTTGATATTTCTTGGTCGGAATCACTCAGGTCAGGACCTCACGAAAGCGAAAATATTTATGATTTTTGAAGTGAATACTTTTTTAGCGGCGCTGAGCACTTTTTGGTGTGGGGAAAAATTGTTAAACTCGCGACAGATCATATATGGATCGTAAGTGGTAAGACGGTAACGATTAAAACTGTCAAACATTAACTTTGAGAAATTTTAAAACTTTGGTTTTGATAGAGTTCATACGTCACTGGGTTTATTATAATATGAGAAATGGCGTGGCCGCTTTCTAATTACGGCAGCCATTTGGCCACCATAATTATGAACTTTCATATTTAAAGTCACAAAGATATTAGTCAAATTAATTGGCAGAGCGAAGCCTGCCGGGTCATCTAGTAGTAAATATAGGTACATCCTTCAAGCCAATTTAGCCAGTAACCTTCGCAATGGTGAAGTGGGATACGTTTACAATTTATTGTCGGTTATTAATATTGTCATCAGTAATTCTGCAGTAACACAATACTGCCGGATTGGATCTCCTGTGTTCAAGTGATCTCTGAATCAAAGTTTACTTTGGCTGCGCTACCTATACGTACTTACTTGTTTAATTCCCATACTTGGGCACGATTCTTTTCCCACAACATATTCCACGGCCGCCCCATTCATTCGCGCTTCATGAGGTTTGATAAGAGTATCTATAGATATAATTATGAAGAGTATAAAGTATATACTTCGCTTATGAAGTGACATCACAAAAGATAAAGAGGATTATATGAATCACGTTGACCGAATTCGTGTAGTTAGGTACGAGAAGGTAGGTACTGACTGTCGGTACGGATGGTAGATATAATACATACCTACGACTGCATAAAATATGTTCTAAGTGTGCAAGTGGGTCAGATACCTACCTACATATACCTACTGGTCATTGTTTGGTTAGAGCAACATTAAACCATTCATTATCGCTACCTATATTTTGAAGGTCCCAACCTCGTAGGATATTAGAACAGTACCTATACGAAAGAATTCGTACGAACGCATTTCTTTGTGGGTGCGATGTAGATATGTATGCAATTTCATAAAAGCGAAATACGTACCTACTAACTGTAGATATAGTAAACTGAATTTACCACACCTCTATGAAATTCTGTGGCAGTTAGATAAAATGAGGATCATTCAGGGCCTGATCTAGGTGATTCTATTCTGTCTGTACTAAAGTAATATTGACTTCTTCAAACTAAGCATCTAAAAAAAATTCGTCACTGATAGACCTTTTCTTTCGTTGACAGGAAGTCGCCCTTTCAAAATTTGAAACATGCGCCCAGTGTTTCACCGCCTATCATGTTTGCCGATCTGTGTATTTTTCTTAGAAATTGCACCTTTATGGCATATTATTTTTTACCTCAATATGTATAAACGTGGTTTGTCGCTATTGGATCAGTGTAGTGCATGTTCAATGCAAGGGTAATAGGATGGTTCAAGAGCAGGTCAAATCTCGTTTTATCTACATGTCTGACCTAGAGGATTTAATGTCATTTATACCGGCTCGCACTGTTTACAAAACCTGCTATAGTATATCGCAGACAGAGCTCAAGTAGAACAAATAAAGTTGCATCAAGTCTACACCTAGGTACCTAACCTATCCTAGTACTTCGCCAATTTAAGTAGGTGCATAATTATCTTGAGTGATAATTTCAAAATATCTCGTGTTCATACCTAGTTCTTAAATGGTACCTAAATCATTTTGGTTCATATTTAATTAACATTTTAGTTACCCGCGAGGCGCAATAAATTTCCGTCTATCACATATATTTGAGCAATGTCAAAGGTAAAGCTTATATCGCACTACGATTCTATATAATTTTTTACACATGTATCGGTGTGTCTTGCATGTTAATTTTTTGCTCTGAGAAAGAGTTAAGTAAAATTCAGTTTTTAGCCCTGTAAGCCTTTAAAGCGTGACGACCATGTAAGGGTAGGCGAGCGAGAGTGGTCGTTCATCCGTCCATCCGTTTCGGTACAATTGCCCCCGTTCAAGTGGAATCAAGTGCACTAAACTTCCATTACTTTTGTCAGTATTGCGGCCACAGACATCCGTTAGCCCGACTGTGAGAGCGAGAACTCTTCTGGTAGGTACAATGGAAATTGGACTGCCGAACATAATAGCCTTAGGTATTCAATCTTATTGATGGTCTGGGAGTCCAGTTTAAAAATATCCTGCACTACTAACTCGAATACGGATAGAGATTATAAATCATTTATAAATCATGACTAGTATTCTGACATTACTGACGCACTGATTGATTCGATTTATGCTCGGACCAGACTAAAGCAAATCTATAATAATTTAAGTTCTAGATTACTGGTACTAAAATAAAAATAAACATACCTTACTAAGTACCTACCTATTATAAAAATAAAATTCGCGTCTATTCTCAGGTCGCTTCGGTCATTTATGAAGAAAGGCAAGAAAAGAGAACAACCTAAAGCGGAAACGCCGAGCTACAACAACAGGAACCCGGCACACCATCACGAAGATGGAGACAGTCCTGTTGTTTTCAGAAGAGCCATGCAATGTACGTATTTAAAGTACCTTCCTTTCACATGTTTTGAAATTATGAACAGTCTACCTTTATTCTATATCTATTACTTCTATATCTATATACATATCTGGTTATATCAAACACCTACCTACATAACATACCTACTTAGACTTACTTACTCAATAAGAACATGTGTGCCTACTTAGTACCTAGGTACTCAACGTTATCAGTGGATAAATAACATAATAAATTGTATTGACGCGCCTTTATCGTGGAAATGTTTCGTATTGAAGTTGACGAAACAGTTATATGTACATATATGTCGGAGAAAGACCATTCTACTCGACATGGTCATCAGTAGGTACAACAACTCCACACAATACATGGCGTGATGGCGAACGTTAGAACGTGTGCCGACCACGCTCTGGGTTATCCTCTATGTCCAGCCCATAGATAATACTAATATAGGTCCAGCCTACTTCGGAAAGGCTATGCAACAAGATGTAGAAAATCTATGGATATTCCAAACAAAATTTGACAGATTACCCTATTCTTGAAACAAGTTCAAAATAAAGTTCTAAACGATTGATCTCGCATCGTATCGCCAGCAATCAACTTGGCTTGCATCCTTCTCCGACATATACCTAAATAAGTATTAAAATATTTTATTTTTATTATAAAGGTACAATGAGACCTACTACCGACCTGTGATATTAATAAATGTGTTGGGCCGTTATGTTCTAGTCATTAAAATGTAAATGCCTTTCAGTACCTAAGTGTTAAAAGGGCGATGGTAAGGTGCATTTTCGGGAGAGCTAAAATGGCTCTACCACTTGTAAATAATAGAATTCTAGCATTTTACATAAATAGAATCGTTTATCTTATTTTCTACTTTACATTAATTTATAATTTAGTTATTTGATAGACATTTGTATTTCTTTCTTTCAAGTTCTACGTAGTTTTCGACACATAATACGACGCTTTTACATACAACCTCCAAATGATAAGTATACCGATCAAGTAAACAAATAGTTTTTGACTCAATATACCAACATTTCACTATATCTTAGAATTAAAAGTCGAATGCTATATGCTTGACGCACTCCCTGTAGGTAGAGTAGACGGTAGAGCTAGAGCTTCAATATTACCTGAAGATTGTTATCATCAGAAACTCTTGTTTGTAAGCTGTATAACTATAATATATACAGAGTGTCCCAGAATGAATGGAAAATCCTGAAACCTCTTATAGTCGGCCTCTTGAGGACCCAGAATATGGAATTAAAAAACATTTCAGGTAGTACCATAGTTACATAACTTTTTAAAAACAGTTCAAAAACATTTTTTTTCCGCCAAGTGTGTTTAAACTTTAGGACAAAGTGAAAAATAGCAAATTACATTACATTACATACTAAAATACAACTTCCGACATTATTTCCCAAAAAATTAAAACAGCTACACACATTTTTTAATACAGATTCATTGGAGTAGTCTATGTATAATATTATACCATCAAAAACCCAACGGATTTCATTTATTTGTTGCTGTAAATTAGTAAAAGTTATGTAAATTATTACCTGGAAAATATTTTTTGAATTTCATATTCTGGGTCCTCAAGAGGCCTACTATAAGAGGTTTCGAGATTATCCATTCATTCTGGGCCGCCTGTATAATAACTATATATAATAACCGCTACTTCAGTTTTTAGGAAGTTTATCTTATACATATTTATTATTTATCGTTAATGATTTATGTGACGCTACCTAACGCAATGATTGACTGGTAGAGATTGCCACTAGACATTAAGCCCGCCTATTTTTGAATCAATAAAGGCTAAATAATTAATAATATTACCCAACTTTGTTACCCAAAGACGTACCTTCGCTAAATCACTACGTATAATAAAATAAACGCATTGATATGACATTTTCCCATTTCTCGATAAGCCTCTATAATTTGGCATTAATGGCATTATTGTCATGGCAATAACAGTATCTACATTGTAAATATATTTAATAAAGATATTTTACTATCCAAATAATGTTACTTCTAAATGTTGTAAATCTCTTCTTTTTGACATTTTACCAGCTATGCTAGGTATCCTAGTGTTACGCTCACAGAACATAAAGTACCTAACCTTTAGTAGAGGATCTTTAAAGGAAAATGTAAGTGTATGTCATTGCAGACTCTTCGATGTCCCGCAGCACTGCCCCTGTGAGCGCGGCAGACCGCTACGTATACGGAGGTTCAGTCACTCCACTGCCACGTTCGCGATTCCAGGAGCGACTTCGCAGTTCTCAACAGGAAATGAATACGTCGAAGTGAGTTTAACTAAACTATTTTTCAAAAGGTGTGCTAAGTTTAAGTGGGTAGCAAAATGTAACATATTGTAAGCCATTGGGCTGAAATATTCAAAAAGGTCAGTGCGGTGAACAGCAAGTCACGATTTTTTTTTATTAAATTTTTCTTGGTCAGCACAAAGATAGCGTTGAAGTAAACGAGCTGCCTACAGCCTACCTTCTTATACTCATTTGAAAAAGCGCGTTAGCTAATATACTTGTCCAATTTCAATCACGACAACCCTTTTTGCGTCCGTTACAGGTCTTCATTCGAGTCCCACTACGGGTCTTTCCCTGTAGCAGTAGAGGCCAGGAGCATACCTACTCCATCTCGCTCTAATGTTGTTTTGTTTCTACCAAACGGGATAATCACTTGCTCGTATCTCCGAGCGAGCTGTCTCAAAAGTTTTAAAACTTATAATACCTATCCAAGTCCATTCCCGCTTCATTCGCTGGACTCTTTTTTGGATGTCATTCAAACTCCATAAATAACTTTAAAAATCTCTTTCTAGTGTAACACCGAGGATGGCCCGAAGCGATATAATGGGTTCTCGACTCAGCATGGAAAGCACAAATCCTTTCGATGATGAGTGTCCTGTAGCGCCGGTGCGAGCATCTCGACGAAAGAAAAAACGCGCTGCTCCTCTACCCCCGCTGAACACCATCGAAACTACAGAAGTCTTAGATACAATACCACAAGTCACGGTAATCATATCATCAAAACAAAATTATTTAACTTATGTAGGTGCTAGACTTTTATAATACTACAAGAAAGGCCGCAATGGTCTATATGAAGAGTACCTACTACATGGACAGAACACAGGTTTATTTTATAACCTTAATGTCTGCTAAGATAGGACTTTTGAAAAAAAGAGTTACAAACTTAGTTCTTACTAAATATTGGAATCGAGTGCTGGTTTTTGATAGGGCTTCTCAATCGTAGCTAACGAGTATATAGGTTGTTTGGATTTTCGCTTTAATAGGGGAGGTGAACATATGACGGTGAAGGTTTCTGGCAAAAAAAACTAAAATTAAAATAATTTAGGTAAATAGTAAGTTTTATAGATAGGCAAAATTATAAGCTATATTTATTTACTCTTCAAAATAACTCTTCAAAATAATCTGACTACGGTGCCCCCGCCAAGTCGAGCAAAAAAGCGGCACGACCGTACCATACTTTTCTCGAATCAATTCAGACCATTTTCAACCCCCTATAACTACATTTTGAATAAAACTAGGAGCCTGAATTTTAGTGGCCAGGCAGGTATTGTATAAACACAGTATATTTCAAATTTCATTCAGTTTAAGAATTTATAACTAGGGGGCCGTCCATTAATCACGTGAGGCTTGAAAGGGTTTTGATAAGGTGTTTGACAAAAATCACGAAATGTCACAAGGGGGAAGGGGGGTGTAGTAAGATATCACGTGTATTTATTTTTTCAAACGCGCAAACTAAGTCAAATTTTCATAATTTTGTCACTCAACCTACTCACCTATCATCAAAATTCTAAGGCACTTCTAGCAAACATAGAAATTTAGAATACAATTAGTGTTTAGTGTATAAGTCAAGGAAAAACGAAAAATCCAATATACACCAACTGATTGACAACACAAAAAGAAATGAGATGCAATCAAAAACATAACTTGTAAAAAAACCCAAGTCTCACAACTCAGTTCTTGTATTGTAAAAAGTTGTGAGATCCGTGTATTTCCATAGATTGACTTAGCAATCGCAGAAAACAAGTTACTGTTGTGCGTTCATGCGATGGTATCAATATGTCATCGTAGCTAACCGTTTACCATCAGGTTTACCCTTTTGCCTGTTTTTTTTTATTAAAAAGGCTGATAATACATCGAGGTAGAATGCGAAATATATTGTCTTTGCCACAATACTGTTGCAGGAAAGCAATTCTTGAGTTGTATCCTCACGGAAGACAATACAATAACTTTCAAATAATCTGCTGCCTGTCGTATCATCTACATATAGCTAGTTCAAGAACTTCGCGTTTTACGTGTTTCAGGAGATTTAGGAGTTGTGGTTATTTCAATACTACTTAGACTACTTACAATATCTCTGCACGCCCATACTCTTAATATACCAATTAATTAATCTAAAATTTCTGTAATATAATAAAATGTTACAGGTGAAAAACGAGGGCCTAGAATTAAGAATAACTGAAGTAGAAGACACAGTTCCTCCAAAGAAAGACGACGACGAAGATGTAGATGAAATGAACCTAAAAATTGAACTGAAAATTACGGAAGACGAAGATATAAAACCCCAAGAACCGGACGTAAAAATAGAAAATAAGTATGTCAAAGACAACGAGAAGGTAGTGCCACCTCTTGAAAAAGAAGACGCTACCGAGGTGGCTGTTATCTCGTCTCAAAACTTACAGGAACCAGTTGACAAGACTAAGGTCCTGGAACATGAAAAGGTTACTACAGTTGAAAACACGACGGAAGTTCCACCAAATCCTGGATCGAAAGATGACAATTTCAATAAAGTATCTTTTCCCAAGATAGACATCGTTAAATACAGAAGAAATTCAAGTGTGAATGAAGATGATATTAGATTACGCCGTGGAAATTTAGAAGATTTTCATTCACTTTCAAACAAAAGAAGCAAGAGTTTGACGAATACTTATGATGGTAGCTATGTAGCGTACGATATAAATTTAAACGAAGATAACAATGTAGACATAAATAGCAACGAACAGCCGCAGAAAGTTACTTGTAAAGTCTACAACAATATAAGGAAAAAGAGTATTGATAACTCGGTTTCAAGCACAGAGAAAGAATTCATGGAGATCGATATAGCTACAAGAGAATTAGAGAGAGAAATCAGCAAATTGAATTCCGCACTAATCGAAGACGATATATTGAGTGATGAGTCGAGTCCTTCCGTATCATCGCTCAGGCGAAAGTTTGATGCAAATGAAGTTTCTTCGCCAAATCCAATACCAAAGCCCAGGAGGAGTCACTATGGGGACTCGCCAATAAATGGAAACGTGCAAACTGCATAAATATATTTAAGTAATAGAAAATAAGTAAATCAAAATTATTTATCGTCAAAATTTTATGTAAGTTTTAAAGTTCGTCCAAACTTTTGTATGTATCGTGAAATTTTTAAACAAAACTAGATCTCAAAATTTCTTTAGTGTCATAAAGATGGGGATCATGCAATATTTATAATAATTTAAATAAATATTAAATTAACGAGTTGATTTAAATGGCTTAATTGCTAAAAACAGACAATAGCTATTTTTAAGTGCTTTCCTTGCACCCTTTGTTAATATTTCCTAAAATGTTATATTCCAAATCAAATATGAGTTTTCCATTTCAAAAATCATTTTACTTTACATTTTCACATTACTCGTAAAAGAATTTAAAACACAATTTTTTTTGGAATGTCATAGAACATTTTTAAAAATAACAATAGTCACTAAAATATAATCACACTTCGAAACTTTTGTATGCTTTGTTTAACGTAATTTTATGGTACTTTAATTATGTTTGCCATACCTAGCCAATCATTGAATTGTCATACGATTACAAATGTGATAAATAGTCGTCTAATAACCTAGTTAGGTAACGTTTGTGTGACATACATTTTAATATATAATCCAATCCAATAATATTTCTATATTTTATACTGTGCTGAATTAAGAAACATTATTTTGCAGATAACATGCATTAATATATTTTTACAATAATTACTTATGCTTTATATCATTATTTATGGCATTATCATAAGGAAGTGAGATTTTCATTCTGTTTAATATCATATTACTTAATACACTATATTGTCATAATAAAATGTACAAAATCCTATTAAAATTATAAATTAGACATTTGGGATTTATTGTTTGTTAATACATTTTGTTCAATAAATAAATTATTATTATTCTTTATTTTTACTCATTAATATATTACTCTTCCTATTTTAAGAAAATGGATGGATGCTTGATGCCTAATGATATACTGAAGTATCCTCGACCAGTCAACCTTTAGCAGTTGTGAAAAAGAGCTAATTAATTAAGCAAATAAACAGCAGCATATATTAAAAAATATTTATTGCAAATAAAAAAAAGTAACAATTTCTTAAATATCATAATAATAAAATATAGTTAACAACATTTAACCTTGCAATTTGTTCACTCTCTCCTTCTTATATTTTATAAATCGTGGTAAATTTGAATTGGCTGTCGTAACCAACACTTTATATTCTTTAGGAAGTTTTTTTTGCTGCCTTGCCTGGAAAGTAAATTAAATAATTATAAAAACATCGTAATCCTAATATTAATTATACTTAATAGTAATCATAGCGTAGCAAGATAGTTATTAATATTCATTGACATTTTACATATACATGATGCCCTGACACATACACTAAATATTTAGTGTATGTGTCATATAGTAAGTGACTTTCAGTAGACATACAAAGCTGATATCCTTAGGTTTACACTTCCTACATTAAGTGACGAAATCCATGAAAATTCAACTAAAATAAAAATCAAAACTTCAACACAAAATTATGAAAATCAAAAAAGTCCTTGTTGATATTTAAAACTCCATTTAATGGATTAGTCCAGTTAATTACCAACCATACTCAAAGGTTCAGAATCGTTTTATTTTGAACAATTACATAAGAAGTAGGCACTTACTTTATTTCTCAAAATTGGAGCAAGTATTTCCAATTTATCAACTAATTTGACTTTGGCAGCTAACACATCAGTTTCATCTTCTGAATACAGGTCCACCAGGGTGTCAATAGCTTCAGCCAGAACCCATACTTCATTTTCCTTATGGGCCTGCTCTAATATGAACTCAGTAATAGTGCATATCACATGTGATGATATATCATTCAAGTTGTTCACAAGTAGCAGTGCCAGTATTCCAATCATACGAATAAGATTTGATCTTATCTCTGGTATTTGGCAGTCTTTTATCCCTACTATCATAATCTGTAACCAAAAATAAATTACATACTTGCATTAGAAAAATAAAAAGTATTTTACAAAAATATAACAATCTTCATCAGATCTTTACAATATTTACAATTATATTATTCATCTCATCCACTGAGAATCAAAGCTAGGAATTCTCTTACCTCTAAATCAGATACGGCCATGTCACTAAACAAATTGCAGTCACTTGAACTTCCATTAATTGTAAATTTAATTCTGTCTAATGCCGCTCTCATAACTGCTGTTGCAGACTCCAAAAGATTGAGGTCAGTATCTTTCTTGAAGATCAACTTTCCTATGTCTACCCAAATCTTGTAAACTCTATTTACTCCACCAAGACTTTCTATTGGCATAGCAGAGAGCATGTTATTTATACACAGCAAAGCTTTTGTTTGTAAACTGATAAGCCTGTAAAAATAAATGAATTTTGGAACTTATAACCTAATAAATAGTTAATTAGATGTAATATGAATAAAAGTAATTATAATGAAAATTGAAAGTTTGGAAAGAGTTAAATTGAAAGTTTTGGGTAGTAAGCAGGCCACCTGATGTTAATTGGTTACTGCAGACTGGGCACCCACATTAGGGCTCACGTGTTTGTCCAAAATAGAGTATCCAGTTCAACCACACCTCACCAGCTTTAAGCCATAAAGAAAATGGTGCTTTACAACGGATTAAGAGGCTGGCAGTAAGCTACCTCACAGCCAGCCTCAGTTTTAGGTAGGAGGTACTACTAACTAAAAACGTTTGTAACATAATTAATGTTTTACACTTTTGGCCACATGTGTGCCATTGATAATTGAACCCAGCACCAGCGTCTTAACGGCTGCACCACTCAGGTCATCAATTGTGTATGAATATATCATACAGAAATATAATAAATCAAATTATTAATTACTTTTTGCAAATGAGTTCTGAACCTTCATACTCCTTTAATATTAACATGACATTTTGAGCTGGTAGCTGTGTTCTCGCCCATACTTTTTCAAAAATGTCAAGAGAGGTGAGGGCTTCTAAGACTTCTGGCGGAAGTTTGTCTTCAGCAACTGTTGTCTCATTACCAGTGAAATCACCTTCGTCATTGCCCATCTCCTCGCTATCAGAATCACTACCACCAACTGAATTGTCATAATCTGAAAATTTAGGTAGTTTTTACAATTTTATTATATGTACACAGATATCTTTAGGACTGTATGCTTGTTTGCTACTTATGTCTTTTACGAAAACTAATCAAAGTACACCATCCATACATACCATCACAAGAACAAACATTTGCAATAATCTCAATGGAAGTTTGCTGTGCATCCAGCATGTGTGAAACAGACTTCAATTGATTTTCTAAGACTTGAGCTTCCTTTCCTTTGATTGGTACAGCTTTACTACCTCCATCACTTAATGGCACACTACTTGACAACCGGTTGCAAGCTAGTCGATGATCTATAGACAATGTCTGAGCTAGAATGGACATTATTTTATTGATCACATTAATTGGCAAAGATGATATATTTCCACTGCACATATTCAATATAACCCCTGCAGCTAAAGTCTTGATCAGCAGCATTGAAGGGTTTATTCCGTTGTTGGATAACAATTCCTGTAACTGCCTTTCACTTAATACCTTCATTTTTTCTATTGCATTTGGGTTGTCTTCCACAACCACAAACAAGCATTGTAATACTGCTATTACAATATCACAACCAAATGTAGTCAAATCTAAATATTTGCTCAATATGTCTAATATTCTGGATGTTCCAAGATATTTGATTGCTAGCTCTGAAATAGGAAATGTTTTTTAATTTATCTTTGTATCTAGAACAGGCAATATAAGTTAAAAATTGGATTAGTATAAAAGATAGTAAAATGAAAATCCCTAAAAGTTAACCCACAACTGGCCGGGTGGTTTTTTGTAACATAACAGGCGGATTGAGGTCACCATGACCGCATGTACTTTAGTTATCATATTTTTGTGTTATTATTCAAATAATAAATAAAATTACACAGTGCTATTGATATTATTTACTTTTGATTAGAAAAGGAAAATTAACAAAATATAACTTTTATTAATGTTAAATAAAAAAAGACCAGTATCATTGAATATTGGAAGAGTATAAAATTGGTAGTGTTGCCACCTACTGCAGTCATGGTGACCGCAACCGGCCTGTTAAGGGTTAAATACTACACTCTCATAAATTTATTCACAATGATTTATTTGAACTGTGCCTACAACTCTGCCCAAATTGAGTTTGCAAAGAACAGTTGTTTTAAGTAGCTAGAAAATAACACCGGAGCTTTGAATACCTTTTCCAACAAACAAATCAGGTGTGGCACACTAATCATTATACACAGAGAATGTAGTTAGTGTAATTTTTTTTTATTAGATAATATAATTTTCTTACCTGAACTTTCACACAAATTCATAAGCAGATTGACACAATGTATCAATGTCTCAGAATCTTCATCCTTTGTTTTTTTTGAATTTGCTGTTGGTGTCCATGCCTCAGCATGCTAAAGCAGAAAAACACAAATAAAAAATATATTAACAATAGAGCCTTAAGACAGGCAGAGTATGGTAATTAGCACAAACACATGGTTATCCAGTGAAACTAACAATGAGTAGGATCAATAACACAATACATTCAAAACATACAGGCCACATCATTACCTCATGGAAATAAAACGTCAGCGGGGTCATAACATCTTGGTCCATCATTGAGTCACATATCTCGAGTCTTATTGTTGATAAGTTCCTAAGCACGCCAGCAGCGGCGTTCCGGACGGAGCCAGCAGCATCCATCATTAACGGAGCCACTGCCTTCACCAGTCCACCACTCAAAACTTGCTCAACATTTTCAGA
Source organism: Erynnis tages (assembly GCA_905147235.1). Classification (NCBI taxonomy): domain Eukaryota; kingdom Metazoa; phylum Arthropoda; class Insecta; order Lepidoptera; family Hesperiidae; genus Erynnis; species Erynnis tages. The sequence continues at coordinate 8,277,136 of LR990073.1, forward strand.
GTTCTCAATAAAGAGGGCAAATGTCTGCAGCCCACAATACTTCTCCTCAATATTTGCGGACTGAAATTATAACGATAATTAGGTATGTTAGTAATTTCTTCATAATATTTATGTATTTATATTCTGTCAATCTGAAACATTAAAGTTCAAATGATAATATGCATGGGATATGGCTCGTACTATGGATGGAATTTGTTAATTTTGGTACTTTTTCCTGAAATAAACATGAAATATAAATTCTAACCTGTAACTGGTCTAATATAATTTGAACTGTAGTTTCCTTTGAATCTATCTCTATATTTTCTTCATCAGATACATCACCACCCGATGTATTTTTTGATTTGTTTATTTTCCTTTTTCTTACTTTACCCATTGTAAGGAATAACTCACAGTTAACCTATAAAAAAACAGAGCGCACGCTTTTATTTTTATTATTAGTAACTTGCTTGCTCTTGGGTAGCTCGCGACGAACTAGGTTGGGAAGAGCGCTCCTTTAGGTGAACTATGTGAGCTAGTCTTGAACTAGTTCATTGATAGTCTCGCTATTAGTTCTTTAGTTCTTTTTACTTTTTTAACGTCTACTTTACTAGACAGTGGCGTTCCCAACTTAGGGGTTTTCCCCCAGATTTAGGGGGTTAATAAGTGAGATGGGATTATTTAGGGGTCTGAAATTTTTCGGGGGTATTTTCCGGGATTTTTTGACTATTTAATATTTTTAAATTGATAATATTAATATTTATTTTTTGACCTAGCGACTTATAACGACATCTAGTACGTAATTCTACAACCAGTAACCACTCTGTGGTTTTTTTCTTTATTTATTGTTCTTACTAAATTATTTCTAAAAATAACTAAATTGAACTAATGAACAAATAGAACGAACTAGTTCGTCCTTGGATTATAAACTAAATTGACCGCTCTCTGTGATGACCCGTTAGGTCCAAGTCAAATTATGAGGTTTTATTAAGTTTTGCCTTCAATCAAGAATCAAGACTTCAGTTCACTTCAGTCTTCCTTCATTCTGTGAGTTCTATGACTTCCACGTCTTCATTAAAACCGATTAATTTAACCGAATCGAGTGAATGAAACTGAGTGAATCAATGTCAATGTCAGTGTTAGACTGACAACAGACCATAGCATAGACATACGCAAAATCGGATAGTCTGATCTTTGAGTCGATCGGTAAATATGATCCAAAATTATAAAATGTATACTGTATACACTTACACCCGTAATTAATATCCAATCTACTGATATGGATTGAGATTGATACTGTTTGGTTATACCGAGATACTCTATAAAATACATACAATTTTTTTAAATAAAAAATGTGGCAACCAAACGTCATAAAATTTAGACGATGCCTAATCAGAAAATTGGTTATTATTAATATCCGGCGTTTAATTAATCAATCTCATGGCATATGCTTCGCACACGACAATGACGACGACGACCCTGAGTGGCGCATTGGTTTAAATACTTACTTGCGCGAAGAGTTTTGCGTTCGATTCCCATTTGAATAAAAAGATTAAATTTCTCTTTCTGGTCTGGGTGTGTGTGCATGGCTATTATTTTTGGTGTTTTGATGAGCCCTAATTTGAACAGGTATCGACGTTTTTATTTATTTTTTTCATCAAAAAATAGAAAGCTGTAGATATGTTGGAAACATGAAGAAGAAAGAAAGATGTTAAAAATACCTATGAGCTATTTTCTGGGGCATGAGTGGCCTGTTGTATTGGACGACGAAGTTGAGTTGATATCAAACCTATATATTATACCTCTCGGCTGTTACTATAGGTCTGATAAAATCAATAACTTGAAAATGGCTGTAGGTACCTAACTATAGATTGAGTTTACAATACACGTCGTTAACACAACATTTGAATAATAACACTTACATGCCTTACCATTACCATGTAATTTAATTACCCATTAAAATCTCGCATGTTTGTAAGCAATCAAAAAACCGGTTTGGGTTACATACTAAATATAATTGCTGAGATATTTACGGTTAAGCTTTGCATATAAAATTCGAACGTTTGATAGGTAGGAACAATGGCGGCATCTTTAAGGTGATTTCAGACGACACTATACTATTGTGCTATAAAGTATAGCAAAGAAGGATACTTTATAGCATAACGAATTATCAAGCTCAGTCGACCGCGATTTTTGAAGAGTTTGCGGGACGGCCGGGCGTGAGGGAGGAGGAAGAGGACGGCGTGCGACATAGCATAGCGTGAACTCTGCGCATCGCACCAAATTAATAGCCAGTAATATAATTATAGTACAGTACAATGTGAACGTGTCCATATGTATGGAGCGCGATATAGTTGTGCTATGAGCTATGTACTATATGCTATTATATTATAGCGTCGTCTGAAACCTACTTTAATGCCGTGGCCGGCCGCCTCATTTACATAATCGCATGTTTCAAAATCTGGCCGCGGAACGACGAACTTGTCGGCTACCTTAGTACCTACCTAGAGATGAGAATTTGATAAATTATTGTATCGATGAATTTTTTATTTTATGCTTGTGAGTATACGACCGAATTGTAGCTGATGATTTCATAATCCACACGGGTCTTTGTTTTAATACAGAACCCTTTTCATAAATCTATCTACATGATAGGCCGCAAGCTTCGTTATGAAAGTAAGCACTGAAAATAATTATTTGTTCCTACTTAAAATGAAGGAAGGATGAAAAACTGCGTTGTGCGGACAGTCTTGCGTTCATTTCCCAGTGGAGGATAGATTTGAATAATCTCTTTCTGGTCTGAGTCACTCGCACTCATACTGCACTCGCACTGTTGTCTTGAATGACATGACCATAGGACCCACGACACAAGGAATCCAAGTGTTAATTCATTTATTTGGGACAGAGATTCCTGCCATGCTATGCTAAATCAAAAATAAAATCGATATTCGATAGGATAACTATTAATGCTTACATCACTACGTAACACGACCACGAGGGAACGCGGCGCCCGGTAGCCGCCTCTCAAGCTTTCTTCATAAATCAAAAAGTTGTTTTTGTGCCTTATCGACGGATAATCGGCTGCAGCTACCGCGCTCCACAGATAGAAAGAGATGACAATGTGTTCCAAAATCGAAGGTTTCTTACTATTCTTAGAGGCCGCGCGCACTAGGCAGCCTGGCTGCGCAGCCCAGAATATTTGCGCAGCCAATTATAGCAGCCAATCAACGACTAGTCTAGATCCTTCTCTGTATCGAAAGCCATCTTATCAAAGTTCGGAACGCAAAATACAACTAGTGCGCGGAGATCGACTGACCGCAGCCACATACATTCGCCTACACACGTTCTGGCTGCGCGCAGCCAGCCGGCTGCCGTGCAAACAAGCGCGTTGTATTTGGCTGCCGCAGCCGGGAATTCGTGGTTGCCTAGTGCGCGGGCTCCTATACTACGTCATAATTAGTGCGTCATAATTAGGGGCCTTACACAAATAGGTATTACAAAAAATAAGTATTCACAAAATATTGTAGCCAAATAATATTCCGAATATTTGGCTACAAGCCTACAACATTCTTATTACCTACAATAGTATTTCCTATTATTTTAAGTAGGTATCTTAGGTATTTCCCCATCTTATTGGTCCATTAATAAATTATGAGTTCCCATCATGCACAGTGTAAAAGCTCAGTTTACGGTACAGATTAAAATTTATTCGTGGCGTTTGTATCTTGATCAGAGCGACGCGCGACGTGGCATACCGGCAATACCGAACACCGGCGTCATAGATAGGGAGCTGGAGAGCATTTAGGTGTATGATTTGCTCGTACTCCGTACTGATAGGCATTAAAGTTGGGATCAAGACGACAAAATTTCTTAATGAATGAAGGTCGGACGTTGCTACGTTTTTCTCTACAGGGCTTCAAATCTGTAAAAAAAATTGGTACTAAATCATTTACGAGCAAATGATCTATAGTGGCGTATGCATCGCGGCGTATTTCCATTCTATACACTATACAAGGCCAGAACGCAGACATAGGAAACTGCTCGCGTATATATTGTAATGCTGTTTTTAAATCTGTTATTACAAATAATTACAATGCATATGTTATGGACCAAGTGATAAATCGGGCAAAATGAGAGGTCAATTTGATAATAATTATTCAAATAATCAAATTGACTGGGCGTTATACATATTTAATAACCTAACGATTGAAAGGATTTTTATGTTAAATTTAGATTAGACTTCTGTCACTGACCCTCGCATGATAGGCATGATGACAGTAATGAAGTATCGCCAAAATATTTATCTGATCTAATGAAATAGGATTGAAAGATTTTGAAACATGTATTTATTCTCTAATTAATGTCGAGGTTAATAATTTATTTGTTAAAATAAATCTACAAAATACAACAATCCGCCATGATAGCTTAAACACCCATCAGATCGAATTACGTCAATTTACGTCACGTCTCAGTAAACGTCATTTTTTTCGTAAGCATACGCGATCTCTGCATTTTTTACTGAGCCGTGACGTAATGACAGACGCCATGACACGGGCGAGCGTTTTGGAAAATTTGAAATGTACTTTTATTGCACAAAAACCTTAATTTTCTACAAAAATATGATATATTCTAGGCATAATAGAAACTTCTGAATATCATAGAAGAGTTTTTGAAAATTAGTCATCATGCCTATTGTAATCCAGAGTTTATTCCGATACATACACGATTAGTCCGTATGTATAATGGCGCTGTATTATTATGGAACAAGGTATACTTCTACGTCACTACGAAGTATACGCGAGTATTTGCGTACTGCTCTTGTATGGATTGGAAGACCTTAGTAAAATAAGTTATTTCCAATCTATACGTGGTTAGTTTCATACCCTTGCGTTCTGGCCTTGTATAGAATGGAAATACGCTGCGGCGCGGCGCGGCGACAGTCGGCAACTCGGTACCGGCGCGCGGCGGCAGCTCGGCGCGGCGTGTCAGCACATCTACTCCGTCTAATTGCACCCCCGCGGCGTGATGGATGGACCCTCCGCCCCGCACTCCGCACCTCACCCCCCGCGGCACACCCCACAACCATAAGGGTTGTTCCCAGAAATTCCATTATCATTCGCTTCGTTTCATTTGACAATAAACCGACTGTTACGAGTCCTGCGGAAAGTTTTCAAAATCTCAGAACAAATACATAAGTAGGTACTCGGGACTCGGGTCCGGGCAGATTATACCTACAAAGGAAACTATCCAGCATTGTTTTAGGCTTTTAGGAAACCGTACAAAGAGTTTATTGTCAACCATTTAATTCTGAACCTTTTTTTAATAAAATACCATTTACTTTTTTATGCAATCATTAACGCGTTTTTGTTAAACCATTTATTTGTACCTACTCGTATTTGTTATTGTACCGTATTTCCATAGGCGAGTGGTTCCCAGTTGTCGAAATTCTACTATGTATAGGTATGTACTTTACTAAAACTTTTTTATTTTATCATCATTGAATTTTCGAGTAGCTCTTAACGAGCCCTTACATTTGATACTCATATAGTAGAAATGCATTAAAAATAACTATTCCGATATCTTGGATGGTCTGCCATATTGAATTTAGAATGACGTCACAAACCATAAATATCGTGCATTGTCATTAAAACTAAACGTGTAGTATACGAAATTTCAGTCCAATCGGTTGAAGATAATTATCTACTTCAAAATTGAGTTCAAAGATTTCACCCGAACATTCATTTACACACATACATTGCAAGTTAAATAAAATTTTAATAAAAACAGAACGTTCTGTTGCATAGCAAACACACGTACCTAATTTTTTTGTGCAGTTTTATTGATTTTTTTCTTCAATATTTTCGTGATTTTTCTTTTCCGAATTTAGGTACTGTCACATCCTTTATTATCTACTTATTCTTATTCTTATCGTATCGTTCTTTTTAAAATAGGTAAACATAATATAACTTCAACTATACCTAATTTGTGGGCTGAACGTGAATGGGCCCTCGTAATATTAATTAAACCAGAAGAAAAAAATACATGTAATTTTTATGTATCTATGTGTGAGTGTGTAGGTATATTGTGTCTAAAAACGTATGGCTGTGTGTTTGATGTGTTTTTTCTTTAATTCAACGAGCTGATATGACCGAGCTTTGCTCGGTATTACCTTTTTGTCAGCTGCTAGGGGATGTAGGCCATGTAGCATGGAGGATAGTTCTCCATGGGATGTAGGTAGTTAAGTGCGCGGCAATGAACTTTTCCGCGCACTTTTTGAATTTGGAATATCTTAGTGTTCAGTGCTAAAGAAATCGAACGCAAATATTGTTTGAATAAAGACGACAGAACTAACAGCCCACGTTTTTGTCAATTTTCACGGATTGTTAGAAATGAGCCAGATTCGGACATTATTTCAAACACGCAGAAAATAAAATCTATAACAATCTGTATTCCTAATAAAACTGTAAGTAACAATAAATTTTCATAAAAAATGTCTCAAATGTAAATATAACTTTTTAGTTGTTTTATTATCAGATACTATTTAATTTCAATTTAGTTGTTACTCTATGTTTTATTAAATAATAATATTACAGTACAATATGAGGGCCCTTTCATTTTCTCATAGAGGGTGATGAAAAGTAGAGTGTATCACTCGGGACCTCGGGACAAAATATATTTTTGGCTCGGGCGATGTACTTTGAATCCGTCGCTACGTTCAGGATTCTACTAAAGAAACCCTCGCTACGCTCGGGATTCAAAAAACGCCCTCGTAGTAAAAATATCATTTTGCTCCCTTGTCATACAATCTACTATTCCTTTTCCTTTCCATATTTCCTTTTAGGAGATCGTGAAAACGTTAGGTATTTACGCGCGAAAGTTGATCTGACAATGGCTACATTATACAGACCTACTAATCTAGAAAAGTGCAGCACGTTTACCACGATTATTTATATGCATAAAACATATAATTATGTGTACTGCATATATCAAAAATATAGTACACACATTGAAGGGCGAGCAGATCGGAAAAGATAATCCGCCTGTCCGATGCACAGATATTATGAGGTACCCCAAATGCAATGAAGGGGTGAGCCATAGAAAACAAAATAGGTGAGCCGTCTGCGTTTCGATTACAGAAATGTCGACAGAAATCCGCCTCATCCGTACAAAGAATTAAAAGGAAGTGAAAAAAGATCAATATTTGGACAGAATTGATTACAGACCGGATGCGAATGCGCTAATATGTGAAAGAACAGGATGAGATTTACCGCGGAATCATGTTAACTCGTCTGTTCTCAGCGTTCTGTTGGCACAACATCGGAATAAAACTGCAATTATTTTTTATACGTTTGATTCCATTCACTAATAGATAGAATGGGAAATCGAGCTCTTATAGTGAATGCCGCTTCGATTTCGCATTGAGTAGGGTTCACCCACACTTCCGTTTCGTTGCGCAATCCGAAGCTTTTGTTGTTCGAATGTTCGTTGGGGTATTTTATTTACAAGTAGGTACTTACGTCTATTTTCTCGTTCTACATATGTATTTGAAATAGGGCAAATAAATAGAAAATAACTCGAGAAGTCAGCTGCAGATAAAATCAGTCTTAGCTCTTTTAAGTCTCATTTTTACCAGTATTTAAGTATTTGGTATTTTGGTATTTGTATTAAAACATCTGAGGAGACAATTTATGAAAGTTGAATGGGTTATGCTCGATGCGAATGCAGCTTTATTACGGAAATACGGACTTTCTACACCTTTGAATTTGTCCTCATATCGTCACAATCATAAGTGTGTAAACTATTGTAAGAGGTATGAAGTTAATAAAGTACCTATAAAAAATGAATTGTGAGAAAAAAACTACATATTACATTCTTTGATCTATGAGTTATTATTATTTATGGGATTGGGCCTGGGCGCATGGGTGCTTGCAATGACCTGTTAGGGCCCTTGTCACCACACGAACATTAATTATATCTGTTAAGCCTGAGGAACTTGTCAGTATAGCTACGTTCGTACCTCCTTATCATAATTTTGGAGTGATTTTGCCCAGGTTCAGAGGCCCACGATGTATGGCCTCTTCATTGCATTGGGCTTGGAGTAATGAACGAGTTGTGCTTCTGGAGATGCCACAGAACGGTTCCGGTCCTAGTTGGATAGATTTGGCACCCTTGCGAGCCAGTGAGTCTGCCGACATATTGCCCGCTATTTAGTCTCTCAACGCAGTTTCGAGCCTATTGGGTCTACATTGTAAGTATTCTTTCTTCTTCGTATCGTTCGAAGTGCCACCAACTATAGTTTTATCACTAAGTCGTAAGTGTTAATGTTGTTTGTCAATAAACATTATTTAATTATAAGCAAGTTTGCTTTCTTTTCCTACGGCGCCATAGCAGCGCGTAATTCTGACAAAGGTTCTTCAAACTCAAACATGCCGCTCCGGATGCAGTATCCTGTTAGTTGTTACTAACTAAATATTTTATGTTGGGTTCTTGTTTGCCAAAACAAAGCTTGCTTAGTTTATTATTTTTTATGCAAATTCTTAAACGTAGGTACAAAAAGGTATCCGACAGGCTTCACAGGACTAAAGATAGGTATACATATTTTTCAGGTGTGCGTGGATGGGGAAATCCGAAACTATGAGGAATATCGAAAAATGCTGAAAGGAGTCTGGGGACCGATTTTGATGAAAACTAAAACTGCATTGTTGGATATTTGAAAAATCAATATGCCTAGCCAGGAATCGAACCCATTGATTTTGAAAAAAAATATCACACCCTGTATTATTACACCATTTGATAGTGTCACTAATAAGGAACAAATTCTGGAAAGTAATGATACATGGCAAACTTAAGGACTGTATAATATATGTACATATATTGCATGTGCATGAGATCAGTAAATCTTCCTAATTCAAATCAGACTCCGTTAGACATAGTTATTGTGACTAAACTATGTTAGTTACTATTATATATTTAAAGGACAGGGATCGACTGTCAAACAACTTAGCCAGTTAGACACTGATTTATTAACATATTTAAAATGACATAGAATGCAACTACACACACACAAACAAACAATCTAAACCCTACATCACATACACAACAGTTACATATGTGCTCTCGCGGACTATTTTGTAGATCTTAATAAGACCTACAAACCCGTAGTACATCATTTTGTTCTCTTGTCAATAGTTTTTGCAGCGCACGCATAAATAAGTTTTCGTTTCAATTTTCTTACGGATCCCTAATTTTTTTGAAAATAAAATATAGCCTATAACCTTTCTCTATAAATGGACTATCCAACACTGAAAGAATTTTTGAAATCGATCCAGTAGTTCTTGAGATTAGCGCGTTCAAACAAACAAACTCTTCAGTTTTATAATATTAAAGTATTATAGATTAGTAAAATTAATAAAATTAGTAATTAGTATTAGTATAGATTAGATTGTTGTAGAGTCCACATCACCTGATGATGCTCCGTTTTGGGGCGAAACACGTGTCGTGTACTATTGGAATAAGTTGTTATGGTACACACCTACTCAGAGAGATAAGGGAGGGTGGTGGGTCCATACCAAAGCAAGTTCCACGTGTGCGGATTGTTGCAAAGAAATATAAATACAACTTAAATAACAATGGATTTCCGCAAAGTAACGCCTGATACAATATATTATAGATTAGATTAGCCTAACTATGTTATTCATTGATTTCAAAAATCGTAGAGCGCTTATAAATAGGTATCTAATATACATAGGTACTAATTTATAAATTTAAATTGGGTAGATACATATTATTATGAAATCACAAAACCAAAATTATAAACGATAGCCAAAATAAAAACAAGAGGCCTATCTTGAAAAAAAATAACATTAGGTTTCCTAAAAGCCATTACGTCTATTCAGCGCAGCGCCTCGGCTAAAGAAAGCCTAAATAAGGTAATTAACCTTCATGCAGCCGGTAACTTTGTGAGGGGCTTGAATAAAAGGGATCTCGACAGATGGCAAGTACTTACCATTACGCTATTGAAGTAGGTAGTCTCGTGGATTTCCACTGTAAATGCAAGTGTGTACTTGACTTGTTGGTTTTACCGCTTTTACACATAAAAGTAGGACAAGAAATCATGTTACTTGTAAGAGTTTTTCCCAGCTTTTATTGCAATCAAAGCTTAAACTATTTTTAAAGGAACTTAATATTTTATTTCGGAACAAACTAGATACAAGATGACGACTGCGTCCAGTCATCAGACCACGTATTTAGTAGACCTGATTAAGGTGACTAAAGTTAAGATATTATCATAGACCGTTGTTACATTAACATTGGGAAACATGCGAGTAGATATGTTAGAGAAGAACTCAATATAAGTACTCTTTACGAATAGCTAATGTTGGCCATTTCGTTAACACATTAATGGTTGGATATGGCCATGGGCTAATTCAATAAAACAAGCTTTCTGTGGACCAATTTATTTTAAGAATGTAAACATAATGAAACATACGGAATCACTAAATATATTCTTTCGTGTATTTACACTCGCTGGTGATAATTCCTCCGAAGTTTACTCTTGTCTGATAATATTTCTTCCTTTATTTACATTAGGGCCATGATTCCGAGCTTATTTACACAAGTTGATAGATAAAGAGCGATAGGAAAGCGGCTCTCTTGTCATGCGAAAGAAAACGAAATAAATAAAGAAATCCCGCTCTTAAGGCGACTGTGTAACACCGGGGGTAGCTTTGATAAAGCAAACAGGGACTCTACTAAAGTTATATCCTTACCAAGTAAGTACTTATAGCTGCTCTAAAACAACAATTAAGCATAAGGCTTTATAAGATTTTTCAGTGACATTTCCCTTACATTGGCTTCATAAGATTTTTCAGATTTTTTAAGATTTTTCACATTTTACATGGTCTAAACTTTTAATGCAAGTACGAATAAAGAACATTCGACATTACCTTTACCTACATGTAATTTGACAATTACGTACATATTTAGTGCAAGAAAAATTGGAAATAAGAAACATCCTACTATCCTACTACTTACTACCTACCTACTACTTTAGGTAGGTATTTGTTAGTTTTACTCTTCGAATTGACGGCTATTCGAATTAGGATTAGGTACAGGTAGTTTATATTCTGGATTAACATAATATAGATATAGGGTAGGTACTTTTTATCTTAATAGCTGCTCTATTAATACAATTTTATATTGACGATGCCGCGATGTCGAAACCGCACGACCTCGGCTTTCTGCGTACGACAATTTTATTTTCCCTCAGTTCATTTCCTTCAATCTGTTTGCGGAAATTACCGTGAAATGTTTAATCAATCATTTCTTTTGGTTGCTAATGGTATGCCTATTTATAAGTGACAATAAACATAAGTTACATATCAGCAGTTAATGAGTTGTATGGTTACTTCTATGGAAGATAACATAATATCTAGCTACCAATTATTACCTATCTTATTAAACTAGTATTTTTAGAAGTTTTAAATTTCAATTAATAAGTAGGTAGGATAATAGGTATGAATCTACCTACCTACATTGTGACAGTAAGCCATTAATGACCCAATACAGTCTCCTTCTTGCAATGTAGCCCTTAGTCCACCGCGCTGGCCTACTGCGGGTTGGTGGACTTCACATACCTTTGAGAACATTTTTTTTTGTGAACTCTCAGGCATGCAGGTTTCCTCACGATGTTTTCCTTCACCGTAACAGCAGGTGATATTTAATTTTATAAATCGCACATAACTTTTTTACAGTCATTGGTGCGTGCCACTGGGATTCGAACCCGGACCCCTCGATTCCAGGTCGAATTCTAAGCCACTGGGCTATCCTAACCTACATTAGATGCGAATAAATAATGTTTACAACTTTACACACGCATTATGTAAGTAGGTATCTACAGTTAAATTGTAAAAACGTGGTTCGTATTTGATTTTGTTTGCGATACTTAATACTAAAGAAACGTTGGAAGAATTTAGAAATTTCTAGAAAGTGGCCTCATCAGTATAGAGCACGCTCCCACATTGTCGGACAGTCAAATACAATTCAAACCTGTAATTTGAATATGCTAGTAGCCCGAGAGACTGACGACCAAAAATACAAGCATTTTCTAAAATTTGACATTTTAATGTATCTTACATTCGTGGCGTAGAGAAATAGCCCGCCGTAAGTCAGATGGATTCTGTAACGTTTAACGAAGGGGTCGCTTCAATTTTGAAAAACTTCGCAACCACTTTCTAAAACTTGAAATTTATTTTGTGAGTAGTATCAAAATTAAAAATAAGTGTTACCGGCCTACTTGATGCTACTAGTGAGTTGTCACTATCTATAGGTACGGTCACTTGTGAGGTATAGGGTTAAAACTTGGCTAGTCGGTGATAGTTCAAAAAATGTTGCCTAGGTCTTTATGCAACTTATAATAAAGCTTTTAAATCTAAGTACAGGATTAAGGACATAAAGTACCTATATGTCACAACCGATTAGCTTGAGAAGCAATGTGTATAAATTGTGTATATATCAACTTTACTTACCAACTAAAAAATCAGTTCAATCTGTGACACTAGACTTACTTAATATGTGATATAATAGGTACTAAGCTTCATGGTGATATTATAATTCTGGTTATTTTGTGACATTGTACTGAAAAGGTAAACTTTATTAAAAACAAGTTCATATTCATGAATTTTTATTAAATTATTATTTCAATGACGGTACATAACAACATGCTAGTCTTTTATAACTAGGCTTTAGTTTTTTGGACCTTAGAAATCTACTTAAAATTAATCACAAAAGTTTAATGGAAGTTTAATCCATTTTAATCCGATAATTTCAAACTAGACATTACTGAACAATTTCTGAACGATACCGCAGAAACTAGCAACACCGAATGTACGTGTCATTGTGACAGCTTTCTTGTCAAAATTCCGCGCAAAGTGGAGAGGTTGTGAAAATATTTTATTTTTCCAAATATTTGCTTACAATAGGAAAACCTGCACGTACTAATAAAAAGGTGAGAGTTTATTCGCTATTCTATAAAAATATCACAACAACAAGTTTGTCTATCATCATGTAATGGGCAGCATAACATGATGACAGACAAACTTAATTGTCTATCATCATGTTATAAACAACCAACCAACATGCTGCCCATAACATGATGAACTTGCAATCCAACTCTGTACTAGTAGTGCTCTGTTTTTATACATATTAAGGAGGTATTTTGTTACACAAAACCATGAACTAACATAACATTTATTCATACAGTTGGTAATTACGTGATACTAATTGGAAAAAAAACGACTGTGAACTACTAGTAAAATAACAGATTTTAGAAAACGCTCTACAGTTTCAGGTCGCCGGCCTCTCGGGCTAGATATCGTACATGCAGTCGCGGCTGGCCGTTTGATTCCGACTAGTTCGTTAACGTGAAAACTAGCCCTATTCGGAAAGCGCTTATTCGAGATCAGATCCAAATCCCGAACATCATTAAAACGCCATCTCATGATGACCATTAATTATACATTCACATACTTAGGCATTTGAATAGGTACATTAAGTCCCTACCCTAGCTGGGAATCAGCAAACCCATGGGAAATATTGTTTTTCAGTAGGTACTGAGAGAGAAGAAATTGAGTCATTAAATTGCACATTCAAAATAAGTTGTTATGCCACAGTGTCAGTATTAGCTGCATCTTTATAGTACCTGAATGAATAGCAAACAAACGAGAATGCAGGCCATCTGATGTTAAGTGGTCATGGCAACTCATGAACATCCGTACCCCCCACCTTAAACCTCAAATAGGATAGAAATTCTGTATGAGGCATATTATGACTAATGAAGACTAAGATAGTCATTACTCACCTCAAATCACACCTCTAAAAACCGAAACACAAGCCATGACGAACCTCGGGTTAAGATAATGGCGGTAAGATGTTTCATCGGCAGAATTATGAGATTCATAGTGTGATTGTGAGAGTGATACCTACATACACAAAATACAGGCTAAAACAAAGTAATGATAATAAAAATGTCTTGTTATAACGCCACCGTATAAACACAGGCTGCATATTCGTAGAATGTCGGAAATAGCGCTTCCGAGTATGTACCTAGGTAGCTCTCGGATACGATCTCTTGTCGCCGCCACGCATTTATTTATACACATCTTAATCTGATGGCTCGGCTGGCGTCTCAGAAAATGTATCACGCACGAACAGGAAGAAAGCAATTTTTCTGACGATAAATAAATAATCAGAAGGAAAATTCTCGAGACAGATTCGCTAGCGTTATTTGTGTGTTCTTGAACGCTTAAATTGCGTTTACGAAACATTTTTATTAGATAGAGGATTTGTGCCTCTTTTAAATTTAAAAACCTGTGAATTCTTTGATAAAAATAAAAGGTGTACAATTTAGAAGGATAGTACGGTAGGTATAGAATTAAAATTTATGAAAGATTGCACTAATAGTCGAAAGACTTCGATGCCATAAAACAGAATACACCTTTTTATTTCTTTTACTTTGGTATGCTATATCGGGCGGCAGGTGTGCTTAGTAACTAGAGAGCGGAATCTTCGGACCTTTGCGGCATCGTCGACGACGTGACGGCGAGATCAAAGCTCGACTCGAACGAGGGTCGACGCACGCGGCACTCGATTCTCGATTCCCCCCTTCCCTTCACTACAACAATATCTACGGAGTCGGACTCTACTACGGTGCGATTCGTTCATACGGCCTATTGCCTGAGCTAGAGATGGGAACGATGCTTTTTTTGTATTTTGTTATTTATGAATATGTACATATTATACATATCAATAAATTCAAAGTTTGCCAATTTCGTTTTAAGTCCAGAAAAAGTGAGCGAAAAAGGATTATTACTATATGAGGCTCACTCACGATTAACCAACGTTTGATATTGTTTTTATTTCTGAAGATCTCCCTTAGCTCATAATGAAATAACTTAACAATTGAGACGGATCAACAAGTACGTTGTGAGTTAGACAAAATTATCGACAATGCTGATTAAAATACTCGATATAATATCTGATTATCTGATCAAACCCCATCTCTACCAGCCGGAGATGTCGGCGCGCGCGAAATACGTTCAAAGAGAACCTACCATCTTTGAACCGGTTATTGTTTACAAACGACCAACGCATAATGGCTATAAATTGCTCCGACGAAATATCGTTCCTTCGTTATTCCATGAAATGTATTCCTTCCGCATAATTTGACAGAACCAAGTCACGGCTGAACCAAAAACATTACCGAAATGCATTTTATTTACAATTTTATTTTATTGGAACTGAGTAGCAAATGGGTATGCACAATAATACAATTATATGCACAAGCGGACTACTTCATGTGAAGTGGTCACTGCAGCCACGTACAACCTCAAATAGGAAAGAAATATTATCTGAGATCGTATTCGGTTGTGTTATTATTACCTAATTACTAGGTACCTATCTATGAGGTTGAGGACTAAACTGTTCGCCTCAAATGAATGTCTCTGGGAACCACTCCTCCTCAACCGAAACACAGGACAACATGGGTGGAGGTAAGGAGGAGCTATAACCTATAAAGCTAGTTTTGTAAAAAATGAAATCTAATGTTTATTTAGATTTTCTATTCCTGACTTAGGTAACCTGAGCCAAAATTTAGATTATCGCCATCTTAGAGCTTAGAAATAATGGCCCAAACTTTATTACGCACTAAGTATGTTGTAGCCGGTAGCCTATTAATTATGTACTAATTAATCAGACAACCTGGTGGATATGTACACCTAATAAATTAATTATTATCCTACGTGTGTGTTCCATAGCATGTAACTGCATTTCAGATAGCAAGTTGCTAGTTGCTGCTAGCTAGTCAGCAAGTTGTTGCTAGCTAGTCAGCAAGTTGTTGCTAGCTACCAACTATAGCCACATACCCCGAAGCCACGGAACATCGCATCGCATCGGATTGAATTAATTAGTCGCTCGGCTTGGCGGGCGGCCACTCACTGTCTTTACAACATAATTTGCACTTCGTGCGGCGAGATCAAAGCCGCGGCCGGTCGATGGCGGCGCCTTTGATCACGAAGAGCCTTTGACTGCCGCCGCCTCCGCAGGGCACGCCTCGAAATAGTTAATTTGGACGCAGTTTTTTTTTTCATGGCACGAGTGGAGGCCAGGCAACTTACTTATTTTATTAAATAAACTTATAAACCTGGGTAAAAGTGTACCACATAATAGCCTACTTAACTAAATTAACATGTTTCTTTTTTCTATGTAAGTATATGTACTAACAAACCTACCACCACCTACATGATTCGGTGTTAGGCAGCATGTTTATCAAGTCTTCTGCTTTAGTTGGGAAGGTATGGTAGGCATAAGGACCACCTCATGAGTCTACTCATTCTCGTAGAATGCTCAGCAGATAAGACTTCGTTTATACCTACTTGAAGTTAGGACTTGGATTTCTTACACATGGACATAAGACTTGCATTCGGGTTGAATAATAATTGGAAAAAAATTGTTAAGGTTAAATATGTATAAAGACAATGCACCTTTATATGATATCTAAGCTACTCTATGTAGCTCATTACGATCCCTAGGATGGCCTAGGTAAGGTACGGCAGGAAGCTTAGGTACTACACGTAAGTAGATTATCTAATGTTCAAGTTTTCACTTCTGCCGGAACTCCTGGAGTGCAACCTGTTGTTTTTTTAGGTAATTTTGATAACGCCTACATTCTCCAGATATCTACAATTCAAACTCCATTCTTCAAACACTGCAAAATATAGTAAGAAGGCGTCTACTTAAGTAAGTACCTACTTAGTAATCAAAGAGTTTTACTATCTAGGCAAAGGCACGATGTTAAATAGAGATTTCTTTGAATTAGAGTTTTATTCAACAAATATAAAGGACACGTTAAAGCTTCTAAATGCGAACACAAACCTCAAAACGTACTTCTAATACTATCCGCTTTCAATAGTTTTAATGCCGGCCCATGTAGTGAGCTTATCTACGGGCAGGTACGCTGCACGCTGCACCGGCTGCACGGCAACATAGCCGGTATGGCTCCATAGCCATACAAAGAGGGTAAAATTAACGCTTGCCTGGTTCAATGAAAAAAGGCACAATTTTTAAGGCTGCACTGCAAATTCACTGAAATTCGGGGCAACTCCTCATAGGTACACATACAAGTACAGTAAGTAGGTTACAGGCAGGTACGTGTTCTAGACACGGTACAGACATAATGAAAATGATGTAGGATAATATTATTGTTAATATTACTGTATGTTTTGTTTTTTTTCTACCAATGTTAAATGTTAGGTAATTATCTGTATTAGGTACATTTTTTTTCTCTTACAAACTCTGTAATAACTTAAGTGCAAAATGTAGTGCTGGCGATATTACATCTCACATAACAACCACGGGATCACAGGAGTTGCTGAAAACCAGCGCTACTCTAGACTAGTCTCGACTTCGGTCATGAGTTAGCACAAGCTGAGCTGCCTCCTTTTGTCATTTGTAATAAATAACTATTCTGTATTTCATGTGAATGTTTTAATATGGCAATGAATGTTTTTCTAGTCTATTCTATTCTAATACTTAGATTACATTTAATGTTTCTTTTAATCTCTACACAGCATAAAAAAGTTGCTTTCCGCCCTCTGTACTCTTAAGTAGTTCAACAAACTGCGCAACATATTTAATTTTTCATTGCGGTTTTCATCAATACCTAGACATGATGATTCAAGAGGAAGGCTTTATGTACATACGTGTCCTACATACCTACTCGTATTAGGTATAATAGAGAAAAATATGCTAGTGCTAATGAATCTTGGAAGACCGAGCGATGACCCATGAACTATACCTAACATATTATATCTAACTATAAACAGAACTAAAACGCTGTCGGAGGTTTTTTTTTACTACAAAAGTAATCTAACTGAAACAAGACTTGACGAACATGCTGTTTTACAGCGGGTAATGCAGCTATACCGACCAACCTGTATGGTTTCATGTCCATGGTTTCACCTATAAAATCAATTCACATCAGAAGACTGGGTATTAATTAGGTACGTTTTATTATCTAAGCTCTTCCTTAAAATGAATACAGTATATCACCGAAACATAGTCAAGCCGGCTTTTGACTATGGGATTGTAAGATAATTATATAACTTGGAACAGTTTAGCTTCGGCCGGTGCAGTGAACGCGTTTCCCTGCAGCTAGCGATAGCATCTCCTCGCGGTGCCAGCGGGTGTGCTCCGACGCCTCCGACCCCATGAATAAGGAACCTGGTAGAAAGACCAACTTCTTTGAAATTGCAACGTTGTCGAACTTATTGTCTAACCAATCGACGGAATCAGTCGACCAACGGTTCAATTCACGGTTCAATAAAAATAAACAATGCATGAAGACAAAATTAAATGTAAGTAAATCAAATGGTTACTTAATTTATGCACTAAATTAACATGCCCTAGAATTATCTGTATGAGAGATTTACAAAATATCAGACTAGAACCACAAAGAAAAATTTAAACTCTGCATTGAAAATATTAATTGCTTTGCTGGTAATAGTCCGGTCAATTTAGACATCCAAGGTTACAAAAATTCCCACTTGGCTGAATATTGGTAGGATTGCTCAATACACTATTATAAAGGAAATGTGAAAAGTCCTCATCGATCCGGCACGTGCAAAAAAATTTACTCGGGGTCAAAGGTCACAAAAACGGGTTTTTCGCGATTTTCAGCAAAATGGTAAGTTGTATCATAAAATTAGCTTAGACAAAAAAGGTAGAACAGATAATTATCTATAAAAAATGTCTAAATACTTTTTTTCCTAAGAGCCACCGTTTTTGAGATATAACGATTCAAAAAGTTGAAATAGTTGTAATCGTCATAATATGCACACGTTTCCACGCCACCTTTGAGGTAGTGTACTTAGCGCGTTTTTTTTAATATGGTTTCCCTGGTAGGCATGATTCTGTTTAATTTGAAACTATTGAATAACTGTAGATATTGACAAGGGTTGAAAATGATGAAAGGGGTGTAAATTACAAAAAATAAGAAAATTTATCCGTCTGAATCTAAATCATCATTAACTTCTGCTTTCTCTTGTTCTTGTTCCTCTTCTCTTCCTTCTCCTGCTTCTTCTTCTTCTTTATCTTCTTCATTCTGGGTGTTAATAAATTGTCCCAATAATGACACATCGCATGTCTCTTCGTCAACATCAAATGAATCTTCAATTGTTGGCAATTCAACATTGGAGCATGACCGGCCTTGACAGTTTGTACATGCTACAGAACAAAACAGTCCAACTTTTTTGCAACCACATTTAGCACTACATCCCTTTTTACAGTTGCAAAAAATGGTGTTTAGTAGTTTTTCTGGTGCAGGTGGAAGTAAAGTTTGAACTGGCTCTAATGAATCGTGATATCTCAAAAACGGTGGCTCTTAGGAAAAAAAGTATTTAGACATTTTTTATAGATAATTATCTGATCTACAATTTTTGTCTGAACTAATTTTATGATTAAACTTACCATTTTGCTGAAAATCGCGAAAACCCCGTTTTTGTGACCTTTGACCCCGAGTAAATTTTTTTGCACGTGCCGGATCAATGAGGACTTTTCACAATTCCTTTATAATAATGTATTGAACAATCCTACCAATATTCAGCCAAGTGGGAATTTTTGTAACCTTACCCCTATTTTTTAGTTTAATTTGACCGGGCTATAATCGAACTTTGCTTGACATGGACATGTTAACAAACTACCCACAGACGTTACGTTACGTAAGACGCCTACTTTTTATCAAATTCTATCTCATCTTCGTGAAGGTACCTAAAGCAGCCCTTTGAAAAATTATATTCGGGATTGCATTTTCAGAGGACGAAATTTTACTTATAGTTTAAAATGTTTACAGGAGGTCAGTGTTAAGTTAACACATATTTGGACTTTGTATAGTCAAATTATAAATGAGCTGGTTTCAAGAACGAACCGTGAACGTTTCATTTTTATAATTACAAAATTAAATAATAATACTTTAGTAGGTACATAATATATAATCTTTTAGTCTTAAGTGACTTGAAACAAGACAATGCGTCGCAGCGTAGGCCGCCGTCGTTCCGCGGCAGATCAAAGCAAGTAAGATAAGTATTCTCGACCGGAGCGGAGAGCCCACGCCCCTATTTTTGGTTACATTTTAACAGTTTTACATCTTATCTGTGTGGTCGTGGAGGAACTTTTTACTTTTATGGTCAATGCGATAAAAACTGAATTCTTTATTTAGCTAACCACGTTTCTGCACGCTTTAATGAACAAAACTGTGGGGTGCGCATACGTTTTTGTCTAGCAGAAGTTTAGATGGAAAAAAATTAATATTACGATATTCTTTGTAAGAAATTAATTATTTCATTATTTATATGAGGTTCCTGACAATATTTACACAGCTCTATAAAATAGTTTAAAAATTATGAGCTTTACAGACTATTTTCACTACTTATACGCTCGAGGGAATATACAATACGTAGATATGTAAACCCCCTGACGGACGAAAAGGAAAGTACATGTACCTATCAAATGAGAACGCTACTGCTATTAAATTCGCAGACACAGAGGCAAATGCAGCGATTTTTCGTATATTTTTTGTTCTCTCCAGGCACGTGACTAACATGGCGCAAAATTAAAGGCGGTTCCTTTGAAGCGAGGCTTGTATCGGCAACGGATCACTGACGAGTCGTTGTCACTGCTTCTTTGATGTAGCCGGAGTGCCGACAAAGGGACGGTAGCACAAAGCCATTGATATCATTTAAATCCCTTTGATTCAAAACCGACGTATTGCATCCCCGTGGAAAGTTTCCAACCCCTGTTACGGTTGTTGCGCAATCCCTGCCTTTCATTGCCGAAAAAAATGTTTGTTTGTAGTTTTGTACAGGCTAAGAGCTTTTAAGTGTGCAAAGCACAGTTTGCACTTTTAAGTATCTTTAAATGGTAACTTGTGTGTCGAATGGAATGGGTTTGCTATGTTTTTTCAAAGAAATTGCTGTATTTTTTTAATGTGGTATTTTTAAAAAATGCATAAGTCTTCGAGTATATTTTGTTTGAACACTTTTAAAACAAATTCGCAATTTTATCAAATTACATACTTATCAGATGTTGAGTACAAATTGTATTTAGTATTATTAGTATTGAATATGAGCTGGGCAATGCATTTAGGTACCTACGTATGGACTTCTAGGGTACTACGTAACGTAACACATGTAACGTAGAAGTAATAGATAAAATATGTCTATTTATATTTTAATTATATCTTATTACCCAGGGCTAGAGAGTAAAACCATTTAGGTATCGAAATAAAGGGAAAACGTGAGAGACAAGCACGTGCCTCTCATCACGTGATAGGTCGTCAGCGGGATGCTGTTGTAATTACTTAGAATCATTTTACAAGATTTTACAATGGGTTCTGCCGATGTACCAGAAAATTACTTGATGAATAATTTTGGTACTTATAACAATTTTACTTTTGCACATTTGTTTAGGTATATTTCTTACTGATACTTTATTTTTCGGAATAGTTTTCCCCAAATCAGGAATTTATTTCTTTCATAAACCAACATCACATCCACTTCGCAAACTGTTTAGCGAACTCTACTTACAACAAATTAACTACTTTAAAGTTTGTATCTAACCTCATAAACAATGATATATTACATACATACTTATACATAGGTATTAAGTACAAACTGTATAATAATAATATGCATCTATAATATTCGGTCTCAGATTTTTGAAGAAAATTCAAAACATACTTAGAACCTTAGTAAGGATTGATTGCATTGTCATTTGCTGAAATATTTTTCACTTCGTTGAGTACCCGTATCACCCAGTCCGGAGTTTGGTAGAGCACATCTTTAAAGGCATTGGAGCACCTTTATAGGATTGAGTAATAATAAAAAGTCCTACATAATTAAATATACCTACTGAGTTGCTTAATATTTTTGTTATGTAGGTAATATGAACTATATTATGTAGATATGAAG
This sequence comes from Erynnis tages, assembly GCA_905147235.1. Classification (NCBI taxonomy): domain Eukaryota; kingdom Metazoa; phylum Arthropoda; class Insecta; order Lepidoptera; family Hesperiidae; genus Erynnis; species Erynnis tages. Next base: position 8,299,131 of record LR990073.1, read on the forward strand.
TCATTTAAAGGCTCCGGCAAAATCTTTTCTGTCTATGTTGAAAGAATATTTTATGTCCGTCCGTTATTAAAACTAAATTTCGTTGTACGCATTATAGTAATAATCACACTCCGAAGCTATTAAGGCGGAACAGCTTTTTGAAACCTTCCGACATAGGAGCGGGAAACAGGTTCGTGTATAAAAACGGTATGCGAGCCGAAGCTCGGGTTGCCAGATAGAGCGTGGACATCGAGACAATTTAGAATAAAAATAAAACGAAGTTAAAGATTAGTTTATTCTGAGTCTTGAATTTTCTAGCACAGAATTCTTGATTCAAGATTTGTGGACGAATTTTTCATACTTAGCTATAGCTATAATAGGTACCTATAGCAGCGTACCTAACCTACCTCTTACTACGCGACTTTCGATCACTGATTGATATAAATATTTTATAAAATTTATAGCAGTGAAGCCATCATCAAACGAAAGATTATCTGCACCGATGAAAAGACTTGATGAATGTAGAATTTTAAGATGAGCAATTAGGGTGAAAGGAAGAACCTACGACAGTCTAAAGATGCAAACATTGAAGTAGTTGAGTCGCAGTTCTCATCCGTTTAGACTACTTTAGACTCACGCTATGTATTTTGTTATTTAAGTCTTGATATCAGATAAGTTTGTTTCATTTTTTGTTTGGTTATGGTAGTTCGGTAGCGGTGATAGCCCAGTGACTTAGAATTCGACCTCGAATCGAGGGAAATTCTGGTTCGAATCCCAGTGACAGCACGCACCAAAGACTTTGTAAAAAAGTTATATGCGCTTTATAAAATTAAATATCACCTGCTGTTACGGTGAAGGAAAACATCGTGAGGAAACCTGCATGCCTGAGAGTTCAGAATTTTTTTTTCTCAAAGGCATGTGAATTGTACACCAACCCGCATTAGGCCAGCGTGGTGGATTAAGGCCTACATCCATCTCATTGTGAGAGGAGACCCGACCCTGTAGTAGATCATTAATGGGTTACTGACAAGGTAGTCTAGTGTTCAGACGCGAGTTTTAGTAAGTATGGGAGAAGTGCTATGAAAGAGCCAGTTTTCTAAAAAAAGCGAAAAATATACTTTAAATGAAAGATATCATGATTATTTGTCTGTCAAATTATTATTTATTTATTAAGGTAGGTAATATGTAGGTAGGTATAAGGTATTCATATGAAAAAACTTTAAACATACTAAAAAAAAACAATGAATTTATCTATTTTAAAAAAATGTGTATCTGGCTCCTTCATAACTTATCGGTACAAGTTGTGAAGGAGCCGGTTTATATTTTAAAGTGTAATTGCAAAAAATATGCAAAATGAAAATCACTGCAGTGTTAAAAACCAACAAAATGACAATTTGTTAAAAAACTACACTATTTTACTACTTTTAACAATACTACTTTTTTTAAAGAATTTTTATACCTATTCTATTAGTCATTATTTTCATATTGCATAAAGTCTTCGAGTATACATTCTATCAAACGCCTTAATCTTATTAATAAACAATTATTTAACATATTATTCAGTCATAATTATTATCATACAATCTTAAAATATTAGATGCGGATCCTTTTTTTTAATAATAACAATAAAAAAATTAACAAAATTCTTCTACCAGAAACACCATACAAAGAGTCGGCTCCTTCAAGGCCTATACACCTCGCTCTTTCATAACCTATTCTTTAAATAAATATAACCTTCAAAATAACAATAATATTAAAACTTTTTTAGCTTAGTTTTTCCGTATCTACAAGGCCAAATGTATGCACAAACTTTATTTATAATCCGTGTACCTATTTATTTCCAACTAGCTGATCCGGCACACTTCGTTTTGCACACACACCATTATAAATATATCATTGCAGTTTGCATAATAGAAATCAAAAAAGAAAAAACTTGACGTTTCTAAATGCATGACATTGCCATATTCAATCTGAAATGCTGTTTGACAGGTAGAACAGTTTATATGGGAAAATGAAATTGTTGTTTTTATTATTATTTTCTTTACATTGTTTTCAGTTTTTCTCTTCGTAAGAACCATCCTCGTACTTCAAGGAATATTCTAAAAAAATGATTAGCAAAATCGGTTCAGCTGCTCTCGAGATTTGCGCTTAGCAACCAATACCAAAAAACAAATTAAAATAAGTATAAAATACTTACTTTTTAGTGCCAAAACTTTAACTCGACGTACCGGTGTTCAATGGTTTCGGAGAGCTCCCAAATCTTTGAGGGTAACAGGAAATCAGTTTGCCACTTAAAAATATAATTTCCAACCAGATTTGACCCTAAACTACGGAAATAATGCAAGTGGCTCCTTCAAAACCTGGCTCCTTCATACCCCTTTTCCCCTATAATTGAAGGAGTTTTTAGACGTTGATAACTGTACCTAATGGAAAATCCATATCAATGCCAATATTATGGTGACCAAGTGCTCGAGGTGCGAGGGGTAGGCGGTGTATAGTAATCGTACGTTATTACTTCTTTGAAGTACCGACCGAGGCAGCGATCGTCCTTCTTTGGAATCAAATAACAATGAATTACGATTGTGCTGATCTAAAGTTTACCTGCATACTGATTTTAGTGCTCGATGGCATCGATGGTGTTTAAATCCACTTATTGTACCTAAATGATAGGTATATTATTATGTTCTAGGCACTAGGCAAACAAACCAAGGGTACAAAATTACAAATATCTTGATTGAACGCTTTGAATTAACCTAATAGATATGCACATTATTGCACATCCAATAAGATTATGTTGATGACTGTGATGAAGAAGTACCTACTAAATGTTCCCAGACAGGCAATAATAGTAATTTCTCAGACAATACACGCAAATTGAGCATTTAGGCACCTGAAACCACAGAGTCAAAGTTAATTATGGTGATAAGTAGGTATAAGAACCTATGCTCACCAATTTTAATGGGCGTAGGAAGGGTGGCGTAAGAAAATATCGTAATTTGACATTGCACAAATACAGAAATATTATATTATAAAATTTCATTTATAATGATGCAGTAAACCTAAGAATCTCGTTGGAAATGCCCTGGAATGCAGATAGTGGCGTTTTATTTCTGCCGTTTAGTTACTGGCGGCGCGCCAGCTGCGGTCGCTCCACTTCTCTCGACTCGTATGACCTGCCACTCGCTTGTTTACATACTAAATCTTTCATTTATAAGATAATATAATGACCGAGAAAACAAAGCAGTACAGTAAAACATTATATAAAAACGTACTTGAAAGTTTGTCACAGCAAAGTTAATAAATTTCATTTATGTTGATAAATACACTAGTTTTTGTTTCATTCAGAAATATTAAATACGTGCAGTTTTCATTTTACACGTACCTATTTGAAAGTCCCATAAATATCGAGCTGCGCTTACAATCACGAAACCGGCGTGCTCAGTGCTGCCCATAGCCGCTAAGTCCGTTCGCAGTTTTTGTACTGTCAAGCCACCTTAGTAAAAAGTATTGCACCTATATGTATATGAATCAGTAAGACTACCTACATAATGTATTAAAGGTCGTGTTGTTAGTAGTTTACCTATTGCTTACTTTCAAAAGTCAAGGTCTACCTACCTACCTATGTACCTACTACTTGTATTACGGTGCTTACAAATGTCACGTAATTGACGTAATACCTAAAACGGTATAGCACTTACAAAGTTACACTGCCCGACCGCGATGAGTTTTAGATGTGGATTTGAGCCTTGTGAGGAGCAGGTTGTGAATTACCATCCCGATGACAGCAGCTCTTAGGCTATATAACCTTTTATCGCTTCATCAGCTTATCTTCTAAATGCACTAAATCCCAATGGCGCTCGAGTAACTACACATTAAGCCTCGTGGGCTAAAGAGTACTAAAGAGCGAACGTGCGTATGTGCAACTGACTGTTGTGACAGGCACGCACATTTTCATACCGTGCACGTATATGTTTAAAACACACACAATCAAGGACCGAACGCAAAATTCCGGCTTAAGAACTATAGCTTTTATTACATAAATTACGTCTTGAATAGATTGTAAACGAACTGTGAATAAAATTACACGTAGAGATGATCAAATAAAGGAGACGTCGTAAATATGTTCTTCAGTCCCGCAGGAGTCCTTCGAAGAAGGCACAACGCGAAACGATGACGGGGCACGGCGGATCTCGTTACAATGGCTTAGGTTGGTACATTTTATAGAAAACCGAGGGCCGGTCAACTCACTGGTGCTTATCGATATTATAATGGATGGATAGCTCGGCCAACAACGCTGTGACTCGTAACTCGAAATGCCACCCAGGTTGAACTCGTCCGAGTGTTGCTCACACTCTCACTATAACGCTTCCTTCTCTGCTCTACTGACACGTTACAATTAATAAGATGCTGTAACCTATTACGATAAAACTTTACATTATCGTTCAGAAACAAAGGTGTATATTGTCTTCAAAAATAATTCTGACCTATGTTACATAGGCTATGTAGGTACCTAAATTTACCTACTTATAAATATTGTGATCGTGCACCTTGGAAAGATTACCGTAAAGTTACTATGCTATTATTGCTCAGATGAGGTATCAACTTACCGACTTATTAGTATTTATAATCGGTATAATATGGATTTCACTGTTTAAGTAGCTTAAATAAATTAATCATACCGTACCGAAATCCCTCACCACACAACCGCATGTGAATCCCATGCCGGTAATTTAGTGTAACGTAGGCTAGCCTACCTAAAGCTAATAATAACACCTACAAGGCTAAATTTGTAGTTACTCGAGCCCCATTAGGACTAAGTGCATTTAGAAGATAAATAAAAGGTATAATATAGATATAAGAGATAAATAGCCTAAATAGCCTAAGCTAAAAGTCATCGCGGTCGGGCAGTGTAACTTTGTAAGTGCTATACCGTTTTAGGTATTACGTGACTTTTGTAAGCACCGTAATTCAAAGTATTAGGTAGGTAGGGCTTGACTTTTGAAAGTAATTACTAGCTGACCCGGCAAACGTTGTTTTGCCATTATTACATTATAACTTATCAAGCGTTAAAAATCGACTATTAAAAAGAGGGGTTGGTGATAGGAAGGTGAAAATTTAGGGTTGTATGTATCTTTTGATGCCACATTATTGAAAATAAAAAAAATTGTCCAATAAATAAAATAAAATTTTTAGGTGTGGATTTTTTAATACCATCATAAAACATTGTTTGTTCTGTACGTCCCTTTTGGAATAAAAACTCATCTTGGTCGCAGATAAATCGTCGACTGTAAACCCAACAGACAAAGAGGTCGTAAAATTCTAATTTGAAACCGACCGTGTCGTCCTCGCCCTGTATTGAGATACGGACATCCGTATACCGGTATCGTGACTAGTCGCCAATATGCATTCCAATCCAAAAATCAAAATGTATTTCATATTCCATACATACATAGTTAGCATAGTAAATTATAAAACACCTACTACATTGGTATTTACAGGTTCAATTTCTATTAAGTATTTAAAGGTTCAATTTCTAGAAGTGTGCAATTAAAACGTTAAGAACAGAGAAATCGCAAGACAAAAACCAAGAAAACTACTTATTGTTTGTCGGTCTGGCTCGGTCCGTCTACAAAAAGGAAGACAGATACCATAAAATTTAAAATTGGATTAAGTGCTTACCTACTACTTACAGTCCAGTTACCTATGAGCGCCAATGATTCTTGGAAAGAAGCAAGATAACAACGAAAATATTCAGTATATAAAAAAAATATGAGATATAGATATGTGAGATATAGATATATTACGATTATGCATTTTTAAAAATAAAAATGTGTGTAATTATAATATGTATAATACAAAAAATTATAAAAACAATTGTATAAAATGGCTGAGCACTAGAACGCGAAAATGAAGTTGATGGTTTACATTGTAGCCGTATATATATTTAAACTATTTTATTTGTTTAAAGGAGGATTTCTCAACTATAGTGTATGAATGGCTGCACGGTACGTGCTACTACAAGACTAAGTAATCTAATATCTTCAGACGAAGTCTTCGTAAGTATAATTATGATACTTAGAACTTCACTTGTTGTTGATAATTCGTTTAATCATCAAATATTCAGTAAAGAAAAATATGAGGTATAGATAATTATGTGCTTACAGAAATCCTCTAAAGGCAAAATATATACTTTTTTTATACGTCCATGAGCGAATTCTAGAAAGATCGTAACGAACGTATACTTATTTCGTTTGCAACCACCTCTGCATAAGATGCAGCTAAATTTAATCCTTATTACATTCAATATTCATATACATTTTGTTCTCCTCTTCGTTCGTCTTGTTTACTGTTATTATTAGCTGCGAGCTTAGATTTGTTGTGTAGTCAGTAAATGCGTTTTCACACTTTAAGTTAAACACGGCATCAGCAGCTACCTGAATCTAAACTCTAAAAGGTCTTTGCTTAAGAACAATACAAGTGGAGCTTTTGGCTAAAAATGAGCACGTCGCCTAATTTAAAGAATGTTTTGAACGTTTCTTTCTTCAACGAAATTGTGAATTAAGCCCTAATCTTACATTTATCTATGTGAATAACTGAGTATTTACTCTTTTAATAATCTTTTTTGTAATCGCCGGGCCAGGGTCGTCGACCGCGCGGAGGCTGCCAGCGTAGCGGACCTATGCTCGGGCGCACCTTCTTCCTCTATTACTGCCCTGCCTATATGCTATGCTATACATTATGTTTGCTACTATTGCTTAAATTTAGACACCATCTCATTATAGGGCAAGCGCAATAGGAAGTTATTTATCAATTTATCAATGCCAAGGATGATTTTTTTAAAAATGTTAAGTAGTTATTATAAACTACGTAAGACTATGCAGTTTGCATTTTGCACATTTTTAGAAGTAGGTAGTTAGTTAAGGTAGGTTGCGGCATCAATGAATGGTACCTAGTATTATATGTGTAGGTAAACACTACCTATAGAAAGTGAAAGACGACATAATATGAGCAAGTGCCTGTTAGAAGCCCTCTTTTGCCAAAAACGTTTAATCGACGACAAGCTGCTCCAAATTCTTTTCAGGTGTAAAATATAACAAGGTACTTTCAACATTTCTAAGGCAAACAATGTACTTGCCCAGAGACATTTAGGATTTGGATGGTGGCAATGGCCAATGGCACATATTTTGTGCAGTTGACTTCTCCAGAACAACTCTGATTTCGATGGACTGGTGATAATAATATCTAATGTTTCTTTCATTAACTTACTTAATCTGCTACTTATTAATCAAATAAAGAAAAAAATTACCATGACGAGAGTAGGGGTTTTTCAGTTTTTCGAGACGTTTTATTTTTGTTTTTCGGCCTTATAATTTAAGTACCTACTTAGCTCATATTTGCCTGAAAGAATATCTAGGTTCTCAATTGACATTCAACCTCACATTTTGCAATTTAATTTTACCTACTTTATAAACGTTCAAGAAAATCAATTATCTTATCTGCAACTTATCTATTACTATAATATTATTACCCCCATACATACAGTAGAGTATGTCAATACGAGCAAAGGAAAACTAAATAAAAAAAATAGTAAACATCAATTCTGTTATCTACAACTTCATTGAAAGATAAATTCACTAGATATGTTTATTATGACTGGGTTTGTTTGTATAATTGATTGAAGGGGTTTATCATGACTGCTGTGCCTACCATACCAATGCTACGCATTTACTTACCTACGCTAAACTTTTTTAATGAAAGAGCAACCTCGAAGCACGTCCCCGCACCGGGACCTCTTTGCCGCGCCGCGCCGCGCCGGCCGGCCACCATCACCGTACGCCGCCGTACGATCCCGCGCTCGCCCCTTCCCTTCTCTCCAATTCTCCATCCATCAGTCAGTCAGTCACTTGACGGCACGAGTAAGGGACGGTTGTACGCGCGCGCCTCGCGACCGACATTCACGCGGACAACTGGGTCACGGGGTCCGTCCTCGTATTGACAATATTAACTTATTTGTTTAGTGCTGTGAATGGTTAGTGATAGTGCTTTTGGATCGTGAATTATTGGAATAACAAACCAGCGGTCCCTTTGAAGTGTACGTGATGCGTGCGTGAGCGCAGCGCATGACGTGCTACGAAACGCTGAGAGCTTCGGCACCCGCCGCGGACGCCCCCATGGCGCACCACTTTGTAAAGTGGTGGCGCAACAAGTTCAGGAATGGATATAAAAAATTTAGCAGTAAGTACATTTGCGCATATAAGTATCATTAGCCAGCATACAAAAGGTAGGCGATGTTTTGTTACTGATTCAAAACCAACAGAAGCAACCGCGGGATACTGGTTCAACTATATCAATGTAAAGGTAAGTCGGACTAGAGGATTTTTAGAGCTCTTGGGAGTACAGTACGCTCATGACCGCTGAGTTGGGTTTCTTAGACCTATTACAAATTAATAGACTTTCCCACCACCCCGCTCTTAATAAAATTGAGAAATTGAAAGCACGAAAATATGCGCTTTCTTTAATGATGGTTTAATACTCAAAGGTCAGAGTTGTATCGTAGATGAGGATTCGTAACTGAGGAAGTAAAAGTTCTTCTCTTCAGTCCTGTTTGAACTTATCAGTAGGTAGGTATTTTAAGTGGTTAAACATTCGTTTTTAAAATAAAACTCCATCTAATACTGCATCAAAGTAAATCGAGATATCTTTGATCTCGGTCTATTTAGTTACGAAATGTGCTATGAGCACTTCAATTTATTACAAATCGATACTTACATTTTTCGTTTCAACTTTACGTTACACACGCTGAACTGAGACTGTATTTTAGCTGTATTTACATCTTACGCTACGCTTACAACATACCATTTTCGTTCTTACGCTCCTATAAATAAGAACTATTGGGTAGCTGTTCGTGAATTAAAACTTCTATATAATTAGACGCAAACCGAGTCGCGGCGCTCATTTGATTAACTTCAAAGAGAAGAGTTGAAAGAGCGTCGCCGAACCGGAGACAATGATACCTTTTATTTGACATCAAAGAATTCTCCGCCGCCCCTAGTTTAAGATCTCTTATTTCGTTTATACGTATTGTAGTAAGTACGTAGTTATGTTCTTACATTACATCTCACCCCCAAAATTTATAACAAGCGCCGACTATAAAGGCCATCACGGCTACATTAGGTATTTAGCAAAAAAATTGTTATTTAATCACTTAAATAACATAAGAATACTGTAGTTTTATAATATACTAGACTGTGTCAGCGGTTTTTCCCGCGTGTATTTTAGAATTTGGTGCAGAGAAGGGTAAAAAGTAGCGTGATTTGAGCTGGAATCCTCACCTTTGAAATCTCAATGAAAACGAATTTTGACAATGCTAAAAATAGTTCAAGGCACAAACTTGAAACCCAAAATCGTAGGCGTTTCGGAGAAATTTGAAGTTTTCAAATGTACAAGCCATAATCCTCACCGGGTACCTTTATATCTCTGGAACCTCTTATGGACTATTTCTGATATTTGGCATGTCGTTGCGACTATTTCATGACTACTTTTTGGAACCTAAACCAATTCGATAGACTTTACCGTTTGCTTGCACCAGAGGTGAGGATTACAGCTTGACGTTCAAGCCATAATCCTCACTAATCCAGAGCTATAACGCCGAAACTAAAATGCGACTATTTTTTTTTACTTGTACGACTATTTCGGGACTATTTTTTAGCATTGTCAAAATTCGTTTTCATTGAGTTTTCAAAGGTGAGGATTCCAGCTTGAAGCACGCAAAAAGTATCCTATATGTTAATCCAGGTTATGATCTATCTGTGTACCAAATTTCATCCAAATCTTTTCAGCCGTTTTTAAGTAAAGGAGAAACAATTTATAATAGTAGGTACTTAGTAGGATATTATTATGTTGATAAAACTCAATAACTCATTAATGTTATTAGGTACCCAATTCTTTGCGTTTTTATACTCGTGATAATTTCTCAACGAAATGTCCGATTGGAATAAAACAAAAAGTATTTTACTTCTACATAAATACGTACCCTTGATAACATAATGCTTAATTTGGATAAGGATTAAGATTACGATACACATTTAACGTAGTTTCTTTCTTCAGACGTTTTAATGGATGAACAATTATGTAATTTATGAACATAAAAGCGGTTATTGTGACTAAACTATGATAGTTAGATATTATGTGCTCTCGCGGACTTTTTTGTAGATCTTAATAAGATCTACAATTCAAACCCGTAGTACATAATTTTGTTCTATTGTCAATAGTTTTCGATTCAATTTTCTTATGGATCCGTAATTTTTTGAAAAATAAAAATATTATGTAACCTTCCTCGATAAATGAACTATCCAACACTGAAAGATTTTTTGAAATCGAACCAGTAGTTCCTGAGATTAGCGCGTTCAAACAAACAAACAAACTCTGCAGCTTTATAATATTAAATATAATATTATAAAATATAAATAAAAAAATAAGTATAAATATATATATGTAAAAGTTTAGATAACTTCTTCGTTCTTCGACTTCGTTGGTGTAATCTGTAACATTCCAGAAGAAGATAAGAAGGATCATGTAAATTAATTTAGGTTTTATTGAAAGTGGATTAATTTAGATTTATTTAAAACAATTTCAGAAGGAGGAAGTGGATTATCGTTTTTTTTCAATAACAATAAAAACGTATTTAAAATAAGTGACCTATAAATTAGGCGTTTGTAACTGCAAATCCTCAATTAATCATGACTGTATTATCTTTTAATACGGCGGACGACCTGAAAGACCATATCTACTCCCAATAATCTAACATTCGTTTTTGATCCTTTCGGTGCTTATGGTATTTAGCTGTTAATAAACTCACCGGCACGGAAACTTGGCCACGTAGAATATTTGTGATAACTTCAGTTTTTTTTTCAGTTAACACTGCTAATTTAGGTCAATTTTGATCGTTATTCATTCAATTAACGTCTTTAATAATTTTTACTCATAAATAATGTTTTTTTAAGTTTTTAATGAAATTTAACCTCCGCTGAACGAAGGGTCCCGGGTTCGATTCCCAGCAGAGCAGAGATTTGAATGATGAATTTGAATTTCTGTTTCTAGTCAGAGTGTGTTGTGTTCTTGTCTTGTGTTGTCCATGGCACCCACGACACAGGGAATCCTAGTGTGGGGCTATGAGTGTGAAGCGTTATTTATTATTTATTTATTTATTTAGCCGCAAAATCACATTTACACAAAATTAAACACTGCAGTTTTGAGCACTATTAATCAAAAACTGTTTGATCTTTGAAAAAATCTTGTACTTATTAATATCGCGTGTTTCGACCTCTATGGCCCTTATGACCGCATTCTGTCTGGCATGCTTTGGATGACATTTTTCATGTCCACTTGCGGTAAGTCGCGCCAGGCAGTCAGTGCATCATCGAAGCTGGCTAAGGGTTTGTGGTGGGTTCGCTGCTGTTTTAGTCGTTTTTAGTTTATCCCAAATGTGCTCTATTGGGTTTAAGTCGGGGCTGCGAGCTGGCCACTGCAATTATTGAATACCAACCTCTTGAAGGTACTCATTTACGATATGAGCGACGTGTGGACATAATTATGATAGAATTAAATACACAGAAACAACTAGTCGATAAGTAAAGTAGGTATATAGGTAGGTTAGTTAATGAAAGCTCTGAAATCTCATAAATCCATTACGTTGACGTTTTCCTTGGAGGCGCTTATTGCTCTTAGTGGGTTGGACTTAGTATCTCTTAGCACGAATTGGAGGTAAAACATATTGTAGTTGATAGAGCTTAAGTCCACGATTATAATGCTACTACTCTTATTACAAGGTAATGCACCGTTTTCAAGAAAATAACGAAAAAAAATTCAAACCTAAAACGGGTAAATCACGTAAATAAAACGCTAATTAGCGCTGGCATGGGGGGGGAGGCTAAAAACTGTCAATTGTAAATGAAAAACAGTGAAATGAAACGTAAAAAATAGTCTTGGACAGCTTAGACTGCTTCATCAATAACAATTTTTAGACTAAAAAGGCTACAACCTAGAGATGTAAAATAGGGTAACCACAAGCATTACAATTGGTTAGGTTAGGTTAGAACAGTTAAAACATCCCTGCCAGAACCGAATTGTAGGCGTTTTCTCCTCTCTACCTTCAAATAACAGGATGTATGACGTTTTATGTTTTCTTTCCAATCCAATAATTATAATTTGATGCATCTCTTTTTTGGTCTCCTTCTTACCCCCCTTTTTTGGGGGAACCTTCCCAACCCCTAAAATGTCATAGTTTTAGGTTAGGTTATAATGCTTTTTTCTCCGGAACTGTGCATTACCTTTTAATGGGAGTAGTATCAGGGATGAGGGGGCACTCCTCCCTTTCCCCCCTCCACCTTCCTCCCCTCGTGCTAAGGGATACTAAGTTTTAAACCCCTTAGTAACAGGTAATGTAATGTTAAGTTAGGTAATTACCTAATTCATTAATTTATTGAATTAAATAAATTTATATTTTCGTCTCGTTATTAACAAACAATGCGTCGTTGATCTAAATAAAGCCTTGCTTATCCTAATAGCATTTCTAGAGATGAGCAATAACCTGTCAATCTTCGAATCTGTTAGCAGCAACTCGTAAGAACAAACATTTCAATACATAACTGTCTGGCTGCAATTCTTTAATAGTCCACTACAGGGCACGAGGCTCCCCACAACAGGAGCAGGAAAACCTGAAACTGTGGAACTGAGACAAAAAATATCATCTACATTTTTCACAATAACACCTGCGCCACACTGTTTTAAACAAGCGTCCAACAGAGGTCACCTTGGTGGAAGGCTTGTGGAGCCCACGGTTGGTGTTTGCGGCCACACTTGTTTACAACAAAGCCCCCACCTCAGTGTGTTGTCGACTCTCTGGTTGGAAGCACGCTAATGCAATATGGCTTTAGCCATCTAAACTTCCAAAAAGTTGGTGTGGCATTAACAATCATTTCCGCCGGTGAAAAGAAAAAAGAAAAAAATATGGATGAAATAATAATTAATTAATAATCATAATAATTTAATAATTATGATTTTGCCAGTAACCCGTTAATGACCCACTACAGGGTCGGGTCTCCTTCTCGCAATGAGAGGGATGTAGGCCTTAGTCCACCACGCTGGCCTACTGCGGGTTGGTGGACTTCACATACCTTTGAGATTTTTTTTGTGAACTCTCAGGCATGCAGGTTTCCTCACGATGTTTTCCTTCACCATAACAGCAGATGATATTTAATTATATAAAGCGCACATAACTTTTTTACAGTCATTGGTGCATGCCACTGGGATTCGAACCCGGACCCCTCGATTCGAGGTCAAATTCTAAGCCACTGGGCTATCACCGCAATAATTATAATTTAATAATAATATAATTTCTTTTTCACGAGACGTCATTTTGCATACATAGAACGACACGTGCGCACGCAACGGTTGCCGCTTCGAACTGCCCTAGCGCGGTTTACAACAAGCGTTTACACTGTGGAAATCGTGTTTACAACGGCGGCATCCACAAGCGGTTGGTGGGCCGCGACCGTCCACAGAGGTTGTTGAAGGTCAAACGAATTTATGTTGCAAACAAGCGTTTACACTGTTGCAAACCGCCGGTGGAGACCGATGTGGAGGCCTTGTTTTAAACAGTGTGGCTCGCCCATAAAGGTGGTCGCCTCAGGCCTATCTCTTTGCGGCCTACCTATGCCTCTGCTGAATTGGGGACACAATGAGGGTTGAGCTAAATGCGTAAAATATAAAAACTGCATCCACTTTCATTATAATTATAATAACTAAAAATTGCATACGAATAATCGTCGACGTGATGAGTGCAGCCATGGTAGGCAAACGCTTTCGGTATAGTAGGTTACAGCGCCATTTTGAATGTGAATGATGAGTAGGTTGCTTTCTATAAAAACGTGCGTTAGATTAAAAAAAGTAACTTGTAATAACAAAATATTACATTACAAAATCTTATGAAATTGAATTTAATAAAATAATTGGTATGGTAGTGAAACAGTATTTAGTAAGTAAGTTTTGTTTGTAGTTTTTTATAACAAATTGTTTTTTTGTAGTTTTTTAATACTGCAGTAATTTTCGTTTTGCTTATTTTTTGCAATTACACTTTAAAATATAAACCGGCTCCTTCATAACTTGTACTGGAGGAGCCAGATGACACATTTTTAAAATAGGTAAATTCATTGATTTTTTTAGTATGTTTAAGGTTTTTTCGTATGAAATTACCAATCTTAATAAATAAATAATCATTTGAGAGACAAATAATCATGATATCTTTCATTTAAAGTATATTTTTCGCTTTGTTTAGAAAACTGGCTCTTTCATAGCATTTCTCCCTTACTGCAAACATTTATCGTAAATTATGTACCTACATAGGTATCAATACATAATATTAATGAACCTACCTAACTTTAAGCTAAATAATTTCTCTAAGCGCTAACTATGTAGGTACTTACATAGATAAATATGTAAACTATTTTAAAAATACAGCCGAAATTCTCTCTCGAAGGCGGTCCGAGCTTCTGTTCGAATTGAATCAAACGTATGAGACTTTTTTTTCCAAAAGTAAAATTAGCGGCAGATGTGAAGGCAGGCCGGCAGGGTCGATCTGCTTTCGAGGCCTTCCAGGAAACGCCACAGCGCCCGCCGTGTCTTACACCGGCCGCTCGCTTTAGAAAATCCTTTTGAGATTTGCCGATGCCGTTTCTTGTTATTTACAATTATGGTATACTTATAGCCAGCCGTTTCGCCCGTGGCTCCTACCACGTGGACTTGAAACTTGTTTTTTATTTTAGGTATCTCTTGCAGGTATAGTATAAAATGATGTAGCGTCATATTATTATTAGATCTGCCTTCCCTTTTCCTTTATTCACCGTGTAGACGGTTGTTAGTGTAAGTGGCAATAATGTATTGAAAGTAAATTTTAATCAAGTTATAAAAAATTTAAGCTCATGAAAATTGCTTCAACTTAGTTTTATAACATGAATAAATTATTTTTCGCTCCCCAAATAGGTATTGAAACGATCCCGCAGCGGATTTGCTTAATTGAATTTACTTGAGATTCTGAAAGGTGCAGACAAGCACGATTGCGTAATACGATTTCAATTAGGTAATTGATTATGGTATCCATTCCCCATTCGAAATGTTTTGCTCTAAAGTTATGTTATTCGATCAGAATATCCTCAATCATCATGATAGATTACATGTTACATAACAATACAACCACCGACTTCAATATTATGGTATTTTTGGAGTCTGTTTGTGATTTCAGGCTAAAAATATCTTTTAACTTTTAGCACAAAATACATATTAGTACAAGTACAGAAAGCCCACTTCGAAAAGTCATATAAAGAAATATAGACTCTAGGTTACGACTCTACGATACGATTAAGTTCAATTCAGATCGCGCAGCGCTTATCACCTACGCTGATATACCTACATACATCTTGCATCTGTTTCTAGCGCGTAACTCTTACCTTTTCTGACGAAAAACGGGGTTGTGTTCTTTTAAAAAATAAATGAATCTAAATCGCTATCTTTGTTAAGACAATAAAACACTGAACAGTATCTTTTTCTCCATGTTTTAAAAAATGCAACGAACAAGTGCAGTAGGTGCCTATAGGATAATCAAAGAAAAAATGGAACAAACCTCACGCGTACCTACGTCACTCACAGCGAGCGCGTGAGGCGCCAGCCCCACTGACTTACCGTTTCGGAGGGGCTGCTGTGGCGTAGGTACATTTTTGATACCTACACGGGGAGTGAGACAGGCCTGCTTTTAGTCAGTTGTCATTATTGTAAAAAAATATTTATGGCGTTTTAGTTTTCGAAACTCCACTTCCACCTTCCAGCCCACCATCAGACCCTCAGAAGGTCAATAATGGATTAGTTACAGGTTGGGTAGCAATTTGAAATGCAACTGACAACAAAAATACATGTATTAACAAGTTACAGAAACCATGCTTTGAGTCCGTGGCGGTTCTATATTCAAAAGTTTCATGGAAGTCGTGGACATCATAGGCTTACTGAAATACGTACCTACTTTGCTAGTAATATTTAGCTATAGGTCCTATAGGTCATTTATTACTGTAATAAATGACTCTAATAACTGTAATAAATGTAATAAATTTATTACTGTACGGCCATTTGTGTAATTCCTTTTGTATCCATATACAGATACTTAATCCATGAACGCCGTACATATTTCCAACGCAGGGGTCGAAAGCCAAGGGTCGCAACCCTTATCTCTGACATCATGGTACCAGGTGTACCGCTCAGAAATGACCGCATAGTGCTCAGAGTTATTTTCTGATATAGTAACAGCCTTCTAAGCGTTATTCAAGTTGGTTTATTTCACACGTAATTTTTTTCCATGGGCTTGTAGTCTGATCGTGAAGTCGTGATAGATAAATGCATTGCTAATTAATAGGAATAAGGTCGCCTCAAATAAGGTATTCAGTTCAGTTGACTATTCCGGTATTATCAGAGTCCACAGAAAGAATCGTAAAGAATATTGTAGAATGATATTGTAAATAGGTAACTGTCGTAGAATGTAATTTATGATTAAAGAATTTGAATTGTAAGTGTGCCTATAGCTAAAAGTTTCTAAAGGTATAGGACTTGTTGTTTTGATAATTTTATGTAGGTACCTATTTAACATAAATTATTTTTGATTTCAGTTGGCACCGATAGTGAGCGGACAGATACGGAGGAGTTGGTCGGAAGAACATCGTCGCAGTGTTCGGCGCCGCCGGATCTTTTACCAAGTGAGGCCAGAGCCCTGCTTCAACCTACAACGCCACCACCAGCATCAACTCGAGTTCAGTACGAGTCTTACTCTAAAAAGGCGCCCTCGCCACCACCAGTAGAATCCAATGAAGACAAACATCCAAGACTAAGATTTGAGGTAAGATCTAGCCAAAATTATTGTGAAAATACTACAAAAAATTACTTCCATTTGTTTACCTTCCGTCCGATTCTTATCACCAAACCTGTCACATGGCTCTTACTATAAAGCCGTCATCATCAAAATGAATCTTAAGATGAACTTCTCGTGCACATTTCGACTGCGTTAATTTTCAATTTAATCCGATGTAGACAGGTGAACGTAATTTAACATATTGTCATTAATTTCTAAACATAGGAAACGTTTCTAATTATATAGCCGTAACCATTCGTCAATGGCCCCGATTTATCGCAACTAATCCCGCTCATACCATAGATAGGCTATAGGTACTCTACATCTAGATACTTTACACAACATACCCCTTGATGGAATCGCAGTAATTTGCGGTTCGCGGTCTGGCAACTACTGCGTATTGATGGAGCTCGAAGTAGCAATCTCATTTCATGAGTAAAGCTTACTTTAAGTAGGTACTGAAAACGGCAAATAAAATCTGAAATCAACCCTTGTAGGTAGGTAGATAACTATTTTATAATGACATCATCATAGTATCTACAGACTTTTCTACACTAATATTATAAAGAGGAAAAATTTGTATTTTTGTGTGTATGTTTATAATGAATAAACTCAAAAACTATGCCGATTTCAAACTTAAGTAACGTAATCCTTACTAAAACTTAAGTAACGTAACCCAAGGTGTAAAAAAGTGCCCTAAAAGTCCTGAAACGGCTCGTTGCATGCGCTGCGGAAACTATTGATGATAGAACAAAAGGATGTTCTACAATATTAAAGATCAGTTATCAATTAAGATAACAATTATCAATATCTACACAAAACTTAGCGATACCATAATTATGTATGTCCAACTATTATCGTTATGTCAAGGTTATGTCACAATAACTACTTTTTACATTCAAATTCTTGTTATTCATACTTCTTTTTAAATCCTTATCCAAATAAATCATATTTTTTTTAAGACTGTTTAAATTCATAATTGGAATATATGTTGGCATTCTAAATGTTAAATTTTATTAAAATATTGGAATCGAGTGCCGGTTTTTAATTGTTGGAGCTTTTTCACTGTAACTAACGTGTTAAAGTTCTTAAACGGTTTTATTTAGCTTGCCCTGTTTATTTATTTGTTTGTTTATCTGGGTCAAATTTAGTATCTGGAATTGGACCCCCTTCCTGATATTAAATCGATAATAATCGATGATATTAATACGATATTAAATCTGAGAATATTATTTTAGATATCTAAATATATATTTATATAAATTTAAAATATTTTTTGAAATTATTATAGGCTGAAGAAATGATGCGTGAATAAGTTGAAGTGTTTTTATTTTTCTCCCATAAATGTTATTTAAATTATTAAAAAACATTTTGCGAGCTTATAATTTATTGCTAGTAACGGAAGCAATTAAGTTTTATTTACGCATTATCATTTATCTCGTTATCAGATTACGTAGTCGTAAACAACTAGAACCGTTTCTCATTACTCGGTGTCCATTCATGTGCGGTGTCGGATACACGTATGTAGGTATGTAGGAGTTCTAGTTAGGTATTTTGTGAATAATAAGATGAATCATCTATTTGTGTCATAACAGTCTGCGAGCAACGTTGTAGCCGTTTTGGTGCGTCTTTATTCTTGTAATCTTTCGGATCGGTAAGGGCCGGACTAGTTTCCTATTAGAGCGCGAGATAAGGGCGCTGGTTGGCCCTCAGTGGTCGCCACACGGTCGGCGGCGCCAGTGGTTATCTCTATTACTTAGTTAGGTGCCCACTCATTATGAGGTACGTGTACGACCCGTAACTACAAAATATAGACTTATAAAAAAGGTCAGTCGGTTGGAACGAATAAACTTTTGTGTACGTTATAAAATACTCATATTAAACACACAACAGGAGTAAAATTCTAAAATTAACATTTTCTACTACACGTAATTGAACTTTCTCTTTACTTAATTCTATTAGGCATTTCATTCATTATTTAACTCATTTATTGAACATTTTCAGGAATTAACATGTGATGTGGAACTCAAGCATCCAGAACCAAGCAAACAGCAGCCGTTACAGTTCTCGTTTACCCTTTATGATCTTGATGGACACGGTCGAATGACTAAGGATGTGAGTATTTCGGCACATAAACAATACTAAAATATTATAACTTCAAACCAATGCACTTGTTCTTGCTCAGTTTTTGATACTTATACCCATAGATCCTATCCCAACTATCCCAACGAACGCTTCCTCGCTGTTCTGGTAGGTAATATAAAATAGCGTCATTCGCTATATCAATGAAAACAATCAGCATTATAATATTATATATGATAATTGTTTTTAATGTTATAGGATATTGCGGGCATCGTGTCAACGATATACGAATCAATCGGAAAGTCAGTTACTGTGCCACACTACGGGTCTAAAACCATACAAGTGCGACTAACTGTGGTCCCCGAAGATGGTAGATCGCGCGGCCACCGGGAAAGACGGGAAGGCAGAAGACGTAGAAGGCGGGAGCAACCGCCGGTTATATCGGCGGATTTCCCCGAGAACAGCGAAGACGAACATCAGGAAAGATTTTCTCATGACGATGATGTCTCATCCAAATCATCATGTTCTGGCGAAAGGCGTGTGCCGCCCCGACCGGCACCGAACACGCGCACTAGAAACCACCGACACGCGCGTAGAGACCAACGCGAACGAAAGCATACTAAAAAGAGATCTGGCAGCTTGCAGAGGCGCGAGTTACTCGAAATCATTCAAGCAAACATGGAAAAGAATCATCTGAGCTTTCAAACTTCAAGGTTAGTAGAGAGAGAGATCACTTAACTGGTTAAAACTTTCTAAAAGCTCTTATTACTGTATTCCCATTAGGTTCATTTAACGAGCCTAACCGATACGTGATTAAAGTGCGCAACGCGATATCGTCGGCCAGTGGTGTACCATTAGGTACATAATATAATATAATTGTTACGGTAAAATCGTACTCCTGCTAGATTTTAGCAATGCGTTTAACACCGTGGATTTTGATATTTTATTGTGCATAAGGTTCATATTTGGTCTTCGCAGATATGTCCATAATAATATATCAGAATATCGTGCTAAATTCAAGTGGCTCCCAATCCGTCTTCGCCGGAATGCTCATATCCTTTCTGTTCTCTACAGCATTTTATTCAATCCGACCACTCCTTCATATCTTAAACAGCGCTTTCAATTCCTATCTGACACTCACAAACTATCCTTACGCTCTTCTGATAACCTCCTTAGTGCTCCTTGACGTTCTACCTCCTTTTATAGAAACTCCTACACTGCTGTTGCTGTCCGTCTCTGGTACTCCCTACCTAAATATATCCGTCTATCTAAGTCCCTAAAATCCTTCAAGTACCAGGGGGGTTACTACAAACTCCTAAAACCGTTTTGCCGATGTTGCGTAGACCGTTTAGACCTGGAGGGTTACTACAAACATCATTGCTTTATGATGATATTAGGAGTTTATAGTAACCCCCCAGGTTAAAATCCATTACTTATAATCTTGAATATTCCTTCCTTGCCTTTCTTACTTTTCCCGTGTGCTATTGTCATCAACTAGCTTCCTATGCTATGTTTGTATCTGATGTGTGTTTGTATTTTTATATAAGTATGTATGTATGCATGTATGTATGTATATAATTATTTTTGTATTATTGGTATGTTATGTTCTATACTGTATCCTGCACACCCTACCTTTTTCTCTTCAACTCCAAACCACTTGGTTGTCTGGAAGAGATCGCTTTTAGCGATAAGACCGCTATTTGTGCATTGTGCTGTTACTGTTATTGGTTATTGATATTGTTGGTTACTATTTGTGTGTACATTAAAGAGTTTAAATAAAAAATAAATAAAATATGTATTACTAGTGTGCATATTTCGTAAGAACCCTATGCAAATGATTTAGGAAAATTGCACAGCTTACATACCTGTGTTATTTCATTCAGCAGTACTAAATCAGTATACGAGTAATTCAAGTAAAAATTTTTATGGAGGGACCACAGAAATATATCTTGATAGAAGAAACAAGTTCAACAATTTGTAGAGAGACCGAGCGTGTAACATTTTGCGTAGGTACTTTGACGGTACGAGTGTAATTTAGTGATGGAAAACACATGCCGCGCGAAAACGATTCAAAAGCATCGATTAGAACACGGCACACCGATTCCATTATCGCCACTCGCCACCCAATCAATTTTAATCGATTTTAAATTTAATCGAGATTCAAATCGAACAATATAAATGTAGGTACCTACCGAACCGAAGGGTCATTCGGAAAACTGAAATTAACAATATAATGTAAACATAACCTGTTTGTTCATAACATATTTTGCTTTTCACTACGTCCAGTACGTACATTATATTAATATAGCTAAATAATATTAAAAAATGTTATTATCATTTCCTCTGCTTTCAAAATCGATTTTAATCGAGTAAGAAAATCGCGGTGTACAGCACCAGTTCTTACTTTTGACAGAAAAATGAGAAATCGACCTTCAAACTGTCGAGTCGCGTTCAAGGTCGATTTTTTTACATCGCTGGTTTTAAGAGCCTGACAACACCCGATGATTTTAGGAATCGGGCATCTTCGGCTCGCGGCTCCCGCCTACCCCATGCCCCTCATGCGCCACTGTTAGTGGAGCGGACTCTACGAGAACTAAATAAAATGATAAAATCGGCACTGTTTCAAGTGTTAAAGAAATGTGGACAACATCGTCAATAGATGGCACTGTTTCCAGTTTTAAAGAAATATGGACGACTCTAGTAATGATGTGATTTTAAAACGCGGAGCTTTTTTATTGAACACCTAAAACTTCTTATTATTATTCTCCATCAAAGGTCCATATAATACCTATGTTTTCTATTCATCTCACCAAAAAATAAATAAAACACGGTCTTCTCTTTCAGAGGATGTACCCAGAATGCCATTGTTTCGCTATTAAATCACTATTAAATTAAAAATTCAATAATTCAGCAGTACCTAAACATGTCAACCAACAATTCAATTTCTTCTTACAATATTAAAGAGGCTTGGAACAAGCTTCATAATGTTATTGCATATTATTACCCTCAAATTTTTCGATGGCCTCAAATAATACCTAACCACATAAAAGCAAGTAAATTTGTCACGAGATCGAGTAAAAGACAGATAGACGATTTAACTGGTTTTTGTATAACCAGTTAATTCGTCTATCATGTAAAAACATGTATTCTGAGACATACAGGTTTCATCACGTGGTTTTAGGAAAGGCGAGAGCTGGAATCGAACCTAGACTCCCGGCATGGGAGTAGGAACGATTTTTTAAATTGTTGAAAACCCTCTAGTTACACAGCCGACACAGGCCATAAATCAGTCGGCGCGCCGGCGGCGCAGTACTATGCCTACCGTTTGAAAAAAGCCGCTTTTGGCTTCCTTTCGTTTCAGGTCAATGACCTTTCACCTTGAGCCTGTTACTTTTTGTGTCTTTTATTTGTGTAATTATTTTGTTTGAAATTTGCATTTTTTTTATTTTCGGTCCTGAACCTTTTCGTATGCTTTAACACACTTAAGTACACGATCTTTGTGGTTTAAATTAATGAGGTAACGTCAGCTCCACCTTGTACAATATAAAAATGAATATGTTGCTAAGCGCAAATCTCGGGAGGAGCTGAACCGATTTCGCTAATTTTTTTTGGATATTCCTTTAAGTACGAGGATGGTTCTTACGGAGAGAAATTTTAAAACAATGTAAAGAAAATAATAAAAACAACAATTTCATTTTCCTATATAAACTGTTCTACCCATGTACTACCTGTCAAACATCATTTCAGATTGAATACTTCATAAGTTCATATGGCAATGTCATGCATTTAGAAACGTCAAGATTTTTCTTTATGGATGCCACTTCTATTATGCAAACTGCAATGATATAATATACATATTTTATAATGGCAAAACGAAGTGTGCCGGGTCAGCTAGTAGGTAATAAAAATAAATACTTGCATAGGTGTTATAGATTATATTATTAGATGTATGTATTATGTTTGAAAACATTCAGTTTATTTCCATTGGGCCTTCAACTCAAATCTTCAACTTAAATGCATGCGTTTTTTTTCTCGTTATTAATAACAACAAAAATATATAGACTCATGAAATATTCACAAAATATTTAATAATAAAGCATTTCGTACGTCTCAGTGAAGGCGCAAATATTTCTCGGTCGCAAATTTATCAAACCGACTTGTTATTCAAACGTAAACACGGTTTTTTAATTAAATCTACCAATCAAAAAACAACACGCATTTTTATTGAACACTTCCTTTATACCTAATAGGTATTATTATCTATCAATCCACGAAGACGCACAGCCCTAGCCGGCGGCCCCACTATTCCTCCTAACCGTTTATAAAAATTACCGTGATAGTGATAGGTACAATTCTAGACGGCAACGCCGCGCGTAGCGGTGTCTTCTTTACTGTCGTTTGGCAACGTCGCGTCGCGCGAATTTCGGCGGCGTACAATTTGAAAACGGGAGGGAATCCTACATTATATGACCCGGGTTCGAACCCGAAGCAAAATATAAGAAGACATTCTGGATTGAAATGTTTTTTGTATTACTATTTTTTTATTTCATATTATGCTATCTAATGGTTATTTATATTTCCGAATTCCGAAAAAAAATAACGAATTTTAGATAAATTTATAATTTCAAAAATAATTGTATAGCTTATAACAAAAAAAAGTTATTAAATTGACGTTGAAACTTTTATTTATTTGTAACTTAATAAAATCTGTCTTCTTATTTATTCAACAATTTCCAAAATCAATAATCGATGTAAAAATTTGTATTATATAAAAAATATAATTATATAAAAGTGAAAATAAAGTCACGCACACGCGGATTTGAACCCACGCCCCAGCGTATACAGCCTGGCGTCCTACTTAATACGCCACACAAGCCTCAGACAAAGCTATGAAATTGTGCTATATACGACAACTGTGTATTATTTTGGAATGACGGAGCGACGCACGTCCACCTAGCATCGCGCCTCTGCGCTCTCTGTCAATTGCCATAATAGTAAGCGAGAAATACAAAATACGAAAATATTGCGCGGAGCACGCGAAAGAAAAGTTTTAAATTTTACTGATTTACTGAATATTTATAAGCTTATTGAAAAAAATTAACACAATGATGTGATAATAACGAAGGTCTGCTAATATACTGGTTAAATTATTTGAATAAATATTAACAAACAACGTTGTAGTTTAGTATAAGAATTCAGAAAAGGGGTAACTTTGCAATTTTTTTTTATCGAGGCAACTTTGTCAAAATGTGTTTCGACGACTATGTTGTCGTTCGGAATACGGTCTAGAATAACATATATTTTTCCCATTGTAAAATACTTTGTAATTTTTGCTGGAAATGAAAAATAAGAATAGCAAATTTGCTGAATTACATGTTATCAGCGCCTTAAAC
Organism: Erynnis tages; assembly: GCA_905147235.1. Classification (NCBI taxonomy): domain Eukaryota; kingdom Metazoa; phylum Arthropoda; class Insecta; order Lepidoptera; family Hesperiidae; genus Erynnis; species Erynnis tages. The sequence continues at coordinate 8,323,530 of LR990073.1, forward strand.
GCACGCCAAGTCTGGCTCGTCAAATTAAAGCCGCAATGGAAAACAAGCATTAGACACACAATCGCCCGCTATTATTTTGATGAAAATAATTAAAAAATGGCAATGGGTCCGTCGAGAAGGTCGAGGGCTCGAGGCAACTTTTCGCCACACGAGGTACATTACACTTGTTGCTTCTACCTAGATAATATACTTCTGTGACAGGTCCATATTTATATGTACTAATTCAAGCTGTTATTTTGTAAGCATGTATTTAATAATACTTATGTGTACTACACCAAAACAGTGACCAGTGAAATCAGAAGAATCCTCTTACTCAAGGGGTCTGGGTTCGAATCCCAGTCGCACATACCAATGACACTTGCTTGCTTGCCTGAGAGTTCTTCAGACTGACACTTCATAATGTTCTCAAAGGCATGTAAAGTCCACCAACACTCATTAGGCCAGCCATGACCCGACCCAGGAGTGGGTCAATGCGGTGGGTTAGACGCAACAAACCCCCACCACATCTCTTGATTTAAAATTTCATGCATTTTTCTTTCAGAAAGCCCAGTGAACATGTGACTAATGAGGAAGAGATAACAACCAAATATCAGAAGCTACGCAACAGGTCTTACACTGTTAGTGAAAAACCTACAAATGCATTCCAGAAGGGAAAATCGGATCCATCTGGAAATGGATACCTTGACTTAGCAAGCGCAGGCGACTCTAACCTATGCAGGTACGATCGTTACTTACATGCGGTTATTTGTTCTTCTGCGCGTCACGCTCACACCGGCTACCACCAGAAGCAAGCCCAGCCGGCTCGCCCCCACCGGGTGCAGCCTTCTTCCAACCACCGCTCGAAATCCCACGATATGCCAGTCCAATCGCAATCCACCCATCAACCTAGAGTGCTTCAAATAATATTTTTATAGAATTCAAGAATGGGGACTGCCGACTCTGACGGTTTTGTCCTCTTTTATAATTAAGTGTGTGTACTTGCGATTGTGTGCTTTATGCGATATAAATGTGAATTGTGGTTACCAAGTGCTGTTTGAAACAAATTTTTAGTAAGACGAAATATCTGACTGATCAGTTGAATTATTATTGTAAGTATGAACTGAAATTGAGTTTTGCAAATCAATACAAAGTTGGAAGTAGTAAGTCATGTCATCTACATGTATGTAAGATAACAATTAGTGTTGTGTATCATACTTCATTGTCTATTAATGTAGGTATACATATATTAATACATAATGTACTTTATTTATTTGACAACATTCCATTGCTGTTTTCTTTGTTGTAATGTAAAACTTACATATTATTATTATTTTTAAACAAATGATCTGTTGCATTTCTGGACTTAACATAAAATGTGATGTATTATAATTATTCAATTGCTTGTTTGCACAGATATTCTGTAATGTAAATTGTGCCTTATAGTGTGGAATGCATCATTGATAAAATGTTTGATATGATATTTTACTAATTTTAAACATTTGCTGAAATTATTCTGAGTGATGTTAAATATCAATGCTCAGTAAGTTAGTTTTTGTAAACAATGAACATTCTGTCAGCTGGTCTATATTAAGATTATTAATTGATTATGAAACATGACAAAATGAGTGCTAACTCAAGTAATTCCTAACTAATGGCGGCTAAAATGTGGATTGGTACATGTTCATTTTAAATTTAACTTGACTCATTTTAGAGTTATAGACTGATAGCTGTAAGTTTTAGGGGTTCAGCATTTGTGTTTGAAAACATGTATGTATTTCTCATTTTTCATATATCAATACACACAACTCTGTAACCCACCAATTTACTCAATTTAATTAGAAATGCTTCTTAAATAAATTCTGAACCTCAGAAATTAGTGGTAACCTATGTTTATATTCTATTGGTACATGTTCATTTTAAATTTAACTTGACTCATTTTAGAGTTATAGACTGATAGCTGTAAGTTTTAGGGGTTCAGCATTTGTGTTTGAAAACATGTATGTATTTCTCATTTTTCATATATCAATACACACAACTCTGTAACCCACCAATTTACTCAATTTAATTAGAAATGCTTCTTAAATAAATTCTGAACCTCAGAAATTAGTGGTAACCTATGTTTATATTCTATTTAATACTGTTTTGTATTACCAGTATCAGTATTTACTATTGTAAGAAAAAAATGAATCTCTGAAAAAGTGTTTTATCTACCTCTACTTTTACTTTATTAGTGTATAAATAATAATTTATTATTACTATAATATCTGAATCCTAAGTAATCTTAGTTAAGTACTTATTTGTGATAAATTAGGTACAATACTCTAGATGTCTCTCTCAGAGACAGTATCCACATGGAGGTGAATTGGGGCCAGCACTTAGCTTTTCAAGCTCTTAATTATGTTAACAATATGACAAAGCTAAATATCAATAATTTGGCTGATATTTACTGTGCTAAGTCCCAATTAATGTATAGTGTACAAAGTGCTCGATCTTGTCAAATTATTTATTATGAAATATAATCCTGACATTTAATTTCATACTTTTATTTTCTAAAATCTCCCTCTTCCTATTCTTTTTTCAATAATAAAAAAGTACATGAACATAAATAATGTCATGATAATTCCAGTCATGATTATTGTTGTTTCCTTTGGCAGGTCACACTTAACAACAGCATACGATTGTGCAGATATGGACACCTAAAATAAAAAAATAATTTTCAAACTAAACTCACACACAGACCGGTCACACATGTCTCCGTTTTACTGTTCCGTTTTATCGTCTACGTTTTTTGTTTAGATAGATACTGTGTGCGTGGCGGGCGGGGTGTAGGAGGCTACCCTCCTACTAGGACTACTCCTATCGATAGTCTCACGATGTTTGGCTATCGATAGACTATCGATCGGCAACACTACGCGCGCGTGCATTGTGTGTAATGCTGCCAATAACGTCGAATCTTCCTTCTCCGACGATAGTACCAATACAACACGACAGCGTCCATCCTTGTAGAATAGCGGCGGTATACTGCGAGTTTTCTGTTCACACATCGGATCCAGTAATGACGGATCCGTTGAACGTTATACGGTGCCTATGTGTGAACAGAGCATAAATTTATGACGTATCCGTTAAAAACTTCCCAGTAAAACGAACTCCCATATGTGAACGGGCCGTTACAATTTTTTTAGAAGAAAACAAATTATTGTGAAACACAGTTTATAAAAGAGAATCAGTATTAAAAACATAGAAAACATTAAATAGAACCCGTTTCAGCCAGTAAAATATAAACTCTCTCCAACCCACCAAACACCATTTAGAATTGGGGATGGCAAGATCCAATTACTTGTAAAATTTGAAAAAAAAATATATTACTTAAATGAATATTAATTTCTATTGACTTACCAATATATATTTAGGATCTGGGCGATTGCGCCAAGAAAAGGAAGGCACTGAGTATTCCTCAAATTCAATATTATCATAATATGAATGATTTACTAAGCATCCATGATGTGTATGTCCCCCAAAAGCTACTCTCGGTTGTAAATTATATGCTAGAAATTCTGTCGCTTCCTTAGATAAGGCATCAATTTTTAATCTAAATAATTTATTTTTTTCTGGCAATGGTGGTGCATCAGGTTCGGTGCAGACTGCATCTGACAATCTATACAATGGGAAATGCTGAAAATATGACGGCATAAACATAAGAATTCATGTTAATGAACCTTGGCACTTCTTTCCAGAGATACGATCAGTCTTAGATTTATTTTAATATTAGGTATTGTTGATAAAGCATAAAGTATACCAGATACCTGCATTAGAATTGGTTGACTATAGGTAAAATTTACATTTCTATTGCTGCAATCACTTTCTGCTGGATTACTCGCACATTTTAGATCACCTGTAAATTTATCAATTTCCCTTTAAAACTTCTTAATTGTACACTTGAGGTACTTGGATACATTATTTTAAATGCTTCTCATCCGTCTTATTCTGAAGGAGATCTAATACTGCAACTGCAATGGGTTCTTTAAGGCTTCCAGACAATAAACACACATATGCATTTTTATTAGTATCGGTAATAAATAAAAAACAGGTTGCACTCCGGGAGTGCCGGCAGAACTGAAGTGAAAAATTATAAGATGTGTTTTCTTGGTGATTTGGACGACAGTTCAATTAACACAATTGAGTTCGTCTGTAAGAAAAGAAACGACATTTAAAGCAATAACTGTCGTTTAATAATCGCAATGTCAAATCCAAAATCACAATAATTTATAATATTTAGTTTTTTCTATAACAAAATACACTTATTACTTATTAAAATTTATGTATGTTTCCTTTTGACTGTTTCCATAGTGCCATCTAATTAGACGCATTTTGTTTATGAATGTTTCCTTTGACAGTTTACTTTGCCTTTCTATATAATAATAGTAGTAAATAGCGCTTCAAATTCATAGCCACGTGTGGATGGGATTCCCTGTGTCGTGGGTGCCATGGACACACACAAGACAAGAACACAACACACCCATACCAGAAATAGAAATTCAAATTCATCATTCAAATCTCTGCTCTGCTGGGAATCGAACCCAGGACCTTCCGCGCAGCGCACCGGTGTCTTAACCACTGCGCCACTTGGGTCGTGGATATGCTGCTATAGCTGCGTCTCGTATCGGTGTCGTGAGTCCAGAAATTTTATCTCATCTAAAAATATGCGCACCGCGCTAAAAGAAGTTTTCACTTCAATAAAATTATATTAATGGTGCCTACCTGATATTTTTTCTATTGATTTTCTTGCTCCAGTACATAAACGACAGGAATCACCCTCCATTGCCATTGAATTTAAAAGAATAAAGTGACTGTTCTTTAATACAATATGTTGAACAGAGGGAGACCTCAATGATTTAACGAATCTTTGGAGGGTTCCCCGCCTGATTCTGAAATATTGTATTTATAAGTACCTACTTACAGTAACTGGAAAAGAAAGGCAAGCCTTTTTTGTTGCATGTTACATAAAACCTGGAGTGGTACTTATAAAAGAGGTAGAGGAGAGATAAAATGAATGTTACTCTTATCTAATTAAATTTTTAAATTATTCCAAAATTTCCAGGTTGATTCAACAGCAACTTCTCATTAGATAGATGTATGTATATTATATTATAAAAAGCAGCTAGTGATCCATGATTTTATCATCAAGGAACTTTCAAAGAGGTCCTTACCGATTATGAAATCCTACATCATGGTTACCAACTGTGACATATAAGCTTGTATGTTTTGGAACAGCAAATAGGTTATAAAAACGTTCCACATATTCTTCAAACTGCTGTTCATTGGTCCATTCTCCTTCATCAAACAAATCTCCTATAATAGAAGACATATTTATACAAGGAATGACTGTACTGTGATTGAAGTTTTAAAAATTAATACAATTCCTAATCTAGTTTCAAAAGCACAAAAAAATTGCATTGAGAATTTGAGACAGCTATTTTAATCTTTTAAAGTATCACATACATTTTCAGTTTCAGATTAAGTGCTTAAGTCAGTCTTATGAACCATCATCATTTAATATTTTTCTCTGGACTGAGCAACTTTCAGTTTACGTCCAACACCTTCACTGGCCTTTTTCAGGACCAAATCTAGTAATTTTGCTGCTCTGGGTAAAATCAATATTTGCTACTGTTTGAATTGAAGCAAGCTTTATTTGTAGGTGTGCTTTGTGTTAAGCGGTGATAGCCCATTGGCTTAGAATTCGACCTCATATTCGGGAGCACCAACCGCACGCACCAATGACTTTGTATTTAAACGTTGTGCGCATGATAAAATTAAATATCACCTGCTGTTACGGTGAAGGAAAACATGCATTCCCGAGGGCAATACCTACTTCTTTCTACGTGGCGCTGCAATCTGACAGCCGATTCTTATAGAACTCGACAAAAGAAAACGAACTGAAAGAATAAAAATTTTCGATATCTCGTTATTTTGCGGCGCCACGGAAACAGTAGTATCCTCTGCCCAATAGTTCGCAAAAAAAGAATCACAAAGGCATGTGAAGTCCACCAACCGGCATTAGGCCAGCATGGTAGACTAAGGCCTACATCTCTCTCATTGGGAGAGGAGACCCGACTCTGTTGTCATCAATGGGTTTCCGACAAATGGTTTGAAGGGTACAATTAATTTTAATATTTTATATTTAACCGCGTTAGCACACCTCCGCCGCGAAATTGAAGTAGCGAAACCGCTGAAGTTCCGCGCCACCATTTGTCCGTTGTAAGACGGGCGAAACATTCGCGAAACTGCCTGTTCTAACGCGTTCATTGGCTATAATTCTGTCTCTTCTCCGCGAAGTATCGCGCGATCGACGTAGTCGCCGCTCACGTCCCCGCTTGCGTTGCGTACCGCCGTTTATTCAGTTGGCGGTTTCGCATTTCGCGTTTTCGCGGCGGAGGTGTGCTACCAGCGTAATGGAATTACCCTTTATCAATTTTTTTCTTTTAATTAGCCCATTTATTATAAAATAAATCAATTTATAATAAGTACTAATGCAAGTACCAACATACCTAAAATAAAAACTACCTCTGGTTTATGTACATTAAGAATAGCCTGGAATGCTTGGTGCATTTGCCACTCTCTCCTCATCTTATCAAACCAGTGGCCTCGGAATGGTCCTAGTAAATGAGTATCTGCTAATATGAATGCTTTTATTACTTGAGTATTGTGGATATCATCTTTTAAAGAAGGCCAGTAGCACTGAAATTAATTATTGACAAATATAGTAGGAGCATAATATACACTTGACTTAAGTAGCCTATTATTGCGTTGCGTGAAGTAAACTAAATGATAATAATATGCACAATAGGTATATCACAATAGGTAGGTACACTATTTTAAACACAAGCTTCATAAACCCATCAAAATGATGATACAAAAAAGTGCAATTGCAGGCTTATGTCACACTGTTGTATTTAACAATAATATTATATTTTTTTTACATAATTATTATTATGCAGATTATGCAGGCGACAACAGTGGAACGTCACTGAACGCTTATTGTACGTACACTAGCAATAATAAAAGAAAGTAAGAGGATATGCCCATTCCAATATTTACGCAATACTTCCATAACAAAAAATGTATAAAAGTAAATAGGTAAGGGCCTATCCTCTCTTTTTCTTTCGGTCACTGACAATTTGAACATGTAGGTGGGAGCCCAAGAAGGGGTTTTTGGTGTTACTCGAGCGCGCAGATTAAGATATGGGGGATATCTTACACCCTATGTTCCCTCAAAATTTGAGCCTTGTGGGGAGCAGGTTATGAATTACCATCACGATGACAACTTTGCTATCGTCTGGCACATAATTGCAACCCGCAAAATAGGTTTGCAATTTTTTTACGCTTAAACATGTGTAAATTAGGGTGATTGGAAGGAAGCTTTAAGGCGGAGCTAGTACAGACCATTTTAAACCATTTGAGCCATAGTTGTCTTAGACGAAGTCAGACCATTTTATTTTTACGAATTATTTTGTTTTTTCGAAAATACCCAGAATTTTACAATTTACTGCTAATTTATGACCCGATTCAACGGTAAATGTTTTTATTATTTTTTATTTAAATAAAGGAATATGTTGTAAGCTATCTAAAAAAACTGTTTTAAGCATCTGTGTCATAAGACTTTTTTTAACAGATGTTTGAAGTTCATGAAAAATGATTACAATAGGCATGATGACAGTAATCAAGTATCGCCAAAATATTTATCTGATCTAATGAAATAGGATTCAAAGATTTTGAAACATGTATTTATTCTCTTATTAATGTCGAGATTAATAATTTATTTGTTAAAATAAATCTACAAAATACAACAATCCGCCATGATAGCTTAAACACCCATCAAATCGAATTACGTCAATTTACGTCACGTCTTAGTTAACGTCATTTTTTTCGTAAGCATATTATACGCGATCTGGCATTTTTTACTGAGCCGTGGCGCAATGACAGACGCCATGACACGGGCGAGCGTTTTGGAATAAATTTGAAAATTTAAATTTAAATGTACTTTTATTGCACAAAAACCTTAATTTTCTACAAAAATATGATATATTTTAGACATAATAGAAACTTCTGAATATCATAGAAGAGTTTTTGAAAATTAGTCATCATGCCTATTTAAGGATACTGTGTTTTGACATAATTAAAGACAAAGATTTGACAAAGATTTTTCTCTAAAATGTATATTTATCGCAATACATGCGAAAAACGAACAAACGAAAAATTCGATTTTTTTGTCCGTTTGACCTTGAAAGTATAATTTGCGGGTATTTTGAGTATGATATTCTTAATCAGCGAGTCAAAATCGATCGATCGGAGGTATGGGCTAAACGGAAGTTTATCCCCTTTATACGTTACAGTTACATTTAGTACCTTTTATCTCTTCATCTTATTTTCTAAATGCACAAGTCCCAACGACGCTCGAGTAACTACATTTAGCCTCGTGGGCTCCGGTACTAAAAAGCGAATGCACGCTGACAAGACCGTTGTGGCAGGCACGCACATTTTCATACCGCGTGCACAGCCGTGCACCTATATAAAACACACACAATCAAGGACTCCACAAAATGTCCAGCGTAAGAACTATATTAATTATAAGCTTAACAAAATAAATATAAAAAAAATAAAATTTGTATTACCTACCTGTGAAACCACAACATAATAAATAAAATATTCACAGTAAAGTCCAATAAATGCAAGACCTAAAAGACACTTCAAGAAGTTTTTGGTTACACGTCGCATGCTGCATGTCCCCCAGTTCTAAGTACTTTTGAATCGAACTAAGGTATTCTTATCTGATAAGCTCCCATAACTCCTATCACAGTGTTTTGCTATTATATTGATATGAAATGTATTGCCAGTCCATGCTATAACCTCCTTTTTTGAAGTCGGTAAAAACCATTGAACTACTCAATGGTAAAAACCATAGAAAACAGAATAGTAATAACATTTTATTTTAAACTAGACGGTGCGCGCGGCTTAGCCCGCGTTGATTTTAGAACTTGCGGTTATTGTGACTAAACTGTGATAGTTAGATATTATGTGCTCTCGCAGACTTTTTTGTAGATCTTAATCTTAATAAGACGTACAACCTCGTAGTAGGTACATCATTTTGTTCTCTTGTCAATAGTTTTTGCAGCGCACTCATAAGTAGGTTTTCGATTCAATTTTCTTACGGAATAAAATAATAAAACCTTCCTCTATAAATGGACTATCCAGCACTGAAAGAATTTTTGAAATCGATCCAGTAGTTCCTGAGATTAGCGCGTTCAAACAAACAAACTCTTCAGCTTTATAATATTATAGTACAGTATCGATTGAAAAATAACAATGTAGGATAATAACAATAACCTACTATGAAAAGAAATAATATTCCTAATTATCTCATATTATAAGTAGTACCTACACGAAGGATTTTCACCTTTCACCCGTATTCTCCTAATTTACAGTTTACACACCGACGTTATTACAGCATAGAAAACGGCTTTTAATTAAAATAAAATAGACATCATAGACACCTATTAATTAGATAAGTTTAGATAACCAAAAAAATATTGTTATGAATAGTCTTGTTATAGCTCACAATAAAAGCTAAGGAGGAACTCGACGAAACTTTTGAAATGCATTAAACTAGGGTGGCGCCACTTCAGCGCGAGGTATAAATTTTAAAGGAAGCGCCAAATTTTGAATATCTGAAAATTTACTAATACCTATCTATCCTACATACGGAGTTAAGGACATTTCATCACTCCGGACAATATCGACTTATTGAAACGACCACGACGACGACCGACGACGAGCCTTGAAACGATTAAAACGAGCTTTTGCGGGGCTCGGGCATGGTTAAAATGAGTACCCGGTTATTCGGTGGTTTCAGTACTTCAAAATGAATCAAAAATTTGGTACGTCATATTCTATTCTTATGAATATAAATTTCATACCTACCACCTTCCTTTTATCTAAAATACATCTCTTATATATAAAATTCTCATGTCACAGTTTTAGTTAGGTACCATACTCTTCCAAAACGGCTTGACCGATTTTTATGAAATTTTATATGCATATTCAGTAGGTAGAGAATCGGCTACTATTTTTCATACTCAAGTGACAAGGGTTGTCCACACCTAACATTTTTATTTTATTTTTTGGACAATTTTTTTATTTTTATCTTTCAATAATGTGACATCAAAAAATACATACAACCCTAAATTTTCACCCTTCGGTCACCAACCCCTATTTTTTAATAGTCGATTTTTAACGCTCGATTACTTATATGGCAAAACACCGTTTGCGGGGTCAGCTAGTAAATGTATATAATGAATGAAACATAAAAATGTTAAAAAAGACTCGTTTTATTAAATATTCTTACAAAATATAGTTGTACACTAAATTAAGATTATGGTATTATAATTCCAGTTTCATTTCATTGATACAATAAAAAACATTGATAACAAAACAATTAAAAAATCCTTGTTTTGGACTTCATCTTACTTACAAAAACAAATTCAGACAATACAGTAGGTACTTAGCACTAATATCATTTGGTTCATAATACTTTTTTTTATAAATTTGGTGATCATGTTATACAAACATTTAAAACATACGATAAGATAGTACAGATATTTTTGCACAAGATACAGATCAATGTATCATAATTAACTTAGAGAGCTTACTTCAGTTTCCTTTACTTCTAAATATTTAATTTTGTTACAAAAGAAAGTAAATATTACTTACATACTTAAATACTTAATTATAATTTTTATATAATTCCAACCGCAGGTGAATTAAAAGTAAACTCTTCTATGATTTGCCATAAAACTTGCTATTTAGCAAAAATATTAACAAATTCACATTAATTTTTGCTTTGCCAAACATGTCCATTATTGCGCAACCCTCATATTGTTTTTGTAAAAGATCCTGTATGTCTATTTCGATTTTATCCATCTCGACACCCATGAACTTGCCTCTAACTGTAAACACACCATTATGATCTGTCGGGGCTATCTCGAATTGAACGTTCTTAAATTGTGATGGCGATAGTCCTTCAATCTCCAGCAATACACCTCTTTCCAGCAGTTTTGCTCCAGAATATTTTACTGTGAGTTTTGATTTTAGTTTTTGTAAGTCCTTTCCCGATCTTCTCAAACATGCATGTACACTCCTAAAATAAAATAAAGGGTAATTTAACCAAATGTCACAGGAAAATAAGCCCATGTAATTGGTTACTACTCGTAGAATACTGGTCATGTCATGATGTCAAGAATTTCCTCTATGTTAAATTAAAAGTAACAAACCAAATTTCCAATATACATACTTTTTACCAGTGTGCAGGTTTGCCAAACATGATTTTATGTACTCATCATATGATTTACATTTTTCCTGGTAGTATTTAGTTTTTTCTTGTAAGCTTTGTTTCGTACGTGTAAGTGTCGTTAGCGCCCTCTTCTGTGCCTGCCGGTACTTGCCCTTATTACACAAATCGAGAGCTATTGATGTGATAAGGGCTTGATATCCATCTTCCCTAGTCACATACCCTTCGTCTTCAAGCATCTGTAAGTTGCGCCGCAGTTTCACTATATGTTCGCGAAGGGACATCGCCTCATCTGGACGAGCTTGTCCGGAGTATATGCGTCTTTGGACTTGCTCATTATATTGTTCTTGTTGTTCTTTAGTGGTGCCTATTACCAACGCCTCGAGAAGATGTTCGCCTGAGAACGTTAATATATACTTCAGTAAATAAGAACAATAACAAAAATATATAAAAAATGTTCACACTGTAACAACTTACCATTTAAGAAAGGTATGATTGCTACACAGAGCTCTTTAGTTTTTATAAAAAGTTTATTCAAGTCTGTCATGTCATCTGCAGGTGCTTGGAATTTGTTAACTAATGCAAGACATACTTCAAGTCTTGCATTTTCTTCTGAGTCCCCTATTTGCTAAAAGAAAATTAAAGTTAGTTAAATAAGTACATATATACATAACACTGCCTGTCCAATAAATAGACACAATTGTTAAACAATGGGTATGTATCACATATGACTCACGGGACAGCGTAGTGGTTAAAATACCTTTTAAACATGTACAGGATAAATGTAATGTAATTTTGGAACTGGTTACAAGTCCTGGAGGAATTTTTATTAGTACATGTAACATGTTGTGCAAAACAAGTATTAAATATCTATTTACCACATCCAAATCCCTCGATGCAAGCTTACCCACGCTGGGAACTTCACCAAGTTCATCTAGCAATTCATTGAGACGGTCATTGGGGTCAGGCGCAATAATATCCTGATATTCCACAAGTAAAGCGTGTGTGTCCACTATTTCCTAAAACAAAACCGTAGATGTTGATACTATCATTAATGTCATAATAGTAACTTTAATAGCCCAGTTTCAATGACATACCAGCGTCAAGCATGGATAGTCCACACTTGCGATTACACACTGCCCCGCATCAGGGAGCGTAGTGCGGGGCCATTTGTATAGAAAACGCATCCACGCGCGTACATGCAGATGCGTCTTGTTGGACTGTGCGTGTTATCTATACAAAGGAAAATACTTACATACAACGCTAGAATCTAGCGTTGTATCTAGCGGCTAGATCACGCATTCCCGCGCTACGCTGCGTGATGCAGGGCAGTGTGTTATTCGCATTACCGACAGTACCGAGTGACACTGGGCATAATACAATGTGAGCCGGCTTTAATATCCTAAAGCCTCGAAAATATATTTGTTTAGCAACATGGTTGCATAAACATGTCGCCGAGTTGCTGTCAACATATTGCGGGCAACACTTGTGTTGCGGAGTTGATCACGCCATGTTGCAGAGTGGACGCCCGTCAAGCGAAAATAAATATCAGTTTATCAACAAATGTTGACGTGTGTGGACGTGTTTGCAACTGTATATAAACATGGCGATAGTGTGGAGCAACGAGAAAATTATGCAATTAATGGAATTGTTTCAATCTAAACCACTATTATGGGATTTTTCTATAAAATAATACAAAGATAGAAACAAAAAGAACGATGCATATCGTACTGTAATAGCCAGCCTCGTTTGAGATGATACTCGCTGAGGAATATTTGTTTCCTTTCTGAGGTCACTCATCAAATTTTCTCTTTGCAGAAGATAGTTTCGAATCCACCATCTTTTTCTCTTTTTTTTATTAGAAATATAAAAGTAGGTCAAGGGGTAAGCTTGATTACCTGATAAGAAAAAGTTTGATTACCTGAACTGTAATGTAGATGTGAGGATGATGTAATAATGTTGCTTCCGTGTACTCATCCACAGCGAAATACTCCTCAAGTGTGGGCCCGCGGCAGCATCGACGGAAGAGTTCCTTCATCTTTTCATGACACTCAACTATGAAAGAGTTAAGACATCGAAGATGGCTGGACTCTTCACCAAACTAAAAAAGATTAAATATCTTTATATTCATTCAAATGGGGATCATAGGCTGCAAACGTCTTTGTTATGTACTTTGATACAGTACACAACCATGCTACTACAATAATTATAACTGGTAGAGATGCAGTACTATACTGGCTTGTTTGATTGGTTATTGTCCAAACCATGTCGAATGGTTTAAATCGCACCTAGTAGTAGTAACGAGTAAAGCACTGGCAACTAACACTACAATCGAGCAACAAACAAAATGTTAACGATTTGCCTTGTTATGACTAGAGTTGTGGTATTGAAGGTGGTCGAATTTTCTAATAATTTCTTTAGGTCATTTGCTCAAACGCGTGTTCTTATGCCACCTTTATCGGTAAAAAATTGATACAACATCTTTGGAAGCAGCTCAAGCTTACATTACTTCAAGCAGGCTTCGAACGCGAGGTCACTCGCAAACTTCGAATCAGCAGATCTTCGGTGCAACGAGTTTACAGGCGATAATTAGCATAAAACGCGCTTTCTGTAGATATAAATATGATCGAAGTTTCATACTTCCTGAGAAAATCTGATAAGTATTAGGTACAGATGGCGGGTGGCTCGGTTTATTTGTTGTCAAGTGTATTATATACAAAAGAATACAAATATTATAGTTTCCTAAAAACAACTTATGCGAAAGGCCCTATACTGGCGACCACGTATGGCGTGTACAGATTACCGCCCTACCTCACGACACCTCGAACTATTATAATGTTATGCGACGTCGCCGGCTACATATCTAACTGATGTTGAAATATCTGGCAGTTGAACGACGGTTTCTCGATGTCACCAAGTAAAGAGATAAAAACGGTGACCAATTATTAGACGTCGGTAGATGTTAAATGGGCCTGTACGTACATAGGTGTGGTTCATTAGAATTAAAATAACATAATAATTTTTAACGTTTTATTTTTCAATTGTAACATTAGAACTTAATTTATAATTCGATTTCAAACCATTTCTTTTCATAAAAGCTTTATACCAGTCAATTCCAGGTTTTCCACCTTTAAATGGGGTTTTTATATCATACAATTTAATGAAATCACTGACAAGTTCTATTACTTCTTGACGTCTGAATGGAAATCCGTTATCATTGATGCACTTTAAATCTTCCGCCAGTTGCTTCTCAGTTTCGGGTGATAAAACTGTTTTTCTTCCGGTTCTATAACGCCCAGTTACATAGCTTAAGAAGGATGAAAAAGGGATTTTGTATGCTGCGGCAGCTCGTCTGGCAGTCATTTTATTACTTCTTACAGCTTCTAGAGCTTCTGAAAGCGCTTCATTGGTCCATAAACGTCTATTTGGTAGTTTCTTTTTATAAGTTCGTACCATTTTCGAAATGTCTGAAATAAATAGTTATATTTTAAAAATTGTGATTTCTTATTTTAGCACAAATTTCCGCTTGGAGTATATATTCATTAAACATAATAATTATATAAGCCAAAAATATAACAAGCCAACGTTTGCTAACGGCCGCACTGAGACGTCATTTAACGTAATGTTCATTAACAAATAAATTTAACCGTCTTTATTCGTATTAACATAAGTGTCATCTTTATTTTCGTAAGAAACCATTAAGTTAATGAATGTCTGTGAGTACGGCTGTAAATCAGTCAAAAGCTAAGTAGGTATAAGCATCAAGTGTAGGTATGTAGTATGTACCCGTGATGTAACCTTTATGAAGAATAAAAAATTATTTTCGAGTATGTAAAAAATCTTACCTCCTATAACGAGTGATGTGCGATTGTCACTATTGTCACTGACAAAAGGGATACCTACAACGCGCAACGGCGCAATTGTTAAGAATATACTTAAACAGGTGTCAGGTTAAAATGGTTCAATGAAAATGGCGTCGCGTCGTGTCTATAATATCGCAGCGTTAGCGCCCTCTGCAATTCTTATAACCTATGTATAGACGGCGATATAGATGGCAGTTTAATTTATTTTATATAATTATCATCATCATATACAGGTGATTTGTTATGTGACGTATTCCCGCTAAGGGCGAGTAGATAAGCTCAAAAGCAATAATTTAAGCCATTAGAAGCTCTATCCAAAATTCAACGGTTTTCGAGATATTTGAGTTTGATTGAATTTGAAGAAAAGTCCCTTTTGATCATACGATAGTCTAAACTAATCTAACCTAACTAAGCAACAGACGAATAAGCAGGAGCGGTACCCCAACGCAATGTTTTTTTTTAAGAATTATTAATACTTACTCGTACATACTTAGGTACTTTAAGATTGAGTTTCTTTAAATATTTTTTACTTTTTAAAGGGAACTCAGGTTATTGTGTCGGGGGTTTTTAAAATTTTAATTTAATTTTTATTTTATACTTTTTACAGGTAAGTACACAACCACACATAGATTTTATTAAGTTGTGAATACTTTCACCCCCCACAACTTTTAAAGGACGCAACCGATTTTATTCAAACATGTCTAAGAACACTCGCCCGTAACTCACCTTTCATACAAAAAAAAACTAGTGAAATCGCTTCATCCGTTTGCGAGCTACGGTGCCCCAGACAAGACAGACAGACAGACACGTCAAACTTATAACACCCCTCCTTTTGCATCGGGGGTTAAAGTTTTAACAGCGAGTGCAAACCGTCAGCGTCAGTACCTCCTTCACCTTACAAATCTTTCGTTTAAATATTATATAGTAGAAGTACATAGAAGTAGAAACTTTCTGTTTTAATAAATTATAGTCGAATTTTGACTACTGGGCGACCGCTAGTAATAATAAATTGGTTTGATAATATATTCTACTTACTATAATATCAAAATAGAATAGGGCTTCACAAGGACAAAAGCAATCGTTTATGTCTTGACATAAACGATTGCTTTTGTCCTTATCTATAAACCCAAATGGGAATACGACACTTTACTAGTCACCCTGTACTTATAGATAGATAATTAAGATTATGCATAGAAATAAAGAAATAATAGAAAAAAAATTACACGAGAATGATATTTTAGTTTCGGTAATATCTTAACCCATGCAATGGCACAATGTTTGCGTTAAATTTCACTGTTTTTGCCAAACATAAAAATAAAATTGATAACGTGACTCTCTGTTGTCTATAAACAATTTACTTACACCTTTCTTTGCAGCTGCAAAATGCAGTATCTTCGCAACAGAAGCGAGATTCTTCCTCTGGTCTGTAGTGAGTCCAGAGCCATTAGGCATGTTGATGATGTGGAAAGCATCCGGCGCAACAATAGCAGCATTAAGAAATTGATAGTATACCAAGTTGCCAATAACCTGCAATAAGGAAAAGTCAGGAACTGCTACTTTAACTTTTTGCATAGATGAAATATAATTCCATTATGTTTGTATGTTTGTGTCTGTAAAACCATTACATTGTTACATTGAAATCCCCCGGGATATGAGAATTAGCCACAGTAATTCATGGTCGAGTCACAGTAAAGCATACTAGGTACCTAAGCATGAAAATAAATCTATGTCGCAATGTATTAATATTTTAGTTTATTTTGCAAGGCTCTTAAAAACTATAGTATAACCATACAAATAAAACCAAACAGTACAAACTAAGAAATACACTGAAAGTTTTTTTACTTGATTTCTTTAGGATAATAACCAGGTAATAATGTGGTAGAACTTAGTTGAGGTATACTATTGGATGTTTTATGATAATTATTTACATCAACCAACAAATTCTTACAATTACAAGATGTTGTAACTAGAATAAAATTATAACTAGAACAAACCTCTCAATATTAGATTCCCAAGGAATTTAGCATACTAAACTGAAATAACAACTGATTAAATGAATATTACCTTTAAAATATCTTTTTCTGGTGTATGTGGAAACTTCGACGACAGAGCTCTGTGCAAAACACGGGCCATGTATGTGATGCAAAAAGGAAGAAGTTCGGTGGACTGAGTTATCTTGTCCAAAAACATTGTTACTACTGTCTGCAGTTGCACCAATGCTGTTTGTAGTCTCGACTTCACTTCCGAATAAGTAAGAGCTTCTTCTTGAGTTACATTGTAGGGTAAGTTTCTAAATGCAAAAAATGTTCTTTACACATGATTATTATTAGACTAAGAATATTGTGTTGTGTGTGTGTGTGTGTTAGCCATCACTATCGTTCATCAGACACCTTTGAATATTGCATATACCCACATAATAAAAGATATGCAAAAACGGCCATTTACTGTTTACAGCCACAATTGAAAGAGTTCCTACTCGCCAATGGACAGATGGGTCCACCGTACACTAACCCATATTAGGCCAACATAGTGGTCTAAGGCCCACATCCTTCTCATTGTGAGACACGACCCTGGGGTCATTAATGGGTTGACATGACAGAGTTGGGTAAAATGTAACTTGTAGTAAATTGTAGTTAACTAACTACTAATTTTGAAATCTGGTTACTAGTCTAACTTCACCCTACACTGGTAATAGACAATGAACAGAGCAAAATTATATGAGAAAATAGCTTTTAATTATTAGTAGGTACTCACGATATCTGGCCAGTTTTCATTTCAGTCTCATTTCTCCATGCCTTATAGATTTCTACTGGACCCGTTTCTATATTCAAATTTTTATCTTTCAGAATCTTCTCAACGAGGGGCCCAATTATAGTTTGAAGACTGTTTAAGCCAGACAACTGCCTTGATAAACTAACAGCCATTTTCAACACTAGGGGCGTGGATGCGATGATGTCGAAGGGTTTCGATACTTTGCAACTAATTTCTTCTTCCAAAGTAAATCTAAATAACTTCAGTAGTAAATACTCATCCCTCGCATATGCACCAAAATTATAGAGGCTCAACACAACATTTTGTAGGAAAAAGTTGGTTTTATTCTGAGGAATACAAAAGAGGAGTTTGGACAGATAAGTAGGATTCGTTTGAAGCTCATAAAAGAGATGTTGATAGCCATCTAAAAGTCTTTTACTTTCTTTGGTGAGAGACTTTAAGCCTTTAACTGCAGTTGATATTGTTAACAGAGATTTACTTTCGTTTCGATTATGAAACACAAGCTTGGTCATGGAGTTATGCTTCACCAAATTGTTTAGTTTCAAGCCGTGAGCCGCTACTTCTTGTAAAGCTATGCGATTCTGGACTAGCAAGCCGATTTTGAGATCCATATCATCTATTTGCTTGGAGAGTTCCTGGTTTTTCCTGATTGACTGTACCACTTCAGATTTAAGTGTTTGCAATTCGATCTCTCTATCATAGTCTTCTGTAGCAAAGTCTAGTATAGGAATGAATTTCTTAACTACCCTTAAAGGTGGGTTCGGAGAGTAAAATAAAGACGTAAACGCTTCCCGCGCTCGTCTGCCTCGCCAGAGAGCTTGAATTTTTATTATTTTCTGCTCCTGAAATAAATATAATATGAAAGCGAAAAAATAAGTGAAGGTATAGAAATATTCAAATTCACCATTGAAATGGTTGTTACAATGGTACTTTGAAAAACATGGCATTATGTAATAAAGTGCCAAACCTCTTTAATTAAAACTCATAACAAACCCAAAAGTAAAAATCCAACTTAGACACAAAATAATTAATCCTGGTAACACTATCTCCACCTACATTATATTAATATCAATTACCAATAAGTAAGCTTCTTGGGACCCCAAAACTCAAAATTAAACTGATATCAAAAAATTATTGAAATAAAATTTGTTACATACATTATTAAAATTTAGGCGCTTTTTTTTGAGGTTGGTATCTTAAGTATCGAGTATTTTGTTTTTATAGTTAAATTTTGGTACCAACCTCAAAAAATAGTACCTAGGCCTAAAGTATGTGTAAAATTTTTTACATTTAATACTTTCTTGATGTCAGGTTAATTTTTTTAAATAATTTTTTATCGTAAATTTTAGTTTTTAGTCCATATAATGGAAACGCCTGAACCAATTTTGATGAAACTTTTACCATTCCCTAACACGATCTGTCAATTAGTTTCGGAGATATGCGAGGACAAACATATCTACATACATACATACATACACCCATGAAATTTGGTATACTTGTTTAGCAGCTGTAATAGATCCACATAATTATCTTATATATAAAATTCTCATGTCACAGTTTTAGTTACCATACTCCTCCGAAACGGCTTGACCAATTTTTATGAAATTTTATATGCATATTCAATAGGTCTGAAAATCGGCTGTCTATTTTTCAAACCCCTAAGTGTCCACACCTAACATTTTTATTTTATTTTTTGGACAAAATTCTTAATTTTTATTTTTCAATAATGTGGCATTAAAAAATACATACAACTCAAAATTTTCACCCTTCTATCACCAACCCCTATTTTTTAATAGTAGATTTTTAATGCTCGATAACTTATATGGCAAAACAATGTTTGCGGGGTCAGCTGGTTATTATGTAAATTGTGCAGTTCTGAGCATATTACATACACTATGTGATATGTGTCAAATTGATAACCTCCTTTTTTGAAGTTGGTAAAAAATACTGAAACGAAAGTAAATAAATACTAGAATAATATTTACCTGAACTTTGTACCATGCCAAAGGGTTAAGCTTCCTTTCTCTCTTTAACTTGGCTTCAATTGCCTTCATTTTTATCAGAGTTCCAAACTTTCTTTGCACTAATATGCGCCTCCACCATGTCTGAATACGAATTATGTGGCCAACATTAGCCCTCAAATACCTTTCTCTATCAATCTCTTGTCTAAGGAGGTACCCTCTGCAGTAACCTTGAAACTTTGATATGCATACTTCAAGAAGCTTTTGTTTGTATGTGTTAACATGGTGTTTATTGGTTTTCTCTATCAATATACCTACATCTTTTTTTGTTAGATACCGAGCATAGGGAACAAACCCCTTTGGAGTAATCCAACTGTATGTGTAGGATTCAACATCTATGTATAATGTGTTTCCTGCCTCAGTGTGACAAACAATCCAAGAACAAATATGTTGCCCTTTCTTCTTCAATGCTTTAGAAAATGTACAGAAATACACATCCCTACAAGAGGGTTCAATAAACTGTGATTCACTTAGAAGAGGACATGAGAGGGCTTGCCAGAATTCCCGGACATTATTTTTTAAAATAGCCAAATTAATTTGCACTAAGGCATCAGTTAGTTCTTTTGCTTTAGTAGATTCATTGTTAACTTCATCTATTGTCTCCACAATATCGTCAAGCCAAAGGTTTTGAGTTTCTTTATTTAACAATTTCTTTTTTAAAATTCGCATATACAAATTATATTCCTCTTTTTGGAATGTTGTTGACAGTTTCAAACAAGGGCTTTTCAACAAAGTTATTAAAGTACCCACATCTTCTTTAGATACTGCATTATTTATACTGTCAACTATCATCACCACTGCAAAAGAAATGTTTCATTAAAAACATTTCATTTCAAAAAAACATGTTATATTTTTTTTAAACTAGCTAACCCGTCATAAAATTAACACTGTAATATTCACACACAGAAATGGTCAAAAAATGTTTAGCTATTAAGTTACTATCCTCCTCCTTTATTTCAATTTAAATTCAAAACATAATATCCTTTAATTTTGCATATTTAAATTTTTGGTGTTCCAACATAATCAAATTAAAATAAGATAATACTATACTTATTTTTATATATATTTATAAGATAACTGATGACCTGAACAAGGCAGAGGAAAACCGTTGGATTCAGAGTTCCCAGGACCGGGTGGAGTGGCAGCGATTAGGGGAGGCCCATGCCCAGCACTAGACTCCCAAGGGCTGAAACAAAGGAAGGAAGGAATACTATACTTACATTCCTCATCATCTTTGTCTTTCATATTGACCATGTCAATAGTGTCACGAATATCTTCTATAGTCAGCAATGGACATTCACATTCTTTAAATTTTACATCTAATGCAGTTACTAAAGCTGACAGATATCTTCGCCTGCAGTGAGGATATAACATGTCTATTTGTATTGTTTTTGAATTGAGAGCATTCCACAGAGCCCTCTCGTCACCTCTTTGCACAGCCTGTGATATAGATGCAACAGCTGACAAATATGTCACAGAAGCAGCAATTTCATTTTCATTAAGCGGCCTCTCTAATTCACATTTTTCAAGTCTCATCTCCTCAAATAGGAGGGGTATTGCAAATTTGTCAACTTTGAAATTAAAATGCAATCTGGGGCTGACCAATGCTGAATACAATTCATCAGCTGTCCCATAATCCAAAACCTTGTTTATGTTTGCAACTGCTGTTTTATGATCCCCGTGTTCGAGAGCACTTTTATTTCCATCATTGATTATGTTCTGAAATATTTTATGCCAATTTGTAATGCTCTCTACGTCATTGTCTTTACTAGTCTCAATTATATCCTTAACAACATCACAATAAAAATCAATATTATCTCTTTTGTAGTTCTTTACTTTGACCCAGTCTTCATGAAAAATTTTATGTAGACTAATGACATCATTGTTGTTACAAGCTGAGCATAAAGATTTCCATAGGAATTTGTAGTTTGTTGCTATGATGTGACCTTGAATCTCAACTAGAGTAAGCATTTCATCATACTCATCTGGTACATAACTGTCATTGAGTGAATGATTTTGAGCCACTTGTATCTTCTCATATTTTGCTGATTTTAAAACCTTCTTATACTCATCAATAAGACGATTTTGTACATGTTTTAATTTTAACAATGGATTTAAAATAGCAGATGTAATAGAATGGTCTGTGTCTAGAAGATTATTGAGTTCTTGAATAGCATCATGCACATTATCTTCATTGTTAATAATTTTCTTAGACAATATTCCCCCAATTTTTTGAAACAACGGAAGGGGATGTTCACATTTCTGTAAGTCTTTGGTAACAGAATCCAATTGTTCATCTGTAATAACATATAAACATAAGAAGATTAATAAATTAAAATAGGTAATTAGTAAGTAATTATATTTGACCAACCTTCACTTGCTGCTAATTTTAGATCTTCACTACTTCGTTTTTTCACTATACTTCAATATTTGCAAGCTTGATGTTTTGTTTATATAAACATAATTTATTAATGCTCTAATAACCCAGAGGGTTGCTTTGCTTACCTGTAAACACTGCTTTTCCAAATACATCATGTATTAAAGGAGCCTTTCCCAGTTTAAAAAGATGTGAGCTTAAAGCATGAAGACAATAGATAACTTTTGGCATATTCTTGTTATCATAAATATCTGTTGTTTCTGGTTGAAATGTCTGGAATAACGATTCACTGCTGAGGATCTAATTGATTATATTAATTTTAATGACTAAGCTGGCCTTAAACTTACCTCAGGTAACTCAGTTTTCCTCAACACTTCTAGGAACTTATTTATATTGTCTGTATGCTTAAATTGAAGTCCAACCACCTGAAATTAGACAAAAATATGATAAAGTCTTAAGAGCAACAATCAACTATTGTGAATTAAGGGGGTGAACATGTTTGTTTCTTTATCTATCTTTAGTTATCATATTGCCGGTTTTTTGATTATTGTTTGCTGGCATAGGAGAAATTATAAATAATTTACCTTATAACGTCGCAGGTCCATGTCATATATTTTATTCAAAGGTAATATTTCAGGTGAAATAAAGTGACCAAGTTTTGCTAGATATACACCATTGCGTAAACTTTCTTCGAACTCAACGGCATGCGGTAATTTTTCTTTGATACATGCTTCCATCCAAGTCTTAGCTTCTTCTAATCTACATAAATATTCGTACGCTATTGTTCTTTGTCTTATTACATCCATTTCTTGTGCAGTTTTACGAACTTCTGTATCGCCTACATAATTTTTTTGGATTAGTTTTAATTCATTTCTTGGTATTAATAACGATAAGAATTTACTGAATATTTTTCAACGTGAAACATAAACTTACAATCATCTATCTTTCCGATCATAGTTTCCTCAGCTTTGTTTCCCATGTTTCCGAATTGGATAAAATTATGTATATTTAAAACATAATAACACAGCTTAATAATGAATATTTCGTAGATATTAGGTCACGAAATATGTCAAAAAAATTAAAGTACTTAAAATTCTGCTTTATTTGCACTACAAGACAGTTAGCGGAGGAATCGGATTAATATTTTCAAACAGTTTGTGGCGGTTGATTTATGAATTTATAGACTAAGTTTTAAAAGTCTATGGTTATGCAGTTTTAAAATATATCCTTTGTTTGGCAAAGATGTTCCTTCTATAATACCAGTGTATATTATGCGAGACAAAAATAATTTTTGATTTTATAGTCTGACCTAAGTTTTTGTATCTAAGGTGCATCGCTATAGTTGACGAAAAATTTGAACGAGTTTAAAATTACTTGTATGTACCGGCGGCAATAGGAATGATTATGGTGGGTAGAGACAAGGAGGATCATAGCCGTGTACATGATAAAGGGCGTGTTCCGAAATGCACTGCCAACACTGCACAGTGCTATCACTGTAGAAAAATTCGTTCCGTTATGGACTGCCAGTATACTGCCGCAGTACCCTAGAGAAATATATGACGTCATAAATCACAGTCAAAACAAAAAACCGCTCGAGTGCCTAACGTCAATTCAATATCAAATTGAAATTATATTTGAATAAAGACGACAGCACTACATAACTACAGCCCGCGTTATTTTTAATTTTCACAGATTGTTAGAAATTGTTCATATTCGGACATATAAAATCTACAACAATATCTATTCCTAATAAAACAATGTCTCAAATGAAAATGTGTAAATATAACTTTTTAGTTGTTTTAATATCAAATACTATTTAATTTCAATTTAGTTGTTATTCTATGTTTTATTAAATAATAAAATTACTTATAATAGAATATGAGGCCCATTTCATTTTCTCATAGAGGGTGATGAAAAGTAGAGTGTATCACTCGGGACAAAATATATTTTTGGCTTGGGCGACGTACTTTGAATCCATTACTACGTTCAGGATTCTACTAAAGAAACCCTCGGATAAAATCTCGTGTTGTTATTACTGTTTCTGTTGAGATTTTGCTTTGTTAAGTTTGTGGATTGTCGTTTTTGTTAAGTTTGAACTTTTTCAACGTTTTTAACAGTGAAGCCTGTTGGTTGTATCAAAAACATGATGGGCAAAACAATTTATAGTGAGGCAAGGACTCTTATATTGAAGGTGTTAAACTTGGAAAATGTGAAAGCATCAAAGCGTCCGTGGACTGGACCTAATAAGTAATATCTCAATCTAATTTCAAAATGTCATGAGTAAAATGGCCTAGTATTATAACGCGTTATCAAACCGACCTTTTATCAACAGTAAAAAATTGGTAATTAATATTTTTTAACATTATTCTCATTTTGTTGCAAACGGTACTTTACGATATCGTCCGAATGACGTCACAGCGCGAGGTGCACACAGTTAATTCGTATGACCTATACATACTCTGCGTATCACGTAATATGTTTGGTGATGTAACAAAAAATAATAAATTGTCATAATATGAGTGTCACTAGCCAAAATATAATTTCTCGAGAGAACGTAACTATATTTTGAGCTTTTCAAATATTTCTAAAAATGGATGAAGAAGTAGTTGAATTAGATAAAAAATATGAATCAGGATGTATTTGTACATGTGCATCTGACAATATTTCATCTGAAAAAATTGAAATATCTTCTCGCAAACAATTAATTTTGACAACGGTGGCAAGAACTGAAAACTATTTACGAGAACGTCGAATACCTGAACTGATAAGATTTCTTTTTACTAAGATAATAGCTGAAGGCTCTGATAAACCAGTCGCGTTTTTGGAAAAGCTTCTCGATGATTGTATGCTGTTTCGTGCCGGTCATGGATCAGCACCAGTTTTGTTTGAAAGAAGGTAAGATAGGACTAAAATTTTCACTAAAAATAGTCTACGAACCGAATCTACGTGTATGCTAAGTTTTTGTGTACAGTACTGTTTTTATTTGCAGACATTTGGAGGCGGTGATAAAAAGTTTTGATCCGGGTAACCGCGGTTGGTTAAGTGCTGGACAAGTTCGTCGAATATATACAACTTTGGGATTAACTCCTGAAAACAAAGACGACACGTGTGATGAAAAGTGTCCTAGTAGTTTGTTACTGGAAAAACTAATACAAGTCCAAGAAGCAGAATTGATTGACTTATTATCATCCGGGATGATAATCCTATGAAACGTTCTTTCAACAAACTAAATGTAATAATCTTTATTAAACTTGTAACATTAATATTTTTTTTTTCTATGCGTTTTTATTCCTTTTACATCATGTCATGCGATGTCCAGTCTATAATTGAATGACCAATGTCGAAAAGGGCACATTTCGCATATTTTGTCAAATACTTTTTATATCAATCCTTTCTTTTGAATAATATTTTTAAAAACGCCACATTTCTGATATTTTTTCCAGTGTAAAGCCACGTATTTACTGAGCAACAATGTTTCGGATACACAGTTTCTGAAACAACACGTAAACACAGTCCACACAGTCAGTTGCTTAGGTCATGTTGCCCGAGGAAGTAGTGTTGTTACGTGGTGCCTACATTTTTTTGCATAAGTCCATTTCTAGTAAAAAGAAAAGAAGAAATCGAAATTTCTTCCCAGGCGTCATTCTTTTTGATTTTATATTCGTTTTTTCTCAAACAGTTCTATCAATTTAAAGACAGTTTCATCGTCCCACACTACAGCCATGTTTATAAACAAATGTTTAGACGCGTCCACACTCGCAAGCACCTGTTGCGCAACTGGTTTGCTTCTGTGTTCTCCGACGCAAGTGGGGAGCACCGAAACATACCGATAAACACGTAGTGTTTACAGAAACAAAATTATATGTACTGAAACAAAATGATTTGTTTCAGAAACACGTAGATTCTCAAAAACAGATTAACAAACCTGAACTTTAAAATAGAAATAATAAATGTATACTACATTTTGTAGAACAGAAATCACCATTTTTCACTTGCTTTTAACAAAATGTATCAATATTACATAATTTTGGATTTTTCCTTGTATGGTGCGAAATACCCTATTCTTTCCGTTTCCTGAAAAGTTTTAAAATTCAGAGATGAGCCCTTTTGAAAATAAAATTGTACATTCAATTCATTCTAGTTTTTACCTTAATAACATTTATTTCTCATTCGTCACTTCCGTTTCTTGATCAATTATAATTAGGGAATGACATATTTTGCAATCGAAATGAACTATTATTCAATTTCATCCCAAATTAAGAACCCAATCCTCGGTATATTGTGTCTATGGTATTCATCCTGTCCATATTCACTCACTCCTATGCTCCATAGACCATGCCTACAGCTAGAGTAGGTAGGTATTTACTATTTACTCATTGTCATGTTTAAATGTGACATGAATGTGACTTTATGTAGTTTATGTGACTTGCGGTGCATTTGAGAATTTTGAGATAAACTGAAAACAAAAGTCAAAAACCAATAAAACAATGAAAATGAAAATGTAATCGTGATGTAATATATAAATCGCTTTTGCTATAATTATCAAATAAAGAGAACAGTTAAAACTGAATTAAATAACAGAAAGAATAACAACACTTAATAAACACTTAATTAAGAATGTTTAAAAAAGTTCTTGTAAATAAGTTAGCAGGTAGTAGATTATCATATATTACTTAAACTTGACTTAAACACTACGTTATTGTGGTAATTAATGCCATAAAATTAGACAACTTATTGTCACAATAATTGGTTACAGCAATTTCCAAATACAAATTACTATGTTTCTAAGTGGCATATTTATACATGTTGCGTTTTTATTTGCAATATTTGATATCTATTTCAAATCTCCAATTGTTAAAAATGTAGAGCCATATATGCCTCTACACGAACCTGTTGCAGAAAGACTGGTGTTATTTGTAGTTGATGGGCTCAGAGCTGAATCATTTGTCAACTACACTACTATGCCTTATCTCCGGTAAGTTTTGTTTTGATGTCAGAGAACTTAAATTGATTATATCTGAATCATTAGCTACATTCAATTCCTATCGGTTCAGTCTATATGTCATGGTTACCAATGTTTTGGACACACCAGATTGGTTGCTGGTCTCGCCATGAAACTTTCAAGAAACTGAGCTGAACATGCCAAGTAAAGTCATTCTTTTATATTTTCCTCAGATCAGTTGCAAATACAAATGGAAGGTGGGGAATATCAAACACAAGAGTCCCAACCGAATCAAGACCAGGTCATGTGGCAATTATTGCAGGTTTTTATGAAGACCCATCAGCAGTTGCCAAAGGGTGGAAGGAGAATCCTGTAGATTTTGACTCAGTTTTGAATCAAACTGCTTTTGCATGGTGCTGGGGTACATATGATATTTTGGAAATATTTACTAAAGCATCAATAGATGATCACATCTATGTAGACAAACTGGAACCATATGATCAAACCTTCAGTACCAATAAGAATACCACCCTATTAGACAAATGGGTTTTTGATAAAGTAAAAATATTTTTAAAAAATGCAAAACATAATGAAATACTTTATGACAGGCTGCACAAGAAAAAAATTATGTTCTTTCTACACTTATTAGGAACTGATACTTCTGGACATACACATAAACCAAATACATCGTAAGTGTTTCTAAATATTCAACATTTCTTAAACATCTTCTGGACATACACATATACCAAATACAGGTCAGTTAACTAAAGCTGGCATGTTCAACACATTTACACATTAAGCTTGTGTAGTGTCTGTGAATTAGTGTGTGGCGCTATTTACCTATTTGGAGGTTAGAATAAAATGTCTTCGGAAAGAATTGGTTCCGACAAAACATTAACAGGACAATCTCGTGAAATTGTTTAACTATTTCTTGCATCATAATATGGATGCATATTATGATGCAAGATCATATTCATCATATTCAACTGGAACCAAAAGTGGATAATTTCACTGACTCATTTATAACAACACTAGGAAATCCCGACGGCGAAACATCAAGTTCTTCGAGCGATGAAAGTTTGAGTAGGGTAGAAGATTTAATTTATGATTATGAATAAAAGCAATAATGTAATAATCATAATATAAACAAGTAACACATATACTTATTTGTATTTATTTATCTACAACACATCCATTTTACTAAAACCTAACTCTAGTCTACACTTGAACTAGAGTCACATTTTGAATCGAAATCATTTATTTTTAAACAAACTGTATAGTGAAATTGTATAAGTGTGAGTACTGTGAACATGCCAACTTTAGTTAACTGACCTTTACATCGTGTTTCTAAATATTCAACATTTAATTTTCTTAAACATCTCCAAACAGTTGAATTTTAGATATCCCGAGATCAAGTTTTTATACACAATATGACATTCTATGTGATGTGCCAATCTCGCCACATGATCTTTATGGATAAGCGGCCGGTACTGTAAGCAGCAGCAGGGTTGATGTTCAAAAAATGCAGGCATTTGTGCAACTCACAGTTAACACTAAGTTATAAACATGGAATAGGTCTAGTTATCCTCCATGTCTAAAAAAGCAGTCTGTTTCTTATTTCTTTAGAAATGTTTACAAGTGTAACACAATCCACAATTTTCTGTATGTCTTTATGTAACTACCTATAAGTATATGTATATTTTTCTTTTCAGTAACTTTTTGTCAACCATCAAATTTGTTGATGAAAATATTCAGGAAATAGAAAAGTTGATAAGAGGATTTTACAATGATGATGGAAAAACTACATTCCTTGTAACCTCAGATCATGGGATGACAAATTGGGGTAAAATAATTACTGTATTTACCAACCTTTTATGTCCATTAATTATTATTAAGCTTGCATGTTCATAGTACTTACACCATTACAATTTCTTTATACAGTGTGATAATTTTTTTTACCTATATTTTTAATGAAAATAAGTCATTATTGATGGTAGACATTGCATGACATTGAATGCGTCTAGGGAGTAGCCAAGGTATTGTAGCCATTTGAGGCCCTTTCTTCCCCTTACAGCTATCCAAAACCTTCAGGTCTTTTAAATAATGTGCAAATTTTAAGAGCTATTCTTGTATTAAGTAAGTAAGAAAATACCAAGCACACCTTGGCATCCTGAGTGGCTCTGAGCAAAAAATGTCTCAGCACCTTAGGTAATCACTGGTTGCATGTTGCTTATGTTTTATGTTTTGTTGAGGAAGTATGGTCGCCTGAGCATACACGTATTAAGACAACGGCCACTTAAAATTAGGCTGCCTGCCTCTTTTGCTTAAGAAATAATGAATTACCCAAATGAAATGCTTTTTTCAAAAAAAAAAAATTTACAGGTTCTCATGGAACAGGTGATGACCATGAGACACAAACACCATACATAGTATGGGGGGCTGGTGTAAAACAAATTCAAAATTATGCCTTTATTCAAGACCCTGAAACTCTAGGGATGTCTTTGGAGCATAAATATGACATAGAACAAGCAGACTTGGCACCAATCATGTCAACTTTTCTATCCATCCCAGTTCCAGTCAATTCTGTTGTAAGTATGATGCAATTATCATTAACTAGTTCAAGGCTGTGACTTCATCTGCAGGGAGTTTAGGATTTGAGTCTTCACAAATCCATTAGAAAACTTTAAAGAGGTAAGAGCATCCTATTTGTTGCTCTAACTGCATTATTATACATTTTTGCATGAAAGCATCATTCACATTAAATTTATAATAGTAATAATGGCACAATATTTTTTGGAAATTTTGTGTGAAAATGTTTTTTGTAAGAATATAAACATTAGAAGTACGAGTAAGTCTTGAAGTATCATGAATTATCAGATTCATTATAATCATTTATATTTCAGGGTCAGTTGAGAACTGAAATATTTAATATGTCACAACCAAATGAAGCCAAAGCAATTTATAGTAACAGCAGACAACTTCTGTCACAATACAACAGGAAGAGACTGGACATTGAAGCAAATGTTATACCAATACTCTACCAACCATTTGAAAAATTTACTAGAAATAAAATTGAAGATGTTTTAACATTTACTGAGATGCTATTAAAAACAAAAGATTATGAACAGTTAATTGAGCTAAGCAAAGAAATTATGGAATTGAGTTTATCTGGACTAAATTATTACCATAATTATTTCCAAGTGCCACTGCTGGTCACAGTTACTTTATCTTTTATAGGATGGATAATGTTCTTGCTCAGGATTTTGTTGGATCAAAAAAATTCAGTCCAAACTGCATTATCCTCAAAAAGGATTTCAAATTCTCGTAACATACTTGGTACATTGAATTCATCAATAAAAGTATTGTGCCTGTTTGTATGTTCTGTTATCACTAGTCTTGTATATGGTAGGTATGATTTTTTACTTTATTATACATTTTTGCATGAAAGCATCGTTTACATTTATAACAGCAGTAACAGAAAAATATTTTTTGGAAATTTTGTGTGAAAATGTTTTTTGTAAGAATATAAAAATTAGAAGTAAACCCGGCTTTTGACTATGGGATGTAATATAAATTACATCTTGGATGATCTTGAGCTATATATTACATCCCGCGATTGCTGTTTCACATTGTAAGATATATATTTTGGAAAAGTTCAGTTTCGGCCACTACCAATACCATTAAAAACTGCGACTGCGGGCGACGCAGGGGCGCGGTGTCTGGGGACGTGAGGTAAAATATACTCCTTCAAATATCGCTCGAAAAAATATTTATAGTTTGTGATGTAATATATATTATAGCACAGTGTGAACGGTCACATACAAAATGTATGACGAGCGATAAAATGTTATATCTCAAGGTATAATTTAAATTATAATATTATATCCCATAGTCAAAAACTGGCTTAAGTCTTGAAATATCATGAAATATTTATGTTACTTTTATAATTATGTAGATATTTATTGTTTCAGTACAAAATTTGCCAACTCAGTATTACATTTATTTCTTAATGCCAGTTGTGTTATGGTACTGTGCATTACATCCCATTGATTTATGGGTCCTTACTGTGAGGCAGTTTTATAATAAAAGAAGTATATTTATACTAAGTCTACAAATT
Organism: Erynnis tages; assembly: GCA_905147235.1. Classification (NCBI taxonomy): domain Eukaryota; kingdom Metazoa; phylum Arthropoda; class Insecta; order Lepidoptera; family Hesperiidae; genus Erynnis; species Erynnis tages. The sequence continues at coordinate 8,354,942 of LR990073.1, forward strand.
ATTTGTTATATTTTAGGTTCAGTGGCAATGGTAGGTTTAAATATTCAGAAAGAAAAAAAATATTGAATTATTATATTGAAATATATTATTATGAAATTAATACATTATTAAAAAAAATGAATTTTATTTAAAATATGACCTTATTTTGTTAATTTTCAGGCGCTCTCATTTTCTTACAGATGGATGCTTAGCATACCACTCATGGGCATTAGTTTATGGCCACTAGTATCATCTAGTCGGAAGTACTTGAACAAATTGGTAGTGGTGGTGTGGCCCGCTGGCTGCCTAATGTTAAGCATATTCTCCTTTATTCCTGTTGTAGGAAAAAATGTTTTCATAGAATTAGTGTGAGTTCAAATCTTATATTTATTACATATTTTTGTTACTTTTGTATAATATTGATTTAATGGATGTATGTAAAATCTAAACTAGAATCTGGGTGTGGGGAACAACAAATATATTGTTTGATATTAAGAATTATAATGAGAATAAGGCGTGGAGCAGAAGCATGGTGGTACTGTTTTTCAAGAAGGGTGACAAAACACAACTGAAGAACTACAGGCCCATCGCGCTTCTGAGCCACGTCTATAAGCTGTTTTCGAGGGTCCTTACTAATCGTTTAGCGCGCAGACTCAACGACTTCCAGCCTCCCAAACAAGCCAGTTTCCGAAAAGCTTATAGTACCATAGACCACATACATACGCTTCGGCATGTTATACAAAAGACCGAGGAGTATAATCTGCCGCTATGCGTAGCGTATGTGGACTATGAGAAGGCCTTCGATTCTATCGAGACCTGGGCGGTGCTTGAGACTCTTCAGCGATGCCAGATCGACTATCGGTACATCGAGGCGTTGAAGTGTGTATACAATGCCGCCACCATGAAAGTCCGAGTACACGACAACAGTACGAACCCCATCCACGTGCAGCGCGGCGTACGACATGTCATCTCCCCAAAACTTTTCACCGCTGCACTGGAAGATGTGTTCAAGCTGATGGAGTGGAAAGGACGTGGTATTAACATCAACGGCGAACACGATGACATAGTGATCCTGGCGGAAATATGTCGAAAATAATGTCTAATGTCCATTTCAAACCCGTACAGGTGGTTGTTGACCGCACTGCTCTCGAAGTGGTAGACTAGTACGTTTATCTAGGACAAACGATACGAATGGGTAAGTCCAACTTCGAGAGAGAGGTCACTCGAAGAATCCAACTCGGCTGGGCAGCGTTCGGGAATCTACGACACGTCTTGACGTCCGATATACCTCAGTGCCTGAAGTCGAAAGTTTTCGAGCAATGTGTGTTGCCAGTGATGACCTACGGTGCCGAGACGTGGTCCTTTACTGCGAGCCTAATCCACAAGCTCAGAGTAGCTGAGAAGCAAGAAGATGACAGTGGGAAACCATTGGATTCAGAGGGCCCAGGACCGGGTGGAGTGGCGTCGATTAGGGGAGGCACATGTCCAGCAGTGGACTACCAAGGGCTGAAAGGAAGGAAGGAAGAATAATATGTTTGATTTACGATGATTATGTCTTTCCAGGGTAGCAGCTGGCATTATATGGGCTGTAATATTAGGCCTATATATTCGTTACATTCTAATGGATAAATACAATAAACATAAAGAAAGGAGAAGAGACACAATTATAAGTATTATTCACATACTCTTATTGTTAGTATCTTTATTTATAATTTATACACAATCAAAAAGATATGAAAATGACGAAGCAGTTTCATACCATCTACAAAATGTATGCTGGATTATTTCCGGTAAGTTAAATTTACTTTGAATTTATGGAGCATTGGTATAACCTAATATAACAGTTCTCTAACCACTCTCTTTGCATTAACTATTTTTATACATGTTCTAAACTAATTTAATACATACTAAACTAAATTTAATACATGTTCAGTGACTTGGAAAAGCCTATCGGCTTCTTGATATTCTTTAGGGGTGCCGGTGACTATTTTGGCGTGTCCAAAATGTACGAGTAGGTAATCAATCCCTGGTCTAAAGTAAAAACTATAAAAATGTTTAATTCTACTGTATCAAATTGTGTACTTATTTACCTATATTTAAGTATAACTACATTACATATAACTAAATATATATTATTTCATGTTTGACATTTCAGCTATAGTGGTGATACTTCCACTCATGAACACAAAGAAGATGATTAGTCGCATTTTGGGAATAAATTCCTCAATAATCATATTTTATTTATTACTGTCTGTATCACACGAGGGATTGTTCATGGTAACATTAATACTAAATGTTACCTGTTGGGTTTTTATAGAGTATAAACTACTAAATTTAAGAAATTTTAAGGTATGTTTCTATTCAAGCGGCAGGGCTACTCAAGCCACTGATCTATCATCAATATGAGTAAAAATAAATGTGGTTGTAATTTTATCTTATACCGATTTTTATGAAATTTTATATGCATATTCAGTAGATCTGAGAATCGGCTAACGTCTATTTTTCATACCCCTCAGTGATAAGGGTGTTCCACATCTAACATTTTTATTTTATTTTTTGGACAAATTTTTTTATTTTTCAATAATGTGGCATCAAAAAATACATACAACCCTAAATTTTCACCCTTCTATCAACAACCCCTAGACGATTTTTAACGCTCGATGACTTATATCGCAAAACAACGTTTACGGGGTCAGCTAGTTGAATATAAGATGAAATTAAATAAAACAATAAAATACTCATTTATAGAATAGTGTTTGTAAAAATATGTAGTCATAATTATTTATGACTACATAATTATTATAAAATGTTTTATATTATTCAGTGTTATTTATTGTTACAGATACTGGAGATGTCATTTGATGACAATACTGTTACAGCAAAAAGTAATATAGTTCATTTTGAGAGACATATAAGCAGCCATGATTTTAGGCGAGCTTTCATATTTGTATCCTTTGATTTTGATGATTATTTAGCTATACATGAATAACTACCTTAATTAATTAAATAAGCACATACCATCTCCATTACTATCATTACTGGTGGTTCAGAAGATATATCATAAAATTATTAGATACATTTTATATTAGAGGTGATTTTAGTGTGATGTATAGCAACACTTACAAACACTTTGTACTTTGGTACACAAGCTGAATGTCACGTTATTTTTATTAAACGGTCGATTAAAATTCATATAGATGCATATATTATAAAATAATTTTCTTAGTTATTGTCACAGACTTTATATGTTATCCTAGCGTATTTTGGGACTGGGAATATAGCATCATTGAACTCATTTGAAGTGAGATGGGTTGCTTGTTTTACCACTTCATTTCAGCCTTATGTCATAACTGGACTGATTTTAATGAAAACTTTATGCCCTTTCTTGACTGTGGGCTGTAGTTTCAGGGCTATTCAACATTTGACTAAGGCAAGTATTAGTATGCTTGATATGTTGTTAGCTTCCAAGCTAATATTCAACAAGATTTTTGTCAGGTCAATTTGATTACATAGCGTAATAATAAATCTTTATTAAGTTCTTTAAATTATTAAAAATATCGATTATTTACAGGCTCCAACAGGGTATTTAAATATCATTGTATTGATTTACTCAAATATAATGGGTATTCAGCTACTGTACTATGTGAAGAACACTGGTAGTTGGCTAGAGATTGGAACTTCAATATCGCAATATGTTATTGTCCAGGTGATAACAGTGTTTATCGTATTCATACACCAAGCCTCAAAAATATTGACTGATGTAGATGCATTTAATTTTGCCATGTCTGTTGTTAAAAGTAGAAAGAAAAATGTTTGATAAATTTATGGTCTTTATTTTTACCTGTCTAAACATAACTCATGGAGGAGGAAGCTGACCAAATAAAATTTCCTCAGTCAGCATACTCCACCTACACTATAGATTCACAATTTCTTGATTTATATCAATAATAAGAATGTTATGCATGCAATCATCTCTTAGATTTATTGTATTATAGACAAGTGACAATTTTTCTTAGAATAAACCCTTGAAGTATAACATTGAAACTGCTATTAAAAACATGAAATAGTATTTTTGTTAAGTATTCTGTAGTACATTTGTGTTTGCATCAGGGAGAATAGATAAGGAGGATCTCACATAGTAGAAAATTGAAAAAGTGTCCCGCTGTAAGCTATAAACAATAGTTCCAAAACCTTCCAGAATGGCGCTGACGAGACAAACAATATGGTATGAATGTAGCAATTTATCGGTGAAGATATGGTATGAATGTAGCAACAACTTGAAGTATGCAGAGTTAAAAATTTTATTGTTGTTGACTAAAGTTACTTATTGAAAATTTCAACTACTTGCATAGTACAAAATAAAGTAGTAAATATAAACTAAAGAGTTATTATTCAATTAATACAATTCCATAAATTTTCAGATATTCAAAATTTGGTGCTTCGTTTAAAATAATTGATATCTCGCGATGAAGTGGCGCCACCCTTTAGTGCATTACGACGGACACTTTTTCATGTATACAGATATTCCTCCTTAGCTCTATTCTCCATGATTTGTATATAAAAGATTTCATTGTACCTGTACATTGAATTACATATAGGTACATAATAATATATAATAACTAAACGTAAGATACAAACATAAGATGAAATATAAATCCTTGAATCCTTGAATCATAGAAGCTTAAAAAAATACACAAATCACATGATTATTCAGAAACTTTGCCTGGTATACATTATCAATCAATAGACGAAGGCCAACTTCTATTGACTACTAGTTACATGTATAACTCAAAGTCCATTCTGTTTGAGTTGTAAAACTGGCTGCTATCACCATGTTTCCTTACCCAAACACCAGTTTTGAAATGGCCATCTTGAGACCATTTATGCATTTGTTCAGTGGAGTGTGGGCCAGATATCTCTGCATTGTCATCTTGGGTTCTTTTAAACTCCCATTTAACCTCTTTGGGGCTGTCATCTCCTTCGGGTTCTTGCACTGAACTGTTACTTTTAGTACCCATACTTTGTTTCTCTTTCTGGTCAAAGTCATCTGCATACATGTCCAATTCTGCATCATCTTTCTTGTTTTCATCTTTAGCTAAAATAGCTGATATTTTTTCATAGTTCTCTTGATATATGTCCATATTTCCTGTTTTAGTTAAAATTTGATTGGCAAGCTCTGTAACCCTAGTTACAAATTTGCTTCCTTCATCTACAATACCTGCTTTTTTTCTTTTCCATCTCTCTACACTAGATATTCTTGAACTGGCTCCTGTAATAAAAATAAAATTTATTAAAATATTTAAGGAATTTTATATTATTTTAATTTAATTAATTTAATTTTTATTGATTAGGGGAGGCCCATGTCCAGCACTGGACTACCAAGGGCTGAAAGAAAGGAAGGAAGGAATTTTATAGTTAATCATGATTGAAGGCTACTGTACTTTCCTGCTGTAATACTATATACTATGCTATAATAATACACAACAAACCACATGAGGTTAGCATAGTGAACTAAAGATATACAGGCGCGAGCAAAAGTTTGGAATCACTTACACTTACTCGCGACTGTACATCCTTCTCATTGTAAGAGAAGACCCAACCATACAGTGGGTCTCTAATGGGTCACAGACAGAACTATTTTGGTTACACCTTCCAATGTTTCAGTCTTATATATGGTTCTATATTATTATTAAAGAAAAAACAATAATTTAGAATGATAATAAATAGAGGAACTTAGTTCAAAGAGCATAAGCTCAGCAACCTAAATAGTGCCTCACAAAAGGTGGGTCAGAAGAACATGTGACAAGATGAAACTCTACCAGTTGCCGATGGCACTGCTCTTAAATGGCAACTACATCTAGGTTTTGTCTAGCACTAGAAGCACAGGCCACCCTCCGACCAGGTTGAATGACTAAAAGAAGAAGGCAACTGTAGAAAACCATTAGATTCAAAGAGCACAGGACCAGGCAAATTGTTGTCAACTATGGGAAGCCCATGTGCAGCAGTGTACTATGAAGGGCTCAAAGGAAAGAATTCTTGTATTTACCAAGTCTTTGTAGGGCTTTTGCAATAGTTTCTTTGGGCTTCATGTGTTGCAAAATTTCTTTGTAATTGGCAATAAGATTGAACTTTTCAGTTTCTTCCTCCTCATCACTGCTTGATTCATCAAATGGGCCCTTATTTTCATCATCTTTGTGTACTTTGTACTTATTCTCAGGCCTGCCCTTGACTTTGACCCAGTCTATGTTATCCAACCAACCATCTCTCACTTCTTTCTCTTTCTTCCAATGGTAATGGCCTTGTGCATCAAAATGACCCTCTTCTAATTCTTCTTTCATATTAAATGGTGTTATTGTGATCTATAAAAATATAAATTGAAGTTAAATTGATCTCAACCTCAAAACTTAAATACAGTGGCCATTTTCATAAATCAAAGTCAAAATTTGTTTTAATAACATTCATTATTATGGACATTAGTGAACACTTAATGATCACTATACTAAGGCTTTTATATACCAAGAAAATAACTCAAGAGCATGTTATTAAGATCAATAATAAAATTTTGACACATCATTTTAATTGGACTATTATTGGTGAAAGCACAACGTTCATGTTACTGTCAGCAATAACATTAGATTAATTTTGAAAAAGAAGGCGCAAGACTGAGGTAGCTTGATTTTTGTGATAATCAACTTATTTAATTATTTTTTGATGGGATGTGCCCCCACTATTTACTTACTTCACCTTCCATTCCCCCGACTCCGTCTTCTTCACCTTCAATATCATCGACATTAAGCACATTGTTCCTTTCTTCTTCCGCACCGCTGTCTTCTTCATCAGAATCAAGAGAATGCTTCTTTCCCTCCTTTTTTACTTGAGGCTCCATTTCTTGTTCTTCAAAAGCCATTGCTGCGGATCTTTTAGCCATATTTTAAATGCTAAGCTGTTAAAGGTATTAAAGTAATAAGTATATTTGAGAGATAAGAAAATTTACAGAAATATGATTATTGAATTGCGCTCCGCCGTGTAGTGTACAACTCAATTTTTAATTTATTTCTTGAATTTCAATTCAATTCTTCCGACATTTCGCGTTTGTTAACTTTGTTTGTTTGTCAAATTGTCATTGCCATTGGCAATTTGGCATTGCCATACAACAAAACAAATCAATACAAATTAAATATACACATCAGTCACGTCAACAGTAACTAATCATAGTCAAGTGACTTACGCCGAACACATTTACGTGTCGTGTCATGGCGCGCCATGGCGTTTTTTCTGGACAGTAGATCTTTGCAGGGTTTAAAAGTGTATTGTTTTCTTCTGATTCGTAATTAGTTTAACAATCATTTATCATTAAAAGATTAGTTTAACATAACTAAATCAACATTCAAGTAATCAAACCAAGAAATTGTAATACACATAATAATTATATTAACATAATTAAATCAAAATTCAAGTGATCATTAGTTTAACAAACCTTTATCATTAAATAATTAGTTTTATATAATAAATAAAACCAACATTTTAGTAATCACATCAATGTGAAATAATAAATTTAACCAGTATCATCAACCATTTTGTCTTCCTCATTATCATTACCAAGTCAATCTATGGATACATACATGGTTCTCACAATCATCTCACAACTTTTTACGGTGCAAGATCTGAGTAGCGAGACTTGATTTTTTTTACAAGACTAAGTCATGTTTTTGATGACTTTTCATTGACGTACAAGTTCAATAAGCTCGTCAGTCATTATTTAGAAATACGCTGTGAAGCGTTCGCAAGTTGTACACGACGTTGGTTTGATGATGCGCCACAAGCCACGCGGTATAGAAACACATTTGCGTGTCGTGTCGTGTCGCGTCATAACCAAGTAGTACAAAATAATGTTGTAAATATAAACTTAAAGAGTTATTATTCAATTAATACATTAACATAAATTTTCAGATATTCAAAATTTGGCGCTTCCTTTAAAATTTATACCTCGCGCTAAAGTGGCGCCACCCTAGTTTAGTGCATTTCGACGGACACTTTTTCATGTATACAGATGTTCCTCCTTAGCTCTATTCTCCATGCCTCCAATGTAGGCATGGAAGGACTACACAAGTACATAGTTGAAATTTTCAATAAGTAGGTAACTACTTTAGTCGATACCTAGTCGATACATTTTTTAACTCAGCGAACTTCAATTCGTTGCTACATTCATACCATACCTATGTCTACACCAGCGCCATAAAATTCGTTTACAATTGCTAATAAATTGCTACATTCATACCATACCTCCGTCTACACCAGCGCTATTCTGGAAGATTTTGGAAATGTTTTTCATTACAGCTGGACACTTTTCATTTTTCATATAGTAGAGATGACATTTCTTCTATCTATTCTCAAGGACCGGATTTAAAAATGTCAAACTAAAATCATTCAATCAAATAAAATGTCAAAATGTCAATATAATTTGACAGAACTTACTACAAAATAAAATAATTATTGTGTTTAATTAATCAAAAAGTAGTAATTTACTAATTATAGGTTTTCTTGTTTTAATATTATATTATTATTACAAAGAGCGTAATTATAAATATAATAAAAATACACAAAACATAACGTCGACAGAAGTCGACTCATTCCAGATTCTTTTGGACAAAGGAGGAACTTCTCAAAATTGGTTTCAAAGGTCAAGCTTTTACATTAAGATATCTAATAAGAGTCCTGATAACCAGGCCTATGTCGAACACACGTGATAATTCGTGTGTTTTTACCCAAAATGAAAGGTATAGTTGTTTTATTGTAAAATAATTCATGTGTGTATTGTAAAGTAAATCAAACATTTAGTACACACTTTAAACAATACATTATTTTTCTGGAAATGTAAAAAAAAAAAATTAATTGACTAGCTCGTTTAGAGTGAATTATCAAAAAAGTTGAGTTAAATAACTTCCCTACGTTATTATTTAGACAAACTTATTTGTTAATTATTTACATTATGGAAAACACATTTCTAAGGAATATTATGTCTATGTTTCAGCATTAATGGAGAAAAACTTATCTATCCAGCTGCAATAAGAAATAAGGACCCAATATTACAAGTACTGAAACGTTTTGTATTTTGTGATTCTGAAAGTCTGGATGATGAAAGCCCCCTGTTTTTAGAAATAGCATCAGGTTCTGGTCAGCACTTAGCACATTTTGCGCCACATTTTCCTGGAGTTAAATTTCAGCCCAGTGAATCTGATATCACTTTATTTGGCAGTCTCTCATGTTATGCAAAAAGTTGTCCTTCAAAAAATATTCTCAATCCAGTACTAATTGATATTTGCAACAAACTCTCTTATTATGGATTTGAAGAAAATAGTGTTGACTACATGTACAATGCCAATATGATTCATATAAGTCCTTATGAATGTACTATAGGTTTATTTGAAAATGCAGGAAATTACTTAAAACCTGAGGCTCTTATGATTACTTATGGACCCTACAGTAAAGATGGAATCATAACACCTGAAAGCAATCAAGAATTTGATTCCTCACTTAGATCAAGAAATCCTTTATGGGGTATTCGAGATATCAATAATTTAGTTAAATTGGCAGAAGATAACAATTTATCTTTGATAGATACAATTGAAATGCCAGCCAATAACAAGACATTAATTTGGAAAAAAAATTGAAAACTAACTCATCCATAATATATATATTTAACTGTATATTGTGTGCTTATGTTTCATTTTGTTACAGCACAACTTTTGAATCTTCACAATTTAGATGTTGAACTGAATATTTTTGTTTCTAGCACAACATATTATTAATTAATAAAGTAGGAATTTTTTTAAGTTAGTGCATTCAATGATTTGTAAGATTATATAAATTACATTATTGATTACAACCATTATTAACCATAATAGTTAATAGTTAATACAATGATAAAATGAAAAATGGCAAATTTCATGACTAAAATTGAAGTTCCGACATTATTTTCCAAAAAATTAAAACAGCTACACACATTTTTTTAAACATATTCATTGGAGTAGTCTATGAAGAATATTATAACATCAACCCAACGGATTTTATTAATTTGTAGCTGTGGTATACAGAAATACACAGTAGTATGAAAAATATCGGACTTTTTTTAAAAAGTTATGTAACTTTGGTACTATCTGGAAAATATTTTTTTTAATTCCATATTCTGGGTCCTCAAGAGGCCTACTAAAAGAGGTTTAAGGATTATCCATTCATTCTGGGACACCCTGTATAATATATATATATATGTTACCGGAAATGTATGAAAACTCCTCCTCGGAAATGTATGAAAACAACTCCTAGTTGTATACAAATCCTAGGAAATTTATATAATTCCGAAGCTATTTAGGAAATGTATAAAATATTGTTTCAAAAACTATTTAATACATAAATGTAGACACTGACCTGACAAAACAATACCCTCCCCTCGCCCCGCTATCCCTGCATACCCATTGATATCTCAAATATTTACATTTCCAATTGCTATTTAGGCAATGTATAAATTTCCTAGGAAACGTGTCCAATATAATTTATTTAACACACTGTGCGATTTCAGGAATTACATAGTATACATTTCCTAGGAATTGTATACAATGACGGATTACATACATTTCCGGTAACACATATACCTATATATTATATTACTTTTGTTGAAAAATTAAAATACTGAAATTACATATTAAAATTGAAGCATGAATACATTATTATTTTATGCATTGTTGATTACTAAATCTGAAATGTACCTACAACATTTAAAAAATTAGAACAATTTTTTTATATAACTTGTATAATAAATAAATATATATTTGTGTACTTATCTATAATCTTAAAGATGAAATTTAATGGAAGTGAGAAAATCTTTCAAAGTGATATTGTTATAGACTTAAAAGGATTTTTGCTAATTTAAGCATCTTAAATATCAATTTAATGTATATAATTGCATTTATTAAAGTTTATGTGCATCGATTTTACTTTGTTTCATTTAAACTTTGAAGTCTTTTTGTTTACTTTGAAATTATAGTGTTACAGAAATTTTGTAGGTTTATTTACAAAGTTTTATCTTTTGATAATGCCAAATTTTTAATTGTAATCAGATAGGGTAGCGGACCCAGTAGTCAGCCTTTTAACTGAAGTTTCAAGTTCATTGTCACGGGAAATTAACATGCAGAGGAATAAATTAAAGGTGTCATATATTTTTAGGTTCCTAATTTATTAAAATTTATAATAAAATTAATATCAAAGTTAATTATATTGTTTAATGCAACAAAAAATCAATTCAAAGTAAATAAGTCACATTTCACCAGTAGTCAGCCTCTAAAATCCACTTGTCAGCCATCCTGTTACCAATAGTCGGCCTTTGCTTAATTATAGGAGATAAATAATTAATATTTAACTTAATCTGCTCAGGAACATTAAATTCAGTCAAAAAGAGTATGCTTCAATTATTTATAACTTATTTGTCTATCTGTAGTTTTAATAGTCAGTCATATTATTGTTCAGAATATCAGCAAGTTCTTACACATTTCTAAAAGAATTGTTTACAAATAAATAAATTGTTTTCGGATCAACATATTATTCATTTTCTTTTGCAACTTTTCTTTCTTAATAGTTGGATATATATTTCTTTTGTTCTGTGAAGCTGGTTTGTACTGAAAGAATCTTTATTTTAGACGTTTTTTTCTGTTGTATCACATTTATTTGTTTTTTTTCTATCGCCACATTTTCATTGTAATTTTTATATTTCAGATTTCTTTTTTTGCACTTGTAATTTCAAATTCTTCGTCCATCCGAACCATCATTTTTCTTCTGGGATGTTTCAGTTTTATTTTTTTCTGCTATTCCATCTTCTTAGTAAGTAACTTTTAACTTCTCTTTTTCTTTCTTAATTCTTTGCCTTTATAACTTTCTTTCTTGGATTGCTTTTTTCTTTTTTTCTTTTTTAAACAGTCTCCATTCTAAAGAAGAAATTGCTCCAATTCTATTCATGTGTCTAGGCGTTGAAGACCTCTTTATTATTTAAGTTGTATTTATATTTGTTTGCAACAATCCGCACACGTGGAACTTGTTTTGGTATGGACCCACCACCCTCCCTTATCTCTCTGAGTAGGTGTATACCATAACAACTTATTCCAATAGTACACGACACGTGTTTCGCCCCAAAACGGAGCATCATCAGGTGATGTGGACTCTACAACGGCAACAGCAACCAACCGTTGTAGAGTCCACGTAGTATATAAATACAACTTAAATAACAATGGATTTCCGCAAAGTAACGCCTGATACAATATATTACTTCTTTATTGGCGATGGTATAACAAGATTTTTACGTATGATGGGTGATATCCCATGAGTTTCTTTTTAAATCATAGTATCAGATATATTTTCAATACCAAGAGATCGTATGATCGTATTTTCTTCCTTGTTTTGGCTTGATACTAAAACAGAAGCTTCACTTACTTCAAAAGCAGGAAGATTAATTTCGTTTCCAATACATTATTGTTAATAAATGTAGTATATCACCAAGAGGCATAAAAAGGTCACTTCTTACATGGTCTTCCATTTACGAAAGGAGTAGGCCTGCCATCTTCGATCATAATGTTTTGATCAATATTCAATAGATTGTCAGGTTTCAGTGGAAATCCGCAAGATGCAAGAGCAATCAGCCAGTTTGCAATCTCTGATTCTTCATTTTTAGAGAGGATAGAATCAGGACCCATCTTTCTGGGACCTCCAGGAACCCGAAGATGCAACTTGTCTTGAAAAGTACCTCGAGGAACATCATAAAATCTGCTGGCTTCTTTAATTTTCATACCGTTTCTTATGGGGTCTATAGCTTGTACTAGTTTATCCTCAGGATTTTGTAGTATCGACCTCGATAAAGTCATGATTGGAATCTGAAACTATGTAAATAGAAGAAATTGTAAAAATAAAATGAAATTGTAAAAAGAACGAGGTTTAAATTTTAAAATGATAACTAAATATCTATTTAAATTCATATATATTTTGAGGCTGACTACTGGATCAATCACAACTAGTGCTCGGCCAGCATAACATCGCGAATGTTTAGGTGGCTGACTACTGGTTTTTTGTCAAAATAATGTATGACATGTTTACTTCAAAATAAAGGGTTAAAAAAGAGCTATAAATTGATACCAGCAACACTTGAAACAAAAAGTTTTGCTTAAAATCAGTAGTCAGCCAGGGGTGGCTGACTACCGGAAAATGCTAAAACATAACAACCCTGTAGTCGGCCACCCTAATATTTAAGTAAATGCGTAATTTTATAATGAAATATTATTAAAATAAAGTACTTAATTTCCAAATATATCATATAATTCATTTAATATATACAATACATGAAAATAATATTGATTTATCTTACCTATTTTGCAATCACCTGCCACTAACAAAAAAATAGCGATCGCCACTAGCGCTAGCTTGTCGGCGGACAACACCTGAATGGATTAAAATTGCTCGTAATTTTGACTACTCACAGTAACTCGTACGTTTGGAATCCACTACTTAGGAGTCGTTAAACCGATAAAGCACAACTTGATTGGTTAAAATAAATCGTATTGTTATTTCTATAGGTTTAAAGTTAAAAAAGGCTGAGTACTGGTGTCTGGCTGACTACTGGGTCCGCTACCCTACCTAGTGTAAGCATAATATGAACCAATATAAAAATATTAAATTTTTTTATAATTTAACTCTGGGAACGTGTTTTTCTTTAGTTTAGCTTGTATAGCTTCATATTACCTCTTTTAAGTAACCCAAGTTGTAAATTAATGCAAAATCTCTACAAGTAAACATAGTAAAAACCGGCTTAAGGGGCTAATAATTGTATAGTTTACCCAACCTTCTTAAGTTTTTTGTCGAGCGAAACCACTTTAGATTTCAATAAGGAAGAATTCAAGAAGGAAGCGTTGGTAAACAATCTTAGCTTAGGTATTTATTTTTTATTACCTACTTTTTATTAGGTACTATTAATTTTTTACCTTTAGGTATTGCTAACAAGTAAAAAAATGCTTTAAAAGCTATAAATAATAGTTAAGTACCTACTTAATAATAGTTAAATCTAGTTCAGTGTCTGGTTTAATAAGTACTTACTCAAAGGGTATTAATTGAGTATTAAATGACAATTTGTTTTTAAATTTTTATAATTTTGTGTTTATTTTTAAATCGCAAATTTAAATTAAATAAAACATGCTAAGATTGCTTACCTACTAAATTAGACATGTGTAAAAAAATACTAAAGATAAAGATATTAGTCTAAGAGCTGGCGACCAAAAAAAAAATAATAATTATTTTCATGCGGGCTCAGCTGTGATGGCTTTTTTTCTGACGTGAGATTAGTTAATATTATTTTTCTACTTTTAATTAACGCTGGCAACAAATTCCCACCACCCGATCGATAAAAAAATTTTTTGGATGCACAGGAAGTAGAGAGCAACTATTTGAAAAAAACTTGAGAGTTGTCAAGGGACACCCGGAAGGAACGAAGTTCATGACGTAAATGACAATGTCATTTACGACACTTTTTGCTGTCATGACGTAACTGAAGCTCATGACGTAACTGACGTAGTCATGAACTTCAGTCATTGTCATTTACGTCATGACTTACGTCATGACAGCAAAAAGTGTCGTGACAACTTTTCGTAAGAATTTTTTCCGTCTAGCCCCCTTTCACAACGCGCGATAAGGAACTTCGCGATAAGGAATTAGTTTTAAGTATTGACATTTAATAAGATTTTTTTAATAAAACAGTTTTTATTAAAATATATGTAATTAATATATTTATAAATAATTAATAATAATATATATTTTTGTCACGTTCGTGCTTTTGCTTTCATTTTCCATTTAAGCAAGGTTCAGAGCGATATATTTCTATAAATTCTTTTAACCATTACGTGGATTTGGTATGGCATTTAATCAAGAACGCAGCAAAAACGTGTGCTTACTCCAACGACTTTGAAAAACTGACAACTGCAGTGCAGTGTTTTGCTACACACCTTCAGTTTTAACTGCACAGTTTTATCTAATGATATTTTGATTAGATCGTCAGTTCAACTGTACAGTTCTCAGTTTTGCCTACACACATACGTTTTAACTGAACAGTTCGACTGTACAGTTAAAATTAAAACTGAAGGTCTGTCGCGGGCTTTATATTTGATATAGAGCTAATGATTGACATTCGTTTGTCAAATTTTAGTGTCAAATCAATGTCAAATGAACTGATTTGAATTGGACTGAAATATTATTCTCAAATTTCCAAATTGTTTCATTTAATTTTAATCTTAATTCATTAATGTAAAATGCAATTTAATGAAGTCAATTTAAACTTGAATAGGATAAGAATAGAGCCAGGGTGCTTCCAGTATTTGCTGTTAGAAATTTTTGTGTCCCAAAAAATTGGTTAGTGGAGTTTGAATCTCTGAATCAACAGGGCATGAATTATTAATTTATGGCTATAATTAATACATTATGGATTTTGATACGGACTTTGTTATGGAACTGTTTCTTGATGATAGTGTTACTACAATAAATAGGCTTGTAGTTGCCACTGCAAATGTACTAAATGAAAATATTGAAAATATTACCAAGTTAAATGAAGTCTTCAAAAAGGAGCAAAAGAATTTAATGTTACATCCAATTTCTAAGAAGAAAGGAGTGTTTGGAATTGGAAATTTTGCTACTGTACAAAGAATTCAAGGTTTCTATGAAAATATCATACATAATTACACTGGAGAAGAGTATGTTGAGAGGCTTAAAATGAAGAAAAGTACTGTGCAGGTATGCTCATAGTTTTCTCTGTGTTAAATAGCCGATATAGTATTTTTACTCTGTATTTTCATCTTTGGTATTTGGTAACCATACAGGGACTGCACTTTATTTGCACCACACCAGTCAGGTACCTACTGCTGTTACCAGATATGAATATAACACCAGCTTTCAGTGGCTGCACTAATATCTGTCTTTGACATAATCAATCTCAAGTTTTATATCCGTACATGGCGTGAATAGGTTGACAAGTCGAAAATGCAAACTTTTCAGGGCAGCCTTTTAAAGTTTACTTTTTTATTGGTAAATCCATTTTTATTTTTATTTTTGTTTTTTTTATTGCTTTATATTTTATAAGAATCGACTTTTCAAATTATTACATAGAATTCAATTATTTTGATTATTATCATAACAAAAACAGACATATCAAGTCGTTCACCGACGACTTGTCAATGTATTCACCTAATGAATTTAGACCCGAATTCAAAATTTAATTAAAATAAGCATAAAAATAAATATATTAACATTAATAAGTATGTATGTTATCACAATATATGTAATTAAAAATGAATATTAGAAATAGTAGGTACTTAGGTAAGTATATAGGTATATAGGTAAGGTATATTATTAGGTAAGTATATAGGTATGTAGGTAAGGTAAGTATAAAAAAATATAAAGGAAATACTATTTATTTATTAAAAAAAAACAAATCAAATTATAAATTTTTAAATAACCAAATAAAATCAAAGCGGAAATAGTAATTATTCACAGTTTTCTCCATTTTCTTGTACATCGGGGTCTTCCGTATCTAAATCTGGATCTCTGTCGGGAGCGCTATTATCGGTCTTTATATTTTTATAAAATTCATGAAATGCGGGATCAATTAATGGTAATAGATTCATCAAATCCTTCTTTTTTTCTTTACTTATCGGTAAAGTGTCTTTGGATACAACTTCCAGCTGTATGTTGTCAAAATTTTGTTTTCCCCTTTTTCTGTAATTTATTACTTTAAAAGAGCTTTCATTGTCCAAATCTGTCTTGAAACAAATTTCTCCTATGGGATCTTTATATTGCAGCCATTTTACAGGTTGCCATAAGAATTTATCACCAGAGGTATCCTTTTTTTTAATTGTGAATGGTCCTTTTTTCGAACTTAATTCCGAAAAATTTAGAAAATCATCAAGCTTCATTGGTACAACGTTAAATGCATTATTAATCTTGCAAGATCTTACCAGTTGAATCCAATCATTGAGATGGTTTATTTTTATCTGCGTTTTCTTTTTTGTGCGCTCAATGAGAGAATGATCCGAATCACACTCCATGTGGCTGTGTCCACTGACGAGAAACTTATGGTTGATTGTCTCTAGCGTTGGATGCATGTGCCGTAAAACCATAAACATCATTGCAACAGCATTGTTTTTGTTTTGGCCTCCACATGTGTCTGAGTAAAACGTTACTTCTTTGATTGTTGTAGGCAAATTTATAAGAAAATGCCACAAACATGACGCGATTTGATTAGTTGTACCAATGAAGCTTGATGATTTTCTAAATTTTTCGGAATTAAGTTCGAAAAAAGGACCATTCACAATTAAAAAAAAGGATACCTCTGGTGATAAATTCTTATGGCAACCTGTAAAATGGCTGCAATATAAAGATCCCATAGGAGAAATTTGTTTCAAGACAGATTTGGACAATGAAAGCTCTTTTAAAGTAATAAATTACAGAAAAAGGGGAAAACAAAATTTTGACAACATACAGCTGGAAGTTGTATCCAAAGACACTTTACCGATAAGTAAAGAAAAAAAGAAGGATTTGATGAATCTATTACCATTAATTGATCCCGCATTTCATGAATTTTATAAAAATATAAAGACCGATAATAGCGCTCCCGACAGAGATCCAGATTTAGATACGGAAGACCCCGATGTACAAGAAAATGGAGAAAACTGTGAATAATTACTATTTCCGCTTTGATTTTATTTGGTTATTTAAAAATTTATAATTTGATTTGTTTTTTTTAAATAAATAAATAGTATTTCCTTTATATTTTTTTATACTTACCTTACCTACATACCTATATACTTACCTAATAATAAACCTTACCTATATACTTACCTAAGTACCTACTATTTCTAATATTCATTTTTAATTACATATATTGTGATAACATACATACTTATTAATGTTAATATATTTATTTTTATGCTTATTTTAATTAAATTTTGAATTCGGGTCTAAATTCATTAGGTGAATACATTGACAAGTCGTCGGTGAACGACTTGTTATGTCTGTTTTTGTTATGATAATAATCAAAATAATTAAATTCTATGTTATAATTTGAAAAGTCGATTCTTATAAAATATAATGCAATAAAAAAACAAAAATAAAAAAAAATGGATTTACCAATAAAAAAGTAAACTTTAAAAGGCTGCCCTGAAAAGTTTGCATTTTCGACTTGTCAACCTATTCACGCCATGTACGGAAATCTACATCTTTCACTTTCTAACGTATCGCTTTGTCTCATTACACACATAACAATCAATAAGAAAAATAATGGATAGGTTTACTTGTCACATAATATATGACTGTATGATGCGGTAATAAGTTGACAACTCGATTTGTACTACTGAACACGCAAATTTGGGTAGCGTGAATAATTGAATATCTCGAGTTATTTTGTTAGTTTCATTATATCAATGGCAGGCTTAACTTTACACATTAAGTTATTCAATTATTCATCAAATAAATTTTTGATATCTTCAGATGTCATATTATTACTCATTAGTAGAGAGTTGTTCAAAAATTTACAAGTTGGGTGTGAGTGTTAAAAGCGGACCTGTCGACTTTGTCATTTATTCACCATATAAAGCAAGTGATCCAGATGCCACTTTTCAATTAAAAAATAATTCATACAAGTCGAGTTATCAACCTATTCACGCCTTGTACGGATATATACTCACCTATTGGCTTGACAAACATGAAATTTAATAATTATCCTTCACACTATTGTATGTTATCTATATTAGCATAATAGATAGGGAGCTGGCGAGCATTTAGGTAAATGATTTGCTTGTACTCCGTATTGATAGGCATTAAAGTTGGGATCAATACGCCAAAATTTCTTAATGAATGAAGATTGTACGTTGCTGCGTTTTTTTTCTATAGGGCTTCAAATCTGTAAAAAAAAATTGGTACTAAATCATTTGCTCATGTCTGCCTCTGGGGTTAATGGTTAATACCATTTTCATAATGAAGAAAATCTATGAGGCAGACATCCATTATCACACGAGGTGGATGTAAAAATGGAAAAAAATCATTTGCTCGTAGCTATAACAGGGTCCATAAGATTTATTAGAACCCCCTGAATACAAAAAAAATTGGCAGAAATTTTACTTACTTACTAACCGTTATAGGTGTTTTCAAAGTCTTAAGGCATAGTACAAACAGGGTACTTTGAATAGCATGTTTTGCTAATGTGCATTTCGATTTTCAATTTATTTGTTTCGATTAATATTTTGTTAACATAGACCTGTCAATTGAATGCTTCACCCAAGCATTGATTTAAAAAAAAATCAAATGGTCTGCTTTCGGAATATCAGTGACCTGGGTGTCTGCCTCATTCATTTTTCTTTCTTTTATAAGCCATATAAACAATAGTCAAAGAGGCAGACACGAGCAAATGATATAGCACACTTTTTTTTGGCGACATTTTTGAAGCGCTATTAATTGAAAATGCAGCACTACGATGGTGGCAGACTATTTTTCTGCAATATTTCACGGGATTTTTAAACGAACACTGCAGGTCTGCCAAGCGTGCATTTCATATATTTTTTAAATCTTAAAAAAATCTTAAAAAATTAATAACTTCAAAAATCAGAGTCCTAGATGGCTGCCTTTTTGATTTTCTTCATTTTGACAAGGTTTATAAACATCAGCCTTAGAGGCAGACACAAGCAAATGTTTTTTTTTAACATTTTTAGGGGGCTGTCAATTGAACGCAGCGCTACCATGATGGCAGACGCGGGTCTTAATATTCCTTATCCTATAATTGTCACTATTAATAAAGCCTGCCACACGAGCCGATCATAATATAGATTTTTTGCTCGCCAGCTCCCTATCTATAAGAGCTTTTATGCATCATGCAGATGTAATATTAAGTAGTTTGTCAAGTAAAACTATGATAAGCTTAGGTTA
Organism: Erynnis tages; assembly: GCA_905147235.1. Taxonomy (NCBI): domain Eukaryota; kingdom Metazoa; phylum Arthropoda; class Insecta; order Lepidoptera; family Hesperiidae; genus Erynnis; species Erynnis tages. The sequence continues at coordinate 8,374,913 of LR990073.1, forward strand.
TAAAAATAAAGTTCTTAAAATGTAAATTTTAACCTGTTGAATCTGTTGACTGGTGAGGGATCCAGCAGCACCCCAATAAAACCTTTTTTTTGGCACCAGATGGAGCCAAAAAGTACTCAAAGCATCAAACTAATCTGTGCTGGAAAGAGGAAATGCTGCCTTTTAATAAAAATATACAATTCCATTCTATTCCTTTTTTACCAACAACATTAACTTTCCAATGGTCATTATTCAAATGCAAATTTCGGTGATATAAGACAAGTGGACTAAGTACTTGTAATAGACAATGTATTTTTATTTCATTTCAGGCACTGGTTACTCATTTAAAAGATATTGTCAGCACTACAAGCAGTGTTGTTCCATTAGATAAAAAAGTTCATGTTTTCCTTTGGCTCATAACAAGTGATGCATCGTTTAATGAGGTTGGAAAATTATTTGGGTTAAGCAAGTCTTCTGTTAGCTATATTTTCCATGAGATGGCATCATTACTATCCACCCAAAAGTATAATTTTATATCTTGGCCTTCTTTGGAAGAACAACATATGACTAGAATAAAAGTAAATAGCTTACACAAATTTCCTAATTGTGTTGGTTTCATTGATGCTTGTCGCTTCAAAGTCGGATCCAAACGTAATAAGAGAACGTCCCCTGAACTAATTCTCCTGCAGGCGGTTTGTGATGAATCATACCTCTTTATTGATATACACATTGGTAATATAGGCCTCACACGGAAGAGCAGAGTCTTTAAAGAAAGTAGTCTGGCCCAGGAGTTAAAAAACTTTATAGATTTTGATAATCACATATTGGGTGATTCAGAGTATAAATTAAAAAAAAATTTGATAACACCTTTTACAAGCGAAGAAGTATTGACAATTGAAGAAATGAAGTTCAATGAAATACATTGGAAGACAAAGGCATATATTGGTCATGCATTTGAAATGCTCAAAGACAGGTTCAAAAGACTGAGCCATATAGATAGCACCAAACCAGAAGCTATTAATGCAGTGATATGTGCAGCATGTGTACTTCATAATTTTGTTCTCTTAAATGAAGGTTGTGCAATGATAAAAGAAGAAACAGTAGTGTGTGATGATGGTGTTAGTCTTGATAACAATTTAGTGAAAACAGCAGTTGAAAAGCGACAGTTTCTTTGTAATTACATCAATTATATTGATAGTACATGACTGAATATGTTTGTTTAATTTTGTTAGAATATTCTACTGTTGCTTACTTAAAAAGATAAATTTGATTACCTTTCACCCACAAATTTCTTGTGGTAGGGGAAGTCTTAAACTATACTTCAGCTACTCTGAGCTGAATTCGTTTTGTTTTGGGTTTTAAGAATTTAAGGATGTAGAAGACAAAGAAGTTAATCATTTAAATTGATTTATTTAATACAAAGTCATAAATAATACATAGTTTTGAAATAACACCTTAATATAAATATAATGTTTATTGATTTTAAAGGCTTAAATCAATATAAATATATATTTATTACAAGGTGAAAAAGGTAAACAAAACAATTTACAAATTTCTTGTTCTACTAAATATATTCTTCAAAAGTATTAAAAATAAAATAAAAATGTAAAAGATTTTTTTCATAATATTATATACTCAATAAACAGTTTATGCTGCTAGGTGTTGCTGCAGCGCATAACACAGAATTATTTCTGCTTAAAATAATAAACTTTGATTGTTTTACGGTGGGAATACTTGTTACTTTTAAGATCTCGGGTGGTATTTTCAGCCCAAATTGAATTCACATTCTAACTTCTCATTCAAAGTTTGTTCTATTAAATATCTTATATAATAGACATCGAAGTAATCATAGGGACAGAGACAAAGAGGACAAATTTAAGTAAGCATTATACATATATCAATATGGATAGTAAATATACCAAGGAGAGCTGAGAAAGCTGTATAAAAAATAAATGACGTTAATTGTACAAATGTTCGTGGATTTTGAATTAAGGCTTTTAAGCTTTACCCTAGTCATTTAATGAAAGAATAACAGATTATATGTCATTGTATTTCTCTATATCATCTTACCCGATGTATCTTATAATACATTAGGCACTAGATTGGCAACCTACAAGGCACTATGCACTTAGCACAGCAATTATACTATGTATATCATTCTATAACAAAGTTATAGCATTATCCTTTAAACTTTTAAACAGATGTTGATCAGTTCAATTTGCTTTGCAACACACGTTTCGCTAACAACTTTGTATTGTAATGTTTTCAAGTAGGTATGTATATTATAATTTTCCTAAGTAATTATGTCTGACTATGTCGACCACGATGTCTTAACCCTCTCACTTTAGCATTATATACACAATTATATTTACAAGCAGCTGCACTGTGAATATTTTAAGTATAACTTCTACATATTTTAGAATATGGAATGTAAGAATTGGATATTTAATATTATACAGACAATATAAATATTTTTTATTATTAGTAACTAATAGTCAACGTTTAGAGAGATAATGTCTGTTAATATTAATTATTCCAAATAATCTCCGGGGTCACATTAAGAATACTACACTATACCCAAAAGGTCTAGCAGTAAATTGAATTAAAATCAAATTTAACGTTACCATAGTATAATAAAAGTACAACACTATATTTTGGTGACCACAAATCCCGTCGAAACGTCCGTAACATTAATCACTTTTGAACATTTTGAACGGATCTATGTATGCACTTAATCGTAGGTACGTCGCGGCTTCAGTCATTAGATTAACTTCTAAATGCAATTCTCCATTGCGTCGAATTAAGTTACAGTCTAGAGTTTCTTCTAAGAAAACAGTATTTACATCGATATAAAAAAGAGATATTTACAGGATTCAAAAGTCAAACTCGATCGCACCGAACACGGATAACAGCCGAGCCGATCGGGCTCTGAAGACTTGGCACGTCACGGTCGCACACTCGATCGCAAGTCACAACAATCACTATCATCACTTGGTAATAGTTCCGTAAACAGTACGCGTGGGTATGTTTCAAATGTAAGTCTTTTTCACTTTCTGGAGGGTCCCGCACTTGAGGTCCTTGTCGAGGGACTCGGTGGAGTTGCGGAGGTCGAGCGTGCGTTCCTTGCCGAGCTCGAGGTGCAGGTTGTCCTGCTTGGCGAGCGGACACACGTTCGCCACCATGTTCACGTTCTTGGACCGCGGCGGCATGTACCCGGAGTTCACGTTCAGCGGCGTCTCCAACGGGCTAAGCCTGGAGATTATCGGATATTTTAATATAAATGCAATTTCTGTTTATAAAAAAGCTGCTCGGCACAAAATCTGGAATACAATAGTTCGAGTTCTTTCGGAAGGATTGGTTGGTGAGCGGACATTATTTAGGGGAGTCTATTTTAATTATTCTCTTTCCTATTCAATTATCTTCCTCTTACGGTGACATGAGCGATATGATCTGCTGCTTCATACCTCTGATTGGTTAAGTTGGGGAAAATCGGAAGGAAAAAGGTGACATGGCTGCGAGCTGCGAAACATCAGGGAGTGGGCGGGAATAGTTAGCGCAGCTGAGCTTTTCTGCCGAGCAAAGAATTACGGTGACTTTTATAAGCTGATTGCCAACCTAATACTAATCAGTTGCAGAGGTGCCATGAGAAGAGCTCAGTTATTAAGAAATTTACTTTTGGTGTAGACTGTGGTATCCAGAAAATCTACATTAAACATAGGTACTCTCTTATTAAAATAAAACATACACACGAAACCTACAATCACTAAAAAGAAACATTTTCTAAAAGAGCAGTGTTTTTTTAAAATAAATCTCATTCGCAAAACATACCTATTTAGGTGGTTGTGTTGTTCATTGAAGGGAGAGGTATCTGTAAAAAAAGGGTGTCGAAATCGCCGGGAGAAGAGATAGCCGATGACGAAGCCCACCATCAGCGTCACCAAGCACGACGCCACTACCGCCGTAAGCAGCGCTTGCGCACTGTAGATGTTGCCATCCGCAGCTTCCACTGTTAGCAAATCTGTGAAAAAACTTTTAATTTAATTTCGGTAAGAAGAAAATTTTCTGAAAAAACCTCTAAGTGTTGAAAGGCAATAGACACCTACATATTTCTTATTGTGAGAGAAGACCCGACCGTGCAGTGGGGAACTAATGGACTACAGGCAGAGTTAGAACGACGTCGTAAATGAGAGCATGCAATACAACAATATAAATATCCGTAGTATATAGAACCGCGAACTAAAATCTAAAATATTGTAAATAAAAAATGTAAAGAACATTTTAAAATAATTTTTAACAAAAATGCGAACCGACTTCATAATTCATAAATTCCGACAACAATCAGGTATGTATGTTTGGAGTCCGTGCAAAAATGAGGTTATGTACATATAAATAGAACTTTGGCACAGACTCCAAAAATACCTGATTGTTGAAGTCAGTTTTTAAAGTTATTTCTTACTTTAGTTTAAAGTCGGTTCACATTTTTGTTACAAATTATTTTATTTCATGCTTTTTAGTTGTCATAGTTTCACTTCCACTCTATTATCTGACTCTGGTATCTTAGTTTTAATGCTTCATCATAGGTTGTGGCAATTGGCTTCTTAATGGACCAACCTCACGGACACTATTATTATAGTTTAAATATATAATTTGTACAGTTTATTAAAGTTAACTTGCTTTAAAATTCCTATCCTATAACGAGTTCCATTCCATCACCAGACTCGAAGGTGGTCAATGTCTATATAGTTCTGCAAAGGTAATGTGACCAACAATAATATTTTTTTAACCCGGTTCCTTAACTCTTATCCGTTGAGGAGATCCACTCTGTATCTCCGAAACTCTTCATCAGATCATCACCAACTTAATATGGGACCAAATTCAAAGTAACACCTTCCAAACCAAATAGAAAAAAAATCAAATCGGTTAACAAATGACGGAATGCCGGCGGTAACAAACTGACGAATTGAGAACCTCCTCCTTTTTTTGAAGTCGGTTAAAAATGGATATCATACACAAGTAGTTTCGTTATTTACCAGTTTCATGTTTGTTGTTAGTCGGCCTCTTCTCCTCCGATAACACATTTGTTTCCACAACTTCTATCAAGATCTCGTTCTGAATGTCGTCAGTCTGTTGTCGTTGATTGGGCTCGGATGGGATCGGCTTCTTCGTAGCAGGGTTCCGATTACTGTGCCTCTCTCCCGGCATTAGAGCCGGTAGTTTGTTGCAAATATCAGTCTTTCCATACTCTACGTTCTGTAGAAATCGTTCCGGGTTCGGGAATTGTCGGTTTCCTACCCACGAACACTGTTGCTGCTTCGAGTCCCACGCACAGTGAGGATCTTGTAAGGCAACGCATTCCCTGCAAGGAAAATAAGTTTTCTGTTTTTATAACAAAGGTTCGGGCAGTAAACGATCATGCAGCTTATTTGATGTGGTAAGCGGTCACGGTAGTTTATGAATAAACACAACCAATCTCAGACAAAAGGGCTATGTACAAATCTGACATTATGACGTATGACTATGACTGAATAAAGTGAATTGTAAATTAAATTAAAGTTGGGACGGATCTTACTGAATCGAAAGCGGAAAAGAATTTAAAATATTTTGGTTCTTTCGTTGTAAGATTAAATCATGAACAATAGTGTTTACAGTAACATTAGCGTACCTGCAGGATTGGACGTTGGTGCAGTGTGACAGTGTAACGGCCTTGATAATGTCGCTGGATGCAACAATCAGTTTCTCGGTAGTGAGCGCAACATGCATTTGTTTTATCGGCACTCCTGGCGGCAGAACCTGTACTTCGGATATCACAGTGGTTCTCACAGGATTCTTGCTATATTCATCGACACTCGCATCGAACACGCCTTCATTAGCAGCTACATTCACAGCCTTGATCACCCTCCCGTCATCAGTTCCAATATACATAACGTCGAATTTGTTTCCATTCATCGATTGCACTTGTGGATGAATCGCAATTGCCGAGAAACGGTATTGTAAACTAACTCTTATCAGAATAGGTCGTGCCAGGAACGAAGGAACGGCCTTGTCCATTAATGGATGAGTTCTAATGAAGTTGACCGCTGAATCGGAAAGCGTTCGACTGTCCTCGACGCACGACCCCGGCTGGGGCTGGGGAATTTTTTCCTTTTCTAACGGCAACCAGTTTGAATTCATGCTCTCTTGGCTTTTGAACGATCCCTCGAACGCATCTAAAATGTCTCTCATCGCGAATGCGCATACTGCCGACCCTCCGATGGCATTTTGTGGCGTTGTAAAAACTGCGTAAACTATGTCATTTCTACTATTACCGCTGCCGTATATTCCGTTAATAAGTTCCGTAGTTGCTTCTGCAATAAACAAGAATGAAGTATTTTATACTTGTAGGTTATAGGAGAATTGGTTGTTAAAATCTTTTTCCTTTATAATACTTACGGATTTCATCGAAATAGAACGGGTAATCTCCTGGCACGGAACAGTTGAGGCGGGTCTTCAAAAATGATGTCCATCTATCGCTAAATGAATGCGGGCCACCTTTGTCGTTTAGACATACCCTTGCTACCCTTGAGTATACAGCCTGGAAACATCAAAAACATTATTTTGGACTAAAATGTTTTCCATACCATTCCATTCCATTCTACTTAGTATATACTGATATATGTAGATACTGATAAATAAAATAGGTGATCGTAACTCACCTTTCCACAATTCATATATTCTACAGCAGTTTCTCTATAGAAGAAATAGACATGGCTGGTAGACGCTACTGCTCCGACGAACGAAGGATCGTTAAGTAATCGCAGGTCTGCATGCTCTGTTCGGACTGGCTCTCTATAAATCAGCGGCTCCGTGCCCGAGAAGTCGGCTGCTGTCGCAGTGTAAAGATGTCCATCTGTGTGAAGATAATGTTTTAAGATGGTTTTAAGTTATTGAAGTTTTTAAAAATAGTATGCTTATGTCCTAATTCTGGCTAAACAAGGTATAAGAAGTAATACCTTTTACGTCAATGTTTCTTCACAATTAGCCTAGAATGACCATAACTCAAATGGTTCAAATACTTAATTAGTCCATAGCAGTTGATTTTGCCATAGTTTTCTATGCGTAGAGCCTACGAGTACCTATATAGGTTTCCTTTAGCAAGCTGGGCTGCTGGATTAGAAAGTTTGGCCGTAAAAGCGTATAAAGCGACAGAATGGAATTACTTCGACATTTATAAATGAAAGCGTTTGACTGATGACCTAGGCCATCACATTTCTTTATAAGTAATCGTTTTTCTTAATGCATTTTCTTTCAAGCTTAGAGAGCAGATAATTATGTGGTCATACCCAAATCTAATGCGTTGTTCATGGTCACGGTAATAATAAAATTGTGGTCTCATTATTATATTTAACGCTTAAGTTGGGTACATTTAATGAACGTTATGGCGATTGTGGTTTTGCGGTATTTCTATACGTTCAGATTTGATTGCTCAATTAGGATTTGTCACTATACCTCTATATAAGTATAGGTAGATAATAATATGCATAGTTGAAGCCTGGAGAGATTTAGTTCACATGCTCAAAGACCCTATAGAGTAGCCTCTTCAAATTCAACCATTGCCATTCCTCGGGACAAAATAATGTAAAACTACGATGAAATTTGAGGTAGGTGTATAAAAATGTATATTTCAGTAAATATTTCACGGAATAGTTGCTTTTGTACTAGTTATTCTGTGACTTAACTGTACAGGCTATAAATCGATTGGTATCGCATCTTCGTGCGTCGTGTTTAGCACAACCCCTTGCAGAGGCGAGCGCAGCTTATATAGTTAATTGCCCTTTAAGCGTTTTGCCATTACAACATGTGATCATTTCATAGTCAGGAAATTGTAATCGACTGTAAATGTCAATTCGTGAATCGAATAAAAATCGAACAGAGCAGTTTGTTTACAAAACAGCGACATTTAACGGTGTAGGTAATATAAGCAAATGGTCTAAAATTTAGCGTAAACTTTTTATGTAGGTATAGGATAGGACTCTACATTTTTAAAGCAATAAGTAATAAAGCTGCAAGTAGGTTTTTTTTAGTGGAAAAGATCCATTCAAGATTCAGAATTCTTCATTCAATTCAAAACTGGAGTTAGTTTAAAAGAATTATATCTCCCAAACCTTTCGTTTGTCTTTCAAGCAGCTTAAAACAACCAAATCATAAGAAGTTTACGGTAGGTAAGGTACAACAAGGACTCTAAATACATTTACGTGCGAACTATACTTAGTTGTTCCCTACACGGTTGAAAATAATTTGACATACCTGTAAATATTGCAGTGGAGTTATGTAGAGGGTTATACGGACATAGGCCGATTCCGTCGAATTCTTCTAGATGATGATTGGGAGGATGACGCGCGTATCTCCTACATAGTGGTTTGTACGCATTGGTGCCACAGACAAGCAGTCTGCCATGCGACCGCGCTGCAACCCGAGGGTAGTTTTGGCACTCATCTGCTGATTTTCCCTTTAATTGACATAATTCTCTATGTGCGTCCGTTGACTGCCACTCTAAACGCTGTGGACAAAAAAATGTAGATAAACCAAAGAAAGAAGGGATACATTCATCATAGTTGATTGCCAATGAAACCTATAGATAGGATGATCGAAACAGCGTGAAAATTCTGATTCGATACATGTGATTTATTTTGCATCGCCTGCAATCTTACATTGAACAAGACATTAAATGAGGGCAAAAGTCGATGTTGCGTTCTTGTGTTCTTGTGTGTGCCCATGGCATCACGCAGGGAATTCCAGTGTCGGAAATGAATATGAAACGATACCTATTCTTATATTTATGTAACATTTGTAGATCCCCGCTTTAAACTACTCTTTCAACGTAAAAAAAAGCTCTAAAACTTTTTATCCCTTTGTATCAAAGCGTTATACAAGTTCCACAAGTGACTCGCCATCTCACGCCTGTCATTTCAAGGCGAAAGCTTGTTACGCAACTTGAGCAGATTGTGATGACGAGAGCCTGCTTGTTCGATTGTACTAGTTTACTAAGAATGCAAAGCAGTGACACCCTGCTCTAGTTATTAGAAACTAGTGCGTAATTTTTAGGTGTCATGGTTTAAAGGACATAAGGTTTTTAACTAGTAGCTAGTAGTAGTAGCACACATGAAGCTTAAGCACAAGTTTCAAACGTTATAAATGTTTGGATGGCGAGTATGTATATAAAACCAATTATAACTTGATTAACTGATTTTTGGTGTACTTAGCACACTCACGCATTTTTTTCACCGATCTAGTTGTTCATTGTATAATTTTATTAACTTTTAGATGTTTTTTTATTATTTGGAATGTCTATATTGCCAATCGGCGCAACAACTGAGAAATCGCATTTCGCAGTTATTCCACGGTATTGCTCCTTTGATTCTTTGAAGATCAGAAATTCCGTAATACGTATTTGTTTGTATCTACGCTTTGTATATTCCTGTTACGAGTTTCTTCTTATACACATTTATTTTACTTTCAGTTTTAATTTTTGAAAAGGAATCTGAGAATTTTATATGATTTGATCAGGTTATAATTATGCTAACATTGAAAAGAATCGTAAGACTCCCACTTTGAGCTCACATAACATACTCGTAGTTTTAATATTAAGTAGATACTCGTATTATTGATAAAAGTTCTCGTACGAATTGCTGTGAACGTGAACGTGAACGTTTCTTTACCATTTCATCATTTCAATTATTTTGTCATAGACCTTTTATAAAGTAGATTTAAGTCTTAATATATTATCTAAATCTAATTAAGGGCTACTGTTTTGATTTTTAAAGATGAGAATAATGTGGTTTTTGTAACACAGTAAGTGGTTTTTGACGGAGATATACCTAATCACATAACGATAAGTGAGTAGAGATTAATTTTTTTCACTTATCTTTGCATGTCGAAATTTTAATTCGACCGTTACATACATATTACCTACTACATAAAGACAGTGATAGTTCTTAGGTAAAAGTTTATGAAATTGGTAGGTAGGTATACTTATTTATTATCACTTACGATTGAAGTATCCACTCATATTTGGTAATGTAAAACGTACCTTGTTTGTAATCATAAATGTATCATTATTAATTATACACATGTGTCTATATTATGGTCATTGTTTTTACAGACGTATCGTTCGGTGCTTTAGTAGTTCTCTGACTGTAACTGCCACCGCACGCGCAAGAATGCATGTGCCTCACCTCACCTTCCGTCTTAGTTATTCAATGCCCGTATCATATATTATACAGTCAATGATGTTTACGGATACTTTTATAGTTAGATATACTGCTCGGCAGTAACAGTAGTAGTCCTTTGAGCCGGATTTAATATGAAATTCGGGTACATAACTCTAAACGAGTAATAAATATCTACCTACTTTAAATTAATAACAATCTAACATTACCTCACAGATTCTATTATGCTAAGATTTACGTAAGCCATCGTAGGTACAAACATACTAATTTACCTATTTATTGCATTAACACATACTGTGGTATAAATACAGAATAGGCACATAGTAATTCTCATGCTTGTAGCGTTACGTTAATATTATGATTCACTGCGGTATGAGGTGTTCTTCTTGAAACTACAAACTGCTATCCCGATATTTATGGGGAATAGTTTCATAGGATTTAGAATATAAACATTGTCGGGCGAAATAGGTTATAACTAAGAATAAACAGAGTTTGCACTGGAGGGGCAGTTGGTGAAGATTAGAAACGTAAACTTTTTAGTAAGTGTACTATGTAAATGTGGAAGCTCTGGTAGCCACCACTGAGAAAGACATGGATTGTAGTAGTGATGTAACGAATGTAATTTTGGACCTTCGCGAATGCGAATGAGAAAGCGAATATCTGCTGCCAACATTCGCTTATGCGAATGCGAATATTCAGTTTTTGTTTAAATTTGGCACCATTTGTCTATGGCTTGGTGACTTTAGTGGCAGTCCCGTTCGAACGAAGTGCGTTCCGTCTGTTTTTCGTTCCGAGAATAGCCGAGTTAATACGAACGCATCCGATTGAAGTGTCATTCCAATCGCGCCGCCGGTGTTTACTTAAATGAATCAAGTGAATTTTGAGGTTATTATTACCTACTTAAAAAAATTATACACGCAAAAACATTCGCAAAAACATTTCACGAATGCGAATGCGAATATGCAAAAATATGCGAATATTCGCAAATGCGAATGCGAATATTTGTTACATCACTAATTTGTAGTACTTGTAACTTGAAAGTTTGATGTTAGAAAACCGGAACCATCGACTCCATACTTTTAATACAATCTGGATTATATTATAACTGGAAATATTATATGTAAAATAATAACCCTACCTATCAATACAGTAACAACATATTTTTATTTAGGTTTTACAATAAAATCTAAAAGAAAAAATTATAACTACTTACATGGTTGGAAAGAGAATGAAAATGTGCTGTAAATAGACTACATTTGTTCAACCTGTTAACAACTTATCATTGCTCTGAATTAAAAGCAAAACACCTAGGTATAAGATAACATTGCTTGTTGTTTCTGATAACACTCTATCATTAACGACACCATTTGATATGAAATTATTGTTCGCAATATTCAAAGCAATTAACATTTTTAGTTTTTGACGTATATAATATTATATTTTAATATCGACAATAGTTTTAGTTTTAACATTGTCTTGGTGCTAAGATAAACGGATTTCTCGTAGCTCTACATAACTAGAATAAAGATAAAAAAATATTATTACCGGATTGCGTTATAGTTACTTTTTTTTAAATAAAAACGAATTATTGCAGTTATAACGCTTTAGTCTAATAGCCTCAGCACTAGAATTCCCTTTGTTTTCCATGGACACACACAAACCAACATGCAGAATCATGCAGTTCGATTAAAATTTAAGTTTTAGAACTGTTCATTTACTTTAGGTGTGCATTCTACAGATTATATTAATATAATTAAATACTGCAGATTATATTATAATATAATATAATTAAATTTATTATTTAAAAATGTAACTATGTATGTATTTGCATTTGGTTATACCGCAGTTACCTGCATTATGGGCATCGAGGGACTCCATGCAGTTTGTATTACACATCTAGCTATATATAGGTAGGGTTCGGTTAACGAAACACTAATCCAAAAAAACGTAGTAAAATAATTTTTAAAATTTAAATGAGACACATACCTGCTCTATATTTTCTGAGAGATCATATAAACTGAGGTTATACACGGTGCCTCTGAAACAAAATTAGAAACAGTGCAGTTTGTGTTTGGTATAATATAATATAATTCCTAATTAAGATGTGGTCAAGTACTTTTAACTAATTTAGTTCATACGAAACAGATTTAACGGTGAATGATTAAACATACGATATATTATTTTAACAACTGAATATTGTTCTAGATAGAGAGTATTTCTAATCCTTATAAATTGAGCCAAAGCGAATTATTTACTTTAGATAACAATTACGAAAGGTATCGTACCTGCCACCGACTAAAATTGAAAAGTCATCCTTATCTAAAACACGGAAGTGATGTGGGGCTGTTCCGTTTCCCACAAACTGTTCTGACGTTTCTTCACCTGAAACCAAAATTTAATACAATTTAGGTTTGTACACATACCTACGATATTTATATTGATACTCAGGTATTTTCTGTTTTAACCGGGTATGGATTTATGGATTAGCGGAGATGCCTCGTACGACACAAATAAAAATAATTTTCACATCTAGAACGTTTGGTCTGTATTGTCGATTTTTTGCATCCAGTAGTATAAGAAATTATATTGTTTAGAATATGCACACAATCGGAGCGACCGAAAGACTTGGTTTGACCCACGATTTGCGGCCGGAACTAGCTCAGGTTGCGGAGCGTTACTTAACTGCTCGTATTTTTCGCTAGGTTTAGCTAGGCTGCTATTTTCGCAATGTCGTATTAATTTTTTGATCCCCTTCTCTACAATGGATAAATTTATTTGTTTGATTCAATTGAGTTAGCTCCAATTATAAAGTAGGTAACAGAGTGGAAGTAATTATTCATTGGTTTATTAAGGCATTTCAATTTTTTTTAACGTAAATAAACTACAAAACTTTCACTTGTTTTCTAGTAAAATCGTTATAAATACCATTCAAATAAATGTACGCAAAGCCAAATCATTTTTTAATTCATCAAATGAACAATGTCTCTATTGTAAAGCGTTAGCGATCAACCAATAATGCCTGCTTGATTTCATAACAAAAGCTTGTGAAATTTTCACATGTCAATACTACTCTGCAGCTCATTAATGAAAAAGTTCACACTCTTTTCATTTTTTTTTTAATCTTAAAAGTAAATTACTGAGTTAATCACCATGTTTAATGTAAATCCGGGCGTTGGCGTCAGGCATCCACGCTTGAGCGGTGGACGCTAGGAATACAAGAATGGCGCGGGCGGCGGCCATCTTGGTTTAATCCCTAGCTTTTTCTACACGCGCCATCTTCCGCTGCACCCTGTAACAAAAAAAAAATATCAATGAACGTTTTTTGATGTATGCAATATTAGGAACCAACGCATAGAGAGGATGTTAGTAAAACGTTAAACGCACAAAATTATTTGCAGTATTTTATTAGACGATTTATATGATATTGTCCTATTTATGGCGCAGCAATTAGATAAAAGTGATTTACGCAATCAGACATCGTATTCATTATGTTAACGACTCACCGTAGAGAAAATAGGAATATTATTGATAAATTTACGTACAACGTCATAATTATAACATTTTGCCAATGCTATAATATAGAGAGTTACGAGTACGATTCAATACTAATTTATACTTAAATTCAACTTACTAATACGTTAACCTATTACTTGTTTTTTTATTGATTCAAACTTTTGTCGATCCGCTGACTAGAGTTTTCATTCTCTAAAATTAGAGATACTTAGGTAATTCCTGAAAATATTTTTATCAATTCAATATTGAACATCGCAGAATCGGAAATGAGTTAAATGTTTGTGATACTAATACTACACTCGCGATCATTCTATAGAAACTTCATTCTAGTTTCCATTCATCTACCATACTCGTATTTACTAGAGACCGGTACTTTGTGAATTACTGATGCTAAGTGACATACTGTCATGGACTATACAAAATACGCATTCAGGGCAGCACAATAGTGAGCGGCACAGATAAATTACCATCAACGAGATTGTAATTTGTATCAGAGAACACGCTCACACGGCTTGCATCCATTCGAGTACGCGACACATCAGGATTCACATTCTAGTTTTTGTATGTTAACTACTTATATCTCGTTACCGTGAGAAACTAACTTGTTTTTTATCGGTTCCCTGCGATACCTACATGTAACTTAACTTAACCAATTTCATTATAATTAAGTGCTCTTTTGCGTATTTTAATGATAAGCAGAATTTTATTCTAAATCATTAATGGAACTGTTTCATATGTTTTGGTATTATGGTAATGAATTCGTGGTAATTGATGGTAACGTTTGTTCACCGACTGCATAAATTATGTTATTTAATGATTAAATAACAATGTAATACTTAATTTCAAATTGCGTTGAAGACTAAATTATATTTGGTTGATTATTGGAACTCTATCTACCGTATAACAAGTGAAAAAGATTGCACCTCCATCGGAGTCAACATGAATTCTTTGAAAGACATAAAGAGTTATATTATTATTGCCTGTATGGTATTTTAACAAAAAAGCCCAATAATTTTTTTTATAACGATCAATTATTATAATTAAAGTTAACTTCAAGTTCTATAATAAGGCGCACTAGTGTCATATCGAATGGTCAGTAAATTAAAACAAATCGCTCTCCACAACACTCGCATGCCGGAAACAAGCAGATCGTAGAACCCCAACTCAATTATAACTAAGCTTCTCAGAGATATGTCGGACACATTTCATGGGTCATTATCGTTGAGTTTCCTGTGTAATCGTGCTGATGCCAAGATTACCTTATCGTGTTGTGTTGTCTGGATTAGGAACAAAGCTCAGAATTACGGTTCATTGATACATTCATTGAACCCGGTCAATATTAAAGATCAATACCTATCCAATAAAGACGTAATAACAGATATATTAAGGTTTAATTTTATGCCATATCTAATAGATATGTTTACCATGACACGTTCTGATAAAATACGCATTTTTGTTGGGCTTATGTTTTAACTTTTATTCAATATTTACTCTTAATTTTATTAAATTAACGTAGCCAAATTCATGACCGTAATGTTTCTGTGCCCACTAGCCGTATAATAAAAGGGTTGACAAACAAAGAGTGTGCATTCCATGCTACGATAACTGAACAGGAGGCGTAGTTTAATCCAATCTGTGCGCGAAACGCACAGATGTCGACATAAGGGGTGGGAGGAGGATCACCATATATGGGATTTGTCCTGAGACTCAGTATTTTTAACGCTTTTTATGATTTCGGCCGGATTTGGAAATGTAGAAATGCAGCAGAGTATTTCCTATTTTTTGTAAATTTTTAATAAAATATAGGTAATGGATTTCTTAGATATTTTGTTATTAAATAATTTTAATAACAAAATATCTAAGAAATTAATTAGTTAATTGCAATTAGTTAATTGCACACAATTTATCAATTCTTTCTATCTGAGAAGATTCTGATGTTACGTACATACGTTAAGTTCTAATAATTTTTCGAAGTAAATTTCTTTGGAAAAAAATTTCATCTGGTAACCCTACGTGGGAGAGGGCGTCGTTGCGACTCTACGAAAATATTACACGTTCCTCTCAACTTATGAAACTGTTTAGAATAATTTAAAATATGGACTTCCACTCCGAGAAAAATTGTAGTTTCCTTAATATTGGTTCTGCGTAAGATTTCCTGTGAGTGCAAACCTAATTTAAACTATGACAAAAATTTGTCAGAAGTAGAAAAAGGTGTGAGTTAAAGTTCGTATCTTAAATATTAATAAAAATAATGTACCTACTACTTGTAAAAGATTTTCGAATGGAATGGAAAAATCTCAGTCGTTTTCGAAATGTTACACCAACGAACAAAAAATAACATATAGAGAGGGTACCCATCTACTAATTAAAATGTGTCTAAAATGGTTATGTACAAATTTGTGTGTTCATTGTAATAATCACGTAAGTGGTGTAAGGCTGTCCACAAGCGATGCCCTGTGCTTAGTGCTAGTACAACGTTCTCGTTAAGTACGTAAATTCCGTGATACATGGCGCACAAACCTGCAATTTGTCGCCGTTGTTGGCACCGACACAATTACTGCGCTCAGCAAACGAGCGGTTATCAGCGGCATATAGAACGCCGATATCCTGCTTAGAATTATACCAGCTATTAACAACGGAAATTATGTTGCTTTTTACCTACAAAGTTATGTGCACTAAATAGGATGAGATGATATCCTCAGTTTAAAACTTTCAATAAATAAGACTAGCCATGCCCACAGGTGATATGTACATCTGTCGTCCCTAACAACCTCATAACATTAACATTTCAGTCGATTTTCTGTCAAAATCAGCAAAACCGTTTCAGAAAATCATTTGAGCCGGAGAAAAATATTCTGGGAAGTGCAGAAGTAGAGTCGAATAACGACCGAATACTAATTTGGTACTGTTAATATCCACTTACTCCAATGTTCAAGTACCTTTAATTTTCATTAAGTATGCAAAATAACAAAGTTTTAAGTTCCAAACCCTGTCATATCTATCTACGAATGTATAATTCAACATGTGCGCAAAACTAGTTTCCTTGTAATGAACAATGTAAGCTCTAGGTAAGACAACATCTGGTCCAAAACCAAACAGCAAAAGCAATAAATATGACATCCCGCTCTCTAACGTCGAATACGAAATAAATAGGAAATGAAACGTGAAGGAGGCATTCAGATGAATATTGTATGGTAACTCGTTGACGCCGCAATTTCTATGCGTACTTGTGTATTTTTGGGTATTCCTGGTGAGCTAGATAAGAATACGTGCCATTGTTGTTTAAGAGGTGGCTACTTACATTATTGACTAAGTACATAATGTCTGTGGTGACGCAAGTCCTGCTAACACTTACTAGATGTAAGCGATGAATGTGCAATTGATTAGACTTAGAGTATAGAATATTCACCAATGAATAATATCTAAATCTATAATTTACCCTCGAGGATATATACCAATATACCACTTATAACTAAAGCTAATGATTTGGTATATCAAGGTAGGAAAGATTTATGAATGAGCACAGGATGTTGAATAAAATTCATATGCTTCCCCAGCTGTCTGCAGCCTCACAAGTCAGGTTACATGCCACGCAGGTGAGCTGTCGTTTTATTTAACAAATTGTGTTTTTGCACAATGAGTGTAAAAAATTAATACGAAAAATCTCATCGGACTTTTAACTGATATAAAAAAGCCAACCCTGTAATTTGATCGGCATAATTTACACAGGAACTGAGGAAGAATTTGCACCTGCTTAAGCATTCCACGCAATAATGCCGAGTGCATCGGTAATAAGCTTCTGTTTTCTATGGATTGGATTTTATTTTCCCTATTAGGCCAGTCGAATAAGATCAAAAACGGGGTTGACTTCGAAAAAATTATAAGTAGAAATCTTCCTCCGAAAACCTTTAGGAGAGTCACTGGCAGTTTACGTTGCGAGTTTCGGAAGTCTCACCCTGATGCGTCATCCGCCATCTTGAATTGAAGGTTGCATTTTTGTTTGTTGAAATAAGTCGTTTATTTTTAATCTTACACGAAAAATGATCATCACCAAAGTTATTTGGAATTAAATTTCCTATGAAACCCAGAGTGTAGATGATAATTATTACCGATTTTTCTTCTCCATAAAGGAAGATGAATATCATTGAAAGTTTTTCTGCAAGATTTGTGACAGGACGCGTTCTCTGAACATGCTAAAATGTTAGAAAAAAATTTTTTTCTCAAAATAAATTAGAAAAAATTGTGTAAATTGTAAGCATTGTTTTGTAAGGATAAATTGTAGAAAATTTAATTTCGAACAACTTTTTAAGTGACCATTTTTCTTGTTAAAACTAAAATGTAAAATAAAATTGATGCTAGGCAAAAATTGATTGGTAACAGAATTGTAGAAAATTAAATTCCAAACAACTTTCGTAATGGTCTTTTTTTCAGGCATCAAATTTCAGACGACGCAACAGGGTGAGATTTCCGAAAATCAAAATGTAGACTGCCAGTGACCCCCTCTAAGGATTGCCGAAGGAAAAATTCTACTTCTAATTTTTTCGATGTAAAATTCGTATTTGCTTGGGCTATACCTACTGTATATAAAATTTATTATGTCAATACAGAGTAAAGTTTTAGCTCATATTTAATCGTGATATTACTACATTCAAATTTAGAAATTGAAGTTTAATAATTATTGTATTTATGATACCTATTGATTTATTTATAGATCAAATAAAATTATTGCAAGAGTCGTTTTGTAATATATATTATATGTATATATATGTATATTGTAATTTCCTGTGTCATTATTACAGGATGTAGTGTCGATTACTGAGGATATGAAATCATTTATTTATTGGTAGAATCACATTTAATCACTATGAATGCACAACAATGTAAGTATTCGTCTTTAATTCACAATAAAATATCATTGTATCATCTCGTATCATTGGAAGCAAGTGTATTGTGAAGAAGTGTATATTCACTTGTAACTTCCTTAGTTTTTAACGTTAAATAGGTATGTATTAAAAGAAAATTACAAAAAGTCAACTTATAAGGTAGTGCTGTTTTAGTTATTAGACCTTCGCGGCCGAAGTTGTGGGGAGTCCACGCATTATGAATATAAAAAGGTCTGATTTCAACAAGATAACTTTGTGAGAAATTTTCTGGCTTCACCAAGAATGCATTACAGCCCTGTAATTACGTATATGCGGTTGACATTCGAGCCCGAGGCTCGATCGGTTAAATCCTGGGATCCCACGCAACGCGGGAAGCTGCGGTATTTTTCTCTCGACCACAATTAGTCAAGACGATAAAGACAGTTCATCGTCTTTTTAACCCCGACGCAAAAGAAGGGGTGCTATAAGTTTGACGTGTCTGTCTGTCTGTTTGTGTAGCTCGGGAACGGATGAAGCGATTTCAATTTAGTTTTTTTTTTATGAAAATTGAGTTACGGGCGAGTGTTCTTAGACATGTTTGATGAAAATCGGTTGAGTCATTTAAAAGTTGTGGGGGGTGAAAGTGGGGAAGAATAACCGAATGTTTGCAAATATAATCGAGTGGGGTCTCAAATGAAAGCGCATCACGTGCACATTACAAAATAATATGTTCAATGAAAATTGTCGTTATTGTGTAGGGGTTTTTTTTTTTAATTTTCAATTTTATGGTTATTCTATATCAGCGTATAATTTATTACCGCTTCTGGCTGTGTCACCTGAACTCACGTGTGAAATGTATGGCAAATAAATGAAGAGAACAGCGTACAAGGATAACCAGATACGAGTACGTGGCTAGACTCGAGAGTAGTATTGGCATACCAATGGCATATTTTTGTTGATATGTAAATTAAGTATTAAATCTAAGTATATCAATATTAAATTAACCCGTCGTATAATCGACACCTACTATACAATTATGACAAGTTATTAGTTCAAAGTAAATTAAGTGTTAAGAAGGAAGTAAAACATATAATTTGTAAGGTAAGTTTCTCATATTTTTTTGAATTAATTAAATTATATTACAGACATCGACAACCAACTTACTTGTAAATCGGAGTAGACATATCGTAAGTATTACGAATAATATTTTATTTTGACAGTACTTGACAAGTTGACAGTATTTGACTACAACATAATAATATTATGTATTCAATGCCATTCCTACGAACTAAGATCGATTACAAAGATGAAAACACAAATATTTAATTATTAAAAATATTTTTAATATTTGAATATTTGAGTTTTTTTATGTTTACAACTTCTAATGTTTACCAAAGATTTTTTGTCTTGTTTGTGTTTATTTGACTGGATTTATTCTCAACGACTTGAGGGAACATATAGATATTTTTTGTCCGTTAATTAACAGATTAAGGATATCATTAGTGGTTTGTTGTGTAATACTACAAGCAGTAGTTATTATGTGTTTTTCTTTTGTTAGAGTAAAATAAAAAGTTGTTTTTGTATAAAATATTGATGATTAAAATTATCCTAAATATTTAAGCAAGTTGTGTACTTTAGGTGTAAGGTACACATGCAAATACGGCAGAGGGTTGCTAGGTGCGAGTAGCTTTTTTTGTGTAGAGACACTTCAAAATTTTGTGGGTACTTATCTTTCGCGCCAGACAGGGGATAAAGAGGGTCCGTATCCGTAAAATTCACCATAGTTGCGCTGTTTGATGCATTGCGGTATTTGTACAGAGATGCTAAAATTAATGTTAAACATAAAAATTGTTTAAGGTAATTTCTTTTAATAGATGGTAGAACTTTTCTTATAATTGATCCCTCATAAAAGCATGTTACATCTTACGTTTCGGTGACGAAGAGGTGATTACCACTTAAATTTTCAGGCGTTCATTTAATCGTAACGAATAATTTAGCTTTAGATCACCAAAACTAGTGTAGATGATCGATGGTAGCAATCATACTCTAATGAACTCAGTAGAACTATGTACAAGATAGTAAGCTCAATAATTCTTCGGTTGAATGTGGGACAACAATTAGCAAAAGTGACTACCTATTAGATGTCTGGTTTTGCTCGTAGGTACTTACATTTTTTTAAACAAAAAAATATTTTTATGCTTTACCGTCCACTCAATAATTAATTACACAGCACTAGTAATAGTAAAGTTATACATTTTAAGAAAGAAATCTTATATTATAGGCACTTATTATATTTTCGGTTGGTTATAGGATATAAGTTGCAGTTATCAAATAAATCCGTAATATCTTGTATGTGTTATCTGATATGTATACATATCAAATTGTCAACATGATCGGTGGCTTCCATTTAGTTGTCGGTGACCGTTTTACAAGATTCACGTTGGCTTTTTTAGAGTTCTTTTTACGGTAATAGAGCCATCGTTTCTGCATAAAATCATTTAAATGTAGGTAATTTAGTTTCGTCTGTTTCGTAATAACCTCGTTGACACTACATTAGGAATGGTTTTTAAAATCTCATTAAGGAATTATATTGTAGTTTGAGTTTTTCTAATAATTATGAAGTAATGTAATGTTAATGTTCTCGGTACGACCACATTCCATTACAATAAATTAGAACTTAACATACACGGTACCTACAATATTGTATACATATAATTCTACCTACTTTGGATTATTTTGTAATAATAATTGAGTGCCAATTAGTAGGACCTTAGTAGGAAAGGTTGAATCTGTCCTAGTACTATTATGAATGTAAAAGTATGTGAGGGTGGATGTTTGTTACTCTTTCACGCGAATTGAAACGCGCTGGACATATTTGGACGAAATGAACGTAGTTTATAACCTGGATTTACATATAGGATACTTTTTATCCTCTGCAAAGTATAATAAATAGATATATTATTCATCAATCAAGGCTATTTATTATTATTAATAACCTTGCTTGTTCCCATTGTTTATATCTACTAAGCTCAAGTCTCTCACTCGCTTATTGCGTTTGTTTGAACTTCGTGGAAGTATCGTGTCACCAGAAACTCGTTGTAAATCACTTTTGAGTGGAATAAACAAATGTGTGTTTAAACACAACGAGAAGTGCAAGCGATAAGATTATCTTGATAGTACCTATCTGAAAAATATTATAAAAGAAATATATTTAAATTACCTTCAACAAATATGTAACTAAAGCAAAATAATCTTTTTAACTTTACACCGTTTTTGTAATAAACATTCACATAATCTCAATGCATAAACCGCGCTATATTACTCAACAGCTCTACGTTTTTGTTATTATCTTGTATGGTTTCTATTTGCATAAATTTAATAAATACCTTAGCTTCGAAATCGTGGACATTATTTATCACTTCTATTATTTTACCGTTACCGCTTTTTGCTGCCAATTCAAGCAAACGATTTTATTCAAACACAAGTGAGTAGTGCGCAAGAATGATAACTACTCGTAACAGCTGATTTCTCCATTAATTTTCGTTTGCGACATAACAAATTTCGTTTATCTTGACTTCACATGACGCATGCACACACAATTACGCAGGATGTTGATAATGTCATTCATTCATTGTGATTGTAATTCACTTACTCGGTTAATTGTTTCTTCTCTTGAATAATCTAAAGCCCTTTAAGGTAACTCCGAAATTATTATATCTGCAAAACAACTACACACGATAGACCAATATAGTATTTGAATGACTTTTTTCTTATCTTTTATATGTATAGTCTATGATTGTTAGAAACGAGAATTTAAGATGAAGAGTAATGTAAATAAGGAATCATGCAAAAAATGTCATTTTAATGCATTTCGAAATTACATTTGAATTTCACGTAATCAAATTTGGAACGACTTATAGATAAGTAGTGATCATTATCCTTACTGAAAAACTTATTACCGACCGTTATTCATTCTAATTTCATGTTTTAGTCATCAACGGCATTTGCATTTTGTTTTTTTAGATTACTTTTTATTTACATACATATTTAATTACAGTCTTCTTAAAATAGGTAAAAGGTATGTTTGTCTGTATAAATGAGAACGTATGTGAGGAAAGATGGATGTTTATTTCTTAGACGGATTTGCATGAAATTTCGTAGGTATAAAAGGAGTTAAAAGTAGTTGAAAATAGTTAAACCTCTAAACCAAATTTTAAAATCCGCACGGACAAAGCCGCAGGCAAAATCTAGTGTCGTCTATTGACTACAATAGACACTCTAGATACCTACTCGTAAGTAAATGTCGACGATGTGTCTAGGAGCGTATGAATCCAGTTACTGTTTACGTTGTATTGAGTAATCAAAAACTTTAATGAATGAACTGTGTCATTTTAACTTTGTATTATATTCATTGGTTTTTTTCATTTTTGTTGTATGCCTGTATTCATACTAGTTATGACATAGACTATCTTTAAGGATATAGGTAAAGGTTTTTTTTGTCTCTGGGTTATGCCTCTGGATGATTAATTTATGGGTATTTCTAATAATTCATGTGATTGTACACTCTAACAACATTTCACACTCGGTCTTGTTACAAATACATATAAAATATGATACATAACATAATAATATAATGTAGCAGTTCTGATTAGCACCGTCTTGCGGGTCAAGTTGTAATCTTAGTAATTGGCTGTAACGGTCACACCGAACCTCAAAGGTACCGCGTAATGTTATGACACGTTTGTAAAGCCGGATAAAATTTATATCAATTTATTTTTATTACATTACTATTTCCGGTAGATATTAATTAGTTTTCCGATATTTTTCATTCTATTAGTCAAATTATCTGTTATTGTTATACACGTACTGTACACATGATGAATCTTATGTAATACGGCATCATTATAATAATATTAATATTATGTTTTATTGTGTTATTATATTTTATTATGTATTACAAAATGCACTTTTAATAAAAAAACATCAGGTATTAAAATAGATACAAGTAGACTCAAATTACTTGTATGTTTCTTTCAATGTCGAGAAGGGGGTTTAAATAATGGAAAAATTCGCCGAGATAGACAAGTCGTAAGTAACTAAACGATGATTCATACAGTGAAAACAATTCATTCGTATCTACATCGATAATACGGGTTGATTCATTTCAGATTCAGCTGTAGGAAAGCGTCTGCTAAAATCTATTTTAAAATGTTTCAAGATGGGTCTACTAAAGGTTTTTTAAAACGTAGTGATATTTTCGGATCTAATAAATATGAATGAAATAGAATATACTTTCAACTAGCTTCATAAATTTGAGCTGCTATCATTACGAAAAGAACTCTACCAATGGTAGTCTCGTGGCTCGTTGAACTCTATCAAGTCATTTTAATTAAATTTTTTAAAATATTGTTTATCTCCTATTAAAATAAATTTTGGTCTGGTTTCAATCTATCTTGCGCTACAACCTATAAGTATATTCTAAATTTGTATTACTTATTATATTTTTAATCGGGAGAATTCGATTTTTTTTCATGCAAGATTTACAAAGAGTTTTCAAAAACTTTACTGGCATAGTGCCTTATTAAAACTAATGTGTTATACCAGTATCATGATACTATTACAACGCAAAGGAGGACAGCTCCTCAACATGTGCCGTAGAAAGCGTCGACTTGCCCGCGGTACGGGCCACCAATTGCTTACGCTAGGGTCGCCATAAACCAATAAATGACTTGGACTGGACCAAGTTTTATTAATTATTTGAGTGATATCTTTTATTACCTATTTCCTACGAAGTTTTTGTTACTAAAGTCTGATAAATAAAGTTAAAAAATCTGATAAATAAAGATTGTCTCACATATTTGCATAATAACATTGTCAAGAGTCTGATTTAATGACAAAATTGACAAACGATTATAAGACCAACTTTTATAGTTAAATATTATTCTTACTACGAGTATGTCTCTATTTTATCAATATAATTATTAGTATTAGGTACAATTATAATGCTTCTCGAGTCTCTCTTTTATTTAGATATAGAAAAGGGAGTAGATTAAAATGTATACGATGGCTCAAAATCGAGAATATCTTATTTTTCGTTATTTTGTCTATTAAATTACTTTTCAGTTAGTTAAGTAATTTAATAGACAAAATAACGAAAACTAACTGAAAAGTTGAAAATATTTTACGTTATGTACTAAATAAAAAAATATCGTGAACTTTTGAGAACTCTACATTTTATGACTATACTTTTAAATTAAAGTTGTGCATTACTAAAATTTGTTACTTTGTTAAGTGTTTGTATAAAGTACAAATCAAAAACATCATTAGGTATTATTAATTTAAAATTGGGTTGAATTAATCAGGAAATCGAGAACGCATGGTCAACTTATTTGTGTGTCAACAATACGCACACACACTAGTCTCCGCTCCCCCAAGCCCCACAGCCACGGCTTTTTGTAGTTACTTCGCTACAATATTTATTGCGTACCCTAAACCGAGCTGCCTATTTCTACTCACCAATTTTAATTATTCAATGTTTCCAGGCAGTCCAGTGTCACTAATAATTCACAAATAATCTCATCTCCGCTATAGTATAGTATTTCACTTGCACTGATACACAATTCATAGCACAGTTAACATGAACACAGAACACATTTGTATCCCAAGATTCGTGCGTGTCGTAGATCCAAAAAGTTGCGACCGGTTTCGGAGTTGTCGATGTAGTCGTGTAAGTTAGTTTAGTGTGCGGTGTTTACAGTGGCGCGCTGGCGACGCAGGCCGTACGAGTATAGCAGCACTGACGTACACTCGTAGCGCACTCGGCGGCGGCACTGGCGCCGAGTAGTGCAGGGGCGAGGGGCGCGCTGCTCCAACTCGCCCGACAAGCTTCGCTATCTCTTTCACATGCGCGTGCGCCGATAGCGTCGACTTGCCACGCTCACCTACTCCTATAGCTACAGCGTTGCCGTTACTGTATTTTTTGTTTTGTGTTGACGCTTTTAAATGAGAGGCCATAAAATAGAAACGTACTTCGTCGAATAGGCAATGTAATGATAGAGTTCGGGATCTATCTTGAGATGTTTAGAAATTAGGTAAACGTTCTTCTGTGTCTCTAAAAATAAGATTAAGAATAAATCAATAAGGAATAAAAGTAAGATCTAATGAAACCTTGATTTAAAAAAGTATTTATGAAAAATATTTTACGATACATCTCGAACGTACAGACGGAAACAAGTCTTGTATAGCCATATACCTAGCTTCTGTAATAAAAGGTGTCATATCTCTATAATTTTAAAATTAAAAATCTCGGAGAATATCATTTCTCTGCTTTCAAAAAGTACACTTATGAAAGTGCTGATCAAAACTTATACCTTCGGCCTATTCATATCTAAGAAGCAAGCACGGCAAACTAAATATTGTATCCCGACCTCGAGCTTATTAGGGGACGTACGTAGTGTCAGGTGCTACCATATGGGCCGATACCTGCGGCCGATATTATTATCTCTACCTTTGTCAGGAATCAGGATTATGAAAATGGAGTCTTCATTTTGTATTGTAGGCAGCGGATGTAGCAAGGTTTAAAACGGCAGTCGGCAACAACCATGTGGATGCAACAATCCTCAGAACATACGACCATTGTGACTCATTTAACAAATTAAAGATTTGAACGTGGTTTATATTAATCGAACACAGACTGAACACACTGACCTATCCTAACTTATTACATGGTTGGATGAACGGAATATATTACGTATTAATGAAAGTAGAGACAGACGTTTTTTGTTCAAGTATAATCCGAATAAAACGTTCAAAATATCATTGAATATTCATAACAGTTTGGGTATTTGACAAACCGTTGCGTCTTAAAATAATGGTAAATACTCGTAATTAATGTACACACGAACGTCGTGATTTAATTTCACGTGTTATTTTAGTATAATCAGAACAGTATTAGTTCCACTAGGTTGTTGGGTTATAAAGTGAGTTCGTATATATACTTACCAAACTTTGTTGTATTTAGTATGTTTATTCGGAATAATTAGATATGTTTTGACATGGCAGGAGGAACTTGTGACAGGCTAGCGTAACGATGCTGATGCCGGCTCAGTGGGCCGCCGGCGCAGCCACTCTGATTAAACTAACACTGCCTTCAATGCAAAGCTACAATGATGACGATATCCATATTTTGGAACATCTTACGTATTGTCGTAGTTTCATACATTTCCAAATATTTCATGTCCCCGTTGTATATATTTTTTAGGAAAGGAATTGGTTCATTCTTTGTTTGCAATTTTTTTGTGGCAGCGTGTCTCCAGATTGTGTGTGACTGTGTATTCTACTGTATCGGGCATAGCGTTTTTGGTATAAATGCGTAGCAAATAAAAAGCATTTCAAAATACCATACTTGAAAATCATTCATCTCCACTGCAGTACACAAACTCTACATGTGTGTATTTTACTTTATTCGGCTGTAAAGATTCCAAAAACCATTGCACTTCTGAAACTTGTTTTGTACTTTCCTGAATACGAAGAGATTATCTCAAAGAGAATCCCGAGTGATTGCGTCTCCCATTGAGACAAATACGACCACAGGCTCGGTAAGTACGCCAACACTGCATTATACGAGTTCGCCATCCCAGTTAAATCCAGATTATTGTTTCATATGCACAGGTGGGCCGCAGACACGATTCTGGAGAACATTTCAAAAGCATTCTCGTAATATGTTTATGACAAAGACAAAGTATAGATAAAATTTATTGAATCTTACTGTCTCGTGTCGTTACAGTTCGCGTAAGGTCAAAATTCGTGTTAAAAATCGCAGAAGTATTCAAAGACAAAGTGACGGCTGTGATAATCATATCGAAAGGAAAAAAAATGTTACAAGATATTTTATTCGTTTAGAAGCAAAACTTGGACTTTTACTCGAGAAACATATTTCGTTTCTTTAGATAAGCGGAGAGGTTTGATAGGCCGAGCAGGTAACGTGACGGCGCCCGCTGCGATCCCGGCCCTTTACATCTGCCTACCCTTACTCAATAACCGTCAGTCTGCCAGTGTGCCAGCCGTAAATATATAAAATCATTTCTTTTTCTACACAATAAAAAAATGTAGGGTCTGTTTTTAATGTCTAAATAACTAGTTTTTACCTGATGCATACGGTAGGAAGATACTACTTGATACTAAAAAAAACAATTGTCACAAATTCTGGTTCATTCGGTTTCGGATAACGTAAATAACGTGATTTAACGTAAATACTTAAATTAAATTAGCAGTGACGTAGCAACTTACGTATTAAAAGCTTTTTGAACGTTATTTGAGTTTTACTTATACCCAAAATAACCAAACATCGAAGTGAAATATTAAAAAAATCTTTTAATTAAAGGTTAAGATTACGTATTTTTTCTAGAATACATTATTCAGTGATCTGGATACGACTTTCCTTAAAAGCAACTTTTTGACTTCTTTATTAAAGCGTACAAATAAATTATAAAGACAATTAATTTCGGAAGATTCAGCGGCAAAATTACTTGAAGTTGGTGTATTTTAGCTCCGAATTACTCTATCAGATATGAAACGGTTTACGATCTCCGCGGAGCCTATTTGCATATCAGCGATGTGGTTCCCGAGTGCGGTACAATCCGGGGACAATATATTTCAACGAAAGACGTCGCTATCTTCTCCTTTTGTACAAAACAGTACCGAGAAAGGTGTAGGCGACTGGCGTCTTGCCATAACGCTTTGACTACAATGGTGAAAAATATCAGGAATCGGGATTATGCTCCACTTTAATCTCTTGTTCATCCTCTTAGCGACTAAAACTAGTCTTTCTTATATTTCAATATTTTTTTAAAATATGTAGTTACTTTACTAAGAGAAGGTAAATTAAAAAATATAGATATGTATGGGAGAAGTGCCATGAAAAAGCCAGTTTTCTAAACAAAGCAAAAAATATACTTTAAATGAAAGATATCATAAATATTTTTATCTCAAATTATTATTTATTTATTAAGGTAGGTAATTTCATACGGAAAAAACCATACAAAAAAATCAATGAATTTAACATTTTAAAAAAATGTGTCATCTGGCTCTTTCATAACTTATAGGTTATGAAGGAGCCAGTACAAGTTATGAAGGAGCCAGTTTATATTTTAAAGTGTAATTGCAAAAAATATGCTAAATGAAAATTACTGCAGTATTAAAAAACAACAAAATGACTATTTCATAAAAAAAAAACTACAAACATTTTAAGAATTTTTATGTTCTATTAGTCATTATAAATCATTCTAACAAACGCCTTAATCAAATACTTACTTTTTAGTGCTAAAAACTTTAACTCCACGTACCGGCGTCCATTGGTTTCGGAGAACTGTCAAATGTTTGTGGGTGACAGGAAAACAGTTTTACCACTTAAAAATATAATTTCCAACCAGATTTGATTCTAAACTACGGAAATAATGCAAGTGGCTCTTTCGTAACCTGGCCCCTTTCTGCCATTTTCCCCTACTATACGTAAAGGCTACGTTACGTTACTGCTATTAAGGCATCTTTGCCTTGGTTTTACAAGTTCTATTCCATATCTAAATCGTTGAGGAAGGATAGCAAAAATCATTAAACTGTACGAGACGAGATACCCAGTCAGTTGAATCCCGTCAGGAACGAAGGTATCAGGGGCAGCGTGAAAGTTAGCAAGATTTTGCATCCGACGCTTTCGCTCGATAAACGGTAGGTATTACGAGCGTATAAAAAAGCTACAGTGAAGGCTGTCAGATAAGCAGATATCATTTTTTATTTGTTGGTTACGTCTGAGAATAAGTTCTTAGAAAGTCCTTTTATATATTTGGTCAATGTTACGGTTAAGGATATATTTTTTTTCATGTGATTTACAAACAGTTATCGTCATAATATCCTTTGTTAAAAAATCAAAAGTAAAAATAAAAAGTAGTGCCAAGACTGTTTACCAAATAACTAATAAGACAAGAGAATAAAAATGAACTGTAGGTATGTAGGCTATATTAACCTGTATGTAAATCCATAAAATATTTTTGACACTAAATATAAAGTTTTATCCACAGTGGGTACTAGTACCTACATCAGCTTTTTACCGACATTACGTAATTTGAACTGATTTCAAGTGAAACACGCATTAATTGTAACTATTCTATAACGAATATTAATTATTATTTAAAATTTTAGGACGGACGCGCGGACGTCACAAAATTCGCACAAATTACAGTAACGCTAGAGCCACTTAGGTATTAGGTACACATTCGTAAATGCTTAAATTGTTATCTCCGTGTAGCGAGGAAGGTGCCAGTTAGGACGGGCTTAGCTAATGACGTCTCAGCTGCCAAGTGTTTCGGCTTACAACTACTGTAGAAGATACAATACCCACAGATAGAAGTTATCTTGTAAATCTGCAGCATTCGAATACGAGTATAAGACATTTGAAATCAAATAAAAAAATCTGAAAAATACCCTGGATCAATAATTACATTTTCGCCAAAGTACCTATGCCTATAAAGTACTGATGATCTGAAAAATACAATGGTAAGCCGTTGAATTCAGAATGCCTAATAAGTAGCAGGGCGGCGTCGATTGGGCAGGTCTATTTGTAGATACTGCAGGTCAAAATACAAAATACGGTAGGTAGATGCCATAGATGGATAAACGGGTTGCGAGAGCCCTTGAAAATTGATTGACAAATGACCAAGATGATAAGTAATACATTAGCAGGCTTTAAAGCTCGTGTGCTATGGGCAATCAGCAGCTGAAGATTATTGACGAGAAAGTGAGAGAAATCTCAGTTAAGTTTTTAGTATTGTTTTAAAATCAAAGGGCAAACAGTCATACATATGGTTTTCAATAGTACTTAATTCATACACCTAATATTATATGAATTACGTGCAATGTTACTACACGATCCTCCTTTACGCAACCAGTCTCAGACCGCCTGCTAAGACGCATAGCCCCCATTTGTCATTATCAAGTCGCGCCTGTGTTCGCTGTGCCTAAATTAATATCGTTCTCTGCCAACGAAATTGCACAGATAAAAAGTGGATTGCCTAAGCAAAGTTTTTGTGGAATTGAGGTAAGGTGTCGTGGAATATCTTATTGGACCTTTGCGAGAACTTCGCCTAATTGTACGGGATCTCGGGAATTTCTATGAATTGAAAATTAGTCTGCATTTTTAAATGTTTTTTTGCATACATTCAAAAGAATATTTTTGTAATTCTATTTTATCCATAGGTAGGAGGGATACTTAACTATATGCAGTTTGATAGCTAGTGGTATCTACCATCTACCAGTAACATCAGTGACGATATTTTTTACTTGTTTGGGAGCGGGCAGAACGGGTATTATTTTCAAATTAACCTTTTAACTGCACTCAGTTGTGAAAAATTAATTTAGGTTGTAACAATTGCAATATTACAAGGTCGTTAATACTGCAATCATTGTATTCATTATTGCAATTTTAATCAGTGGTTAGAGCATTATAGCGGTGATAGCCTTATGGCTTAGAATTCGACCTCTTAATCGAGGGGTCCGGGTTCGAATCCCAGTGGCAAAATAAAAAATCACCTATTGTTGCGGTGATATTGATGATGATATTAAATTTAACAAAAAAAATGTTCTCAAAGATATGTGAAGTCCACCAACCCGCATTAGGCCAGCGTGGTGGACTACTCTCATTGTGAGAGGAGACCCGATCCTCTATGTCATTAATGGCTTACTGACATAGAGCATTATAGGCGTATAACAATAATGTTGCGAGCCTGGTCAATCTACAAGCAACACCGAGTCATAATTGCCATGTGGCTTGTAAAAGTTGCTCGTACGACAACGTCATTGCTTACATTTTGTCTCATGTCAGTGCGCATTTCAATTAGGACAGTTCCATTCAGAGTCTTGTGTTAAAATTTTGTCGTGTTGGTTGATCGGTTGGCTATGTCAGCCAGTCAGGACAAGACCTAATTCCAAACAAATACTAATTGAGCGCACGCAGGTATGTCGTTCTGGACATCCGTTTACTGGCCGAACATAGTCGGGAGTGCTAATGGCCTAATAAATTGGTACGAGGTCAGCATCGGTTGTCCACCTCCACGGGATTTAAACGCCCTTGGACATAATTTTTTTATTGAATAAACGAACGTGACGCTGCCCTATATTGGGTGATCACTGCAGTCGTTAGAAAACCACGTCCAATTATAGGCAGGAGTAACGTTCTACCTCATATTGCGAGGACTGATCAGGACTGAGATTTTCTCTACATTGACTTACCGTGTTGTAGTATTGCAGCTTTAAGTTGAATTTAAAAATTTACTCTGGTGGATTATTGTAATGGTTCCTTGAGCGATCTATGATGCTTCTGAATTTTATTTGACTATATTAATTGAACATCATAACCTTGAATACGCTTGCCATCTTTAAAGAGCAGTGACTGACGTTGATTTGAATATTACACACAACGACTTTTCTTATTGTTTTTGCGTATTGATTTATTGCTGCTGAACGGGTTACACATATCAGTTCATGATTACGTTCATGATTAGACACGTACTGGGCGCGGGTCACTGCGATGCGATGAGCTGCTTCCTGCACGGTGGACTGTGGGCAAGGGCACAGCTGACACGCGACCGCGCTCTGTCGGTGTCGGCGTTTATCTCGAAATTTGAATTAACTTGTGAGTTGTGTGGTGACACACCTATGGACTGGTACAAATATTCTACCACTAGTAACACTTTGATGCTTTTGCTGAAATTCTGGAATTTGAGGGTTTAAAACTGGATTCTTTGTGATTCCTTGCACTGCTACCTTGTCCTAATTTTTAGGACGAAATAACCTGGTCGATGGGTTGGGACGACGGATAGGTTCTTGACAGATTGAAATGCTTTGATAGTCTACAGATTCTTTATGATTTACTTTTTTATGGCAATATAATTGATATACTTATTGACAATATTGTTATTGGAATATCACCGGGAGGGCAACGTCCTCGTAACCAACGACTTTAGCATCGTGTTCTTAGCGTCTTGTACTTCGGTTAAGGTGAGTTGGATGCCAGAAATTATTTTTTTGTGAAGAAGAAACGTGTCTACTGATAACCTAAAGTAGCACTTCTAGTCTTTCATGTTCAACATGAGTTCCGTGAGAATTTTGTCATAACTCATAACACTTAAATTTGAGTGCAATGACTTACAATCAAGTGACGAATAAAAAATTGTAGAAAACGTAATTATTCTCCATAAAACGTTGGTTTTGACGTAAAAGCTTTTTGCCATGTGCATGATAAGTCTGACACAAGAATTAACTCGAGTTAAGTACCGACGTCATTTGCATAATTCTGCAGCGTCTTGGCGCGACGGTGTGATATATTATGGGAATAAAAATTACTTAAGGGGTGTTCGGTGTCCGGATGCACTCAAGACGAGGCAATTATTGTGAGTAGTGAGTGTGTGACGTCACTCTAGTTGGTTACTTCCCACGCGTATGCGGTCTTCTGTTATCGTGACAATTAAATCGTACTGACCTGCGTTGACCGGACCTCCTGTCCTCTGTCGCCTGCCTCACTTAAGCTAAGAAGCTTAATTGTCTGTTAATATCTACATGTAAATATAATGTTTATTTCGATATTATAACTTTAGAACAACAGGCATATATTTAAATTTTTATTGGTATCTAAAACCGGACATCTAGACTCCCTGCAGCTAAATGGTCACAGCATACCACTGACAAGATGGTCGCTTCAAATAAAGTATCTCGGGCACCCACACCCACACCTTGCCGACCGAAACAACTCTACAATACTCTACCACCGACACAAATACCGGAGGATCGTCTAGAGACAAAATAAAAACATTAATAATTGTAATCAAAACATGATTTCAAAAATAATACAGGTACTTACGATATCTCACCACAACAATTAAAGGGTACCTAAATAGAATAATTAACAATAAACCACAGCAAGTAAGAGAACTTGTAAATACTTCCGCATTAATCAATCCATTATGTTGCTTACACGGCTTCTCAAGTAGGAAGGAACTAAGTGTACATGATCAATCTCGAGTGCCGAGTGTGAGAAAATAAACGTAAATGAATCGGTGGCCGTGAGATTTTACAACAAAACTCTGCAGTGCTAAATGCAATTTCCCAGCAGCCATACATTTTGTTGGGAACCCCTTTGTAGCAATGATAAAAACACAGTGTTAGTTACTAATCAGCTAGGATAAGAGTTAAGGACAATGGACGATTACTTTCCCACGTGTTACAATGGTTCTGAAATACCTACTACATTCGCATGTCAAGATTCGCACGTTGTATGTTCGGTTATTTAAGTTAGGGTTGTTTAACATTTAACAGGCATTTGCGGTCACATTCAATGTACATAATCATTGTCTAACTTCCATGTTGGTTATGCTGTCCGAACAACTTTGCCGACTTTATAAACAGGTATTGCATTGTAGATCGGACCAGTTTTCACGAAATTCTGCTAATTAAACGCAAGCCTACTTAAGTTATAAAGCGGTTGCAAAGGTCTTCGATTTCGAAATTATTGTGACGTAGACTAAGAAAACTAATGAAAATTTATAAGTAATCTTGATATTTGATTCTTGATTCGAACTTTCTTCGTTGAGAAAATGGCCGAGATTTT
Source organism: Erynnis tages (assembly GCA_905147235.1). Lineage (NCBI taxonomy): Eukaryota > Metazoa > Arthropoda > Insecta > Lepidoptera > Hesperiidae > Erynnis > Erynnis tages. The sequence goes on from LR990073.1 coordinate 8,409,124, forward strand.
GCGAAAAAACAATTTTACTAAGTTATAGTTAATCAATGTGCAGTAGGTAATGCATTTGTAAGGTCATCATTTTTCTCCCTATCAATATAATCGATGGCCTTTTCTAACTACGTGAACAAATTCTATACCAATTATAAGAGATTCCTTGGAAAAAATATTTATTTGATTAGCGCAGCGTTTGCAATATTAAATGCATTAATAAATGAACGGCACCCGGCTTTGCAGAATACTGAATTGCAGAATTAACTTATTTTAATACCAACATAGATGACGGCCTGCGACAATTTTATTGCGGTTCCAGTATGATGCAAGAGTTTTAATTAAAATACTTCACGAGTCTATCTATGCATCTATGCAATTGTATCATGCGTAACACAAAGGTATTGTGTTGCGTGTAGGTAGGTATGTATGTCACTTTCATAACACACCACAATACTCATATTGCACATCTATCTGATTACAAACATGAAAATGGATATATGGATATCCCGCGTACTAATTGAGTCCTTTTGTGAAATTTTGCAATGTTTTGTGACGGGCGGTCGGCGGATGTCCGTAATTAGATGCGTCACTATTAGTTTTGCAGACGGCTATGCGTGTTAAATTGGTTGTGGCTTGTTGTTTTATACACATAGCTCTCAAATATGTGTAGGGTAAGGTCGTCACTGCAAACAAATAAAAGAATCGTTGACCCTGTCTACAAGTTTATTGAAGTAAGTACCTAACGTCCAGTCGTCTAACTGCACCGTCTCGCCGCGAAAGAATGGGTAAAAAACCAGTAGGTAATGAAACGACCTACTCTAGGTTGACGTCCTACGTATATGACACCAAATACATAAGGTCAAGCAGTATTGGTTACATAACTTCCAAAGTGGTAGTAAAAGACATTGCGTAGTTACACCACCTTATGTGGAACTCTCACTTTTATGACAGCTCTTAACTTTAGAGAGGTCAAGCTATACCTGCTTAAAACTTGAACCCTTATGTACTCAATATGACTTAGGTAATACCCTCTAACCCTACCCCCATATGTCAACTATTGTGAAATGTTAATGCAAATTCGTTCGGTAGTTTCAGCGTGAACAAAAAAGGAAGATACTCGTATTCTTAAAATTGTACTTGAAAATTCAGAGACCTGTTATTAGTGTGACAGGCGTTGTTTATAATATTGTTATATTTAAATTCTATAATATTTATGCAGCGTAATCAATGGATTAATTGTTGAAAGTTATTCATGATTAAGTAATTTATTTACTTCGCAACTCGGATTTGACGTTTTCCCTTTGATTTGAAATCCGATTTTGAGCCAAAAGCTGGGGGCATATACGTTTTCTGTCCCATTAAAGCGGAGAATTATGTGAAGTTTCGAGCTGGCATTTGGTCATTTAGTGTAATGTACTAATGCGGTAAGTTTTTGGATTCTGATATACTGGGTGGAAAGGCACGACGATCCTTCCTGCAAAGAGGGGTTAGTTTAATATTAAAATTAATTAATGTTCTTCTTAGTGACAACCCTACTATTACTACCATACCCTGTACCCTATACCATATCCTACTATTACTATTTTATTAGTTATAGATTCGCCACCTATTTATTTATTTTACTTAACGTCATTTCTTTTACGTCCGTAACGTTACGTACATAAATGAATATTATTACGAACTAAGTTATACACTAGTTATGTTCATCAGAAATGTAATAGGTGGCACAAAAACCAAAAGAGAAAAGCAAACGTACGTTCATTTATTCACTTAGAAACATTATTATAAAAGGCAAATTTAATATTCCACGTTTAAGAAACATATTTTACGTACCGTATACTAGTTGTTTCAGCTCAAATCTTGTTATAATTATTCTGACCTAGTTTCGTAGTCAGAATAAAATAACGTTTTCTTTTATTTTCTAGATAGTTAGTAGAGATTGTTGGGTAACGTGCCGCATGCGAGCTAGACCAAGAAATCTCTTAGCACGTAATTGAAAGCGTAGCGACTAGCGGGAGTGGCGGTTAACCTAAATTATTTGATTGCCTATCACGTCCTTCCTGTGAGCCCTATCGAGCTATCAGAGGCGATCTCAACGCCTTAGATGGGCCTGCCGTGTGAAATTATTTTTGGAAGTGCGATTGTTTATGTATCTATAACCCTACTGCGATATTTTACGGTTTGGTTACATTGATAATAAGTTTTGTTGCACACAGATTTTTATGATGTAAATATATCCTACAGCTTGCGTTCTATGATGGGGTCTTACTATGAAGTAAATGGGTTATTGTTAATATTAAAAGGACCTTTAATGTACTTATTGATACCCCATACCCTACTTGATACCTAAATACTAAGTATATTTAGTTTCTTGTGCTGCAAGTTTGCTATAACCCTATTTGATAACTATGAGTGTTCCCAAATTTAAAGGAAGGCTCTCCTCTCATAATGAGAAGGATGTTAGACTTAGTCCACCGCGCTGGCCTAATGTGGGTTGGTGTACTTAACATGCCTTTGAGAACATAATGGAGAACTCTCAGGGATGCAAGTTTCCCACGATGTCTTCCTTCATCGATACAGCAGCTTATTTAATTATCGTACATCTTTAAGGAAGTCATTGGTTCACCACTGGTCACCACTGAGATTCGAACTCGGACCCCTCGAATAGGAGGCCGAATTCTAAGCCACCGGGTTACGGGCTAATTAATATTCAAAGTGAATTAAACACATGGTTAAGTCGTAGGCTCCAAGTAACGTATCAATGAATTGAACACATTTGAAATGACGTGAATATAATTACTTTGCGTGTAGGTTTGTGATTCAGCGAATAGCATCAGTCGCGTTTTACGAGTACCTACGTTGCTGACATGACAAGTTTCAATTAGATTGCGGTTATTCGAAACTGGTTTTTGATACATATTGAAAAATTAAATTATTACCGAAGAGAGAGGCGATAGTATAAACCTAGATATATTTATATTAGGCGTATTACATTAGGCGTTTTAAATACAAATGGTCCAGTATACTGTAAATAACTCATTAATCATTATCTGCAAACATCAAACGAGTGTTAATTTTTTATCTTTGTGATGATAAGTTATGTTGCAAAAATAATTATGCTTTAATGTCTACCGCATAAAATTCCTTTAAGAGTTACAAATGTTGATTCGTTCATAACACATATATAACAATCCAATCATCTTTTTTCAAGCGATACACCAATTATCTACTTACATACGTCTAAATGCAAATTGACTTGTTACTTAACAGACACCGTATCGGTTGCAATTTCTGAGCAAGACCGTAGTAAATTCGCTACTGAACTATTTCACACAGTGAGATATAAATTATAGCGCGTTTTAGTAATCGTGGAACTAAAATAAACCGATGTAGCAGCTTTGCGTTTCCTTATGAGAGTAACAGGCTTTTCGCGCTAGTGAAACAGTGTTCCAGCGGGCGATTATTATTGCTACACGAGACGTCTAGAACATTCGGTCGTTTGACTTGTAGAACTCATATCCACTGCCATGTTTTTACAGAAAACGATAAGCACCAACTGACGCCACAGTCAAATTGCTAACTGCGTGGCGTTGTTCGCTCGAAATTTTGGAAAATACTACACTTGCGAAGATTCACTTTTAAGAAAGAATTTTTTACAACATTAATATAAGACGAAAATAGAGTTGCGGTACACTGCATTAGCTTGAAATCAGTGAAAACAAAAATGCATATTAAATAATAGTACTGAATTGTACCAAATTTTCTATTTTAGTTGAAAATAAACTGTAGCTACAGTAGGTAATTACATCTTACAGACATACGTGGTAGTTTGCAGACGTTAGACGAGGATTATTGCGTACGTAAGTACCTATAGAAACGGACAGAATCGTTTAAATTTTTGCTATGTGTACCTATATCTAATCTGTTTTTTATGCATGTAATACCTGAAATTCAAAGAGCAGAGGACCGTGTATGACGCGGTTTAAAGGAAGAGACTATATCCAACACAGGATGATAATGGTGATGTTTTTTTTTTAAAACAAAATCTACAGCTTACAGATTGATTTCAAGCATTACTTACATCTAAATCTTAGAACCAATAACGGATTTACATTATACTGGAAAAACTTATAATTACGGCGATGATGATGATGATGATGATAAAACCGTGTTCCCTTGCTTCGCAATCCATACAAAAATCTCGAATAACTTTAGATAATATTGTATGATTGATGGATGAATTGAAATTTCGATGTAATGTCTATAGGTAGTCGTTTTAAAGGCTTGTCTGAAAAACGAACCCTGAAAACGCAACATTAATTTATACAGCACCGCTCTCTGTTAAGCCATTGTATGACCAGACCCTTAGTGTCTAGCCGTGTGCGATGTTATTGCACATTCGCCGGTTTATACTTCCCGGACCAAAATAATCCGCAATCGACGGCATCCGTTATTGAACGGCCAGTGCTTGCCCGCCGTATGTTTAAAATGAAGCAAAAGGCCTTGTTTTAAAAATAACCAGCCCGACTCCGTCTTGTTTCTCTTGCACTTCTCATATGAAACTGTATGAAATATTGATACCGGACGCAAAGTTTCAACAAATTATTGTGTGTGTCATTCATTTGTGTATCGAGTCTCAGCGATGTGCATGTAGCGTCCCCAGTTTTACGAGTATGAGACAAAAACAGGACTGGTCACCAAACTGGTTCTTCGGGTGATATTGACTGTATTTTTATCATATTAATAACTTCAGATATAAATTGTGATTATTATACTTTAAAAATAAATATGCGATATTATAATTTTGTTATATTAGAAGTTACAAAAAAATTTACTTAAAAATTTTTCTGTGACGTTTAGGTAGGTAGATATGTAATGAAATTTCTCAAAGTATTAAACGTGATATACTACGGTACATTGTAACAGATTACTGTTTCATTGTAGATATATATACTTTAAAAATAGTAAATACAGATCCTGGTTAGATTGTTTATTTAAAAAACGTCCCCACAGAAGTAACAAGCGTGGAAATCCTGTAGAAGTCCCATGAGGCTGGCTCATGTGCTATCGGAAGTGGCGACCGGTTCTCGCCATTCCTATAAACTATAAATCCTCTAACGCACCACTCGGGCGAGGTCACTGACTCTCATCTTGAGGAAATTATATAAAGATACGTCAATTTATGCATTATATTTTTCAATACAGATTTATTTCTGCTACGCTTACAATATGAAGACTTTATAAGGCTATAACGAATTAGTGGCTTTGTTGTCGTTTCAAAGTTTGTAGACGACTCTTCTTATTAAGATTTGATAACTCAGGAAAAGTTCTAATCTAATAAAGTGGTAATCTTTCAATATGATCAAAGATTTCTGTTGAATTTTTTAAAAAGCTAAATTTTAATAATCCTTGAAAATATTTTTTGATATCTAATAATATCATCAAAAGCTGTAAAAAATTTTCATAAAAATCGTAATAAAATCGCGAAGATTTTTATTATTTACAAATGTTTACCTTCCACGTCCGTGTTTATGTTCAAAGTTCATAGACACGTGATGCGTGAGCAATGTTTACATATCGTTTTGCGTGACCTATCTGCCGTCTTTATTATTTAGCCCTGACCCCATACTATACAATTATTGTTGATAAGTATAAATAAAACACTGAACCGCGTGTACACGATCACAAGTTTTTAGGTATTATTATGTCTTCATTCAAGGCAATCAAAAGTCCTTGACATATAATTATCTGAACTGGTTAGCTTCATAATCTTTGTAAATCCCAACAATGGATAACCAATTGAACGCAAAATTTCTAGATATAGGTACTCGCTCTGTTTATCAGTTTATGATCATCTACTTACATTTTTTGTTTATTTCTATAGCAGAGACGGTATTTTGAAATATTGAACAATGTTAGCTCACAATTTTAATGGTTACTTGGTTTGTTTGTTCTACAACATTTGGCTGTTAGAGGGAAGAAATTGTTTTATGAGAAAAAGTCAGACTTTATCTATAATTGTGCAGCCATGTTGACGATAGAACTTTTATTTACTATACCGGGGCACAGCCTGAAACACGAAACCCATATTTCAATCACTTAACAAGCCGTGCTTTGTACGCGGCTAAATAGAATTTAATGCAGTTTTAATGTTTGTTAGAAGCGAACCTATTAGCCGCGCAATCGTCCGTGCTACACGTTTTGTTTGCTAAAGGTACAGACCATAATACAGTTCGATTTAATTGAAATTGATATTTGTTTAAGTTCATTATCAACAACTAACATGGGTAACTAGGAATTATCGGTTGAACCGCATATCATCTGAAACCGTACATCGCTAACCTTGTGTCCTAATTGCCATGTCGCACGCAAAAGTTGCTCGTACGACAGCGTCATTTCGTATATTTTGTCGCATGACAGTGCTAATTTCAATTAGGGTAGCTCCATACAATGCCATGTTTTAAAATTTTGTTGTGTTGGTGGTCGGTTATATCAGGCAGTTGTGACAAGGCCTAAAGAAAAGTATCGTCTTCAATAGACATACAAAGTACTGCAAGCGTCTATATAAAATATAAGAATGTAACATACCGGTCTGCAATTTCCTAATCATATCGAGTGGTTTAAAATAGCCTGGAATCCGATCTTGTTATTGCTGAATGAGTACGACGGAAGCTTTTCTCCAAGTGGCGGCACAAATTGTTGATTACAAAAGAGCAATTGAGCCGTCAGAGGCGCAGGAAACTCTCAGATTGAAACTTATGTCTGCAGAGACGCAATCTTACCTTGTAACAGGCATACCCTAGTTATTGATTGTTGAAATAGATCCCAGTACTCCATCAATTCCATGTATGTGTATAGACACAGCGGAAGATTAATTAAAATTAACTATTCTCTGCCGTTTCTGTCAGTAAAATTATTAAGTGTTTATGTTCTTCAACAAAACAAAGCGTTGTGTGCAAATAAACGTACGTGATTTTTTTCATTACTATACTATAGCTTTGGTTCTCTTGGACATTTTTAGTTTAAGAACGATTGAAAAACAGTATTACCTACAGGTGTTGGAAAATAATTACACTTACACAATATTGAAATTTTTGATAAAAATGTTATATGCAGTCAGAAGTGACAACAACCATGAATAATAAACGTTACAAAAAGGTTATTGTTGAAACTGCAACTAATGGTGAAAGTTACAGAACACAGTTCGAAATAACAAGAGTTGTTTCCGCTGCTCCCATTGTGTGCAAATAGCTCATTGCTCATCATTTTCATTCCTCACCACAACACGTCGTTAAACTAAATGAATACAAATTAAAATGTTTACATATTACATCAATGAGTATGTGACAATTCTATTGCTACGAATTATTCTATTGCTACAATCTTTAGATTTTAGATGCATTTGAAGACTCAAGGCAGTCTATAAGGCAAGCTGTCTACTAGGCAGCTAACAGTATGTTAGTACATACCTAGTCGTTAAGGTTTGTCCCCTAATACTTTTGTGAATTGTTATTGAAAGAGTAGGTATATTAATTTAACTTACATCAATAAAACCAATGAACTTCGCTTATGGATAAAGTATTTCTTTCTATCCTAAATTTTATTGTTAATATTAGGTTGTCAACTTAAATGATAAAACTATTTTTGTTTGCTAGACGTTGTAAGTTTCAATATCCTTTATCACATAAAATATAATGGTTTGATAGATGGTAATGGCGTAATCAATTCTGAATTGACATATTGTGTTAAGGGGTGTTCGTTTTTCTTTCGTTTTTTAATATTTTTTAAAAGAAACTGTATAGAGCCGTCGATCATGTTTAATAATATGAGTGTCTAGGAAATTGAACAATAGATACTTAGTTTAATTTATGCCGTATTAATTCGTATAATTAATTGATATGTTATTTTGGGTGGGCCTTAGACATTTTCATTTAGAAATATTGCGCTGACTATAGAATTGCTTACGATTCATTGCTGTCCTTAAAAATTGAGTAGAAAACTTAATAGAAAGCTAAACGGGACTGGCTTTGAAACGTGTGATCGGGCGGAAAATACGCCGGTTGTGGCGCCGGTTGGTTTTATTCAGTCAGAGGTTACGAACCCCACCCCGCACGATATTATTAGCCTGAGGTAAATAAAAACGATAGAAACTAATAACGTCGATTTTATTATATTCGTATCCACAGGTAGCATAAAATATGATTGTTTATACGTTTTAAACTAGTCCATAAAATTGATATTTTGATAACATTTCATATTAGTATTTAGGTATTAGAAAGTTAAATGGCACGACACAAGCAATAAATCGTGTGAGCGAGAAATAAGCAGGCTGTGACCCACGTTGGTTTTACTCGGTCAGAGGTTGCGAACGTGGTGCACTCACCCTATAAATCCCACAATATACTCCACATCATCGATATTTTACGCGTCAGGTAAGTAGGTAACAAAATAGTGACAACAAAATAGTTTTATGAAAAACATTTTCAGTGATTCTCTGCTTGCTTTTTGTCTCTTAATTTTCAGATTCTCAGGACAAGTAGTTATCAAAATTTCGTGTTTCATCGGTGAGTAAGTTTTTCGCTTAAATATAAAACTAGCTTCGGCCTTTGACTTGGTTTTAATATGATAATCCAGATTATAAACTGCCTGTCTACCATTTCTTCCTGATAAGCCGTGAAAGAGAAACATCTTTCCATTTAGGTATTGTTCATCCACAAACTTTCACATTGATAATAGTAAGTAGTAGGATTGATATGGGAAGGTACCTTAAGTAGTGCGGTAAGTAGGTATAGTTTTATCGTATTTTATGCTTTATTGGCATTCGAGAATAAGGTGTTAGAACTCTGGGAGATGTTTATCAATTTAGTTGAAGTCTTTGATATCGTTTGCGTGTGCTGCGGCCTGCGGTCGGTATACCTTTGGGCCGTATCCAACGTTTCCAACGCTTTGCCTCGCATGCATTTCTTAATAAACATATACCTATAGCATTTCCAGTGCAAAGGTATTACGATATAAACGATGTGTAAGATCACTATCTTATTCATGAAATATGTACTTAAAAGCGACTGCTTCTATATCGTATCAAAGAGTTATTCATTTTTAGTTTTATCTACATTTGTATATTAATAATGATTTAATAATTAATGGTTATCGTGTTCCTTCAAGCTTTGTTCTATACTTATAGGTATATCTACTTTGTTAACAGTTTTGCACGCCGAGGCAGTGAGTACTCATGTTTTATGAACATGAAATTTGGCAACAAGGTCTATTACGTTTATGACTTATGAACAAAAACAATGTGTTGCTGTGCAAAAAGCGCGATCTGCTATGTAGGACGTATAGCTAATATCGACGTGTAGTAAAATTATGGATCAATATTATAATTATCATCACTGACCAAGCCTGAACTACTTTTGTAAAATTGGAGAAAATCGGATACTGTACGAGTGGGCAGCACGGGTGAAAGTGCGGTCGGAGGTCGCGGCCGCGGCACTCTTCCTGAAGTTTTTCTCTAGTTACTTTTATAGCAGGTCACATTTATTTTGTAAAACGCAATCGTAAAATAAATAAGCCTAGAATATTGGGATAAAGGAAAGTAAATACTAAGTGCAATTCTAGCAACTGAGTGGGTCGGGCGAAAGTGTGGTCGGAGGTCGATTCAACAACATTCTCGACGACACTTTCAGTTTGGTTACGGTGACCCACACTTCTCAATCCGGCCAGTTTTGTTTTGAAATTCTATATTGTTAAAATTAGTTTTCGATTATAGGTGGCCTTTGTAACTCGCCCAGTACCTTACTGCCTACGCGCAGTACATTTCAGCGCTTGCACCTTCAAGGCACATCGAAGAAGCATGTTTTTTTCGTCTTGTAATTTGGTTGGGTGGTTATGGTTGCCGGAGTTACTTTTACTTGCAACATGAAGCATCGTTGTGAAACTTCATTGTGATGAAACACACACACAATACAAGATTTTGTATTTGTATACAATATGATTGATATTTGAGGTCTTCAATTTAAGGCCTACATGTGCATTGCAGTAAAAATAACTTTGTGGGCTAGGACGAAAGTGTGGTTGAAGCTCGATTCAACAACAATCTTGATGACACTGTCAGTTGTGGCTTTAATGACCCACACTTTTCAAACCGGCCATTTTTGTTTAGAAAGTGTTCAGTAACTTTCAGAAAGCCATTAATCAAATTAATAATGGCTCGATAGTTTCAAAAGCGTGATCGATACCGAAGTGACGTGTTTGTTTTTGAGCACTCGAAGGTTGTGTTTCATTTGAATAAAAGTTTAATGATGGTTCTTTTGGTTACGTTATTAATCGGGAAAAAATTTGGCCCCACAGCAAATCCATACTAAAACTATGTAAAGTGTCTTGCTTATGTGTACAATGTGCATACGTTCGTTTTCACGATTAAACAACTGAATCAGTGTTATTTCACCATACTTGAAGAACAGGACATGACGTTAGTTGAAGTGAAGCTGCGCGCAAAACTATATGTAGTTAGTTACAATCCCATATGCCGATCTGTCCCGCCAAAAACTTCATTATCACCATAACCGAAATGTTTTCTTTACGTCGTATCAGAGTTGCAATGTAGGCAAATTGTAATCATTCTACTATCTCTAAATTGATACCCACATTAAAATATTAAACAGTATTTATAGTTAATAGCTAACTAATAGCCGGAGCTCTACGTAATAAAAGCCCAAACATTGTTCAGTTTAACGCTGAAAGATAAGCAACGCAACGATAGTGGCGGGTTACAGGAATGATAAGCCTGCAGTATTTTCATTAGTGAGGAGCAATGAGGCACAAATTGACGCAATCGCGCCCGGCCCGCACCAATCTCATTAACGGCCCAGATTGATAGCCTCTGTAAAATGCTTCAAATTATTTCCACGCTACATTAATATTGAATATTCACGACGTCGGTGTTATCAAACTTTAAAGTAATAGCCGATTATAGCCGAACCTATATACCGTTTCGAATTAACAGGTTACATCACTGCGGGTCGTAATTAAACATTGTTGTATTGTATGGAGAAAACTCTAGCAGTGGAATCTTGAAATTTCCATGAATGATAAATTACATGCTTGGTTTCACTGACAAAACACATAAGAAGTTTAACACACCTATTGTTACGCAATACGAAGAAATTGGCAAATCATGCATTCATCTGTACTTATAGTTATTTCCCAAGCATTTTGTGCCACCATCAATAATAGAGAGTGACATAACCCCTGAAATTGTACCAGAGTCACGTATCGTATGTAATGTGTTGGTATTGTGCACAAAATTGGAGTCTTGGAGAGCCGTGAAAGATCTTGCCGCCCTGTGGACGGCACATCAAATTTATCCGAGCCCAATTTAAATAGATAGGTAACGGTTTGTTACGCAATGGACCATCGACCCGGGCTTCAAATGGAGTCCATTTGATCACTTATGCATCAAACGAGTTCCGACGGCTCCCCTCGCCTTCCAACACCATGCACCTCGCACACGACGCTTTCTGGATACGTCTATTAATGTTTAATAACCAAAAGTTTCTTCGAGCTTTAAAGCTTAATAGGTTTATTAATTTAACTTATTATTTATAGCCGGTTTTCGGACGTAGCAGCTTATTTATAGAAGTCTTCTGCCTGAATGACTATAACTGTGAAATATTTTATTGCGTTTTAAATTACCTGAAGTTATCTAATAAATAGGTGTATTTGTTTCCAGTTATTTTTTCTTGTGCTGGTTATTGCCAAGTCTTTATTGTAATTATATTTGAAGACCCAAGTGGTGCGATGGTTAAAACACCGGTGCATTGTGCGGAGGGTACTGGGTTCGATTTCTAGCGGAACAGAGAAAGATAAATTTGAATTTCTGTTTCTGGTCTGGGTGTGTTGCGTTGTCGTTTTTTTTGTTCGTGAAAACCACGACACGGGTATCCTAGTGTGGGGCTCTTAATTTGATACAAACTGCAGTAAATGACCTACCACTAGGCATCAAATACAAGTTTATAAGTTTTCATAATATTATTCCGTTTAAGTAACTTATGTATAGAATTTGATATATGTTTATGTTATGGACAAAGTATATAGTCCTGCATATATTATCATAATCTGAATTTACATCACAACATCAAAGAGTTATAAATAGTGTAAAAAGTTTTTCCTCAGTGATCGTTAAAAAGACCTACCGCAAAGGGGTGCATTACGAACCGTTAAGCAGTTGCAAAGGCGCTTCGGTAAAGGCTAATTGATGGTTTACGCCTAGCGAATGCGTGCAAGAATGTCGCCCTTGCAGATTTCAGATTGTTTGACTACAATAAACATTTTATCCTTGTCTGCCACCCAGCGTTTCTACTTTGCACTTGCTTAATTTGGCCATTACTCTACTTACATTATCTGCGAATGATATAAATCTTGCAGTTCTCTAATCTTATTTCTTGTCAGCATAAAAGTACAGCTGCAATGCCTTATTTGGTGCTAAATAAACAAAGCGTAGATACCTGTATACACTCATAATTTTGGATTTTTTGGAGAAAATTTTGGACCATGTTTATGGTTTGTTGCAATACCTACTCGTATTTGGGCGTGATTTAGAATTAAAATGCTTATTAATAATCTTAATCGTAGGTTTGTTGTACAGAACCGCAGTAGGTAAGATAAAAGATATTATTCAACTTTTGACGTAATAAGTTAAACTTTTTGTTCACTAACCAGTATTGTCCGGTAAATGGTAGAAATCGTTACAAACCATCAGGGCTTCGGCGTAAAAATTTATGGCTATTCGTAAATGTGAATGTAAAAGTCTTATTTAACACACGTACATTGTATGTGCTGGCTGGTGATTGGGTCGTTTATTATCTTGTGAGCAGAGAGCGTGTCGTATTCAGTTCCCTTCTCCGCGGATCACTGCCCAAGATCGTCCGTTGGAGTCCACGTCGGCGATGCACGTACTCGTAATATAGTTAACTGCACTCTTTCGCTGTATCCCATGATCGCATCACATACTCTAAGTTGTACGAGAAAATGTATGCATCAGCGTTCCCGTGGCGTCTGGAGTAAAAAAAATGTTATATTATTATGAACTAACTCTTTAATGTATGTAAACTATTCGGATAGTAAACATAATGGTATATTGGCTGTTTTGGTCACACGTGTAGGTACATAACTAGGTTCACGCTGCAGCAGTGTTAATTTTACGTCACATAATTTTATTTATTTTAATTTAAACTGCTCCCTCATAATTTAACGGTCGTCAGACGTCGTTAGGTGACCTGACCCACCTTTGTTTCATTAGCTACCAAAAGCTTTTTGATTTTAAAAGGAGTAAAATACTCGTCGAGCGAAACATTTTTATTCTACACTATGATTGCTCTTACACAGCTAACGATTGTAAATAAATTGGACATTGACATTAATATCATTAACGACTGCACTCTTTCATGTTATCGGATCGGATCGCATCGCCGTCGCGTCGCTCGGAACGGCTGGCAGAGAGAAATAAATATTTATGCAGATCCTCTACATTTTATTTTTATGTGCATCGTTTTATGATAAAATTCACATAAAACGGAACGCTGATACGGAATTTGACAAGTTCAATGCAACAAAACTCAACCGAATATTCACAAGCGACAAATTACCTACATAATATGGATTTTTTGTATTTTAAAGAACGTCTTTTTGTCTTGTTTGACTTTTAAAGAAGTATTTTATTAGTTTACCTTAACGTAAAACGAACACAAATAAATACAGACATTTTGTAAATTAGCATCGACCTCGCAACGCAACGAAGAAACTCAGAAATCTTTATTTAAGACTTGCAATAAGAGTCCTAAATTAAAACTAGCTTAGCTAGAACGTTCTTTTATTATTGGATATGGCTTTTGATATTTTTAATTAAGCTCTACAATTATGCTTTCTTCGGCAAAGGCGAGTTGGAAGCAATTAAAGTAGAGCCATTCACGTTTCATGGACATGCTTTGTTAGTTGAGGCCGGCCTTTATATTTTCTGGAGGAGGCTAAGCCGCAATTCTTCGGAAACTGTCACATTGTAAGAAAAGTCATCAATCACGCCACGCACGAAAGGATAAGCACGGGCGTTCTCCGCTCCAATTATTGTAATAGTTACTATTGTGTGGGGAATTAAGCCCCGTGAAATCTTTTATACGGTTTTTCAATTGCATCAGTTAGAAAATTACTTAACGATAACGATGTGCCAATTAGACTATTAAGAGCAACGTTGGAAATTGCTTTGGGCTTTTAATAAAAGTTTTACATACGAAAGAACGGTATTATCAATTTGATGCAAAGGATTTCAACGAATAAGTAGGTATCCACCTTTTAAATGTACACTAACGCTAAAGCCCTAGAGACAGCTGTATGTGTGTGCGAGCTAAGAACAATATCTAGAATAAATTGTACCTCGAAGGTATAATAGAGCGTCTAAAAACGTTTAAAATACTTTTATATAAATTAAATGCCTCTCCTGAGAGAAGGAGTAGGTACTCAAACCTTAAATTCAAGGTGACGAACAATATACAGCTCAGTTACAGTTTTAAAATTTTAGAAAGTTACTTTACCTTGGTTGACGCGCTGAATGCTAATTTATTCTGACATTTTTCATTGGTTGCTCCTATATACATTAATCAAAAAGCTCTTAGGCAATAACATAAAAGTTCATTAATTAGCTTGTATTCTGAAATGCCTTCTTACCTAAGCGCGGCTGTGGGCTGTGTGTAGATGTATAGAGTTTAGGGTCGGTACACATCTAAAGGAAAATGCGCCAAACGTATCAATCGGTTGTGTCCATTCGGTCAAATTGTCCTTCCACACCTAATCAGTTTCTGCGTTCAGCATCAACAGAGTGGTTGTGTCGTATGATAATTTTAAAATGAAACCCATGGAAATAATAATTATTTTGGAAGCTTTTGAATAAGATCGAAGAAGGTAACGACGAAATTGGGAGCATCCTTTAGATATTAAAAGGGTATCGAGTGGCCAATGCGTTGATGGAAACAGTTCAGACGCTGTACGTTCGACGCACTAACCCACCATCGGTTCAGAGTGAAAGATTGAATGTTTGTCGTTGTTGTGGTTTACTTGAATGTGGTCCTTACGCGACCGGTAATCCGTGACACGTTTTCCGTTAAATATGAACCGACCCTTATGAACGTTACGATTGTATGAAGCACTAGCGTGCTCGGTCGGCATGAATGGCGGGCTACGACATTATACGTGTGCCGTATCTTGTGGGAAATGTGATCAGAATACATTATAATAATTATGAAGGTGTATTTATAACGGACCCCTTTATGTCCAATGTATATATATGTAATACAAGTCTCAGTGCCAGTGTACATTCAACTTGTTATTATAAATGGCTGTTTAACACAACAAGCTCCCTCGCTGTTTATTTTTCGAGTGACATTTTATTTGATTTGGGTCTGTTTCCAACTGAGTTTACTGTTATCGCTTATATACAAGTACTTGATATAAGTATACAATCTACTTGTATACTTATATTGTATACTTATATCACGGGTAGTATTCATAACTATTTTCGCCGTTTGTTTGTGAAGCTGTTTGTGAAGTATTACATAGCTTCATAGAGATTTTAAGAGCTCAGAAGTCCCAGGTTTAGGCGTGAACTGGACTGTGCACTAGGCAGGCCCATGCCCTAGGTTTTTTGGTTATATATGTGGATGAAAAGCTACGTTATATAGTAGCTAAATATGTAAATATTAAATCTAATATTTACGAATTCTAAGACAATGTATTTTATATGCTAATAATGGCTCACCCACACAGCAGTGGGCATAGACCTACCTACTACATCACACATTCAAACTTGGTTAGAACAACATTGATGTTTTCCGTTTTTTCTTTGTAAATATTTATCTCGTGGTAAATGATAATGCGATATAATAATCGATGACTATAAGAAATCTTGAAAGTCTTGATTAAATCAAGGTCCAGGTACCTTTGAGGGAAAACAGATGCCAGTGTAACATTCCAGTCTCCGGCGATTCGAACTAAAAAGTATGACTCAAACCTCTTCGTCCAGTTTTTATAGAGCAATCACGACCATTTACTGAGCGATTATACGACAGCAAGCAAGGATAAAAGTAAAAACGAATACTCGTAGTAAATGATGGACAGGCTCTTGAACTCCATGGGGTTCCGCGCCATTTGTAAAGCGCTCCAAACGACTTCCTAACCGAAAATGGACGGATTTTTTATGGGATATCCTTAATGTCGCAAACTGAGTCGACGTTTATATATTAGATCGTTTCCTTCATCCATTACTGGCCGGAACACAATGAACGAATGAATTTAGTAAACATAGGTTATTTTTATATAGGAGTATAAGTAAACGAGCCTGATTTTAAACAAGTCGTCTTAACAAACTTAAGATTTAAGCAGTTATCTGTTATACACACATTGTAGCCCGAGGAAGGTAGTAACACTAAGAGTTCCATCCACCGCCATAATAATATAAGAAAGCCTGGATGTGGCTCGTGCGTTGTTGTTGTGCGCCCTTTTAAGCAGTTGTAATGAAGGAAGTCAAGTTTCATCCCGGGGTTCCTCCGTTCTTACGATATTTACCTGTGACTCGTATCCGTGATTCAGGCACCATCGGATTTAAGCTGGTAGGAGTCCAACCGTCGTGGGCCTCCAAGGAGTAACGTACCAAGCTGTAACCTCTTCAAATGTTTCGGGGTTACTGGTTACTTCTAGTTCTTCTCGTCAAATCAAGTAGGTATGCGAAAATAACCAGAAACAGAATGACTCACCGAACGACCAGGAACAGAATGACCTCGGACTTTTATTTAATTTTTAGGTAAGTGACTTTAAATTCGGACATTCCAAATAATTAGGCAGTGATTATTCGATTCTAATGAGGGATAAAAGCGAAAAGATTACCCTCATTTAATGTTTAGACAATTTTGCAGAGTCCCTTGGCTCTCGTACCATTTATTAAGGGAATCCTGGCCGCTTGTTAGAAACATTACTCAAGGTAACCTTTTTATGTATGTGGTACTCTGTATGGCTCAACTGTTAAACGGGCTTGCGATTACTTCTGTCATTTTGCTTCATATCCTGAAAACTAATTTTGATTGCTAAGCAGATTCTTATCCTACCATTACATAACGCATTATGTATTTAAAGTGCAAAAGTTGTTACTAACTTAAATAAGGGATTAGAGATGTAGGGAATTATCCCTAAAATTAAGTAAGTAATACATTTGTATTACTTACTAATTAAGTAAGTAATACATTTGTATTACTTACTAATTTTAAACTACAGACGGATGAAATCAAGGACAGAAAAAAATACTATTTAAAATTGGCAATAAATGAGGATTCATGGTATAAGCCTTACTGGACATACAATAATAATAATAATAGTCACACTTTTTTGTTTGTTTGTATTTTTTGTATGCTATGGTACGGTATAACAACATTTGTATGCTACGGCCCAATTCTAATGAGGGGCAGAAGTGAGAAGATTTCCCGGATAAAATGGCGGGTCGCGAGGCAATCTCTGGGGCCGCACCATTTGTTACCCGGGGCCTCCTGCCTGACCGCCTGCGAACCATTACTCAACCTACTGATTCTCTTTCATGGGATATCTGTTACGACGCTATAAGTCGAGACACTATTATTTATCCTGTTATTTTATTTATTTATTGTAGGTACAGCCTGAACTCAGAACGTTGAAAAACGTCTGTGTTTTTACCTAGGACAAAATATAGTTTTAAACTACAAATTGTAATATTCTTTTCTAAATTCGATCTTGAAGTTTAGCCCTTTGTTAAGCAATCTGCATAAATATTTAAATTACCTATTATATCTAATATGATAAATGTGAACGTAAAAGTTTGTGGGGATTTTAAATCAAACAGGTGTTAACCTAAATTATTTTGGATTTAGACTAAATTAACAATTACAGATTTTCGTTCTTTTCCTTGTCCTATCTGCACAAAAACACTGATAGTTGGCGTCATAACGAATGTTTTATGCCCGTGTGCAGCAAGCAACACAATCTTAGCTTTTATTATCTTCGCCTTTATTATTCGTTGAGAGCTCCATTCACGTGCAGCATGGATACAGAGTCGCGTCTCCAAATCGCACGTGAACAGCTTGCGAATAGTAGTTAAGCTTTATTGAGCCAAGGTGTTTCTTGACTGGCCTTTCTGAATTAAATAAAACTTCATGGTATTGTTGAACCTGTTTGTAGATTAGAATATGTGATGTTCCAAGTATCAATCTCATATAATTATGGTGTTCTCCTCAACCGATCGGAGGGCCTTATTAAATAAGTCGCCCTCTCCCGCTATTTCTTAATACGACAGATCGCTTGTGACATATTCTCGACAGGATGCTATGATCTAAGAGGATGTAGTAGCGCAAGAAAAGAATTTTCTTCATAACGATTTTACCATCGTGCATGCACTATACAATCTGTACCTACATTTAAAATAGCCTGAGTCAATTCATTCTGCGAGATGAATATCTCGTTTCGTCATCGTCATTTTCATTGTCATGGTTATGTTAAATAGTCAATGATTATGTGCTCTATACTTTATATGTCCATAACAAATTATAATTTAATGAACACCGCTATTTTCAATCGACCATTAAAGCGTACCTACCTACTGTTGAGAAAATATCAAGGAAGCAGTTTACAGGAATAAACGTTATCGGCGACATGTTTTATTCTTGTGTCCCGGTTAACCTAATCTGGGGTAGCGTTATTCGTTTCGAGTACCATTCGCGTTCTGCTTAGAATCGGAGTCGCATCTTTATGTCGCACGTGAACAGTTTGCCGATAGCGCGGTTCAACGGGTGAAAACTTACTGACCCTCTTACGGCTGTGTTAATAATATTATGTATTTAAAATTGATGTTTTTTATTGTGTTCCCAAAAGAGGAAGGTGACTGACCGCCTCATAAATCGACACATAGCCCAAAATACTGGAGCCAAAACCATAAACATAATTGCGCATTTCACTGGGCTCTAAGGAAGAAAATCATATTTGAAATGAAATTTTAAAAATCGAACATCAAAAATATACATCTAATGTTTTATTCTAAAAAGGTTTACAGTGTCGTGAAAACCAATAACACGTTTTATTCCCGTATATCGCCTACCTATCTACCTAATCTCGTCTAGCTGTGCCCGTCGCGCGGAACGTGAATGGCGTTCCGATGACACAGTTCAAATGGAGACCAGGGTTGCGATGCTAATTATTACTCAAATTAATTGCTAGAATGAATTAATCAAAATACTGGAATAGATAAGAAATAGATTTTTTTCTGACAACTTAATCAATGATAGAACAGAAGTTAACATGGAGACCAAAGTTACGATGCTTATTGTCAAAGACACTATTGTTTTCTGTCGGGGCAAGAGCTTCGTAAAAACAATATTTCGGAAAGACTTTGAGTTTACGTAAGATTTTTATCAGTGACGTTTTAGGACATTTAAGAAAGGCTTCAGGAAGGGAAGCACCAGTACACAAAAATATCTTTGATATAATTTTTAAAATCCCCATAAACGGGCAACCCTGCGACGTGACACAGTTCAGAGTGAAGACGCTACCAGCTTGCATCACGGCTTGCATAACGCGTTGCCAGCCCACTGAATGTCAACCCGAGGCCAACGCGGTCGCCAACTCGAATATTCAAGCGTATTGACACGCGATGCCCAACCTTTACGCCTTTCGGTAACAGGTTGCTGTTTCGAGAGTTGTTGTTGTCGATGGTGCTGTCGAAACATTGACATTAATAGCCGAAAATTATGTAGATAATAAAAACGTTTAACGTTGCCGTAATTGAATTCGAAATTATTGTTTGTAGGTAATATGGCTCGTTCCTAACATTAAAACTAAGTTTGGGCGTAGGTCTTTCTCTTACTTTGGTCCATACTTATACACTAAATTAAACAAAATATTGGGAAATCTAAAAATGACAAGATCCAGATGCAATGCTACTCTAAAAAAATGGTTTTTGGGTTTAAACTACTCTGAAACCGAAGATTTACTAACTATCATCTGTTAACACACGCACACACACACACACACACTCGCTCAAATTTTTGAAGACATTCACAACTATCATGCATCTACCGTACGGTCAAACACACAAATATGTATTATGTATACAACTAGGTCAATAAGTAATTGTAATCTCTAATATACTCTAATATTATGTATTGTTATTGTTATCTAAGCTACGAAGGAAGGAGTTGGTTGCCACAACACAGGAAATCCTAGTGTGGGACTAACGCTACATATTTCTACTGCTTTCATTCTGTGTTTGATTTTTAAAATAAATAAATATAAAGTGCATTTTCGTGTCTTTTTGCTGCGTGACATCTAATCTGTGTAGCATAACATATTCTTATACCGATCTTACAGGGAAACCATGAGAAGTCGAACCACGTAGTTTTTGACAATTACCAATGAAATATGAAAGCAATAAAATATATGAGCTTTTAAGAAAAAAAATCTTTTATCGGCTTATTTCAACCATTATACAGTCTGGTTCTGACAGCTTCTTGTTGATCGCTAACGTTATAAACGCATCCTATAAATCGAAAGAGCTATAAATATCAGTTACATTTTGTTCCCTTCCTTTTACAACGTCTACTGGGTAAAGCGTATTTTCAGACGGCTAAATCCTCATTTATAGCTTAGAAGTGAATTATCGATGAACAATCGCAGAGTGACTGTGAATCACGAAGAAACTGACTCACGGATGGCGTTAACTAATGTTCTGAGAATAGCGTGTAACCTTGACAATCAGAAGTGGATTGCGAACTAATTTTTTATGGTCGTTCATGGGAATACAATAGGACTATTTATTATTCTCTGTTCACGTAGAATTTAAACTCTTCCTGATATAACTAGACTTTTCAGTAGGTAAGTATTTAAAGTAGATAACAAGAAAGAAAAACGTGAAAAAAGAAAACCTACCTACATCGTGTATATCATAAAAAGCGAGTTAAATAAATGTTGGTTTATTCTGACCCTACCCGAGTTTTCTTGACATGTGTTGCAGTTCCCTTTCTAAAACGTTTTCAATTTCTAAAAATAAACCGGTCCAATATCTGTATTCATATTTCAACCGTAAATCGTAAATCTTAAAGGAACGAGCGTTTAATTTATGACCCGTTCTTATTCAGCTTGTTGAAAAATTTAATGATCTGTCTCTATGCTATGAAGATAATTTATTTTAATGGATGTTATTTGGCGTGCTATTGTATGCGCGTCACAAACAAGCCCTGTGGGTTCCAGTCGTTCCTGTTGGTGAATATGTGAGTATGAGGCACAATCCGTATCGGCTCTCAAAGGGATCGAGTGCGTCAGCCGTGCGGGGCGATGCTGTCGAATAAAGATAAATGGGTTCGTGAATGCGGGTTAGAGCCTGAGCGCCTGGAGGGGTGGGGAAAGCAGGGCACGGGGCTAATTGGCTGTCAACGATGAGTTCGGTTTTACGAGGACTGGAAGCCCCACACGCGGGGCAACGCTGGACTGACATCGGGGACGACTTCACGTGACAAGTCGTCGATAAAAACGGACAAAACAATGCTCGATTGGCTATCGATGACCCGTACGCCTCGCTTTATTTCCCGTAGAAACAGTTTTTGAAAGATAGTAGGCGGTGAGTGGAACACAAGAGAAAAGATACAAGCTCAAAGGTAGAACTGTTCGTCTCACGGTCAAGTCAGGTGCGAGAGTAGGCTTCATTAGCATTATGCGCTCATTAACGGGATGGAGCAATCGGCGATACATTGTATAACTCGTTTTCAAACTTACGTAGAACTTGTTGTTTTATTATTCGTATCTTAGCATTTCCTCTAAGGTTTGATAGGAGGATATAGTTCATGACATTAAAATCCGTGGAGTTGAATTAAGTTATTTAAAAACTAAAAAAATATAATGTTGACAAGACTTTCATTAGTGTCCTAAAAGTGATCCGACCTTTTAAGTCTACCTCTCCTCAGTAACCAAGTTCAAAGTAACCTTAGTCTAGATTTATTAGCGACGAAAAAACTTAATTACCGTTTTTATCGGGAGCTATTCATAAAATTAGTTCAAGCATGAAGGCTTATCTTCAAATCACACGATAATAAAATTAATAGATTTGATGCCAATAATTTTAAGGGTCGGTAGCTTGGTGGCATAAAATTATAGTTTTTTATGGTAAGTTTTTATTGGATTACTATTGTTAATACGATTCAAGGTCTAATAGTTCCACCGGCCACGATTCGGTTCAAGAAATTAATAGGACGTTAAAAAAGTTGAGTGAATGATTTTTAACACCACCGTTACAAATAAATCTGTAATGGAATGATATCAGCCTTATAATTACTTTGCGGAAATACAGTTACAATTGTGACAATGTCCAAACATTAACAAAAACAGATTGGTCTTGGGCAAACCTTACAGCGCGTGAAAAAACACCTAACTTCTTATGAGTTCTCTTTTTAGAGATTGTGAGTAATTTTGCCGACAAACTTACATAAGGGTAGTTTAGACATTTGGCAAGTAATGTTTACGGAAGTCGGTTACAGCGACACTACGTCAGATGCAAAAAACGCAGGTATAGTTTTCTGATAAAGTAATCCATAATTATTATATTTGGTAGTGCTTTCCAGTGGCTCTAGGAGTAAGAGCTTACTTATTTATTTATTTATTCAATATAATTCAAAATATGCTTACAGCCAGCGAGGTGGCCTAAAGCGGGTTAGTGACATGCCTTTGAGAACAATTTTTTGTGACCTCTTACCGTTCCAGCGAGTAATATTTAACGTCATAAAACGCACATACTTCTTTTAAGAAAGTTATTGGTGCATGCTACTGGGTTCCTAACTCGGACCCCTCAAGTATGGGGCCGAGTTCTTAGCCGACTTAGACTATCACCGCTTTTAAACGTATGCGGTACATATCAGCTTTATATTCCATTTACCATTTCACTCAAAGCATTCCCATATCTAAAATGCGAAACCCGTAGGGGCATAATATGTAACACATTTTGTTTTGCTTTTGAGAACAAACAAAAAGGCGCGTAATCTGGCACGCGCACTGAGGAGGCTCGCCGGGATAATGAACTAATTACATTAGTTGCGACGAGGTACAAATGGTAACGGAAACACCCACTATTTGTTTTGTTATGATGCCATTTTCCTCAACTTAGCCACATTATGCTGTTATAATAACGGTTACAATATCATCACCAAGTTAATAAACTTTTGGGCGTATAATCTGATTTGCGGTGAAGCTCTTATTAAATTTGCTTTTAAATTTTATAACTCACCATTTTAAAGCGAATTTAAAGAGCTTTACACAATCGTTTTGTACATGAATATGTACTTAAATATTGAACCAAACTCTACAAAAATCCGCACTTAAATAACCATTTTTCTTCCGGTCCCCCACAATATTAAAATTAATCTTAGGCACAATGTTGACACTTTGTGAGTAACAGGACATAACAACTGTGCCATAATAGCAATACTTCTCAATAGTTCTCAATGTAATATTCAGGTTGTTGCCACACTATGCGGAAGGTGGTCGGCTGACGGCACTATAATAGAGGGTGCAAAACTTGAATACCTACTCATTGATATTTGCGGCTTGAGCATATCCGTTAACCACACCACAATTCAAGTGAAGAGTGAAGGAAAATAAGGATGAAATTGTTAGATGTTTACAAAAAAATATCGTTAAGTATAACTTTTCATATTATAACTTTTTAGTTTCAGATAAGATATTTTCCCGCCGTAGCACTAGATGCTCTGTAAAACTATTACTTTTTAAAGATAAGAACATAAACCAGCAACTATTCGAAAGTATAAAAGTTGGAAATAACTTGATGTGACAATACATTAAAGTTGTAAGATTGTTCACAAATTCAATATTTTCCTCGAGGAAATCACATCCAAGTGACTGTCTGTGTTACAGATGTATAAAATAAAGAAGTTGAAATAACAGAGCATCCAGACAATTGGATAACAAGCAGACTGACTCGTGGACGCCTACAGTATACTCCTACCTTCATACATTTTTGAAGAGGATTAGATTAGATTCGTAAGAAATCTTGGACGTTGAAAATGACAGATTAAAAACTTTTTACATTACTTTGTGTTAAATAAGAGAGCACAAAGAGTACGATAACCTTTTTGATAACGCGCCTTTGTTATGTGAATATCATTTTAAAATGTACCTAAGGAAACTATGTAATCTTACTTCTCTATGGTTTAACGTGTAAAAAATACACAATGAAACTGGTAAAATTTAAAATAATTTGTAAAGGAAACTTTACATTTAAATAAACTTACATTTATATTTAAATACATATATGTACTTGTATTTAAATTTATACTTATATTTAAATAAATTTACTTGCTTATGTTCGGTTTAATAATCAATTAGACAATAATTGATTTATAATTTTTATCTCATACCTATTGACACCGTACTTCAAGATTGATGAATATTGGAAGAGGTTTAAGTCAGTTAGATAATCATAAACGCTTACAATGTCGGATTAAAAATTAATTATATTCCCTTATGTAAACCAAGAGAGCTTGATAAAAGGTTAATCAAAATCAACATTACTTATTCTTTTACCATTTAAAGTAGGTGTAATGGATACAGACATGTGAACATGGTTCATTGTATCGTGAAGTAATGGTATATCGCTAATGGTATAACAATTGGTGACAACAAACTATTAAGTTGTTACAATTTCAAATCATTCGTATATGTCAACGTTATATTTCAATTAAGATAAACTTCCATGTTGACAATGGGCTATCGGCAATAAACCGATGAATCAATAATTTCGTCCATGTTTATGAAATATCTACCGCAAGACTTATAGATATTTAACAAGTGTCTGTCAATTTCAAACGAATATAAACGACAATGTGAATAATTGCTAAATAAATACTACCTACATATTTTTTGTAATTTGTAATAATCAAAACACAACAATGAATGAGATACCATCAAAAACAATACTTGTAAAAAAACAACACAAGTCTCGCAACTCAGTTCTTGCACCGTAAAAAGTTGTGAGATCCATGTATGTATCCATAGATTGACTTGTTGGGGGCACTGCCGTGCCCCCAGATATCAATCGATATAAACAGTTTTGTTCAATTTATCTAACTTTATTTTCCCTATTAACTGACATAAATATGGCACGGTTATTATGTGTTCGAAGATTTCGCGAAGTTTTTGTACGTTTTTTGTAACTCTCCGACAATTATATCTTAGTAGACGATAGGAATAATAACGTGCATGAATAAATTATATTTAATGGTTCGCTTTTTTGTAGGACTGGTTGGTCGAGTGGTTGTAATCAATTTTAGATTTGGAGTGGAGTCGTGATGTGAGCGCGTGATGCCGGGAGGCTTCCGCGCATTTGTTGATATCGAGTGCCGACATTTGATACACACGGCATAACGTAGATAACTAACAAAGGCAACCCGCTGCGATAAACTGCTTATGTTCGCCGACGTTGCGTAAATAGGTTTATGTGGGTGGCTGTGCCGTTGACATCTTCGCAGAATATTTCATAGGTAGCGATTGTATTGAGAGTAAAATAAAATATTATGATCATTTAAGCATAGAAGTTTCGCTTGGAGATAAGTGTGTCAGTCGAGCTATCTCTATTGTATTTACCTATTGTTGAAGTTTTCTTGAGACCTTTACGCCTTCGTATTTATCGCTCTTGGGTATATATTACTGGTATGTTAGTGCGATGTAACCATGTACAATATTTATAAGCTTTAAATAAATATTTTTTATCGGATGATATGCTTAAAATGTATGTAATATTATTATAAACAACTTGTAAAATTACTTTTTGCCAGGGAAAGTCCCTATCCCTAAAACTTCCACACTTATTTCAAGTGGAATGTATTTTTTGATTTTGCCAAAAACATTTATTTATACCAGGAGTTGTGGTAGCAGGAGGACTAATAAAATAAGAGGTGTAAATGAAATAGCATCACGTCAACTTACAAGCATTGTGATAATTACGGACTGCGATGGCCACTGAATTGTAATAGAAAAACCAAAAGATTAATTAATTGCGATATTGGGAGTTATAAGTCGACATATAACGAGTTATAGTCTATTACAGGTACTTGTTCGACAGCCATTAACTTCATAGCTAAGATTGCTTGTAGCATCATCCACATCCACAGCGATTTCCGGCCCTTTATGGCGCCTATTTTTAGAAACCGGGATTACAATGTACGCTCAGTGCGTGGAGAAAATGGCGGAAATATCCACTTGACTAAAGTCCGGACAAATTGTCGACGCGGCTTTTGCGAGTTACGGGAGGATCTACTAGATTGTTATTGATGTGCGAGGCACAAATAAGTGTTGCCAGGCAGACAACAAAGGAAGAAAATATTGAAAGTGTTACACGAGGAAGATTAATACAATTGTTATCCTTGTCCTCTGTCAACTTGCTACTAGTCCATTAAGGTCCATTGATAGTTACCCATCCACCCTATCTTGGAGCTGCTTCCTGCAGATCATCAATTCTCCGGAGTCGGAACGCGGGAAGTAGGTATGCTTTTGCCAAATAAGACCTCTAATTGAGGAATTTCTTCCATATCGTTTACAGTCATTTAAAAGATATGATTATCGTTTGTATAGTTTGAGGCTTTGAGGGTTTGTCAGATTTTTATGCTCGTCCACCGTAAATTGTCTAAAATTTAATGTTGTTTTAGACAACATTAAGACTAGACAAGCTTAACTGTCTTTGACAACGTTAAAAAGAATAGAAAATAACATTTTATTGTTCAGAGTTTTTGTTTTTCACACTAATTTATCCAAAAAAGTAATAATAATTTCTGACCTCAACAAGCCTACAGGCCGCGTTGAATTTAGTGGAAAAATGATGATATCCTGTTAAAAGCTTGGGCTGGCAACACCCGCGTTCCCGCCACTATCACATAGTTTTCATTATGCCTGATCACGCGTGCCGGATACGCTTCGCTAAAAGCGGAAAAATCATGAAATATGGCCTCGAGATGAGGGCTCAAGCGCTCAAAATATCTCCGTCCAAATACGAACTGCTGAGATTTACGGGATCGGATTCTTGGTATTTTGTCCAAAGTAGAGTGATTTTAAATAACGCTGTAATATTTATATTCTTTCAGAGAAAGCTCTTGTCGACTTCATCGACAAGAGATTTGTTTAAATTCAACTGATTGCATTACAAACGCTCTGAAAAGTGCATTAAAAACCATAAAAATGGGGATTATGAAATTAATGATGAATGATATAACATCCCCCAACGTTCATTCTATGAATTAACGTTGTGTCAGTATTTTCAGAGACTGATTGCATGGTGTTTAATGAGATACAAGCATTCTATTATGTTTGCTAAAAAGAAATAAGTTTAATAGACCCACCACCGTGTTGTAGGTAGGTACTCGTAATTACGAGCGTTAAGTTAGCGGGAGCAGGCGTGCGCGATGAATCGCATTTTTACTACAACTAACTGCGACTGCGGGATCTCAATTATTCCAACAGAAATGTCCCGGAATGTCTAATTTCCTCACGTAATTTGGGCGGAATTTGTCCCTGGCCGACGGATCTCGGAACTATTTTTATTGTTTCTGCTTGTTTCCTATTTGCTTCATCCCCCGGGAACAATATAACTTGAAGCTTGTGAACTAACCAACTTGTCTCGGAACAAGTGTATTGTGAATTGCACGTTGGCTCTACACCGACGCTGGAGTGTTTTGTTTTCCTTCACGTTTTTCGATTGTTGTGAGAAAAAGTGTGAAATATGTCATTAATTGCGCTGCGTCAGTCGATGCCCTATTGTGGCATCTGAGAAGATGTGTGGGAAGAAAACGCGTGGGCAGGCAAGCTATTGTGTCGGTGGGTAATTAACTAGTCATCATAACTATTCTTTTATCACCTGATATAATTTTATTACGGAAAAGTATATACCTACCTACAATTTATACATTTTATTTCAAGCATAGATGTATTCTTAAAACGCTGAATATATTTGTGAGTAAGTGAGTTAAATATCCGTATAGTACCTACTACCATACTAAATTCAATGTACCTACTCGTAGATATTTCGATACTTCGCGTATAAAAGGCGTACACTTAATACAATATAATTCCCTACTAAATATAGCACAGTGTACTCATGGAATGTAGAGCGCTGTCCAAAGAAGTGGTACGTCGCGATTCTTCTCCAAGCCTTATTCGGTTAGTTAGATCAAGTGCATACGTGTTTAACATTACTCCGGATAAGTTGCGATGGCGAAATAAAGGGAGACAAGTGATTTTGGAAGCACGCCAAGATGTGCGAGCCCCACTCCATTTGCGCTTTACATAACTTCGTGTTCAAGGGATCATTAATCTCCCTAGTTCCTGCCAGACCGAGTTTAATTTTAATAAACGGCTTCAGCCATACTACGGTATTAATTTACATGCCTTAATGAAATCAAGGTGTTCGCCCCATTCGTAAGCTTGTTAAGATTGTGAATCCACCAGCCAGTGCTACAGGTGGACAATTGGATTACTTTTTGGATGTCACTATATTTTTGTTGATATACCTTTGATGTGAATAAGACAAAATTGTGTTTAGTGTCATTCTGGATGACCAAGTTTCATTTTAGTGAGAAATATTCGTACTTATGTTGTATTGTAGCCAATTCCACCCAAATGGAATGGAGTAGTTTGCTAGGTACTGTTGTGGACTGAGAAGATTGTCTAAAACTTAAAACGTTTAGAAGCAGCCACATATCTGCAACCAAAATGCTACAAAGAAAAAGAACCATCATTTTACAACAAAACCAAAGGGTTTTATTCTTGACATCCACTCTGACGACATTTTTCAAATTTTATAAACGTTAAAAACATTTTGTATGAAATGGTTTAAAACTTTTTAAATTACAGAATGATTCTTTTCTGGGACTGGTATTTCGCAATATTTACTGTCACTTAGGTATGATAATTTAGATTGTTTACTGCGATTGCCAAGTCAATATATGGATACGTACATGGATCTCACAACTTTTTACGGTGCAAGAACTGAGTTGCGAGACTCAGGTTTTTTTACAAGTTATGTTTTGGATGGCATAACTATTTACAGAATATATATAATAAAAATAATTCTTGTAAAGTGCCCATGTGAGGCATGTATGAGGCCCTTTTCATTTCCTTATCGATTGTTTGTAAATTTTCTTTTAATTTAATTTTAACTTAAACGATTGCCGTCCGCTTATTGATTTATTCGCACAAAATGATCTGCACTCCGAAGGTGAGACATTCAATATAAACTTTATGCACCATCCCAGTGCAGTAATAAAGCAAATCATAACTCAAATCCCAGTGATTCGCTTACAGTAACATAATACAAGATTTTAGAGCGACGGCTGCCTTCAGGGAATGACGAAAGTACCAATTCATCCTTCGTCTGCGCCTGGGGTCGAGTTTTACGACCAGGAGTAAAATATTACTAAAAATATAAAACTAGATGAAATCAAATAAAATATCCTACCTATTATTATATTAACAAAAACAAAACAAAGTCTGTGGTTCATCTTATGCCAGAATGGCTCATGTTTAACCACCTAGCATAGTAGCATTGAAGTTCTGTGAGGATGTTGCGTTGCAGTCATGTACTCTGTTGAGGCAAGGCAACCATTCAGGGTTGCCTTGCCTCCAAACTATAAGTAAGCGAAGTAGAATTTTTGTGTTTGGTGTCTGCTATAGTGTTAATAACCTTACATCTTTATTAAATGCTGGTTGAAGTATTGGTTAATTTAATTTGTTGGAAAAATTAATTATACGTAATATAATTTTCTTTCATCTTTTAATAATGAATGTGCTACAAATCTCTCTGCTCACAAAGATAATATAAAAATAGAGCTATTAAAAGCTACCAATTCAAGCTTGGTGCTGGCCTTTGGTTGTGTTTTATCGCCTCAGGTAAATTCTGCCGTAACGCAGGTGTGTATTTTGCTTTCCTATTCTCAACGCGCGAAGAGTGAATAATGGTAGCCCATTGTCAGGGTCAAAATAAATATTACAATCTCGAAATGGCCTGTATAGGCTTACTGTTTATCGGACTTGTGTTATAAATATTTAAACATGTTAAGGATTATGAACACAGCTTGGAATACATATTCTATACTATAGAAGGTAATATGAAATGACAAAAGCGAGGATTTTTCTTTGATTATTTATAAAACGGTACCGATAAAAATATTATACCTACGATGTATATATAAGTCCTGTGCAACGGAAAGCTATAATGTAGCATAGTTTTATGTCAGAAAGAAAAACAAAACTTTAGCAGGTGTTTTTACTTAACATGGACAGAAAACATGAATATTCATTTTATAAATGTTCCGAATGCTTTTGAATAAAATCGAAAGTAGTTAACATTTAAATAAGCTTTCAATAATGCAGTTCTAGTTAATTAACTGTTCAATAAATCAGTACGCAAAGGGTAAAAGTCACTGATTGGGCGCAGCAAAGTAAAAAAAACGCCAGTTTAAATGGCAGTAGGTACCAGTAAGTCGCATTCACGCGCACCTAATATACTTTCGATTATTGTAATTACTGTAGCAGGTTCAATTGAATTGATGTTTGTAATTTTAAATCATAAATGCAATCATAAATTAATGCTAACAAAGCGAAAACAGTTTTTTGTGTTTTTTTTAATTAAATAACTAATATATACACGAAGAATGGGTTACACTGACCACTAACAATCAAGTACATACGTACCTGCATGCACGTTGGCGAAAAAGAATACCTGCAACTACTTATAATATAATGTTAAATCTGAAAATAGTACGGAAGCTGTAAAGTATGTTATGAAATCGAAGTCTTGAGGGGTTATTTTTCCAACATACGGAAAATCAGAAAGCTGTTTGCGCGCGATTCAGCCATGCAGCGTGATTTAGTCGCCGCTGGGAAATACCGCCGCCGCGCCGAGTGTCGCCGCCGGAGTTTGACGCTGAAGCGGGTAGTAGGTAAAGATCATCTAATCCTAAAATGAACGCCCGTCCAGGGTCCTTACACTTACAAGCAAAGCAGATACTTAGACGTTGCACATACAAATTGATCGAATGTACTACTTAATAGTAATAGTAATAGATGTTACTTATTTAATTCGATATGTTTAATATGTGGTATCTGTAGGCCAGTTGTTCCATTTAAAGAGCGCGCTCATACAACACCTACGTCTTATATTATCGCTTAGTAAGTTGACGAGTGCGCGTGTCAAATAAGTAAATACGAAAATCACCGCACCCAAAAAAGTATTTCGAAAAATATTTCCTCCAACATGTAGGTACCTAACAAATTGGTAGAGGAGCATTATATTCTAGGACTCGACGGTCTGTAATTCCATTCCACTAATGTTGTTTGGTTTTTGACTAGCCTGCGGTCATTCACCTCACCGATTTCAGTTCCTCAGATCTATAAAGCGATGTCTTAATGGTCTTTGAAATTATGAGATGTAAACTCTTCGGAGATGTAAACTCTACTGATTGATGTCTGGTCGCTGCTGGGAAATACCGCCGTGTGTCGCCGCTTCAGTTTGAAGGTGTTGCGGGCAATACTTCCATTTCACAAATCTTGTATGGCTTTTGAATAGCTTACGGGAGTTCACCTCATCAATTTCAGATGTCCAGATCTATAAAGATATGACTTAATGGTCTTCAAAGTTATGATATGTAAACTCTGCGGAAATGTAAGCTCCATGTCTAATTTCATACAGGAAAAGTGGTGCTAATATTGCATGAGGTTAATTAACAACGGCGGAACCAACGTAGCTACAAAGCTAAAAATCGACAATATTATGTCCATAATTTTCATCGCTCACTTGTTTAAGATATCCTTAAAACACGTTTCAGTGTTATCAAAGCGACGTTTTGTAGTCTAGGTACAGGTGTGACGAAGGTACGACTCCGGTCAGCCCCTAACAGAGGCTATTACCGGCTGATACTGCCGATGTAATGCCTTAATTCTGTTAATCCCTAGCTTTCGCGTACAGTCCGACGTCTGTTCGGACAGCTTTCTCAATCCTTGTCCGAGTGCTTGAAGTCCTTCAAGCAAATAAAGTTATTTGAATTTAAATTTCATTAGGGTTTCTCTTACAATATTAATGGATTACATTTGGTATCTTAAGGTGGTTTGTTTACTTTACGGCGTAAACCTATGTCTTTTCAATTAGAAGTACGAAAGTTTCTTGAGTTGCACAATGGTCGTTCGATGACCGTAAATAATTTTATAAAAAATACACTTTAAATATCGAATTGGCGAGTACTTTAATTCCGCCCTTCCTTCATAATCATTATCTGACATATTTTTTTTAATTCTAAAGACATTAAGTTTCTAAGACACTTTAGTGAACTTAAGATGTAGATTTCTTCTATTTGTAACGCTATACCTTTAACTGTGTACAAGGATAAGAAGCTCTTTTTAGATAGGTTATCTCTTGCAGAAAATTGCTTTGCATCTCTAAGGAAATATCCACGGTAGGGAAAATCGTGTTCCGTAACTTTTCAAATCCCCTTGTAATAAATATATCAAATGTTTGGTAATATATAAGTATTGGGTACATATGAGAGGGAGAATAGATAGGTATATACATAAAATATGAATTTATTAGAAAGAAGCAATGAAAGAATTGCGTAAAAGAGTATAGTGTCTCGAAGATGATGTCGAAGATGTCGAGACGGACTACAGATGACATACTAATGACTGACGTTTACTATACGAATACTTTGAGGATAGTGTTCATGCTCACGGCATAGAGCCATGAATACTATCGTCAAAGCATTCGTAGATAAACGTCAGTCATTAGTAGATATCATATTATGTCAGTGCGTCTGACCTCTTCCAACTAATAGCACACGTTAATTATACGAATACTTTGACCATTTGACGACCCAAGTGGCGCAGTGGTTAAGACACCGGTGCGCTGCGCGGAAGGTCCTGGGTTCGATTCCCAGCAGAGCAGAGATTTGAATGATGAATTTGAATTTCTGTTTCTGGTTTGGGTGTATTGTGTTCTAGTCTTCTGTGTGTCCATGGCACCCACGACACAGGGAATCCTAGTGTGGGGCTATGAGTGTGAAGTGTTATTTATTTATTTTATTTATAGTCTTCATCCTCGGGGCACAGACGTGAATGGGAAGGCAGTTTTACTTTAAAATGCCCAGCTTACAGCTACAGCTTCTTCTAGGCTTTTAGTAAGTGTTTATATCATGCCAGGGAGCTATTAAGAGCAACACACCGTTTTGCATTTCGCGTGTGATTGTCCAATATTCTGACATTTTATTTTCGTGGATATCTTTGTCGTTTATTTTAATTAAATTTTAAAATTTTAAAGTGAAGTTCTCGTGTTACACGTTACGTGACCAACAAGGTGATTTAAATTATTTTAACTGCGTTA
The DNA here is from genome assembly GCA_905147235.1 of Erynnis tages. NCBI lineage: Eukaryota > Metazoa > Arthropoda > Insecta > Lepidoptera > Hesperiidae > Erynnis > Erynnis tages. Next base: position 8,442,584 of record LR990073.1, read on the forward strand.
CGTTTAAAAAGTTTAGTTAAAAATACTTATGAGTAGGTATACAAGTAGCACGGTAACTATTTATAGAAAATCGATATGATAATCGATATGTGTGTTTATGTTTTCGTTGTAATGATCCCTGAGCCAGGCGCAAATATCGTCAATCATTTCCTCCCGGCGAGTAAAACTGAGGAGCCCAGTGATCGTTAGCTGCGACTCGAAAACAAAACAAAAAAACAATAGGAGTTAAGTATTAATTATTGCTTCACTACTAATTAAGGTGCGTAGAACTGCTTAAATGTCACAGGTCTATTTCGCTAGTGACTTGAAAAGTAGAGTCATCCTATTACGGCCTACGGGCATTGTTAATAAAGCTTTCTAAGCGCGGAGACTTTTAACGAGTGCGTCTTCTAATATTGGGTCTTCAGCTTCGATACGTGATGTAATTACAGTCTTATCAGTTTAGTGTTACACAACATGTATATTCGTAAATAGTTCATTAAAAACCTTGTTCAGTAGTGCAGTGGTTGAAATTTACAGAGGTCGAGAATGGCTTTTTGGATGTGCACGTTAAAAGAATTTAATTTTAGTCCAGGTTCCTTTCAAATCAATTTGCAATTCAGTATTCTTTAGTTGTTTTAAAAAAAATTTAAATTTTTTAAGCGACTTTTTATTGTTTTACTAGGTAAAGGTAGGTAGAGTAGAAGTGCACTAATATACTCGTATTTGGTACAGTAACGTAATAGTACCAAAATTATAATAGTGACCCCTGAAAGTACAAATCGGCCTTCAAAATATTTTATCACCAACATTTAGGATACACGCATATAGACTGAGTATTGCCTTGATCTATACAAGCAACGCCGTGGGTACAGCGACAAAGGTGAGTAGGTTGTAGGTGATATACGAGTGTAGTAGACGCTGACGTATCGTAAATGAGGAATCAAGAGTGGTTGCGTGTGAACAGGGGTTAGGGCGGTCACGCGAGTGGCCATGACAGTTCTGTTACATACATACATATTCATAATACTGAGAAATATATACTGCATGCCTAGCCCACGTACGTGATGTACGTATGTTTTTGTTTAAATAGAAAGGTGCTAATTTATGTTGGAACTCCGAAGAATCTGTTAGCTTAGTGGCATAAGTGACAATGGTATTAGTTAAACTAATAAAAAAGAGCCACAGACTTTCGTAAAGTTGTCGGTGTAATTATTGAGGAGTGTGTGGCCCATCGGACTAGTGGAACTCGTGCCGCAGGCGATCGAAAGAGTTTAGCAACGTCGGGCGTGGTTCGCATTTGGATTTTTTGGATGTTGTTGTAAATATTGTAGTGGTAAACGACATGCGCTTATCTGCACTTCATGCCGACGATCTTGGTACACATACTCGTATATGGGGATGGACTAAATGTTGGGTCCATCCCATAACTGGATGAGGTCTGAAGCATGCTCTATAACATTGCTACGTATTAAACATTAAATTGGTTGTAGGTAGGTTGTTTACCTCTAATATCGAGTTTTTTACAATATAGAAGTCGTAATAGCATCCATTTTTATGTAGCTACCTACCATTAGAGCATCATGAAAAATTCCAAGTCGTTAGAAATCGTGCAAAATGTTATGCTAGAACCCATTAATATCACAAACATCAGCCTCAACTAACGCAAAGTTAAAATGTAGTTAACTTAGTGACTCACAGCGTTTTAGAACAAATTGCTTCACAGTAACGTGTTCCAGTTAATTCTCTACAGTCTAGTTCGTTAGGGCTCCGTGCAGGGGTATTAATTATGGGGTGAAACGGGGAGTATATAAAGGAAAGTACAGAATAAAGTGGGGAGTCCCGTGACTCATCTAGAACGGCTAGACGGCGCCAGGCCGCGGGCCGCGCGCTGTCTTGCCCCTCTACGAATTGTTACAGAAATACTAAGTAGGGATGTCCGATCTGAATCGATGTTTCAGAAAATCGATTATGGCCTTGTAGTCTACAGATTTTTTGAATGGATTCAACAGTATGCGATCTTAATACAAATAGTCGACCGGCAAACTGATCTTTGTACCTATCCTTACTCAGATGTTAAAGTAATGCGTATGCGTATGCGTAAGGTGCTTTTATTTATATTTATAAAATAACAATAGGATTTTCGGGATCGATTCAACACGAGTTAAATCGATTACGATTAGATATTTACGATTACATTCAAAGCCTAAATGGGCCATCCCTAATTTACTAAGTCCCCACTTAAATAACTGTTTGTGTTGCCGAAACACTTTTGACCATTGGAAAGGCTTTTTGTTTGTTTTTCTTGAAGAATAAAACGGTGAGAACTGAGAAGGTTTGAGCTAAATGGTTTTTGACGACTTTTACTACTTTCTGCCCACGACTTTGTCTAATAGGTTCAGGACTCATAAATCTTTTTGAGAAACTTGTTTATTTTTACAGGTACCTCAACAAAAACCTGGAGATATCAAATATTCATAAACTCCAAGTGGGTCGATGTTTTGTGTAATTGCGTTACTATTTTAAAATTAAATCGGTAATGATACAGGAAAATACAGGTTTCTATACAGACTTCTGCGAAAAGTTTGCTTCGGTATCTTAGTTTAAAATTAAGTCAAATTTAGTCATCCATGGACCATGATAAATTTATACCTTTTAACTGTCCCATAAAATGGCACAATAGTAAAATAATGGTTGAGTCATTCCTATTTGACTCATAGGATAAAGATTTATAAAATGATATTTTTTTTAGAAAGAATTAACTGCTTTTGTCAGCTAAAGGGCATTATTGGTGTAGGAAATATGCACCCTATTTAATTTGTCCATTTGCTGACGTCATTAAGCCCTCTATATCTCTCTGTAGGTATCGAATGAAATTCAACTCGAATGTAATACAAATACAGAGAAGATTAGGTATGTCTTTACACTTGAGCTTCAACGCTAAGCACTCAAGCCAGTGCTTCCACCTTAAGCCGGTGAATGATCCCTTTCATTTCAGCCATTTATCGAACGTACTCTTCGAGTATTTTTCAAGTCTTTTGTGCTCGAACTGTGGCTTAATTCTGTTTTAAAAAATGCATTTTTGTTTTGTTTATACTTACGCATAACTGTCCTCCGCAAGTAAATTAGGTGTAATCGATCGCCTAGTATTGTTGGTGAGAACTTGTTGCATTGACGCTTATAATTCACGAGTAGTAAGGGCCACTAAGGGCAACCCAATTACCATTTGTGATTACTGTTTTTGTATTTGTGTAGGGCACGAAAAATAATTCTATAGGTTTTAGATACCTAACCTGACCTAACCTAACAGGATATACCTATGTGTAGGTCTGATACTATTATGACAGATAAGACCCTATTTTTAACAAATTTAATCCCTATGTGACATGATAGTATGGCGTATTTACGGCTGGCAGATCTCTAAAATCATCTAATGTTTTATATTTCTCTTTGAGTTACATACATAAGTATATAATTAGACTACAAAACAAAGGATCTACGAAATTATATGAGTAGCCTTCCTATATCCAGTTGTGTTTGTTAAACTGCTTAAATTAATCCACGTGGAAACTGGAAAGGAAATTTATGTGCTGTAATTTATAGGATAGGGATAATATTTGCCTACAACAATGTTGAAACAATTTATTACTTACGTTGAATGCGTAATAATACGATACTTCTCATATGCTGTTTATATAAACAAAATTGTGTTAGATTATTTTTATGGAGAAGTCATTCGTTTTTGTATTTCGTAAGCAATAAATGTTGCTTTTTATACTTGTAAGATGCAAATAGCTTGTTAGTTTTTATGACGACGCGCGCATATATTAGACAAAATTACACGCTTCTTTTGAACCTACGAGGATGTATGTTAAATAATACAGGTGTTAAATAAATATTAATCTTTTTATAAATATAAGTGGTATGAATAACAAACGTTAATGAAGGAAACGGATGCCCAGATCAGTCTTATTTCAAATACCTAGGAAAAAAATCGCATCTGAGGTCGTATGTGTGTGGGTGCGTTGGTACAAATAAGTGCTCAAATAAGTATCAACCAAACATCCCAAACGAAATAAGACATGAAAACATTTTGCTTAACTGCAGGTTAGAAGGTGGTGGTAAGGCTCCCTGGGCGAGCTAAATGGATCTTCCATGCTGTGATACTTATCTATAATGCGAGCTATGTGCATTTGTACGACAGTTTGCAGGAGACGGTGTTCTAGACGAGCGCGCATCATTCAGCTATTCTTAGTTGAGCACCGTGAAAATAAAACAAATAACGCGACGCGCAGTACGTACCTACCTAGGAGTTAGGACTGAACGTCTCGTCGTGTTCGTCGAACGATAGATGGTAGGGTGGTGGTTGAAAGATATAGCTAAAGAAACTGAGGAAATACAAGTTGCTGCCCCTGTAAAAATACGTCACGAACCAACCAAGTTGCAAAAATATGATATTCTTTCATGGACAGACATAGATGCTCAGATATGTTTATACATATCTTTAAGCTTATGCTTAACTCTATGTAACAGGTGACTGATCTGGTTTCAATCTTTATGCTTTACTTAGAATTTATATTATTTTTAGCGAAATACCTATTTATATTGTCACTTACTTCTACACCTACCTACTGAGACAGGGGAAAGAAAACGTGGTAATTTCGAATACTGATCATGTACGAGGAACTTGCAATGTTGCGTTATTATAAGTGTACTGTACTAGCAGTGCCAGTCAACCATAAACTCAGCAACTTAATATATAGAGGTGTAAAATAGTATATTTAATTTACGTGAAAGTCCGATGGAGACAGCGCTTTAGACGACTGCCCAATGGCCTATTTATAGCTTGGCGCCGCGAAAATAAACCGAATCCGTGGCGGCGAGAGTAGCCGCAGCGCTTTAAAAATTAACTGTTATTGACCTTTCAGGAAACGTGAATAATGTATTACGTAGGTACAGCAAACAAATCCAGTATACATAAAATTTAGATGAGTAAGTACTTCGGTAGATCTCACGGGTGAACGTTTACTTTAAACGTTTTGAACCCCTGATCACTGAACTTAATATACTTAGGTATTTTGTAGCGCTTATAATCTCTTTTATGAAAGATATGATTGGCAAGAAAGACGATAGCTGCTTTTGAAAAAAATGAAATAGGCTCCAAACTTAGTGTGAATGATGAGTTTATTTAATTATCTATTAGTTTATTACTTAGTTACATTTTACAAAAAGCTTCACGGCTTACTTAAAAAGCCGTGAAGATATACTGATAATATCAGTGGGTATATAATCTCCATGCGCTTGAACTGCAGTGACAACATAGCTGCATGCTTGCTATGTAAGTATAGTGCCCCTTCGACGAGTGGCGTAGACTTTCACTCCGTTCGATGCCCTCTGCACGCACTACGCTTTACCGAGATACCCATTCTGGAGTGCTTTCCTCCATAAACTCTGCATGTATACTAAAATATAGTATAGTAATCTTGGTTGCATTGTAAGTAAAGTACTACACGTTTTGGTATATAGTTACTCTTATATGTTTTAAAAATGCAAAAGTGAAAATGACAAGATATTGTAGATACTAAGCTTAGTATTTTATGTATGTACTCGTAGTCTTCATGTGGAAGCTTACTAAGCTAAGTAAGTATTAATAACTTTTAAATAAGACGAGAGATACTCGTATTTTAAAATAATATGTATTAATTATGTGAACAGCTATCAAATATCCGTTCGTTTATATCCTAATTATGGCTACATTCAATAATCAACTGTTATTTGCAGCAGATCGAAAAATCTAAAGGAAAATTAGATTGGATCATTTAGTTAAGGTTTGTTTGGCGAATAAACTTTGGTCCCGCCAAAGTAGTGAAAGCCAGTCTTAAAAGTTTGCGCAAAACATATTATTCATAACTAGGCCATAAACTTTGTCTTTTTCAATGCAAATCTGTTTCGTTCAAATATAATCTTAACATACTCATTGAATACCTTTAACGATCGGTAGGAAATTAAATAGCAGGTAAAAATACGATTAAGTACCTTCTACTCGTACCTAAGTCTATCCTTACATTAATTACACTTTCAAAATGATATGATTTTTAAAATTATTTTTAATTTATTGATACGTAAAAAATATCGTCGTGGTATGTAGCTACTCGTAACTAAATGCCTACATTTTTAAACATTTAAATAGAAAACAGTGGAAGCGAAACCACCAGAAGGAAAATTAAAGACTTAATTTATTTGTAATACAAGTATGCGTTACATAACTGTATGTGTGGGTTAATACAGCCCGATGTTACAGAACAGAATTCTTTTTAAATAGGTACTTAGTACTAACAACAGACACAGCGAGGTAGAAGCCAATGAAGTTAAATAATAGCCGAGCAGAACCACTTACAATTGTCCCAGAATGTAGGAAATAATGAAACAATGAAATGTGGCGCAGTCGCTACGCTTTTGTATAGACGCAATTTTTTCTTAAAAACAAGGTTACCAAAACGTATAAAAATTTCATAAGCAATTTCTTTCTTCAAGTTTGTAAGGATTCAGTCAGTTGTACAAAAATAAATTGAAACTCAATTATGTATATGTACGAGTAGGTACTCGTTCTACGGATTCGGCGCGTGTGGCCGGGAAAGGTCAAGACTGGTTTGGTAGAAATTTGAATTCGTGTTGCCTATTTTGAGAAAGATATTTTGACCGAATGGAAAGAAATGCGACCTCGACCGTCTAATGCTCCGGCACCATTACTTAGTCCCTAAGTTAATGGATATTGACACTCACAGTGCACATAAAGGCGACATCTCAGTATTGAGATACACCTCAGGGCTCAAGATAAATGCAGGGCTTAACGTTGCCTTCAGCAATATTATTAATCTTATAAGAAAAGTAACACATACATTTAAAAACTTATAAAATTTAATTATTGTAAAGTTATGGGTATCTTGAAAATAATGTCTAATAAAACGTTTATTCCTATTAACAGAATCTACATATATGTTTTTATGTATATTTTGTTAAGATTACCTACTTCTAGAAACATTGTAGTGTACCTAACATTGTGGTTTAGGTAATGGTTATCTAAACAGCTAGAACGGATCAAGCACGTCCATTATATATTTGAGCCGTGAAATCACTACTTAGTACTAATAGAGTGTTGGATACGAAATGCCAGAGAGACTACGTCAAGACATTTATGTATATTACTATGCCGCTATGTTCGTTCAGTTATCGTTGTTTTAACCTGCGCTAAATCGGCGCGGCGTGGGCGGATGGCGGGCGGGAACAGGGTTGCTTAGATTTAATATACATCTATTATGTAAATTAAAAGATACACACGCCCACAAACCAATCACGAAATCTCGAAAATTGCTTGACCTATAAGTATGATAGTCCCCATAGTCCGGTCATTTTAGACATAAAAATAGTGATCAAATAAAGAAAATTCCGACAGAGCCAAATCTTTGTAGAGACCTTAGGTTTACCACAAGGAATAAAGTTTCAAAAGTCCCCATGAGTCCCATGTGAGCTTAGGGACTTATTCGGGGCCCAAGGTCAAAATTTTAGGTTTTTTGGATTTTTCTCGAAAACGGTAAGTTTTATCGAAAAAGTACCTCGGAGCAAAGTTGTAGATCTTAAAATTCTCTATAAAAATGGTTCCCATGATTTTTTCTCTAAGACCCACTATTTCCCAGATATTGCGCTTGTAAGAATCATGTTCTACATAGTATGCACACATATGCCACGTATATACTACGTCAGCAATGTTTAGAAGGGGCAAAAATTCAGTATTAAAATTATTTGAAAAAAATTGCAAGAAAGGTTGTAGTGCCAAATGTGGCTGTAAAAAAGTAGGATTGCAGTGTTCTCCAGCGTGTATCAATTGCCAAGGTGTCTCTTGCTCAAATGTTCAATTAAATACAAGAGAGGAAGATTCATGTGATTTTGATGAAGAGACAACTGATTCATCTTCATTTGAACAATTTCTAAGCGTTCATCAACAGGAAGGAGAAGAAGAAGAAGAACAAGAAGAAATTGAAGAAAACATGATTGTTGAAGTTGAATATGAAGAGTATGAGTCAGATTAAAGTAATAAAAAAAAGTTAGAACGACAGTTAAACTCAGTAACCCATATCAATAATCTTCATACTATTAAATAATTATTGTTCCTGAAAATAACGTCATAAAGGTTCGTGGAATAGGCCTACCGGGGATACCACGTTAAAAAAAATGCGCCGAGTACACTACCTCACAGGTGGTGTGGAAATGTGTGCATATTATGTAGAACTTGATTCTTACAAGCGCAATGGGAAATAGTGGGTCTTAGAGAAAAAATCATGGGAACCATTTTTATAGAGCATTTTAAGATCTACAACTTTGCTCCGAGGTACTTTTTCGATAAAACTTACCGTTTTCGAGAAAAATCCAAAAAACCTAAAATTTTGACCTTGGGCCCCGAATAAGTCCCTAAGCTCACATGGGACTCATGGGGACTTTTGACACTTTATTCCTTGTGGTAAACCTAAGGTCTCTACAAAGATTTGGCTCTGTCGGAATTTTCTTTATTTCAAATGTCTAAAATGACCGGACTACCAGCGAAGATGTCAGTTGAGAAAGAAAAAACCCAGAAAGAGAAGAGCTGAAGTCAGATTAGGGTTAGATGGTATTTCTTTATTTCTGCCTCCCTTGATTTTCCGGACCTGATCTTTTTCTCATCATAACGAGGCGTGGAATTTGTTCTCATAGGTACATACGCAATAATTACGCATTTAGATCCTAAGGACTATCCAATTCTTTTTCTCGATTTAATACATAGTTCCATTAGATGTGATTCACCGTTTCAATGTCAGAAAATACTTGGGAATGTGGGATAGGGGAAATAAGATGGGGGCTACAAGGAAAAACTAAACTTTTACTTAGTTTAGTTGGAAATTGTGGAACAATGTAGCAGGATTTGGCAACCCTAGGCGCAGCAAAACGTGGCCGTAATATTCGGTGCCCTTGAAAGTGCAAATCTATTCCTGTACCTACTCCTAACCACACAACTGTATAAACGTAATCTTAGTGTTTGAGAGAAAGATTACTTTTCGCTCGAGAAGGCTCTTAGACTGATACTTATATTTTTCAAGCTATATTCCTACAAATTTAAAGAGCTTTAAACAAAGAAGAAAGACTATCAATATTTTTGACCATCTTTTTACGTTATCTTTAAGATTTACGAATTTAGTTTGTAGAGATTTTTCTGTTATAAAAGTTGAAGTTGTTAGTTAGTGGCTGAGGTCATTGTCTATTATTAAATGATCCACCAACCCGTTTATTTTAAACGTTGGTAGTTACAATAATTTAAGTTTTCAGTATAATTACGTCGAACCTAGTTTTCCGTATACCACTGGAACTAATTTCATTGTCCATTAATTTACTTGCATCTTTGACCTCGATAAGCGTTTCAAATTGCAACGTTACGGTTTAACATATTACGAACAGGATACGCTTCTAGTAACTCTACAGTTCACTAGATCAATTATAGTGGTATCTAATCGGGAATTAACTGAATTGCTTGTAATTATGCTGCAGTAACGGTGACGGGTAACCGTCGCACCTCCATGCCGCCCTCTGGCTGGCGTTAATTATACCGTGCAAAAACTAAGCCGACTCTAAGAATGTAGGCTCGCATTTAATGTTCCCTAATGGTGACGTACCTGCGTGTTATTACCGACGAACGTAAAAGTAAAAACGCCTCGGCAAGAAATGTTTGACGTATCTAGTAGTATAATGACCGACACATCCCTAGAATTTTTTCGCTTTCATCTTTGTTGTAACTTATGGCGTAGTGAAAATAAGTTATATGTAATTTTTTTTTATGTTTATTGAGGCTCATAGCTTACTTTGGGATCAGAAAGTCGTGTGTGAGTTGTCCCACAATATTCACTTATTTAGTTATTTATTGAGGGCATCGCAGGTATAGGCAGCCATAAAAAATCGAATTCCACCCTTTTTGGGGTTGTAGCAATGCATTTTATAATAAGTCGTAAAATGTACATAGGTACTATTAATCGTAATTTTCATTTCAGAACTACAAATTTCGGTATCATAAATTTTAAAGGTATTTTAATTCAAACTGAGTAGATATAATTCTAAATGAGTATGCATTTATTTCTATGAAAAATATTGGCAATCATACTATTGATTTCAAAAATTAAGATTGAAAAATATTTAATTCCCCGCATTTCCTTGAACAAGTTCTTGGTTCTATTAATTAAATTCACATCAATGAGTTCAATGACCTATTAAAAAGCGCGCAGTAGAAATATGTATATTTGGAATACCTCGCGATAGGAAATTGAATAAAAGCTTAAACTACACACATAGCAATAATATTTTAAAATAAATTCGTGCGGATTTAAATTGAAAAGTAAAAGTGCCTATTGATTAGTATAAGTAGAGCTACAGCTTCCTTACAAAATGTACCTATTTAGTAAAAACAAAAAAAATGCGTGTCAAAAATCTAAATTTTATTACAATTCTAGGCGCTATTCTACATTAACACTCTTAGTATTCGTTACTGAAACAGAACTTTACAATTACACCTGCCACACTGTGAAGCCACACACTGTAGTAGAAATCAATTGTCTATGCATATTTATTTGTATTGTATCCCGTACTGTTTAGTTTCACATTTTGAAATGCGTATTAATGCCAAAAAGCAATTTTCTACACGTCATGAAAATGTAAATTCAAATTATGCTTTTAATCCAGGACCGCGCTGTCGCGACATATTAAACAGACCCAGCATACCCATTCGAGGTCGATGTTACGCTTATACCCTGCACCTACTATACTCGTACTATACGCAAATACTGTAGGGCTACCAAGTTCTCTGTAACAATGAGGACAATGTTTTCAATGGCTTTTATTCAGTCTTAACAGTTTCGATGTATTCAAAACCTACAACTTACAAGTAAATGTTATTGAATTTCCCATGTTCGATTGAGCTGGAATTTCGCATATTTTAGCTTGATTAGTTCAGTTTGGATGCAAATGTACCCAGTATGGCGGCTCATACAAGTATGTTATCGAACTAGTTGTTTTTATGCCCTTGTATGGACGCAGGGGGTGGACTCTCTTAAGGCACTTACACACATACTTTTGTATAAAATAATAAAAGTGAAATTTCAATCAAATGATAAAGTTACCTTAGTGTAATAATCCTATTAAGTAATTACTTGTTATCTCTTTAACTCTACCTTCACTTAAAGCCCTGAAGGAAAGCGTGCAAATTTTCATCCACGTGACGCGAAAATACGCGTAAGTCGTTGCTTTTGTTATAGATTAAAAATGTTTATTTAAAATGTACGCATACAGTCTACAGACTAAACATACATTTTATATTTTCAGGCCGTTTTTATTCATGGGTTATCTTTCAATTTCATCTAAACCCTAACAGGCCGACTGTCCTAGCATGTGGTGTAGCGTTCGTAATGAAATGTGTCAGCTGGGTCCTTTTTTGTGCTCTCAGTGACAGTCATGTAGTCGCATATAGGGAAAGGTCACGGGAGTTCACTGGTCTCCCGATAAGCCAGCTCGCAGGTGCCGAGCAGCTGTTTTACGCACGTGCCGATATGTAAGTAGGTTTAAAAATAGCATAAGCGCGTAAGGAGTCGGGAACAATTTAGAGATGATCATTATTTTCAACTTTTTATGACACATGGACACAAGTTGAATAGAATTTAATTTAAACGTTGATGCCACAGTCATCTAATAGAAAGCCTTAGTGCGAAGTGAAGAAGCATGTGGGCGAACATTATCTAATTACATTATTAACTAACACTCCACGGGAACATTATTCAACTAATATTATTAATGTGAAAGTTTCTAAGAGTGGATGGAGGTTTGAATATTAGTATTGTTAACGTAATAATTTGTATGTCATGTAATTTAGTTCTTACATTTTTTAGTTTTTTTTACAATCACAGGTTATTAATGTATTGCATAAGTACATTTATTACCCTCCGATCTTATTCTTAAATACCCGCTGATGACGTCTCAGAGAAGAGCCAGTATAAATAGAGGAGTAGGTATTTTGAAACCATACAAAATGAATAAAAAAGTTGAAACGTAGCATTTATTGTATTAATACATAAGTACCTATATGTGCCTATTCCCTTAAGTATTTTAGGTACAACTATGTGCTATATTATTTCTCAGCTTAGGCAGGAATCAAGAAGCCCTAATATTTTATTAGCTAGCGGTATTTCTCAGTAAACGAGCGCTAAGGTAAACTATCTAAGGAACGATCGGCACTAAATTGCCTAATTTGATATATCGTTTACGGTATAACAGCATCGTTTACCTAATAGAAAATACGCATCTCCTATAAACCACTTAGCTATTCTATTTATATCGACGGTATCTATTAATCTTTCAAGAATACCTTATGGCTTTCGTCTATAATAATTACGTGAAATGTTGGTAGGTGGAAGCTCTCCATATCTATCGTTTAATATTTACGAAACTTATGAGCTTAGAATAGTTTAAGGGATTCATTTATAAGAAATCTATTTATGTTAGTTGAGCCTTAATTTTATTAAAATATTAGTCGACCCGGCAGGTTTTGCCCTGTCCTTTAATTTCGATCCTCCTTAGTTTTTAAAATTAAACATACCTGTATGTTGTTCAGAGCTTTTCTATATAGGTACATCAGTGAAAATTGCATTCAACTCGGTTCAGCCGTTCTAGAGATAAACGCATTACGCAATTAGTAGCAAGAAGAAGCAGATATATATGCAAAGATTATTAAACTAGTCAAGATTAGTTTGACCTTTAAATTGTTGAATGGTTTTGAAGAAGTTTTCTTGGATTCTCATTTACATTAATTATAATATGCCTGACCTTTATCCAATGTTATTAAAGAATCATGTTCTAAAATTTCATTGATGTTCTATGGGAGTAGTTTCAAAACTAAGTAATAAATTATTATTTTTCTTTCCTTATAATGTAAATTTATATTTGTAAAGGAGTTCTAAAAATAAGCTAAAAATACTTCATTCGTGAAACATTCACAACAAAACTATGACGTCAATTGAAGTAAGTTTATATGTACTTTGAATATGACGCGTAAATTAATGCTGTAAAAAGCTATAATTAACCTAGCATGTTAATGCATGCTCTTGATATTCCGTTCGTTCGTTGTAGGAAGCTCGGGCGTTAAAAATACTGCAGAGCTTTTGGTGCTATACGGCGGATTAGGGGAAGGGGTAACAAACAACCTACCTAGACGTGCTACAATTTCTCTACCACATAGGAACTTACTTTTTGGCTCTATTTAACTATCCTTTAGTGACGGTTTCATATCAATATCTGCTGCTGCACAAATCACTCGCACACGTGCCTGAATATCATGAATTCTACGTCTCGTTAAGTTAAGACAGACTTCGAAAAAAGTATCTTTACTTTATTATCTAACTCCTATGTTATTATATCATTCAAGAAGTTTTAGATCGACGAATAAAACGTTTAAACGTTGGTTTTAGGCGTAACGTTATTACTTATTCCTAAATAAAAAAATCTCCTCTTTTCTGATTGATATAGATAAAAATTTTAATCTTTGTTGCTAACTAATAGTTAATTCGTTATTTGCGATTTCTCGATTCTCGATTATTTATCGGGGGCGAACGATGGTCTGGTTCTAGGAACAGGTAACAATCCGAATGCTAATTCTGGCATTTGGGCGCGTTTGGCGCCCCACTTTTGATTTCTCATTCGGAACCTAGTCGCGTTGACACGAGACAAAAGACACGAGCCGTAAGCCAGACATGATTTGCCAATTACCTAACCTGATTTTAATATCTGGTTTCACGATATTCCTTTATGGTCAGCAATATGTCAGTGTAGAATGAGGCAAATTATATTTGCTCGAAGTTGTCATAGCGCGTATTAAGTTATCAAGTTTTCAACTACTCGTAAGTATCTCAGTTACTCGATAGTTTTACGACATTTGTTTCCCTTATATAAATGAGGCTATAACTGAAGTCAACTTGTAATAGTTTTGGAGTGATGTAAAGATGTCCTGTAACAAATGACCCTGTAACAATATGTGAAAGCTAGGTAAGTAGTACAGACTACAAAAGGTTACACAGTATACACGTACATATGTATGTAGTACATACGTCATACACACCGTGTATGTGAAGGTTCAGCGGAGTTTCCACAAATTAAACTTCTGTATTGCCAAAGTTTTTACGTAGCTAATAAGCGTACTGCTTATTATTTGCTTTGTACGAGCCGCTCACCTTACTCCAAATTTTTGAAGAAGTTTGTAAATATAAAGCTTGTATTAGAACTCACTTTTGTATTTTTGTAACGAATACTACAAAAAATATACATATACCTTTAAACAAGTACCCGTAATCGTGAAAGTGACAAACCCTTATCAAAACTTCTTCAGTCTTCCTTATCAAAACAATAAAATAAAAAATGAGGAACTACATAAACTTATCAAAAGATGTACCTACTCCGCTCCGATGGGACGCACCAGTGCCACGCTCGTCGCGTGTGCCACGACCTTATGACAACTACTTATTGGGTGGCCTGCACGCCCTTTGGCTACACATTTACTATAAAAACATTTTTTATAGTAATTGAGTACCAAACGGGTATGTAGCCCATCTGATGTTATGTGGTAACTGCAGCCAGTGGACGCCCCCGCATCCAACCTCAAATAGAGAAGAACAGCCCTGTCTGAGGTTGTATGCGTCTCTATATTAAACGGTTTTATTTAGCTTGCCCTGTTTATTTATAGATATTATGCTTATACGTTTATCCTGAAAATCTAAGGCACGACTCACACGAGCACCCCAAAACCGCAAAATCGCTGTTTATTACCGTCTGGTAATTTAAATAAATGATAAATGATACGCTTTCCTTTGCTGTGAGACTGTTAATCTAAACGAAAATTATTCTCTATAGTTACCTAACGTTTATTATAATTTTAAGCATGGTTTCGTAGGGTAGAGCATAAATAAAGCTTCGATGATAAAATACTTTTATATCGGATACCTATACGTAGATTTATTAAAACAGTTTATTGCAGTTAAAGAAACCATAAAGCTTAATTATAAATAGTATTTAAAAGGTTATGTGCCGTTTCTCTTTGGTGCTATTTTCCAACGATCATCAATGATGCCGCCAATAAGTCTATTCTGTTTTTGCACTAGCCGATAAATTACAGCCGTTTCCACAGCTCGATGGTTTAGAATGCAGTATTTTCCGATGCTATGATGTCAGCAGTCCGCCTTGAAATTTCTGCATTCCGTTTCATTCCGCGGCGCACGTGGAAGCCTTCTAGTTAATTATACACTTATTGCAATTGAACATACATCAATCAACATGAATGAAACCGGCACGAGCGCGCGCCGTTTTGCGCTTAGACTTCTAAATATTTACATACAGAAATTACGAACTTTTTGCCAAGCAACCGACGTTTAATTAAAGCTACAACATTCAAATTTAAGTTAGGTTTAAACTGTGAATACTGAGACGTGAACACGTGTATGAATTAAATTAACATTTTGCCCCAAAAATTCCATATTTTTCTACATTTTACGATGTCGCTCATTAATGCTATTACATACAAGAAATGAAATTCGTCTCCTTCCTAAAACATGTATTCAAAACGAGTATAAGGAAAATTCAAACCATTTTGTAAAATATTTACCATAAATAAAAAGGGCCGCTGAAATTCACATATTATCGTGTTATAAATAGAGCACAAACGTAGGTACACAAATAGCATAAACAATCAGTTCTTTTTACTTCCGACACCCACGGGTCCGTATATTATTATAATTTATTTCATATGTATATTCTAATCAATTATGTTTCAATGCTACGTGTGTTATATTGTTCGTTGGTGTGTACGGTTAATTTTTCTCCCATATACTTTCTCTAGCCGTTTATAAATCACGCGTCATGATCTCATATTGTTTACCGCTGTCACTTAGCAGGCTTGTGAACATGCTCAAGCGGTGTTTCCGACGCATAACGTCTAGAGGGCGTTCCTTGAAGATAAAAGACAGCAACTGCCTTCAATCTGCTAAACAATAAGATCGAGTGACAGACAGGCCGTTTGTAGAATCTAGCGCCTTCGCCGCCTCGACAAAATGGCTGATGTATTGAAACTATTGAAAGCTCAACAAGGTTTTATAGTGCAACTACTTGCTTTATGAAAATCAAGTGATAATTCAACGTAGCCAACGCTGATTTAAGCAGTCATCGCAATAACAACTTCCATATAGAGCCTTACATACACTTGCAAATTTTTTGCAACTTGGTACTTATGTATTTAACATTTCAAGTAGATTTGCAGATGTAATTTGTATTTAGTACGAATTGGGTCTCTTCTTACAATGATAAGGATGTAGGCATTAGTCCATGTCCATTAGCCCAGTGTGGTAATAACACCAAAAATATTTAAATGAGAGCAAAGCTGCGGGGATTACAAGTTTTCAATAAATCTATGATAACAAATGTTAATTTAAAAGAAACACGTGGCAAGAACCTGGTCCTGACAACCAATGTGATTGGCATTTCCTGTTTTATGCTTTATTTTTGCTGATTTGAATAAATTTATGTCACGACAATCATTGGACCATAATCGAGTCATAATTTAATCAATCGAATGGTGTTCGTGAAAAATGTGATAATAAAACGTGTTAGGTATTCTCTTTAACTTTAAATTAAATCTTAGTCTATGTAATTTACTAATATTGTTGGAATGAAAGTTTCTTCTAATCCAAAGGAGCCTCGTGAATGTACCTTGAATAAGAGGATAATTATTCCATTTCCAGGAATTCCTTCCCAAGTTAACTAACATAGGTCCCTACTGCTCTAAAGACGACGTCTGTAAAGACGTGTAAGCACGTAAGAGTGATCTGCGTGATACCAAACAAACTTTACTGTAATACGATAGGATGTCATGTTAATCGACTTATTTATTGACAAGTTCTACGTTATCGTATCGCTTAATGTAAAAGTATACGCAAAGTAGTTGACATTATTGTTATTAATAGATATCAGATAAATAATAAACTTTTTCTATGTATTTTTTTTCTATTCAATACAGAGAAAAAAATAAAAGAAAATTAAATGTTGTGGTCAACTATTGAAACCAATTCTTTTTCATTTGTTTTTAATACCTACTTTTTATGTACATACATAGTTGTTTACCCAAATCAGTATCGTTAAGTATCTACTTATCTAAAAAAGTACTTTATTAACCAATTTCCAAGAGTTGGTTATATTTTATTTTAAATAATCTGTCTAATGTAGATTTTGCGATACTAGTACAGGCGTCAACGTTTTTTGATAGCCTACTTCTAACTTTTTATCTTGGTGTAATATTAATTAGCAATGCAAATATTTTATTAATTTAATTCAGTCGCTCCGTGAGAAAGTAAGTTGTAAGTAATTGGTAGTGTAATGGAGTTACATACTTATTTATATCGCAAAAAATTCGTCAATGAACGGTAGTTTCGATTGACAGCTGCTCTTAATTCATCTGTGTTGACCGTGGGAATCGATATTGGTGTTGACGTAGGTGTAAACGAAATTAAAAAAAAAAGCATGTAAAAAGACAAAACTATCCGCGATATTGTCTACTTAGATTAAAGAATTTTGTTCATAAAGACATAATCAGTAGTATCCTTCATGTTAAACGAGAAGTGAACAATTCGCTTCAGATTTCGAACGTTCGAGTGAATAAATAAATTCCATCCATCATCCATTCAGCCATCCATCTATCTGCATAAACTTTTTCCATTCATAAACGCTTTCAACGTCATGAAAACACTTTGAATTGAATATTTGCTGCATGTATCTGTATATGTAATCCCAGATAGATTTACTTATAAGGTACCTATCTATATATTAATATTGCAAGTGTTGCCTGAGTTTCTAAGTAATATTTAAGGCCCTTCTTAAACCCTTATTTTTATTTTAATCATCTATATGTGGGATAATGGTAGCTACCTACAATTTATTCGGCTTAGATGATATAAGTGCTTATATAACTATGCTTATTTGTTATATATGTTGATGTGTGATAATACGCCATTGGTGTATTACCTAGGAAGCTTTTCTTAAATTTTTATTTCAAGTGCTTTGGCATGTCAACATGACGTCGCTTTGTAACCCTTGTTACTGCATAGTTAATGAATGAAAGTAAATAATTACGCTGTTTTCCAACACCTTAGACGGTACACGAAACCAAGGGATTGAAATATGCACTACATGAGAAATGCATGCGGAATCACGCCTTACTGTTCTTCGAAGTCTACTCGCTAAAGCACGCAGAGGCTGAGAGCCCGTTACCGACTATCCTCTTGACAGATACACACGCCTATTTAAGGGTGTACATTAGCGTCTGTCAGAGTCGTCTGCAACCCATTAGTGACCTATTGCAGGGTTGGGTCCTATGTATATCCACGCTGGCCAATTGCGGATTGTCGGACTTCACATTAAGGAACTGAGAATTTAGATTTTGGTTCAGAGAGCGATATAACGCACATTCCCTATAATATTATGTTGAATCAGATTAACTTAACTTTAATCATCAATTGACTTTTTCAATACTTGTTTTACTGTCTACTTTTACATTAAGTTTAGACGTTTTAGCGATGTTGCCATAAATAAAAAGTTGCCAGACAAAGAAAAATTACACCAACAAATTATTAAAGTTGCGGGTTTTTTACTGGGGATACCGGGTTTGCCATAAAAAACGTTAGAAATTATCCCAGGATTTTTCTCTATTCCCCCCGTCAGTTCTAATCACCCCGTTTTACGGTACCAGATTTCTTTTAAATCCATTCAGACGTTTGTCAGTGTAAGAGTCACAAAAATCAGAAGGAGGAATTTAGGCACACAGGTTTCCTCGTGACGTTTTCACCGTTACAACATTGGATTTTGTAAAAGCAAATCACTTGGAAAGGTCAAAAGTCAGGTATACTGAGTGTCGAACACTACTCGAGGTGCGTCTGACCCACTGATACATCTTGGCAATCATCGTTTTTCAAACCGTCACAGTAGTGACTTGTACGTCACAATAATAATTTTTCAATTAGGACAACCGTTGTGCTTGTGGGCAATGAAGCGGGTGGGTTAGTAAATCCTGTCGAAACCGGTGCGAATTGAATTGAACTTTGTTGGTTTAGTTCAGCAAATCTTAATGGTAACGTCTACTTCTTATACCTGCAGATTTAATGCAGTTCACAAATCTGTCAGTGTCATGCTGCTGGATTATAACATTTAAAGCGATGGTAGAGGGGAAATGGGGGGTAGAAGTCCTTGGATTATAATATCAAATATTCCCGGATATATGATAAATTATCAGAAATAGCGGGAGTTAATTTATAGGTTACCACCCTTTAAATCGTATTGAAGCAACACGTTCATTGATTAGTTCGATGTCGATTTCGATTGGGGAGGTGTGGTTGTCCAAGATACTCATTTTGCGGCGACCGTCTTATTACATTGATTACGATGGATTTTTTTGTAGTATGAGATGGATCGCACTGGTTATTTACCATGAAGTGTCAAGCATGTTGGTTGCTACTAATTTACTTACTTACGCCCAGAAAAATACCAGTCTATATATGAAACAAATTTTAAGTGGAGTATATTAGCAAGGTTGATGCTACTGCTGGTCGTGTCATAGCTTCGTCGTGTACCTACTTACTCGTAAATGAATGAGCAGGTGCCACCTTCACGACACCCACGCTGCTAATTATTCATTTAGTGATCCTTATCGCCACTTCACATGTGTTTGCTGTATTGCATTTTGACACTTCTTATGTGTATGCTCTTTATTTGAAATCTGAATTTTGTGCCAGTCACTTGAAATAGACATACAATGTAAAATAATAAAGTACCTAGTGATGAAATTTATTTTAAAATCTAAACAAAATTAATAAGTTAAATAAATATAATTTCTGAAATTTGGGGCTGATTTGAGAGGATGCTGATGAAAACTAGAAAAATACATAATTATACAAAAAAAAATAAACTTACGATTTCCTTCTTCAAATGCGCAATGTTCAATAATCCGCAACATTTCTGTAACAAATAGGAAATATTTAAGTACATTATTCCATTAAACTCGGAATTTATGTAACTTTTATGTGGTTATGTTAGATATGTAGTATGGTTGCCAATGATGAGAGAGAGGTTAAAGCTAAGAGTACCTAAACATTCAACATTTTGAAAAAATAGCCGAAAATACGAAACATACAAAATTAAATTTGCGAACCAATCGACTTTTAAAATTAAATTTGGGAACTAGCCCAAAACTTTCTGATTACCATGAAAGTGTTTGTATTTTTTATTGCTCTAGATTTTAGGGATACCTTTGTATTAATAAGAAAGTATCAAAGGAAATTTCAGTAGGTATATAATTAGGTACGTATTTACGTGATCAAATAAAAAAATATTTTTTCCTAACAATAGTAATGCAAATTTGATTGCTCACTTTAGTAAAATTATTGCTAATTCTAAGAAAGAAGAACCTATTAAAAAGCGATAGCTATTAACACAGAGGATTCATGGTCACTTGTAAGTCTAAATCTGAACTTATCTCGTTGTGTTCGAGACAGGTTTATGATGAGTGGTCGCCGCGCCGGCCAAGAACGACTACATAAATTGTGGTTTTCCGATTGATAGAAGAACGGATGTTATTAAATATATAATGTTTCAATATATGGGCGTAGCAGGAGCATAAAGTGGATCTAAGCAAGTCTGTCTTCCTGCTATACTGGTATACTAAAGGCATTAACTTAATTATTTTTAAATCAAAAAATGAAAGTGAAAATGAAAAGTTTATTTGCACGAATATGGGTTAGTTATTGGTTTTACAGGGCATTTTGATCAATCCACATTCACTTTATCAGGCATGCAAATTAAAAAAGTAAAAATAAATAAATGAAACTAATGTTAATCATACAAATTAAAACTTATAAAAGAACGTCGAACAGAGATGAGATTGTGGAGAGTAGAGCTATACGATATATTAATTCATGTTTTGTGTTTCGGTTATTGAGACAGGTTTTGGACGTAGCGGTTTCGGTATTTTATTTGTGGCGACTTTATTTGAGGGACTATCTCCGGACCAATAGCAAATACGACTTTAGATAGGATGTTCCATTTGAGATTGGACAGTGACAACAACCATGGGTTACATATGACCCCCATGCGATCCACGGGATGAAATAACCTCTTGAATACCCCAATATCCTTTAACGAAGCTTGCTTATGTATTTGTGTCTGCTATATTCGATGCACTTAAGAGGTTGTGGATTTATGCTTAATAAGTTTTTAATTACCACAGGCAAAGTATCTTATTCGATGTTAACGGACGAAATAAATTAAATTGTGGTCGCGATGTCAAGAAGTCATTTGACATCCCATCGATAATAGTTCACAGTTTACTTGGGTACGAAGATTAATATTTGTTAACCTTAGGGCATCTCATAGTAATAACGTTCCTTGAGTAGCGTCTAGATATTTGTAATTTAATTACTAATTTTTATAATATATAATTTTTATAATAATTGAAAGTTATTTTAATAATTACTGAAACTAGGTACCTATGTTCTTTTAAAATGTGTTATGCCTATAAAACTCAAATAGATTTTAATTGGACAGAAGTGGACCCTTGACAATATCTGAAGCATCTGTATTTTAATTATCTTCTAATTATAACGTGGAAATCCAATACTTTTTGCGCAATTCATAAAAATACATTGTCAGAAAATGTGCTCATTAAAAAGTACCAGACAAAACATTGTAGATAATAAAACCACCCGACCATGCACATGAGAATTATTCATAATAATTTTCTTTACAATTTGCAATGGTTAAGATTAGGTTTAGATTGAAACAATTCTATTAATTGAATTATTTTATCATTGCTCCACACTACTGCCATGTTTATAAACTGTTGCAACCACGTTCACACTCGTCAACATTTGTTGCTAAACTGATGTTTACGCTCGTCGGGTGAGAGCTTGTTAACATGCCGTTATCAACTCCGCAACACGCAGTGTTGCCAGCAACATGTTGACAGCAACCCCGCAACACGTTGATTCAATCTTGTTGCTACACTAATGTTTACCATGAATACGGGGCCTAATGATCACCACCATGAATATACTCCGTACGTCGTCATGAATTTTTTTTCTCACGGAGGTGATCATTTATATTGACAACTACAAAATTTTTGGCCTTTCATGGGCGAAGTCGATGTGGATTGATGACCTGAAGAAGACCTGAAGAGGGAAACCGTTTGATTCAAAGGCCTTAAGACCGGGTGGAGTGGCGTCGGTTCGGGCGGAGGCCTATGTCTAGCAGCTTACTAATAGGAAAGGATAAGAAATACACCTCAAACGGTACTTGATAACCATACTCAAACAAGACCCACAATATGATATGGGCTATTGACCAACTAACCTCGTGTACGCTATATGGAAAAAAGTCCAGAAGATGGAATATGACCTAAACCCCTTTCTCAATGACGAATAGAGAGAACATTTAAGATTAAACATTTCAAAATTTCATCTTGCAATCGGACTTGTCGTATATTGAAACTGTGTATAGGTAATACGAAAGTTAACCAATTACCCGCACTTGGGGTTTCTAAGGATTAATAAATCACCGCTTTAGTTTCTAATAGAATCCATTAGACCTTAAAGTTTCATTTACAATTTAAACCAGAACTGTAAGTTAACTGAAGTCTTAAAACGTTTCTACGATTCTAAATCTACATGAAATAGAGACGTGATAGCATTTTCTAATCACAATTCTCGTGCTCCTAATTTTAACATTAATTTTAACTACAAAAATTATTCCATCAGCTACATGCAGACCATCTCATGTTCAGTGATAACTATGTAGTTACCGATGCAATAGAAGGTATCTTAGGATGGTATCATCTAAGACTATACGTGGATTACTACTCGGAAATGTTTTAGGCCACCATCTAGGTCTAAAACAAATATAGGTAGTATCTTCGGTAGCCTTCGGCGGTTCCCTCCAAAACCAGAGCACAAGACCTATATGGCTGTTGATAAGGGAGACAGTAACACACCGACTTAAACAAGCTTCAATGCTCAAAGGCGCCCCAGGCAAAAGTTTCAATTTTGGGTTCAAAGACTAAGTTAAGTCCATTATGCGGCCAATTGGTTCGAAAGTGAAACGCAAAAAAAACAAAAGAAGGTTGTGTAATATAATATTTAGGGGCGTAATCACGACACGCGCAGTCCGGCACGGACGGTACGGTTCACTCGCTCGTCAAACGACGCCAACTTTTTCACAACACCAATAACCGTAAAATTCGATTATCGGTTACTGCGTGCACCGAAATGAAAACGACAGTTGCCTAAACCGATATTGCAGTTAAATCGACACTAGCCTTCCGTACAAGTTTGCAAGAAAAACAGGCCTAAAACGTGTTTGGTGTACGAAGAACGAAAAAATGATGAGCCTATTTATGTACATAGGTAATTCTTAATTTTACTAGCCCTCTTCCGTACGACAGATCGAATTAAGACAGACAGAATTAAGAATAAAACGTAAATGCGTAATTTATGTTTTATTCTTAATTTAAACATTCCTATTTTGAAGTTTTTGACAGGTGTAACAAAATACACTATTCTATTCAACACAATTTTGGTCACCCAAATATTATATAGATATATTGTAAGAATAATCAACTTCAAACAAAATTAATTTATCTGACACTTCGCCATTACATGCGAGGCTTCATCAAATTCTATTCAAACGTATTTAGGCAAGTCAATTTCATTTTTTTCAACGAGACGAAGACATATAAGCTTCTTTAGAATCAAATAGTCTATTCATAATTAATGTTGAGATACAAGTATTGATACATGAAAATCAAATAGGTACAAGTATTTCATTTTCATCTTCCCGTCATAAACGTTGGATATGCATTTTCACTAAAACTAGCTTCAAGTTAATCGATAGGTAAAGAAGAATGTATGAGTACGTTAAAAAGTACGACTATTTAATCACAATGGAATATAGAGCGCGGTTGTAAAAGTAGTCACAGATAGAGTAATGATCGCCGGCGGTGCGTTTCTAATGGCACAGTTAATCGTTATCTGCGAGAATTGAGGCGCGATTAACATTAATCATAGAGATACGGGTCGAGAGGACTAATTGTGAACATCACTCCTACCACACATCCCACTCGAGTGCGTAACAGCCTTCGGGTGAATGACAACACCATAAAAGACACGCTGTAGATGAAACTGATAAATCGCCCTGTAGATTTAGTAATCGCATCTGACATTGCGTGATATTCCGTCGTTAGTAATACTTTTTGCTGCCTTTTAAAACGAGGGGATCTAGAATTTATGAAGGTTTATGGTGTGTTTTAGATGTGCAGTTACATGCATACGAGTAGTGCCAATTTATTTCTTTACACTAACTTATTTCTGTTTGACATGCTACAGTAATAAATGTTTCTTATTTTAAATCTTTCTTACTTCTTATTATAAAAAATGTAGTTGACTTTAATCACGTTAGCTATTCTTACTTCTTCTAACTCAATGAAGAATGTATCTATCACTTTATCTTTCCTATCTACTGGCAAGAATAAAACAAGAATTAAATAGTTTTGTATAGTCAAAAGGAAGAGTATTACAGGACATAACTTAATATAGGAACGAAAAATAAATTTAACAAAGTTTGAGGAGGTTCGTGTCATATTTTGCGCTGAGTTGTACATCGCGTGCGGGGCAGCGCCGTGCCTGGCTCCGAGTGGTGTCCTGTTGTCATGTCAAACTCACACCATCCTGGCCCAACGTTCATTGAATACATACGGTTTACTGCAAGGATATCTATCGATTCAAGAGAATTGTAAATACTAAATCAACATTTAAGAATAGCAATGTGTTTATGAATAACGTCGAGGTTCAAGAGTACATATGATATGTTAAAGAGCGGCTACAAATATCCAGACGCCTGCTTGTATTAATGATATTATAAACTTGTTTAAGGAGGTTGGCATATTATGGCATATTTTTGCGCTGAATTTTGTATCGCGTGAGACAGCGCCGTGCCTAGCTCCAGCCGGTGTCCTCTTGCCATGTCGAAGTCACGCCATGTTGAAGGAAATTTTTAAAGAAACTGGAAATAGTTGTTCTTAAATAAAATAATAAACATTTTTATAGAGCGACAAACAGGCAGACGAGCTATGGTAAGTGGACACCAGACGAGTCTCCAGTGATAGGCCGGATTTGAAGTAAAGCCCTTTAATTAAACTAATAGACGAATTAAAAATTGAAATTTTCCGGATCTGGAGCATCACATAATTTTTACAGAAAAGGAATTCATAATCCATCTATCGATTCACGAGGCTGTTATAAAACAGCTGACATTCATTTACCTAAAGATGCGTTTAAAACACCATTAGAATGATGCTACATCCTTGGTATTAGATGTAGAACTTGCATGTTCGTAATGATGGCTGCAGAAATTCCTTTTTCACTCCTCAATGAATATTATTAGATTTAAAACGTGTTTTATGAAAATTCCCATGCCACCATTTTAAATTATCGGTATAGTAGTAGTAGGTACGACAGTAGTTGAATAGTCAGCAATATTTAATGCCACCGTCATAGCAAGATTAAATGCCACCTCTTGTAACAGTGAAGGAAAACATTGTGTGGAAACTTGCATGTCTGAGAGCTCCAAAATGTTCTATAGGGCATGTCAGTGCATAAGGCCAGCGTGGTGGTCTAAAAGACAGACGACCAATCTTGCAATCATGGGTCACTTTACTGACCCATTGGTTGCAGACGAAACAAGTCAGCAAACAAAAACGAGAATTGCGACCCGTCTACTTCTCATGACATAAATATGTAGGTACTCGTATATGTATAGCATACTGTGTCTAAAAGATAGGTTAACTCGTCTATTATAATACTGACGACGTATTATATTTTATAATACACTAGGATACAGGCATGGGATCATATTAACTGGATTTACAGTGATAATGGCCATAACATGACTGTGAGTAATGGTCAGTCTCACCAAATGGTCGGTCCTTTCGGTGGTAAAGCTACTAGCTTGGTTGCGAAGGTATTGACCTGCTAGAACTATTAATTATGCTCACAACAAACACACAACTATGCTCAGTAGATGACTGGATTCAATATAATAAGTACTTATGTGATAAAAATATATTTCAGAACGTATAAAAACATCTATTTAGGTGTACCGCTGGTCTATTACAAGATATCGATCTTGCTAAACTGATAATTATGAACAGATTATTGAATAATTCTTCGATAGTAGACGAGGAAGATACCGTAGATAGATGATAGATAGGGTTTTTTATTACGACGCTGGGTAATCAATCAAGTAGGATGCCATCCATATATTTATAAATCGATATACACTAGCGTGCGGATATTATACGTGGCTAAAAGATTTCCGACAGATCAAAATATAATGCGTCTTTCAATTAAAATGACAATCACAACCGTTAATTAGGTTTAGGGCTAGCTTTAATGATATTCTTGTATACTGGCTTGGATGCCCAGAGGAGAAGAAAAATTTGAATGACAAATGTCTAGTACTCTATTCGTAGGAGAGATTAAGTTTTTGATATTTAATTAAACATATGGAGGTCTGATCAATGTTATTCAGTCTAGTTGTTTTATGTACTTCTTTCAACCACAAATACGTATCCCTTATTGATAGTACCATTGTTTTAAATAAGAGTTGACGTAGTTGGATGGAACAATACAACAATAAATGACGATAGAGAAGATAGACAGAATTAATGTTCTTTAGAAACGGGACTTCGCTATTCAATGGCTCGTCTTAAATGTCGCGATTTCCTTCTACAATATGTCCACAGCTAAACATCGACTTCCTTTAAAGTTAAACTGTAGATAAACAGCTGTCTGATTCTCGTTCACTATGAGGCCAGCGGCATAATATGTACGCACTGCTTTTTGCGATGAGAACGTGAGCCTTAACAAATTGTTACTCCGTCAGCGAATGAACTGTATGCAATTTTTCGACAAGGTTAGACAATATGAACCCCTTAAGATAGAATGGTCGTGATTTTCTTGTACCTAAAGCTAAACATCGATTACATTTAAAGTTAATTTGTAGATAAACAGCTGACTGATTCTCGTACATTGTGAGGCTAGTGGCATACGCACTGCTTTTCGCGATGAGAACGTGAGCCTACCCCGTGAGTTACCCCGTCAACGAATGAACTGTATGCGATTTTTGGAGAAGATAAGTCAATATATGCCCATAAAGCTTGAATAGTCGCGATATCCTTGTAAATTGACTTTTTTCAAAGTTAAATTGTGGATTAGTGTAGATAAACAGCTGCCGTATCCTCGTTCACTATGAGGCCAGCCGCATACGCACAGGTTTTTGGGGCGGGACGTAAGCCTTAACTAATTGTTTCTTTGACAGCGATTAAGGTGTATGCGACATAATTTCGCATTTTCAAACAGAAACTGTCGTACGACTCCATAAAATGGATTTAAGAGTAGTTATGCTACACGCATTTACCTTCTTTCCCTTTATAAACAGTCGTGTCAAACGGTAGAAGATAGGAAGGAAGATAAGATAGAAAACCTAAAATTATAGAGTTACTTTCAAATTGTTATGGTTATAATACATACGAGTACATATATTTTAACACTGCTCGTTGTTCACACGTAGTGAAACAACTAGCCGAGGACTTTTGCCGCCATGGTACGATTTGAAAATTACTCAGTCAGTGGAAATTCTCGTTCAATAGCGCAATTTCGTGTGCGCAAATCTGTGTGGCTTGTTGAATGTTGATCGTCAATATCGCTGGTTCAGCGGTCGAGCCATTTCTATTTTATTTTTGGGAATAGCGTCGATCCACTGTGGCGCTGCGCGTATGATATCAATGACATACGAGTAAATGGTGTAGTACCTACATATTTCTATATTTTTGGTCCTGTGAACTTTTTGATTCGAGTTTGGCGTAGCGAAATATACAGTCTAACAATTAATAGAAGAATTATTTGCCTTTGTACGTAATTAACGGTACGACTTTAGTTGTTTTAGGATTAGAATTCGGAGTAGATGTAGCATTGACGCCCATCGCATCATAAAGTCATACTTAGTTGTGCACATGTCCACGTGCTCTACATACCTGCTGCTTTGCATATTATCAGCCTATCAAATGAAAAATTGTGCAAAACTAAGACAAGCCTAAATTTCTTAAGAAATCTTTGTGTATTTATTGAATAATCATAACAAAATTATAAGGTGTGTTGGGTCCCTAACACGTTTCTGCCGTTACCCAATGGAGTTGTAGTTTCATGTACACCTGCTCTCACAGGAAATGGACACGGCTGCACCGGGTTTGATGCACTCAAGAATGTGCAATTTAGAACCAATATTTTATTTCAATTATACTTTTTTGAGGGTTACTGCAATGACATTCATGCTGATTTCATTGATCCTATTAATTATCAGTAGATTACAACATAACATAAATGTAGACTTATAAACAGATATTTATAAAATATCTCTATGTTGATTTAAAAAAACACAGATGTAAAAAGGTATGGTGTACTTAAAAGTGTAGTTACGTAATAATACGATGTGTTCAAGGTAATTTTTAATTCTTTATTTGGTTTTTGACCTTTGATTTTTTGTTCAATGACGGTAGTTTAACAAAAAGATCTTATTATATCAAGAAAATCTGCAGCAATCTTGAAGGATAATCATGTAACAGACTCCTAGGTTATATCATCAAAACAGCAATTAGAGCTAGCATTGTTTCTGTTTCAATGTGGTTGGTTGATTGTGGTCTTGCAGAAATATTGCCATCACATGTAAAAAGAGATAACTTGGTTTTGAGAAAAAGTTTAACCCTGAAATGAAGTTATTAGAATTTTAAGAGTAGATCTTTTTAGCACGATAATCCGCCATTACTTAATCAGTAGTAGATACATTTACAGTCAACAAAACGTATCCGACTTTTGACTCTGCCTTACAAATCAGTAGACACAAACGAGAGAGTTTTGTTCTCCAGAGTGATATGAGGTATTGAGTCAGGGCTGCATAGTATTTTTGTAAAAACGTGAGTTGTGGCCTTACTGTATGACGATGGGATAGAATCATAAAATGAACGTTGGAGTAGGAACAGGAGGGAAGTGTGTGCTGGCGCGTCGCGACGATTAAAATTCAAAGCCTGTAGAAATGTAATAGGCATGATGACTAATTTTCAAAAACTCTTCTATGATATTCAGAAGTTTCTATTATGTCTAAAATATATCATATTTTTGTATAAAATTAAGGTTTTTGTGCAATAAAAGTACATTTAAATTTTAAGTTTCAAATTCATTCCAAAACGCTCGCCCGTGTCATGGCGTCTGTCATTGCGCCACGGCTCAGTAAAAAATGCCAGATCGCGTATAATATGCTTACGAAAAAAATGACGTTAACTAAGACGTGACGTAATTTGACGTAATTCGATCTGATGGGTGTTTTAGCTATCATGGCGGATTGTTGTATTTTGTAGATTTATTTTAACAAATAAATTATTAATCTCGACATTAATAAGAGAATAAATACATGTTTCAAAATCTTTGAATCCTATTTCATTAGATTAGATAAATATTTTGGCGATACTTGATTACTGTCATCATGCCTATTACTGTAGCGTCAGATCTCAGTTTCGCCGAGTTTTATCACAGTAATTACGATTGATGCTTTTACTCCCTTACCGGAAGTACCTATCGTATTTAGTAAAGCATTATACTAAAGCTATCTTTATTAAAACTTTGTTTTTTTGCGAATAGCGAATCTGCAAATTCATTCACCCCAAAGATTATATTATTAATGGCACATGGCTGTTAAATAAAACTATTTTATATTCAATAAGTATATTTGTTACTCAAAAAACAAGGATTACTTATAATAATTTTCTTGATGCGCAAATTTAATTCATTTATTCAAACTTTTTTAATTCAAATCCGAATACAGGGTCTCCTTAAATCGTGGGGCCCTGAATCCAATGGCTGCCGGCTGTCTTTTACAGGTTAGAAAGCGACTTTTTACCGAGACGTAGTAGCCAATTGGCCATTCAAGAACTTTTGCTTCCCATCGGTTATCTGCTAGCACTCTTTCGAAAAATCGTTCCAAGTCACATGAGCTTTCCAACTTCAGGATTTAATTTGAATAAAAAACCCCTTAATGATGTGTGACATTTACTTATATTATGAAGCATCACATCACACGATACGGGGTTTACACTTCAGAAACATTTAAATTTAAAACGTTCTGACGTCAGCATCTCATTCATGTTACGCTGACTCTTATCGCCGTAATTACCTTTCAAGCTTTCAAGACTTTTTATGTCATCCGAAAAAATATGTGGGCGGTGTATAAAGAGGATTAAGGTTCATTGATTTAAAAGGGTATTTAAAACTAACACACGCTACCAGTGCCTATTGTGTAATGGGTATTTAATAAAAAATGATAGGTACATTCTGGCAAAAGTTTTAACAATCTCATTACATTTTTCAATGTTTGCCTGCCATAGCCGAGTAAGTTTAATAGTAATCATTCATCGTTGTTGTGCTTCTTTGGATGTTAATTATAATACGGCTTGTTTTTCGGGAATATGTTTGCCTTGTTGCCAGCATTTTATTGAGGCGACTATATCTATAAGTAGCAACGCAGCAAGCACAGAAATAAAAAGGATAGGTAGATAAGTATCTATTTTTTGAGGTTGGATGTGGAAGTCCATTGTAGAATCAGCACCAGCCGGATTCCTAATAATTTACTATAGAAAAGGGAAACATCGAAGTGCGAATTGTGTAAGGAACGATGGAATATAAGGCGGATCGTGTGTGCTCGACCTCAACGAAGATTAAAATTCAAAGCCTGTACAGATGTAATTACTTCTGCGTCTGGTTCGAGTTTCGTCGACTTTTATAGCAGTAATTACTCTGAATGTCTTACATCTCATTCGACAGATTCTGATTGTATTGGAGTCAAGGAATATTGGGATCTGTTTAATGTTATATTATTTTATAGCAATTAACATTAATTCTAGGCTCTCAACTTAATAGATATACCTATAGATTTTTATTATTTTATAGTGTGATGAATGCCACCTATTGTAACGAAGAAGAAAAACGTTGTAATAAAACCTGCACGGCAGAGGTTTCGTTAAGTTTTAATTTCTAATAGGCATGTGATATGGAGATGAAAGACCTATCTTTCTCATTTCAAGAAAAGACCGGACCCTGCAGTGCATCACCTTTTGGAGTTGTAGCATATTCCATATTTTTATAATATTTCACCTACTTAAGTCATTTTCATTCAATAGACAATTATGTGAAGGCGTGTAACCCTTATTTATTTTGTTCTTGATTATTTAGCGAGTCTTCAATGTGTGCCTGAATTTCTTTTTTTACCCTAAAACCCAATGATGATTTTACGGTATTAATTCCTTTCTCTTTAATTTACGTATTCGCGTATATGTACCTACATTTTGATGACTTAGTCATACTTAGAAGCTTGAGATAGTTAATAAAATAGGTTCAAGGAAACAAAATACGACACAGTACACTCCTTACAGTTTGTTTTTATTAACCTTGTGTCGTTCACGCTATCGTTCACTGTATCAATCCAAGCAGACATTCTAGGTACATTTCAGCTTTTTGTGTCACTACATAATTCACATTACATTGTTAAGTCCAATAGTTAAATTTAAAGTAGATACCTAATGAAAAATTTAAACTAATAAATTCAGGACTTCTTATAGCGCACTGAACTACACAGATCATCAGGTTTGACTGCTCAAGTTGGTAATATACCTATCCTATTAACACTAGAAACATGGGGGATATTAATAATCTCTGTCGCTTTCTTTGTCTGTCTTTCGCGTAGCAACGAAGCAACAAAAGACCGTGAAATTTGATGGAATTTTTCAAACATAAGTGTAAAAGTAATGTGAAGGATACAAAGCCAGAATGCCATTGTTATAGATATACAAATGGTAAAGTACGTATGAGTTTTCATAATTGTGCGGTCTCATTCGACACCGAGCACAGGTGTTTCTGCGGCACAATCAGCAGTAAAAAGAAACGTCTCTTCCGGGGAATATTCACACTTGCTGTTTCTTAATACTTAATCCGCATTTCTTAGAAAATCTCGTGCAAGTTAAAATGAGAGTAACATTCAGGGAACGATTACGAGAATGTTCACCGGAGGTTCGCGGAGATAAAGGCGTTGGGCTGTGTATCTACATTTATAAACTTCGAAAGTTTATGCGACGAAGGAGTAGTTCTTCTGTTACGTACCTACTGTGGATTGTAGACATACTGCAGCGTTGGTGAGTATTATGGTGTTAAATCTATATTAATATAATATTACTTTTAAAACATTTAAATTTGAGTTACAGAAAAGTAGTGAATTTTATATGAAAATGTTATTTAGGTACATGTATTATAATAGCAACTAGCAGTTATCAATCCTTGTGTCTTACTTGTTATTCTAATAAAAAGTAATGTATGTATATGAAAACTGTAATTACAAAGAGATATCTAAGGGATAATATTGATATAATATTATAATATTAATATTATTATTATTAATATTATTATAATATTAATAAGCCTAAGAGATTGTTTTAATTTATGGAAGTGTTTACTACTTTTTCAAAACTTATCGCTCCAGGCGTATTTAACTTGAACGCCTCGGAGTGAACATGTCCATTGGCGTCGATAAGTGGCCATACTTAGCAATCCCGAGCTATTTCCTATCAGGCACTGCACCAAAAATATGGACAGAGTAGGCCCTAAGAAATAAACAAAGAGTTGTACACAAAACGTGTTCTCTGAGAATGGTAAGCAAGCATTACCTAGTGATGGGCGAGCACTCGATTACAGCCTGTTCGTCATACCTGCTGAGTAACTCGATTCAAGTGTCGAATACGTGGTGATATGCTTTTTTTAACATAACATTACGAGATCAACATAATAATACCTATAGCTTTTATGCTTATTAGTCAAAGTTATTTTATGGCAACCTAAGCTACTATCAAGTACAAGAAATGAAACAATTTTAATAACCTATGTATGCATGTTAATTGAAATTAAGAAAATAATTATAATATATCGTAAGAAATATAAATTCTGAGTTTAATTTGGATCCGTTAGGCACATCTCTAGTAGGCAGAATCGCCAGTATCTCTGCAACTCACTCTTAACCGTAGCCGTGTTTACGTAAGCCAGTTATTAACGCACGCTAACATACATCGACCATGTTTTATTTACATTAATACCTTTCCACATAAATGGAACAACAAATAAAGTGCACAGCGCGAAATGTTTGTTAAAAATTATAAGGCGCTGGACTTTCTCAGAAACGCGTATCAATTTTTATGTTTATTTTGTAAGAAACGAGCTTGATGTTAAGTGGTCAGGTGTATCTTGTCTTATGGACACCCACGTCCTAAATAGGTAAGGAATAATATCTGAGGTCTTTAGAGGGTGTGTAGGTGTAAAAAGATTTTTGCCACATATAAAGACGTATTGATGTCACACTTCTCATGCGAAATACAAAACTAAAAGAACATGCTATTTACGACATTTACATACATATTATTATGAGGTGACGCTAGGGTATATTCATATGTTTTGTATTTAAAAGCAAAATTAAAGTAGTTGCTGTGAATTGAAACGTGAACTACCGAATTAGCAAACGGTAGTAATGGAAGGAATAGAATTACCGCCAGAGTTTAGTTTCTATCACGCTTCATTTGTATTTTATTGTGGCCGAGTTCATGTAAGGGTAAAGCTAACAACAATCGGATCGAATCGGTGATAGCCGATAGATAAGTAGTAAAACCGAAAAACACTGTAGGCGCTACTAAATCGGTATTATTTTATAGTTATTTTGCCGCACTTTTTCAACCGAAAGATATAAATAACTTGCTGACCCGGCAGGCTTCGCTCTGCCAATTAATTTTATTTTAATTTTTTTATTTTATTTAAATATAAAAAATAGCCTATGTTACTCAGGCTGAATGTAGCTTTCCAATGGTGAAAGATTTTTTGAAATCGGCACAGTAGTTTTTGAGTTTATTCATTACAAACATACACACACAAAAATACAAATGTTTCCTCTTTATAATGTAGAAGAAGAAGATGTAGATAAGCTAGAGCGCAGAAAGAAAGAAAG
Organism: Erynnis tages; assembly: GCA_905147235.1. Classification (NCBI taxonomy): domain Eukaryota; kingdom Metazoa; phylum Arthropoda; class Insecta; order Lepidoptera; family Hesperiidae; genus Erynnis; species Erynnis tages. The sequence goes on from LR990073.1 coordinate 8,476,841, forward strand.
AGTTTATAACGGTACCTAGTGATGGTCGTGGTCTGCTATAAAAAATGTTCGCCTAGAGGTCGCCTTATACGTATTGTAGGTACGGTCACCGGCGATTCCATAGCGAACGCGGCAGCCACGTTCCGCGGATCAACCGATATCGATACGATATTGTATAATGCGCGAATAACTGCCCGGTTTATAGTTAATCCTTCAACGTTTCTTAACGATCTCGTAAATGATAGAATTTCAAAGCCTGGCCACTTATCGCACCACTTAATCTAGTGCTTTGAGCATTAATTTAAATTCATAGCCTCTAATTTAATATATAATATTTGTATAGAAGGTTTTAGGACATAGTTGCACGACAACATTGTTGGATTTGCTTGCTGTTTTGTTAATGGTCTTATCCTTGTATGGTAAGGTTTGCAATCGCCCAAATTATTGCTACCCAGCGCAGTAAGTAGTAAGTGTTTTATGCTGTCTTTTTCGGGAAAAATCTACAAACTAAGTATCTATAACTTCTTTATTTTTATAGTTAAATCAGCCATCGTATAGCATATAAGTAATTATTCTTCTATCTTACCTATAATACTCCTATTGTCAGTAGGTACCTAAGTAGTTATTGGAACTTATAAAGGCATAGAAATTAACGTTTTAATTAATTATGTGAAAATATTTGCGTTTGACATTCAGTTACTTGGGAATGGGGTGATTATTACAACTAAAATAATTATAAACTTTTAAGCTTCAAATACTTTTGAGTAGTTGGTCTTATTACCTTTTTTTTTGTGACGGGGGGGAACCTTCATATGTACCCGAGAGCCGCGGGAACGACTCCGGGTTATGTGGGATTCTTACCCACTAAAACCCCCTCGGTGGCCTTACTCTGCGCATGTGGCTCCGGGATCTCCGGTGGAACGCACCGGTGCTGGTCCTATTACCTACTTACGTTTTCCTAATGGTTATTTCCCTATGTATGTACCAACTACCAAGTAGGTAGGACTAGAGCGGTCGCACGTCGTATTAAATGCTGACATTCCTGACATGAAACTAATTGCCCCGCGAAGACCGCTTGGCGTCGCATGCGCAGGTGTACGGTTGCATCAGTCCGGCATTCCAACTTGCTCTAACTCGCCCACTGTTCTCATGACACCAGCATTATGTTATGAATTTGCTTAAACGTAGCTTTATTGCCTTATTTTTAATGAAGTTTTATTCCGATTAACTCAGTTTCTAAAATGATCATTGTTTCTTTTTCGAAAAAGTAGCACACAAATGTGTGCATGCCGTCTAGTGTTAAAAGGGTATGTCATCGACAATCGCTTTTGTACCATAAACAGGACGAAAGGATGCACTCATAACCTTGACTTCTAACAAGTTTAAAATTGGACTAAGGTGGTCGTGTCATAATTATTTCTTTAGCCCTCAGTGACAAACAAAAGATACGTAAACACCCAGCACCTCCCTGGGTGAAATTCAATATTTCTGATTTCTATCTACTTTGTCATAATAATTATATAACATTTTTTGAGCCTCTTTGAATAAAAAGATTCAATAAAACAATTTGATGATTTCAAATACTCGTAAACAGCTGTATCTAATTTCAATTACATTTCTGTTTTTCTATTTACAACAAACGAAAGATCAATAGAGATACGTCTGTAAGTTTTTAGATTGCAATGATGTCAGCAATTATTATGGACCTTGAAGTCAAAATATAGGTACGATACAATCAAGACGTATTTTTTGCCACTTAATGATGACGTCGTTCTCATGACCCACATAATAATCACGCTAGTTGTTTCGGAAGCTAAGATAATAGGCATGATGTAATGATTTAAACGGCGATTGATTAGATGAAGCAAAAACTAGCCACTGCCCCATTGATAAGCGACGTCACGACGTCATATAAAAATAACGCTTCAAGCCCCACACAACGATTCCCTGTGTCGTGGGTGCCATGGACACACACAAGACCACAACACAATACACCGAGACCAGAGACAGAAATTCAAATTCGTCATTCAAATCTCTGCTCTGCTGGGAATCAAACCCAGGACCTCCCGCGCAGCGCACCGGTGTCTTAACCACTGCGCTACTTAGGTCGTCAATAAATGAAACACTTTCGTATCCCACTGCTGGGAACGAGTCTCACCCCCAAATACGAGAAAGAGTATTGTGGTGGATACGCTGATGGGAAGGGTCGGATATTTTTAAATCGCCAAAATGGCCTCCGCACAATACGCGGTCCCGTAATCACGTTAAGTTAAAGGAAGGATTTTGAATAGAAACAGAGGGAAGAAGTTTTATGTGGACACAAATTTAGAGTTACTTAAGTTCCCTACGAAAGTGAAAGAAATGTCTAATTCGTACTCACTGAAACAGCATCCTCAACTTTCCCTTATGATTGTTTAATTTTCCGTGACCAATTACATTTTTATAGTACCTTTGACCTATGACAGAAGGCAGAGCACTTTTTCATAAAACACTGAATTCGAAATCGCCTTTTCCCACGTTTGACGCCTTGAAATATTTTTTACTTTATAATATCGTACCAATATTTCCTGCCTCTGAGCTATTGAGAAATCGGTCTGATTTTTCTGCATCGATATCGTTAGCTAACCGATTCGTAAAAGGTAATTCTGAGACTAATCGATTGCTAATCTTAAATTATAAGTTTGTCATACTTTATTACGGTATATTTCACAGTAGACATTGCATTGGTTGCGTTCCTATTATAACTTTCTGTGTTCTAGTTCGCAAACTTTCGCAAAGTAGATACCTAATCTACAACACTTGTTTGTTTAACACTTGTATCAATGATCACATGATCAGAGGTGTTAATGGTGTTATTGATTTGATTCTATATAAAACATGTATTTTCTTAAAAGATTATAAAATAATGATATGGATAATAACAATGTATAACAGTTAAGAAACCTATATGAAGAATGTAGAGTTAGGAATCCATTTGAAGTGTAGTACTTCAACTGGATTTCTAACTCTATATGCCGATGCCATAACCAGCTTTTTGTGCCCGATAAGAGTTTCTCTAATTGCGTCCTTCTAAAATGGTCTTATCTTACCAGTCGCCCGCCCTTGGTCTTGTAATTACTGCGCACCCCCCCGAGTCCGCCCTCTGGCCCTAGACATCGATGCGATCGTCCTTATTACCTACGTTATGAAGATGTTATACCTTGACTATCATATCGTGTTCCTATCACAATATACTACTAGTTAATCATGTCATTTCTTTAAAGTAATTCAAATATGATCTAGGACATCTAGGCACGATCCATTGAGATTATGGCTTTCAATAACAATAAATATGTTTATTTAGACCAGTTATTTTCTTGCTAGAATTGCTTTGAAGCGCTGCCATTTGATTTGAATAAATACGAGTTTCGTCCATGCATATCATTAGCATGCTTATTGAACGGACCTTGGAAAAGCTACAAGGCAAAGTAATGTAGCTTTAAGTGCTTGTAAGATTTCCTCAATACTGCCATGCTAATTAGTGACAAAGTCGCAGGCACTATAAAGTTAGAGCATAGATTCATGTTAGCGGCTTGGATTTAATTTCAAAACGCATTAGCTCATTTGCGTTTCCAGTTTGTAACTAAACACTACAAGACTGCGAATGACCACCGGCGAGTACCGGTTGCCACTCGACTAAATATCGGGTTGATGGGACCGGTTTATTATCCATAGTTTAACACCTTCGTCTACTCAACTTGGAGAGGTTTGAACTCAATGTTTGGAAGAAAGTATTGAGTTACGAAATTACTGGTGTGTAAGTAGCAAAAAGTATTTATCTGTGTCACTACATCTCTACCTGCCAGCCACTGATACAATTATTTACTTTAATTTAAAAGTTGGACATGTAACATGTCTATATGCTGTAATTAAACACTTGACGTAAATATTTAATTACACCTAGGCGGTGGCATAATTAATGAGCCCCAGTAATCGGCTGTGTCTAAAGAACATCCTTAAATTAGATATTGCCTATTACATGCTCTTAGATACCTACCTATTTTTTATACATTTACATAGCAATGGCATGTAAATGTATAAACAAGCATAGCATATGTTATTATGTATGTATATGTTAATGCAATATTTAAATTATTTTTAAAATCGTAATATCAAGCATGTAAGAAAATACTTAACTAAAAGAAATATTAATGTATTCTAAATCTACAAAACGTTTTGATATTTACCTAACACTACTTATTTTGCATTTTATTAATGCTACAAGTAATTTACATGTAAAAGAATCTGACTTATCTCAGAAGGTGAAGAAACATAACTACTTAATTATGTGTAATGAAGAAATCGATAGAACGTGTTTCTTATCATCAGTATAACACCTCAAAATCATCGCTTCTCGCTATCTTTAAAAGGCATATAATTCGTGGTTACAGTAACAACTTAGACACGTGCTTCTTGTATTTTTCATCTCGTTACGGCACTTTAGACAATTTTGGATCTTAAGTTGCAATAAATAGATGTGTTATTAACACCTACCTGATATGCAGCTGTGGATTGTGCGTACAGTTTACTCAATTTGCAGACACCAACAAATCACGCCTGACCCATATCGTGTTCCTATCACAATATACTACTAACTGTGCTTAATCATTTATGTAGAGCTTTATGTGTGACATTCAGCCTCTGCAGCGTTGATAAGTGACGTATTATTAGGTATGAGATTCAGAAATAAGGTTTGATTAAAATGAATGATTTGACAGACTCATCGAAAGCCGCTGAAAAGGAACTTTAGTACCGTTGTAGTTGTTTAATAGATACTTTTTTTAATGAAAATTGTTTTTAGTGATGAAAAACAAGTGGCAATATGCATTTTATGATAGCAATTTTACAAACAAATTTTTAAATTATACGCGAAACATCGAAATGAAACAGTTATATTAGTATAAGTATTAAATTTATGTTGCTTTGTTTTTCAGTAGGTTATCACGTAAAAAAGTAGGGCATAACTAAATAAATATCGTTGGTTAATATTACCACATCTATGAGTTGACAATCTCATGTGCTAATTTGTTAAGAAAGCAAACCAAGTAAGAGGTTGGAACTGGTATCAAGGTGCTAAGTACAAACATGCGCGTGCGCATAAAAATAATGAGGGCACTGGAAACAAACATTTCTTTTTCGAATCGAGTTCAGTTGTTCTTTATGACTTCATCAAGTTTCTCTTAAACGGATTCATTAAGCCTGAAAACACATCTTAAAAACGCAAGCCCAGCCCTGAGTTCCTTAAATTTTATGAAGAAGTATCAATAAAATTAAATTCATATCACATAGTCAAACAGTTTAGTAGTAAAGCAATTTTGTATAACAATTTATTTAACAAAACGTGATACAAGTTGATATTAATGGTAACTTTATGTTTACAAGATCATTCTTATATCGATCTTTGTTATTAGATGTCACATAAATTAAAAGATTATAAAAACCGCAAAATTTATTTTTCCTGTTCAATATCTTTACTTAGTTCACTTTATTGATGAGAGCTTTATCGAATTACGACATAATCTTTACTAATTGACCGGTATACTTTTAAAGCAGTAATAATTTGTACCTATTTTTACTGCTTTAAAAGTATACCGTTGGAATATCAAGAAGTTAATCTTGTTTGTTTAGAATCTATATAATATGCGTATGTCAATAATATTATCATATCAATCATCTCTGAACCTTTGATGTCCATTGTTGGATATAGGCCTCTGAATTCTTGAGTTTGGAATTAATTGAGTTGTTTTATATAAATCTATCTACACGAATATCAATGATTCCTGACATTTCAGATGAAATGTAGCTACTACTGCGCAGACTACTTCACGACGGATGATCCGGAGTTACTTTCAAAAGTCGTATATAATAAAGTGCCTCCATATTTTGAAAATGAAAATGAAATGAGTAAATTTACGCCGGCATTGGACCGCGGCTCAAGGGTAAGCAGTGATTAATAGCGGGTTGTCCGCCGCTCTTGGACATTAGGCTGAGTCTGTTAGCTTTTAGGCCTTAATGTGGGATACAGCCGAATAATGGTTTGGTGTTACACGTCACAGACATATCTCGTGAAAGGAATCATTTACCAATCTATTCTTCTTATCTAATAAAACTGACCTTTGGTTTATCGTATTTATATTTTATATTTTCCACTTTCTTTTTTCCCGTTCTTTTGATTGATTCTATCAAGTATTAAATGCCTTCATATCCTGCAAATCCTAGTTAGGTTGCTGGAGGAAATGCTATGCAAAATAAAAAAGCACTAAACTCGTTTTCGTACCACTTTTAGGGCAATGAAAGGTAAATAAATAAATATAAATAGTTAGTTAGTCACTAACCTGGGTCCGCCATCCCACTAACTGTTAGTGGGATGGCGCGAGGACCCAAATTGAGTTTGGCCTCCGATAATAAGAGCCTCCACTTTAAATATGAATAAATAGCTGGAAATTTTAACCGGGTTTGCAAAGTTATTTTTGTGTTTACCTAGTAACCACATTCATGATTATACTATTAATTGTTTTATAGCCACATTCTGAATGTTCCTACTAGGTGGGAGACATCCGACATAGGACAGATCCGTAGAGTTAAATTACGTAAATAACTAGAGACATTCGACGCCACAAGAGAGCTTTTGCAGCCTATTCGCCAGCTTCTCGAAGGCTGTTCAGTACATTAAGAAACTATCAAATGTATCACAACTTAAGTGACATTTAACACCGATTGGGTTGGATTTAATAATCAAGGACTTTTAATATTTTTTCTTGTAATTCCTAAGTGTGGTAAACCGACAAAATATGATGAATTTATACAATGTTTTTAAAGCTTACACAGATCACCGTGAAAGAAATGAAGCTGATTATAAGATTTTTTAAAGTTTTTCTTAAAACTCCCCAAAAAAGGTTATTTAAATTGTGAACTTTTGAGCTCATATTAACTCCGTAAATGAAGAGGCAGAGCAGTGATTAATCGAGGGTTGACTCCGCCATCAAGCTGCGGTATTTAGGGTTTTAATGTAGGACTAGTGGTCTCCCAGGGGTCCAAATTCGACCGCCATTCATTAAAATTTGTAATCGATGCAACATGTAAGATGGGAAAACAATAATTAAAACATATCAATGTTACAATATGAAAAACACTAGTGGGCGAGAATAAATAACATTTCTATTTTTCTGAAGTGATGAAAATAAAGCTCGTTAAAAGCTACGAGTTGGTATCAAACAAAAGAAAAATAGAAAAGAGTTTTACAAACAGAGAAGTTCAAACGTTATGAGCTGAAATTTTCCTTTTAAATAGATAGCAAACGAACAAACAATCAATCTTTTTAAAAGAGGTACGAGTATGAGACAACCGTTGCTTAAAATATGAAAAGCGGTGTGCTATCATACTTAGCTAGGTGCTTAAAATTATAGCCGCAAAAGGAAAAGAAAATTTTAAAGAAAGGAAAAAGCAATTCAAAAATTTTTTTTTAATGAAAATGTAATTCTCCGATGGAACTGAATTACACATATTCTTTTTTCTCTTAGGACCTTTAAACATTACTACTACATCCTTCCAAGTTTCTTCTGCAAAAAATAAGCATTTTAATAATAGCTAAGTTAAAATGGATTAGGTTAATAGGTTTCAGACAAAATTTCAGCACTAATTGTATACACGAAGATGAAAAAATCAAACTAAGCACGAAACAGGGCGTCGGTAATTAGAGTAGCTAATCTAATAATTACGCAAATTACTTTAAAGCCAGTCTGTAGACGTCAACAGGCTAATTTTTCTCAGAAGCCAAGGCCTTTATCAAATTACGCAAATTATCGGACGTGAACCAAAATCTACAGGACTGGAATTCTTTCTAAGGGTATTTATTATCTGGATACGTTTCCAGCAAGTTGGCGTTATAAAGAAAATAACTTGTTCCTTCAGGGCTCTATCAAGGTTCTTTTTATTTCGTGGAAGTAGCAAGCAAGCAACAACAACCTAACGGCAAGCAGAAATGCAGTACTTTGTAGTACTAGTTTGATCAACTCATAAACTTGGTATCAGCGGTACATCAGCGGTATTCAACGTGTTTGCGATACATGGGGATATTAGGAAAATAATATTTTTTGAACGCGCTACGCCTTAAACATGCGACCTATTTTATTCAACAATGTTATTCTTGTCTCATTCTAGTTAGCATCTAAAGCCGTCTACTTATTTGGGACGGGCCAGAGAACGCAAAATGAATGGTGTCCCTCACACAGTGCGATTACGTAACGAGTAATTAAATAGGACCTCGTAATTCGTAAACGCGAGTCACGTAACTCTGTAGCGCGTAATAAGCGACATGAATACGGATAATACTTGTACAATAAAACCCCGCGTCTCTTTGATCTCGCGAACTTCAGTATTAGTAGCTGTGAGCGTCAACAGTTGCTAGGTAGAGAAATGCGGAATTTAACACAGAGTAAAACAAAAATTTCAAACTAATTATCTTCGAACATCTAACTCAAATAGCTTTTTAGATTTAGAATAAGTATTTTCAATGTATTAAGTGAAGTAGCGTCGTTTTAGTCAGTCCAACATTGGATTACAAAACCCTTACAAATAGATGAAAAATCTGATTAAAAAAAACATCAAATTGATCATAACCTCGATGACCCAAACATGATTGCATTGCATTTCATGTCGAAAAATGTATTAAAAACAAAATTATAGTTAACCATTATCCTCAGCGTTTACACCGAATAAACCGACGTTTATGAGCCTTAAAAGCAATACTTACCATTTTTCAATCACATTAGTTGTTTAGTAATCTCTATTATGGTAATGCGTTCCATATTAGGACTCTTTTCTTTTGTACCGTTTTCTTCCCATTACTCTTATTATGGTATCGGTGGTTTATTCTGAACTCGCTGGAGTTTCGAGTTGCCGACGTTTACTTTCTCCGAACGGTATGTAAATAGTGGCTCACAGAGGAACGAGCGTGTGTAGAATAGCTATTATCTTGTTGAACAAAATGTCTTCAATTGTATGAAAATTTCACGAGCTAATACAATACAAATACCAGTACAATTTTATACAAGGAGTTCGTTGCAAAACGATACAAAAATGGTAATCTTAAGTGTTGATTTTCAAATCGGAAATTTAAATAATTCATGGCCCGTATGAAGACCATCGGTTACAATAGAGGTGGTTTTAAAAACACTTGTCGGACAATACGAGTCGGACAACACCTAGGGTTACAGGACAATGGCTTCATTAACTACAACAATAAGAGACCACTTACGACCGACATCCCGCCCTGATGGGGTTGTATCGTTGAAAAATATTTTAATTGAATGCCTTTGTGGTCTACCCTGCATGCAGATCACTGCAGTGGTTGGCTGGTTTTGTTTATTGCCAGAAGGTATATTTCAGTCGACAGTTGCGACATTTACACTGTCACTGTCGTAACCGGTCCACTCAAAGCTTCTACGCTTCTACGTAGGTTAAGGACTTGCACCAACATTGGCAAGTGGGCAAGAGAGCTTTTTACTCTGTTAGTGTTACGTTCTATTTTTTCTGACGAAAGCCATTGCGAAGCTACAGTGTGGTCCGTATTGATAGGGTACTGAGAAAATCTTTTTGTGAAGAAACAAAAGACTGCTTCTGATAAATAGAAATAAATAGGTGACGATCGGCGTTTGTCACCAACAAAATTAATCGATAACAAGACAGAGAAATCCTTCGGAACCATATCGCACATTTTCGTTAGATTTTTTTACAGTTTGCTTTTAATATACTGCTAAGTTCTCAAAGGGCTATAGCTATTATGATTCTACTTTATCTAATTATTCGTACATATTTAGATTAAAAGTGGATTATTAGGCTAACATTTGGCATTGAATATTTATTACAGTCATGTTTTGACTGTAATAAAAGTCCAATGTTGGTCTAAATTTTTTTAAAAAGCACAGCACATAATGGTTGCGCGATCATTTCCTTCTTCATAATTATATAAAGGTAAGTATCCTTTGCTGGTGAATCGGGCACACTATACGAGTATTTGCTGGCGTGCGTCCGGCCAATGTATAAGCTCTAGCAAACAGTATAAACATGAAGTTTTATTACTTGGCTGCGTTCCACGCATACACGTTAAACCAGCCTATTTACAGGGTAGCCGTTGTCAGACAGCGTTTTAGTGTTAGGGTTTGTTCCCACGGGCACTTTTGAAAGCACACTGCCAACGATAAAACGACTATTCAAAATCAAATGCGTTAACTTCACTATCTATACAATATCTTTCACACATAGACCCTATTTTCAACGGATACTTTACAATGTGCGTTTGTGTACACTGGTCTGTGATGGATAAATGGGCATTGTCATCCCAATTTACTACTAATTTACTTTTTCTACTATGTATATTTACTAGTATAATACTTAAGCTTAATCTTAAGAAGTATTTTTGAAGTTGGCTTGGGCATTCGCAGTACATTCGTAGCAAAGTCAGTCAGGACGGTAAAAGTTGTCATGGATTTTAATAGTTTTAGTTCAATGTAGCATATAAGGATATAAATATATTTACTTCGTATTACTATATGTCTATGTCTTCTATGTTTTGCTTGGCAAGTAAGTAAGAATAATTTTTCAAGTTGTTTTCAGTCGTTTCTTAAGTCCAGCATTTTTATCTTACAAAGGTCTATCTGTATTTTTCTCTTTAATCGTCCATAAATCTGTAAATCTTTTCTTACTTGTCGAATAAGACTAATCATTCTAACTGACTCTTGTTTCTCTATCAAGTTGTTTCCTTTAAGTTTTTAAGTCGCAAAGCGACAGACCGGCAGTCTGAGTTAAATAAAAGTTTGACTGGAGTTGGGACGCGTCCTTTCAACTATGAACAACAACTGGGAGCTAAGCGGTGTATTGCAGCCCGCACGTGTAGAACCGGTATTATAAAACTACCGAAATAAACTGTAACATATTATAATACTACCGTACTAATCTATAGCAATGGCGCAGCGTCTGTGTAAATTGTAGGGTTAGATCTTAATCGTTATCAATACCAGAATTAAACGAAGGAAATTTCAAGCGTTAACAGTTTTTAGTACAAAATTCCTTCATATTTGATATTATACTTACTAGGCAAATGAGAGACAGAGAAAAGTAGTATAATATTACGACCACCTTATGTCTTTTAAGAAACTAAATTTAATTGTTAATGGATAACAAGGAGGCCAATTGAGACAAAGTGGTTGTTCCTATATTCTTCTCCAATATTACCGGAATTTAAAGACCACCCAAACCAGAGAGTTAAAAGCAATTAATCATTTCTTCTTCAGATGGAAGAAATTCAACAGACCTGTTAGGGCTGTTGACTTTAACTTATTAACTTAAAAATATTGTAGAAATCGTTACGCCGTCTCGTCGCACGGGTCGCTACAGGCGGTTAGTGTAGATCGGTACTAATGGATGAGTGCCAACGCGACTGACTAATGCGACTGCGGTTCTGTCCAAATGTGTTGAACACCCACCAGACCTACCCTAACTTTGTTTACGTTTATCAGTGTGTTTTCAAAAATATTGCAGTATTTTATACCGAATCAATATTACCTGTAAACACTTGTACCAAATACAAATAAACACGACTCAAAACATAAAAATAATCAATCTTAGTTCATAGAAACACGCGCATTGTCATTTTATTGTATTTGTAGTTGTTTTTATTATCGTTGTTTTAAAGGCACTGCTTACAAATTAGAGGCTTGTGCAATAAATTGTTGTACAAAAAATACCACAACTGAGGGCATATCGGGCCACCGTGCACCGCGTGCGCCCATGGCTTACCGCGGTCAGTGCACTTGATCGTTACTAATGGACGAGTGCCAAAACGACTGATTAATGCGACTGCGGCTCGGTCCTAATGTTTTGCACAATACTAGCAGACCTGCCTAATTTTTTTATTCACCGTCACACTGAATGCTTATTTTTAATCAAACTTCATACACCGTAACTATACTAGAAAATAACTACATCCAAAAATTGTAGATACATACAAATGTTATGACTTACATAAATTATGCACTTAAACTCCCTCAGTTTTCTTATTCATCAAACAATTTAATCTCAGGGTTAAATTTAACATTTCTATGTCTATCTATTTTATGGTTAACAACATAATAATTATAATATTGCGCCTATCAGATGCTCCTTTATTACGATGTAGTGCTCGATTTGTTGATACTAAATAATTGGATTACATTGCATCTACATATTTTTAACACGTTGGAAATAAACGTAAATCAATAAATTATTATTTCAATTATTCTTACTATTTTAAAAGACTATTATTTCTGTCTCGTCGTACGTAGTAAGAACAGTTGAACGTTATAAATGTGCGGCTGCCAAAGAGACAAATGTATCTGTTTTTCTAACGCAACGCATTGCAGTGACAAAATGCTATTTATTTTCTAGCGTTAGGTCCTAGTAGGTAACTTTTAAAGTCAAACAGAGAAAGATCGATAGCGTGCACACTGCACACGTTATCGCGAGTGGCAGTGGCAGTCGCAGAGCTTTTATATGCGGTTTGAACAATTGATTGCCGCATATGGATGTGTGCCAACACACCAGACGACTATCCCATATCCCCGCAGTTAAATAGTATAATTATCCTTACTTGAATTTCACAATTTATTTAAAAACATACCGTAAATATGAAAACACAAAGCACTTGACTGTCGCGTAGTTTTGATTATGATTTGTAGCTTTCAATTCATTCTGTTTGTTTAGTCGATCGTGATACGTGACAAATGGACGAGTGCCAATGCGACTAATAAATGTGTCTGCGTTTCTACTCCCATCCCGTTACATCGATGAAATAAAATTCAGACCGAGTTGAACTTTGCTGGATAATTTTAAGTTTTTAGCTTTGTGTATTTAGTATCATCTGAGATAATAATTAGTTTATATTTTGAAACAATTAACGTCTAATTAGCTGTTTAATGGAGCAATAAGCGAGGATTTTAGTTCTCACTTCCTTAAAGCCATCGTATTTTCCAGAGAAAAAACACTTTTCCAGTTAATAAGAATAATAAAGTGTTCATTTTTTTTTTCTCCCAGTCTAGGATTTGCCTAAGGGGCGATAAAAACGAATGAATATATTATTGTAATGCGACATATGTGATGTTCAACAAGTGTGGACAAATTGAACCTGATAATGAATCAAAGCTTGTGAGTTTAAGTTTGAGTTTTAATTAGAAAGTTATACCTACACCAGAAGTACCTACCAACGCCGTGTCGTTCATTCTTACTTTTCCGATTGTGATGCGTGTGACTAATGGATGAATGTCTACGCGAAACGCGACTGACAAATGTGACTGCGTTTTAAGCATTGCACTCCTAAAATAGTGCTCCATCTTAAAAGTACAGTCACAGAACAAGAAACTGTATTTTTTATGATATTCCGCGTTCCAGATTTTGATGGGATTAAGTATAAAACATCCACCATTTTGTTCCATTTTTATGTGATAACCATACAATGAGGCAAACGAGTTACCTAATGGATAATGGTCACGGCTGCCTATGGCATAGGGGTCACCAGTGCATTTCCGGCTGTGAAGAAGTGCTATTTTTACGCTTTTTGAAGAACCTTATTCCCTTGGAAACACTTCGCAATAGACCACATTTTCTAGTATAGTTACTTAATAAGAACCGTCAGATACATGATAGTGATGGGGCGATGTTGTCATAATTGCGAGACAGTAGAGCATGCTTAATTAAATAAGTTGGTCAGGTATTGAATTGTGATGTCTACTTATAAGTGTCTAAACACCGTAGGACAACTCAGGGTCGTCTGATCTCAAAACAGACGGAATAGACGAAAGAAACTAGACAATTGAGACAAATATTATCATTTAAATAAATTCTTTTACAGAGAACTGTCGTTGCCCGCGGCTTCGTCCGTGTAAAAGTCCTATATGTTAATCCGGGTTATAAACTACGTACATACCAAATTTCACCCAAATCTGTTAGGCCGTTTATGCGTGAAACAGAAACAAACATCCATCCATCCATCCATCTCTTCTGACAAACTTTCACATTTATAATAGTATAATATAATAATATTATGTATATACTATCGGTATATGCCCAGACAAAACAAACATTCGTGGTGCAATAAGTTGGTGATTACAAAACTAATTTTAATAATTTAATCTTTAGCAGTTGCAAATCGCAATATTGTCGATTCTTAATACAAAGAAAGTGAATTGAGGAAATGTATAGTACTTAAAATGGCGGCTGTATTTGTGTAGGTAAGTTTGTGGGGACTTATTTATTCAGCCACCGTAGCCACATTTTTTCTTAATGTTTGACGAATGTTTCCTGGTGTTAATGGAACACCTGCGTTCTAAACTGAATTTTAGTCTAACATCAGACATACTCGTAATATACAAAAGTTTGATTGTTTAGATATGCCTTTTTTAAATAAACTACTGATAGTTTACAAAACATATAACTGATAGTGGTAGGTTCTGGATAATATTATACTTATGATAATATTGCTAAATATAATGGAAAAAATAAATTTAAGACGTAGGCTAATATTTGATACCTTTAAAACAATTACCTAACTACCTAGTGTGTATTACTATTTTTTATTTATTTATACTCAGATTGTGAGTTTTTATTCATAATGTTCAAAATTACAATAGTGAAATTTTGCAGTAAATTTAAAATTTTAATTGCTGCATGTGTACAGACAGGCTAGGCGGCGCGAGGCGTTAGGCTGACCACACGCAACATCGTTGCGCAGTTATACAGTCTTGAAGTCGTCACTCTGACACAGTTTCTATTTAATTCAACAAGCAGTAATCGCAATGAACGCTAAATATAATTGCGCATTGGCATTCTTCGCACGGCGTTGGTTCTCTGGCTTGGAACATTGCAACCTCACGCGCATACAAATAAGCGTTTCACACTCCTTCGGCCTACGGATGAGTCTTTAATTTTATGTTCTGCTTGTAATTCGGCCTAAAACAATGGCGCTGTATGCAGGGCCTACAGATACTCGCTCGCCTCGTAACCTGCAGGGAATAGGCAAATGGACTTTTTTATACACAAACACCACGCAGTACGCACCCGTTATTAAAATGTGCGTGTATACGTGACCTGCCTCATTGATAATGTTGCGTGACCGTAGATATGTCTATGTTTTATTTCCTTACATGATAATAAATCATTTGTTAACCCATTCCTATTATTATATAGTAGATATATTTTAATGAGCACCTATGGAATTAAAAAAAGTGTACTTAGCAATGTCTTGTCTATTTACCTTGGGGCAATGATATTGTACATACAACTTGGGGTTACTTTTTCGCCGCTCAATCATAATATGGTGAAGCAAATTATAAGTGCGATGAAGATGAGCGTTTATAGGATAATTACATTTGAGGCAGATGAATCCTCTATATCAGCAATGCATTCACATACAACTTCAGTCATCTGATACTTAGTCGACATTCTGGACTCCTCGTCTATTTATCTTATTAAAAGATGCCAATAATTAGTTAGCCTTAGAATCGTACAATGGTAAACACAACTTCGTTAAATTTCATAATATTATAGTTAGCCTATAAGTAAGCATCATATTGAAAATTGAGTTGTTGGAACAAAGGTCGACATTGTGTCGACGGCGCATCGCTGTATATACATCGTACGAGTACGCGGCATCGTAAGCGTTGAATGGACTAACTGGTTATTATGGTAATGTCGGATCGTAAATAGTAAGTATATAGTTGATGGAGTGCAGTAATGTAAACAAGGGGGTACCGCTACGAGCGCCTCCCATGCCGCCAGCCGCCAGCCGCCGGCCGGAGCCCGCTGCCCGACCAGTTTTAATGAAGATATTTGGCACGACTGCACGAGCTTAACGGTGCATGTCTGTAGATAAATACGTTACTGAACAACTAATATCACAATTATTCTGCATTATGATGGCCCGCGTCTGTTAAACCCCGTCATTATATTTCATTTTACAACTCATTCGTGCAATTAAGTAATAAATAACTTAACCCGCGCCCCGTTTATTGAAATCGTCCAAAATAATTTCAGTAGATGCTTATGTTAAAAGGCATCCTCGTTACTGTATAGGCACAAGTCCCTCTCGGCTTATACGAAAGGGATTTAGGTCATAGCTACGCTACCCAACTTAATTGCGAAATAGAGTAATGAAAATATTCCAAAATACTATTACACACATTTTTATTTAATGACTATTTAGCCTATATTTAGCAACGCTCCCGTGATTCTAATTAATAAAATCTTATAGGAACTATGTATTTATTTAATACTTTATTATGCACCACAAGAAACAGAAGGACAGAATTACAGAGTCAATAAATAAAAATCAATTATATCTCGATCATTTTAAAAAATACAACGAAATTACTTAAATAATCTTCTCCCAATTTTAAGAGATATTTTATTGTACATTTCGGGACATTAAAGTTTTTAGCAAGTAGTAGGTATATTTTCGACGCTGGTTTACCATATTCTAAACTATATTTATTTAACATAACATAAGATGATAATTATCAATGCATATATGGAGTAAGTACAGTACTGTTAATTACGTATAAAAATATAGGTTCATAAATGAAACAGACACATGGAAGAATATAATCGTAGTTTTATCCTTATTATTGAAATAAATATCACAACCAACTTCACTTGTTTTAGGCAACAAGTAGGTATGTAATTATTACATCACTAGTACTACAGGTAGCAAGGAGCGTATATATCTGATTTGAATATACATACCTAGTTAAACAAAAGCACATACATACGTCATGTATATTTCAGAGGAGTGAGGAGTTTTTTTCTTTTATAGCTGTGATCACAACGGTGCAAGGCTTAGGTTATGCTCCACGGTGTTTTCCTCATTGATACTGACATAATGTGTTATGTACTTTAGATGCTATGATTAATTCAGTAATAATACATAAGTCATTTATACGATATCTATTTTAGATATTTCAGATGATGGATTAGTGGACAATTTCCGCATTTAAACTGACAAGCGCGAGAACGTTTTTTCTTGACTGCTATAAAACTTGTTGTGTCGACTTTCATTAATTTTTTTATTGACCATCAATTGCACATCAGGAGGAGTGGTATTAATATTAGATAATAAGTAGGTATGAACGACCGGTTGACTTCCAGATCAACTACCGTTTTGTTTGTCAGAGTTGTTACGTTTAATGTAAGAGGAAATTTAGTAACAAAATTCGCAGAATAACGAAATCGTGGTTATAAAAGTCCAAAATGGCTAAAAGAGTTAGAATAAATCTGGTTTTTACACTTCGCTACTGGTCATACGCTCTAAAAATATGCAATTCCGAGAGAACCGTCGATTTTTACTACGGTTTCATAAAAACCGGGATATTTATGATGACAGAGCGCCGGACCTGCTGTCGTATCTTTAAATATTAAATCAGGGCCTGAACATAAAATAATATATGAAATTTAACTATTTTTAGTTTTGGTTGGATGGCTTATTAATTTTCTATAAGCGAAGGGGTTCACTTGGGGATTAATTAACCTAATTATGACGAGTTAATTTTTTTATCAGAATAGATAATCGAGATTTAATATTGATGTGTTAAATAATTGACACATCAATATTCAATTTTCCACATAGCCTTGTCTTTAGTTAAACGACGTAACGTCCAATCTTGTTCCAATCACTAAATTACTGTGTAAAATGAGCGGCTTAAAATTTCAAATTCCAATTTTTTTTTCGACTTACAGCCTAACTTAATCACGACAAACAAGTTAGATAATCTTCGACAATACATACTGTTGATGCTTCTGATAAGGTACTGAGGTGGTTGCCCAAAATAAGTATCTCCGGTAACTTTTCTACTACTGTTGCAACCACAGTGTCATGTCATATTATTATAAGTATCTAATGAATTACCACACATAGACTCACTTGATTACGACAAGCTATTAAGAATAGAAGGACTAGATCCTTCATTGTGAGAGGAGACCCGATCATGCAGAGGACACTAATGGGTTACGGACCTTTAGCAGTATAGAAGCTATAAGAAATTTAGTATAGAAACTTTAATATTGATATGATATTGGAAGTGATAAGAGTATTATTGAGACGTTGCAACCCTGTCCTTAAACAAACTCTACCTTGGCAATGGCAGTGGGCTTACTTCAAATTCCGCTTCATTTGCATGTTAGTTGTGTATCTCTAACAGGTCGCGTTGATACCGGGCGAGATTAAGTTCACTACATGCGGGAAGCCTTTCAACCTGTATTCTCTGTATTTGTTCGTTCTGTCTCTTATATTGCCCTATTTCCCTAGATCTCTTTGATGTAAATAGCAAATAGAGAGCTAGATTGAGATTAGATATTGAAATGTTAAAGTCGCTTTTATTTGATACCTACTCGCACGACTAAATCTATTTCTCTCCGAGAGAAATTCGCACCTAAATCTAAACGTAGGTACTCCTGGAAAGCAATAAGTGTTTTCACAAAAGTTGATTGGTTATAATTATTTATCCCTATTAAGTCACTACACACAAATAAGTAATTGAGTCCTTAGCATGGTCTCACGACAATTTAATTATGGTTCTTTGCATATAAAAAGGGTAATTCATTACAGAATTGCTGTATAATTGAATAGTCATTTATGGTTAATTCTTGTTGTTAATTCGTAAATACAACGATTACACGATTACTCCAACGAACGGCCCGACAAGTGAGCTGTTTCTTAATGTTACAAATGCACGACTCACGACCACGTGAGGTGAATCACGCACGAGATAGATTAGTCTCTACATTTGAAGATCACTTTTAATTAGCCATAACAAATTATTTATGACAGCCACATAAAGAGTCAAAAAATAGTTTTTAACAAATTGAGAAAAATGTAGCTGTTTTATTTAAACACTTGAAAAATTAAAGAATCTTAATTTGCAACGTGTAGGATTTCTAATTAATTTTTTTAATAAAATAGTATTTTGCATAGGGCAACTTGTAGTTTTTAGTAAGCGGTCACATTGCCCTATTGACACGAGCGACAACAGGTGGTATAAGTAATATATAGTGTCAAATTTGAATAATATAAATAACTACTTGTCAAAGCCTGATTCCATGGCCTCAGATGTAAGACTTTGAATTTTATACATCAATAACCAATTCCAATTACTGAATTGAAGAACATGATCGTATAAAAGTAGGCGTAAACAGGACAGTGCAGCAAATTTAAAGGTAAAGTACGGGAAGACAATTACAAAAACGACAAAAACGTTGGAAGCAATCAAGCGAGCTTGCTCTTAATTGGATGAGACCACTTCCTCTAAACGATATCTCTTGTAACGCCGACCGAAGCTAACCTAGCCTTTCATACTCCTGAAATATCTTAGGCGGCTTTTGTAAGTTCTGCGGTGAAAAACGTATAGCTTTAATTGCTGCAATTTAAACGCGATAGTTTTAATCACCCGTGAGTCCGTCGTAATTAAAAAATAAATTTTCGGCTGAAGTTTATTCTGCTCGGAATTAATTGGGGGTAATTTTAACACAGAGCCGTAAATCATGTTAAATAGCAATTTAGTACTATTTTGTAAAGTCGACCGTTGTCACGCGAATGCCTATTGTTCGAGTTGACACGACAATGACGTTTGCGAGACCTCCAACGCCTTCTTGGATATTTCAGGGGATTGGCCGAAACATGGCATAATTGTTCAAGGTTCAATGATCTAATACAATAAATGTACTCGTATATCTCATTTTGTTCATTTTATCGCGACATTTTTAGCTTTCGTCGCCCTCCAACAAATTACTAACTGTTGGTGCTAAACATCCTTTCAGAAATTAGTACCTAGGTGCTTTAAGTAAGTAATTGTTTTAAGTAATTATGAAACTACTAAACGAAGTATTCGTCAATTTATTTGAAAACAAAATATAACAAATATAACTTACATCCTTACTAATTACTTTTTGAGAAAATATCCATTAGGTACAATAAAACAGTAATTTATTTATTTATTTATACAATCGGTAAATAGGCAGATATGCATGCCAGTTACAGGCGTGAACAGCATTTAGCTTATAACAACGTACAATAACAATAAGTAAAAACAGAGCTTACGATGGCGTGAGAAATAAAATCAAAATTTAATATGTGTTGGTCAACTTGGTTAATATTACATCGCAAGCTGCTCATGCTAGTAACAACTAAGGATTCTATGTTTAAAATTACATTAGAGTCGAAAAATATGTCAATGTTCTTATCAATTGTTTATAAGCGGTTATATTCAGCGCAAAAGCGGGGTAGTGAAGAATATTTGAGGATATTGGTTCTACATCTGGGCAATTGGAAGAGTTGCCCAGGGCCCAGATGTAGTAATTCATGTAATTCATGTAGTAATTCATGTAGGAATAGCATCAAGTTATTGTAAAAATGAGTTTTGATAAGTACAGCCCGAAATATGTTCAATTACATGATCGTGACTTTCTCGTTACCTATTACAAGTTGTCATTATTGAAACTTTCTGCAAATTACCAAGATTATGTCAACCGGTCTAACAGCTCTACATAGAACTGGTTGACGTAGAAATTCTTTGTAAACGATTTTTAATGTATCAAATATGAACTCATTTCTTACAGTATAATGATGTAATACTTATTTCTACAGAGTAGCAATAGTACTTGCTTGCATATACTTATTTAGTTCTGTATAGAAATTTGGTAGGCTTACCACTGTTTTCAAATGGAAGTGAAATTGGCGGTTTAAAATGTTTCTTACTCTTAAAGGTCAATTATTCCTTGTAAATTAAATTGAAAATTAAAAAAAACCCCCGACACAATAACGACAGTTTTCATTGAACATATTATTTTGTAAGGTGTACGTGATACGCTTTCATTTGAGACCCCACTCGATTATAATTTGCAGACATTCGGTTATTCTTCCCCACTTTCACCCCCCACAACTTTTAAAAAAGACTCAACCGATTTTCATGTCTAAGAACGCTCAGCCGTAACTCACGTTTCATACAAAAAAAAAACCTACATGATCGTATTTATATGCACACGGTGTAGTATGCGTCTGCATAGCGGTGTACATGTGTGCTAAAGCCATTTGGAATGTACGCGGTCTAAGTTTCGGCTAACTTCGACTGTTGGCTTTAAAAACTTAAAGTGGAAAGTTTTATCAGTTCCTCATACGGTAAAAGTCTTGGCTGCTTTTACGAGCGGATTAGAACTTTTAAGATCGATATTCATTTAAGTTTAAGGCTAGACTTAATAACTTTACGGACAGGTGAATCATAAAAAATATTTTTCATCCTTTTACTGTTGTATAATGAATTTGTATTTAACGGTGTCGGTATTCTAATTCTAATGATAAAACTATAAATATAGAATAAAAACAGTTATTTTATGAAGCCCACGTGAGGCATGGCTTCCAAGACAACTAACTTTAATGGAACTGATTTAAAGAGGCCGTTGTAAATAGCGGTTTTGGTAAGTTAAAAATTACGTTTAATAACTAGTTCAGCAGTTAAAACGAAGCAGTTAAGTAAACAAAAATGAGTAATAAAAAATAATGAAATGGATTAGTGAATATAATATACAATTGAGCAGGAAAATAATTAAATGGGCGGTAAAATTTTTTTTTAACGAGCGGTTACGTGTGGGCCGTAAAATTAACGTAATCTAACCCATTGAAAGGATTTCTGAGTTAAATTTAGACTTTTGTCACTGATGATTTGCCGAACTATTTATCGAACCGCTCATTACATCATTTAACAGCTCATTCAGTTATTGGACTGCTCAATTATTTTTAGAATTGACATTGTATGATAAAATAACCTACAAATTGATTTTTTATTACTGTCCATGTTTTACTGTCGCAATTATCAATCAACCGCCATTAAATTAAATAACTGCTCAATATGTTTTTCAACTGATCATAATAACATCTCGAATATTTAGATAATAGCTCAAAAAATTAGTTCCCTTATTTTATTACTTTGGTTACTTACATTTTCAAGTAATGCATAGCATAGCATTTAATTTGTCATGTGAATTATGAAGGTTTTTGTTTGTTTAATTTGCAATCAGCCCATGTTGAAATTTTACATTCATAGGGGCCTATTCTCATTTCCTTTAAAAAGGACATAAAGACAAAACAGTGTGCATAATGCTGCCGGAAAATGGGAGGTCACCTATTGTCTGGAAAATCATCTACGGTATTGTATTTACGGCAAACACAGCTAATGAATGGGCAAATGAACAGTCGCGCCAACAATCGCTATTTATCAACATGGTCGTTGCCCAATGTGGGTCAAGTACTCAGTGTTAAACCGATTTTCATTCACGGCAGTTTCTTCATTTTGTAGAAAATTACAAAGCGAAATGTAAATAAGAAGACAATGGACCCAATTACGAAAGATCAGAACTAAGAGAGAATGCCATGAGTGTGAATTTTTGTTGTTTCATGTGGGCACACTTAGTCAGAAAAAAATGGGATTAGTTATACTAAAGCACAAAAATATAATTTATTACGAGAAACGCAGAAACAACAAACAGAATACAATGGTTTAAATCCTACAGTGTAGGATTGGTGTAGGACCTACACCAAACAGAAGTTTTGAATTGGTGCATTTTACATTTATCAATAGATCAATAGAAAATTTAATGGAAGTGTTGTTAATTTGAGGTTTCCAATATCAAAGCTTGCTCCTATTATTATTCAAGAAAGTACAGCTTTACGTGAACTCAGAGAGAAGCAACATATAGCGTTGTAGTGCTGAAGGTCATCAGTTCATTTAATATTAATAGTCATACTACAATCAAAGTTGAAGCTTGGAGCACAGACATTTCTTGCATCCACGCCTCTAGGTCCGTATTCCTAAACAACAAAATAAAATTACTTTTCCTCCTGTACTCTATTTGTTTCGCTAAAAACCAGCGTTTTCATAGGTTGCTATAAATTATTCTAGTAAGAACCCTTCATGATGTAGCCGTGCGGGGTAGTAAAACAATTGCTCCACTTTTATGTTCGTATTTTGTGCGAACTTTATTTGTTTTGTTCGTTCGTATCGAATAATTTAGCTGTGTGTAATGTAATGAAAATTATTGAAACAATCCAACAACTTTACTTTTAGTGTAGATCTACTGTACTCTTCTGCAGTATAGTAATGATATATGTAATCTGGCTGAATTTTTACTCACGGACACCTAAACACTACACATAATTAGATACTCATAGGTACAAACTGTATTGATATACTAGTGAAGTATTAGAAGTTAAAATTTATAGATATGATCAAATAACTAATTGTTAAGGAGGTATACCATAAAGAATTCGTTTCTTAAATATTAAATGAAACACTGAAATCAAATACCTGTAAGTACACTTTGTCCTTTTGAATCGGACTAATGAATTCTTAAAGCGGAGCTTATTTACAGTCCCTAGTCAGAAACCCATTTTCAACCTACAAAGTTTTTTCTGGGGCACCCTTGAAAATTTTCCCCTTCTTTTAATTCAACGTCGGTATGTTTACATACTTTTGTTGGACAAAGGTGGCTCAAGTTTGGTTTAGTTGACAAAAGGTTTTCTTTCGGCTACATTTAAAGGGGGGAGTTAAATAAGAAAGCCCGTCTGTTGGTGGATTACAGCAAATAATATTTTTTGCTTTTATTTTTGACTTGATACAGGGTATGAGACTGACAGAAACGTTTACAACGTTTTGATTTCTTTTGTTATCAACAGAAAGCCGGCTAGGTACGAAAGAGGTGTTTTTTGTAACACAATACTAATTAGTCCTATGGGCAATTACTTTTTTTATAATAAAGCATTTCAATGTCAGGTACTTATTGAAATAATAGTAAGTAGATAATAGTAAGTAGATAATCTAAAAGTAATACATATAATTAATAAGAAATAACGTAGGTACATACATGGATACAATACGTAGTTACTCGAATACACCGATTTGAAAGTGAGATTACATTTAGATGAGTAAAGGAACCCAGTGTTGATCTAATTGAATATATATTAGGCGCGTGACACTTGTGGGGCCTCCAGAAACATTCGTAATGGCACTGACTCTTGTTAAATTCAACGTTTGTTGCTCCACTTTCGTGTGATAATCCATGGTGTTTTATGTAAAGGTAAACTTACATGACTTGTTTGAAAGCAAATTTATTTAAACCAATGGTATTGACCATAAATCGAATGAAAATAATGAGTCAATTGCCACATTATCCTTTTATCGCTGTTTTCTGTTTTCTTAGTCCATCGCTGGACAATTGTACCTGACAATACAATTTAACCCGGACCTGGGCGCTCTACATCCAATAGATTTAGATCGCTGACTTTATTGATATTTTCACAACCTTAGTTTACAGAGTACAAAGGCAGCTGGTCCTCATTTAATGTACGAAACCAAGGATATCTCTTTCCCAGATAAACTACCAATCTTCGGATAGGCACATCAGCCTAAATCATTCCCATTTTCTTCCATTTTGGGTCTGTTAATGCTCAATTAATGATTAATTAATTAATTTATTAATGCTCACATTAAAATGCTTGTATTTGGGTCAGCTTTCAGTGTACTAGTTTACCTCGGTATTGTGGAATTCCAAGTTCAAGTTTGGAACAACAAATGTCAGGCGAGGTTTCAAGTTCTGACCGAAAGCCGAAGGTTGATATGCATCTTCGAAGAAAATTCAGAAGGTTTATTATTATGTTCTTTCATACGATACGTCCTACCGCTTGAAATGGAAAACAGGCGAATAGCCTGAAGTATACCCACCCTCTTCACTTCATCAATCTGTTCCAATAGGGATTAGTAACGGTTGGATTAACTAATTTGTTTTGCCAAAAATGTTCATGCTGAATTCGTTAACTTCCACGATACTTATCTGTTGTGTTATGTTAAAAACAAAGGCACGATCCAGTTTGATAAAATGTGAACATCGCGGTGTGATTGTAGAGTTTCGGACCTATCCGATTAAAACTCATTAAAATGCTAGACGATCCTCACGAATCTTTCAATAATAAGATAATTCCCCACATCAGAATACATTGGCTACAATAGCTGATACAGTATTGCGGCAAGGTATTTGCCCGATACCCGTATCTTACACAGAAATTTCGGGGACAATACCGACTGTTGTTTTTGGGGTGCAATTGTGAACACGTAGGTACCTTTCAATTCAAACGAAAAGATCGATGCGAAGGAATTCCGATACTTAAGAAAATTAAGATAAAGTTGTTGTTCTGTTCATATAAGTTTCCCAAGAAAAGTTTTATTTGTAATTATTAAGTATAAACTTTCTTGGTATCCTATCTGGTAATCAAATAACAAGGACAAGTAATACAGCTTCGTTCATATTAAATTATATTATATATTATAATTATTATAAATAAAAAAATAGTTTATGATAACGTACCTAGATAACAATAATTACGATACGTAATGATAAAAAATATTCGTATTTATACGAACTTCAACTGATGAAAGAATCCCTAGAACTGCTTAGAATTTCTTCAATCAACATAAGTATTTTTAGACAAAATTATTCATAGGTTTGGAAAGTAATACATTTTACCTTTGACCTGGCATATAACAACCATCTGGTAAATCTTAAAAGTAACGTTATCGGCTAAGTGCTGCATTATATTAGGTAGGTAATATCTAGTATCTCCAATCAGTTAGGCCCAAGTTCAACTACTTTTATTATGAACCAGCTTATATGGGCGGCCCATTATTGTATCAGCTAATTAGCAAGCACGATCAAGCCTTATTTGTTTTAATTAATTACATTTATAGCTGCGTAATTGAAGTGAAATTGTTTTCTAGTTGGAGTGTGCGTGTCGAGGGCGTACATTCGGAGGCTCAGGTTTCATTATTGACGAATGTATGGAAAAAGTACCTAGCTATCAACACTAGGTATTACTATGAGATGCCTAGCGCGTATAATATTATATCCTATCCATTTATCAACCTGAACTGAAACTTAAGACATGGGGTCCCCTAATTCACGCCAGTCTACATGGTCAAATAGTTAAATCAGTGACCGTGGTAGCATTGTGGGTAACTGGCATAGAGACTACATAATTGACCTCAGATAAGACTTTTATTCTACGTAGGACACGTAGGACCAATCGCATATAGAATATAACCCATATAAGAACCCATAAAGGTTCAGTGGCTACATCAGGTGCTTATCCATTTGCTTATTTATTTACTATATTATCTGTCTGAAAACTTCATTAAGCCAAGTAAAATGCTCTATTTACGAGTACGTCGAGCGATTCGAATGTCCTGTTATAGTTACCCTGTCGCGGTAGGACGAGTATGGAAATTGTTTGTACTTATATCCATTATTTGTTGCTAATGAGATTAGTTCACAGCTCATGCTCGGCTGGTTTCGGTATTCCGTAATGAGGTTTGAAATTCATGATCGATAAAAGTCTTCACAATAAGCTCGCCTAGTGTTTTCATATTGGTAAAAGCATTTTTTTATTTTCACGCATACTTATTGAAAGTGTGATATTTCGTGGAGTATAATGTATGAAAATTAAAATCAGTGACTATTTTCGTTCTTCAACTTTGCCGGCCAATTTTATAGTAATGTGAGTCGATCAGCTAAGTTCGAACTAACTTGTGGATCGTGGAACAAAATCCATATAACATTATTCGATTTTATAATCTACATACAATATTACTTACGTAAACTTCATTTCACACGACTCTGGCGGCCGCAAGGAATTAACTGAATTCCTCAACCCAACTGTAATTCCCAGTTCGTTATTCCAGCATAGGTTTTTGTGGTCGTCGCTGAGTCGTTAGCGGTTGTTAGGGCATCACGTCGACTAGCGAGAATATTGTAGCGATAATGGCGCTGTGTCACACACAATTCAACAGAAAATTTGTGGTCGAACCCACAAATACACTTTTTTTACAATATCATCAAAAGTAGTAAAAGTGCGATGTAAAAACTTTTTTCTACGTCAACTGTAGTATATTTAATCAACTCACCTGAGACCTGCCTCATATAAAGTGTTTTTGGAAACCACACCTCCCTAACCAGAAAACAAACATGCAAAACTACCTTATTTACGACGACTAAAAAGATAGGCGGTAAAATCCCAGCGAACTACAACGTTTTGTCCACCTTTTCATTTGTCAGTAACCCACTAATGACCCACTACAGGGTCGGTTCTCCTCACACAATGCGAGGGATGTAGGCCTTAGTCCACCACGCTGGCCTAATGCGGGTTGGAAAAAAATGTTCTCAAAGGCATGTGAAGTCCATGCCTTTGAGAATTTTTTGAACCCTCCGGCCTTTTCATTTACTCGTGGAATATACCGACTGCTTTAAGCTGTGGTGAGTATGTCAATCATCTAGAGAATAAGTCAGGCAGTCAGTTACGGTACTGCGGAAGATAAACAAAGGCTACCGCTGTCGTTTATATCCAGGTCATCTGCGCAATTACAATCAACGACACTACAGCTATGTCGGCCGGTCCTTTTTAGCTTTTACCGCGCCAGGCATAGTAGTGATAGTCCAGGGCCCAAGAATTCAGACCCTTACTTTCCTAAGTTATGTGCGATTTAGTTTTGATAAAAGAAAATATGACAGCGGTGATAGCCCAGTGGCTAAGAATTCGACCTCTTAATCGAGGGTTCCGGGTTCGAATCCCAGTGGCACGCACTAATGACTTTGTAAAAAAGTTATGTGCGCTTTATAAAATTAAATATCACCTGCTGTTACGGTGAAGGAAAACATCGTGAGGAAACCTGCATGCCTGAGAGTTCAAACAAAAATGTTTTCATAGTCATGTGAAGTCCACCAACCCGCATTAGGCCAGCGTGGTGGACTAATGCCTACATCCCTCTCATTGTAAGAGGAGATTCGACCCTTTTGTGGGTCATTAATGGGATACTGACAAAAGAAAACATCGTGATGGAAACCTGCAATGACCTACATGCCTGAGTGTTCTCTAGATTGTTCTCATTGACATGTAAAGGACCGCAAATTGGACTGTAATTGGAGATACAAACCTGTAGCCGGTCACTTCTGTTTACAGATTTAGTATGAGTTTCATTGAGGCCATCAAAATTCACCATCAAAAACTCTACGAGGTAGTATATTTTTCCTTTACACTTTACGATTCAGTTTATTACGAATGTGTAAAGGAGATAAATTCCTCGATACAGTGGGTCGATTTGATTTACTGTGTGCAGGCGTCGTCCAAATGTTTGTTTTTATTATCTCATCTCAGTTACCTATTAACCGCTTTCTCACGAGGTCAAATAGGTAAGTACCTACGAAATAAACTGTTAGATGCTGTAATAATACCTGCAATAAGTGAGCGCGAAATTCGCAATTTCATATATGTATACTTAAGTCCTTTTTTAGCATTTAGATTAATAATTTGCTAGTGAACGTTTAAAATTATTAGTGAATCTTCGTGCACAAATATTTAAAGCAACTTAATTTTCATGATATTTTTTGTTAAATGGTTAATGATGACCAACCAATAATAACATATTAGGTATTAAAGCCATATTTTAAAAATTGTAATACCACTACCAAATTAAAACATAATAGAACATTTCCACTAAATTGGAATACACATACAATCAATGACAGGATAACTTAAAAACAAATCGGCTTTTATTCCTATTCCGCTTAATTGCTTATGCTAACAACAGGTAATTTTAGCAAAATTTGTGTTGCATTTTGCAGGCACTATGTACCCAAATGTCAGAGTAAAGCTCTGCACATAAAACGAATACAAACAG
Organism: Erynnis tages; assembly: GCA_905147235.1. NCBI lineage: Eukaryota > Metazoa > Arthropoda > Insecta > Lepidoptera > Hesperiidae > Erynnis > Erynnis tages. The sequence continues at coordinate 8,505,649 of LR990073.1, forward strand.
CCAGTTTACGGAATACAACAGCAGCTCAGAATAATAAATTTTGTAAAAGGTAAATTGCGAAAATTTTCACGCTCGCTTTTTTTCCTCCAAGACAATTTAAACCCAGTTTAGCGGTAGCGTTTTGAATTTGCTGTAATTTCGGGTAAATTATTCGGAATTAAATTCATATTTCGAATTTCGATTGCATTCCACAAGCTACAGTTTCGATATGCGTTCGAAATAGCAGTGAGTTATTGGTATTAGCAAATTTGAATTTAGAAACCATTAAACGATTAAGCGGCAGTGATCAATCAAGCAAATAGACGTTCGATTTAATTACATACATAGCGCTTGATTTAAATGTCAGGAAGGCACAGTATAGTTAGGTACTTGGTGAGCACGGGTCGTGGGTCACACCACTCACAGCGCATCTTCACCATTCTCCTCATACGATCACGTAACGAACTCGTATGTTCATAAAACAAAACAGAAAACTGTTTGCAATTCTCCCAACTTATTTTATTGTTCTTCTTCATCTCTCACGATTTTATTATGTTTTGCAATAAAGGATGTATTGTGTTTCTTTGTTTGTAATAGCAGATACGAGGATAATTTGTAGAATCCAGATTTTCCTTTTAATATTATACACGACGTGATTATTATCTTGGTAATAGGTGCTAGTAGATTTTCTATGAAGAGTTCATTTATATGTATTATGTATTGTGATAATCCTTGCTTTTCCTTATAAAAGAAATTAAATACAATAGAAAAACAAAAATACATTATTATTAATTCATACAAAGAAAACATAAGGTAGGGCATCAACGTCATCGGGCATCAAATAGGAAAGTAATATCATTTTGCTTAATAAATATAATATCATATTATAAAACTATTTGGTTAACATCATTCTGTTGACATTCAAAACCAGTTGATTAATTAATTAAATGGAACAGAATGGTCGCTGAATTTAAGTATTGCATTACTTACTTATATAGCCGGTATAGCCGATTATAATATTATTACGCGAGTAAATATAATTTCTGACAATGGCCTAGATATCGCAGCCAATAGAGATACAGGTAATGAACTGTTAAAATGAAATGTCCCTATAACTTTTGTATTTAGAACATTAGTGGTGACGTCAATTTTTTTTATTTATAAGGGTCTCTTTAAGGAGTTTAAAGGGCATTGAAAGTCATATTTTAAGGATATCTTCTATATCTTAGTTTGTCTATCTCTTGTCTATGACTCTATGTATGTATGTATGTATGTATGTCGTTAAACTAAAGTATAAAGTCAGGAGGCAATCGGAAGAATTGTAAAAACATAAAAAACACCGATAAAGCTCGCTCTTATAATATATTTTTAATTATGATAAAATCGAGCTAATTGGGCCTTACCTTCGCGTTCAATGTTACGTTGAATCGTGCAACATTCACAAATTGCGGTAGGCCTTATTGACAGTCACCCACTTTCAATCGCGCAAACTGGTTCTTACAAGTCACAGTTTTACATTTGTCTTCAAATCCCACACAAAAAAGTACTTAAGTTTCGGAACAATAAAAGCTTTTTTCAGGAAAAGCTTCGGCTCGAGAACAACTTTCGATTATTTCAATTATTTTAAGCATCGACAAGGAAATTTTTCTTCTCAATTTCACGCCTCATTTGACACTGAGCAGCACTTGTCATAAACAAGATCGGCACTTGTCTTCACACAAAAACATGCAAATAAACACTATTCGATACAATAGTCTCAAAATATCAATGGATTCACGTCATAAGACAAAAACGTCACACAAAACGTGTAGCAGACAGAAGACAGCCGGCGCGGGAGTTTCGCTTTTCGTCGGGTGTCTCCGGTTTCAAGAATATGGCTCTACCATCCTGCTCACACCCATAGCCAGTAGGGTTTTAGAATCACTGAACCGAAAAGAAACATTAACGTCTGTCCTTTTTATCCGGTGGTCGGGCTGCGGCCACGAGTAGGGAAACCGGTTTTGTGTTGTAACTCTTTAGTTCTTACCATTTAACTTATACATAGTAATAATAATACTTGAACAGCCCACTCGCACGAAGCTCCATTCGGGTAAAGTATCGGGAGGAAACTGTTACTGAGCGGAAATGGCCGGGACTGTCATTAGAATACTGCAGGGTGACAGTTTTTTAAAGAACTAGACTGATCGCGGATTCGTTCGCGTGAATTTTAGAGCTTGGTCCAGAGAGGGATTAAAAGTATCCTATATGTTATTCCAGGCTATAAACAACGTACTCGTAAAGACCATATTTCATCCAAGTCTCTTTAGCCATTTTTGCGTGAAAGAGTAACAAATATCCATCCATCCATCCATCCAGCCTCACAAACTTTCACATTTATAATCGTAGTAGGATTTGTTTGGCAAAATTGTATGTGACAAATATTACTTATCAACTCTCCTTGATTTCTGTATATTACAAAAAAATCTGTTGCAAACGTGAAAGTAAAACGTGAAATTAAAACACAGGGTAGAAACGGTGTGTTAGAAGGGTGGCAGTAAGGTACATTCACAGTTGTCTACAATGGCTCTACGTAGAGTTTGGAACAATAACGAGTGCAATGAAAGGTGGGCAGCACATTTACGTTTTATTTATCGTAGGTAGGCTCGTATATTTTGCTGACGTCATTTGATAATGACCCATTTCAGTCATGGCATGGTTGTGCTTTAAACTTTTATATCATGAATATGAGTAAGCAAAATATTATGTAACAAACTTTAAAGAGGTTGGAATATTAAGCCGGGAGACCTTATAATTGAATCTTGAAAGGAATAACATAATAATACGATGTTTTCTAAGGAATTCTCGGTCCTAAGTACATAACCGGGAAGTTACTTGATATTTTTCTTGACGCCTGTACAATCCCAGACCTCAGCGTCCTCTGACAAGCGTTACGGGAGCGGACTTCATCCGGGAGTTGCTGCTGATGAGAAAAGAACCTTATATCCTTTGCACAAAGTTTTGATTTGAATGTGGATGTGTTGGTCCGTTGCAAGGTTTCGCGGTTTCTGTGTAAGAGAAGAGGCCTTTAACAAGAACATCGGTTGTTTATTTTCCCACGCCTCACGCGGCTCGATTACAGCCGAAATACAGACTGACCGTGGGTGATTTGTTTACATGTTGAGATTAATACATATGTAAATAAGCCAATTGCGCAAGTGAAATCTGCGTGTAAAGTCATTAAAATGAGGATATCGTTCTGGAGAGCCGAAATTCAGTCCACTTCATCACAAAAACAAAATCAGTCCCGTGAGCATGAACGCTATCATCAAAGTATTCGTATAGTGAGCGTCAGTCATTAGTATGTCAATGTCCAGTCTGTCTTGACATCTTCCCATACTAATGGCAGCTCGATACGATTTCTATACGAAAATGCGTAGTTACTAAAACTGAACAAAAAAGTAACAATAAACACCACTTTGGTAGTTTTTAATAATTCAAACGACTAGTGAGCCTCCTTGTGAGAGTCAAATATTAAAGAATGGAACTTTCAAAGCGGTTTGAGCTCAAGGAGCATAAATATTATTTCAATGATACTGAAATAAGGTGCCCAATAGCGGGGCTTTATTGTACAATGAAAATCAATACTAAAGTTCAATTATATCTGTAGCAGATATACCACCAAAAATATTAGTTATTAAGTTACTGGCAATTGTAAACACAAAAACTTTCACTATCATAGATCTTAAATATTTTACTTGCAGTTTTCCTAAAAATGTGAATGTTATTTGATAGTTACCTCTATAGAAGAAAGTTATTTCTATAAAAAATCAACCTTATATTGTTCGTTAATCACTGTTTGCAACGCAGTGAAATGCAAATATGTACGGTTTAAAATTAGATTTGTTGTGTAAAAAGCCATACCGTGTATCGAATCTACTTAAAGAAAGTTAGCTGCAGGCGTAATGTTTAATCAAGTCTAACAACATAAAGTAATTACACATCATTGTGAGAGCGAAGCGTAGGTATTGTGCAGAATGGTGAACGACATTCACTCTTTAAGCAAAGTCAAGTTTATAAACGTGAAATTCTATTCAAAGTTTAACTGCAAAGGTGCAATTTATTCACTGAACATGGCTAGTTCATTTACTCATTAAAACAGGTAAACAGACCTATCGGTGATAGTTCGATAGTTCTATCGATAGGTAATCGTACTGTGCTCGAGACGGTAACTACCGCCGCCCGTATATTAAGACACAAAGCACCCATAATATTGGTTGCTGAGGAATTGATACAATTACGATATACAGCATATCTTCTTTATAGTTTACCTTTTTTTCAGTCAGAACCATTATTTTTATCAATATCTGTAAATCATTAGTAATCCACTGCAGAGCCGGCTCTTCACTTTCATAAGGAAGGACGTCGGCCTTAGTCCACTACGCTGGCCTATTGCAGATTGGTGGACTTCAGATACCTTTTAGGAGGTGTTACTTAATTATTATAAATCGTACATAGCCTAAAATATCATTGAAGTTTGCCGCTGGGATTTTAATACGGGCATATCAATCAATATAATATGTTCCAGTAGAGGGATTATTTATTGAAGACAGAATATTTTTCAAATATTTCCATTTATTCTTACTACTTCCATATAAGTTACATGCATAATGTAGTACCTATATTTCCAGATCTCGTGGGATTTTCTAAAACCTTCTCAGTACATGTCTATGTCACTGAAGGTCCCTTTGTAGCATAATATACGAGTTCCTGACTTAATGCGTTCAGTGTTCATGTTTTAGTGATATATTAAAAATTATAAAGGTTTTTATGTATTTATAAGTATAGTTTAAAACGTGGTAACGTGTGTTTAATTTTTATTGCTCAATTATTTTATACCGAACACTAATAATTTGCCAGTGTCTCGTATTTCCAAAGCTCTATGTTCAAAGCTGGTTGATTTTCAAATTTCACTTTCTTTTACCTACTTCTGCAAGTTTCATTACAAAAAGCGTAAACTAAGCTTATATTTTTGACATAAATTTCTTTATTTAACTTAAAAAATAAGATTATTTTACTTATGCATCCAATGAAAATACATAATATTGAAAAAAAAAGATTAAGTACCTGCCTAATTGTTTAATTTAGTTTATTTGTAAATGAGTGTTTCTTGTCGTCTCCAAAGCAATGTTTTATTGTTCCGACTCTTCCGAGTAGGTATAAATGTAGATTAACAGCAGTTTTGGGATCTTCATATTATATACTCGTAGGTCAATGCCAATAAGTCCTAAACATTACTATGTTACGATACTAAAACTTACCTTAAAACTTCTTTTATTTTTTTCTTTGTTGAAGTATATACATAACTTAGCTAAAGATATATTTAGTTAAGCGATAATTCAACAGCTTAAATGTAGTTTCAAACTTTTCAGTTCTCAAAAAGTCGAAGCTACAAAAATTTTGTCCAATCAAAGTCCATCAAAGTTTACTTTGTAAGCTTATTACAGACTACTGAAACTTATCACTACCTAAAACTTACAAGAGTTTGACAATGTTTTGAACACTAAACGCGCGTAACGAAAGTCGATACAGTTCACGAAAGATTCGCAGTTTGGTGAAAGCACGCGTTCAGCGCGTGGGGTGGCTCGCTCGGCACTGGGCGGGCGGCGATCGCGGTTCGAGACCGCCGCCCGCCCTTGCGCTAAGTTCACGGCGAGTCTAAGTGACTTTCCGTTTCGTGTAACTCTACGAAAGCGTACCTCGGTCTTTAAAAGAACAATGGCCTGCCATCACACTTTTTCAATTTAACTAAAGTTGTCCGTGCCCTGTTTGTTCAACTTAAGTTCAGTGATCGTTTCGGAGTATAAAAGAAAATTGGTTCAGCGCTTGAATTAATTATGAGCAGGCAAATTTGAAATTTTGTGAGTGTGAGTCATTTGGTGATAAATAATTCCTAAAGATACGGTCATTTAAAAAACGAACATCTTATTATATTATAATATTCTCTCACTCGTACTAGTATAATTTATACCTCGTACCGTATTCGTATAATTTGTCGGTTAAAAGTCACTTGATCAATTTAATAATATGGAAAATGTAACATATAAAATCGAAATATTTCACCACTTCTTTATGATAACTTATAGAAAAACTTTGAAACTAATTGTGAAGGCATAACCAAACTTTCGAGACTACGAACATTAGAGACCAAATTTGTTATATCTATTTTGTTCGATTTTCGATTTTATTGCTCTGGTTTATCCTAAATTATTGATAAAATTTCTGTTACATTAAATTAACTTGATAAATCGTGTATACAAGGTGATTTCTTTGGCCATGTATTTTATTAATCTTTGAAATTTGACCATAAATTTATGACAGAGATTAGAGGTTAATTTAAATATTCTATTGACGTGTAGCCTGCATAATAGTTTATTTGTAGCAAGAATTGCTGCTTCAGTTATACAAAAAACAATGCAATAATTTACTGTTTATCGAGCGCACGCCAAGGCCTTCACTCATCTTCGTTCGTGATGCAAGTTCGATGAACTGTAAACAACATTTCGTTCCCGTTTCACTAGGCTATGGGGCAACAACACCTTTAGGTAATGTAAATTATTATTTTGCTCCCAAATATTTATATAATTCTGTTTTGGTCTCCATTTATATTGCACTCATGCCTGGAAAGCAGCCGAGATTTTCTTCGCGCCACTTAAATGAGTCACGATCATGTCTTTAAACGCATTGTACAGTAATAAGAGCAAAGAAAATGACGATTTATTGACGCAAAGCAATAAGATGGGCTGGGTAGGTTAGGAATTATTTTAACTTAAAAATAAGTAGAGAAATAAACAGCGTGATTCAGAAATGCGTATACCTAGTGGGTTGAAACTGAGATGTTGAGTATTTATCTTTAACATACCTATCTGTGCTAGGCAGCATAGGAATTTTACGACAGCAATAAACCTGTCCCTATAATGAAGGTCAGCTCTTAGGTTACCTTTAACACGCGTGTGTTGCAGGCATGGTAACGTTGTGTTACGATAAGCTAACACTGTTGAGCAGGGAATTTTCTTCTAAACAAGGAAACTTATTGTAAATCTCATCACGCAAGTTGTTAGTAATAGTTCGTTGGGTCGAGTAATGTAAACATGGTCGGCACTATCCCGAAAGGCTTGTTACCGTATACCGAGTGACCGATAATACTTATCGATGAATATTAGAAAATACTTATGATCGATATTATTACCCACTAAACTTAAAATTATTTTGAGAATATTGATGTTTACAATACAGACGTTTAAATCAGGCGTGAATTACCTATCACTTTGTAAAATTGTATAAAAAGTGGTTCCACTATGCTAACGGAGCCTATGAGTTTTCTATATTGAATAAATTGTTCTACAGGCTACCTGATTTTAAAAAAGTTTACAAAAAAACAACGGGTTTGCACTCCGGGAGTGCCGGCAGAAGTGAAAACTTATTATTCTTGGTGATTTGGACGACATTTCAATTACACATACTATTGAGTTTCTCTGTAAGAAAAGAAACGACATTTAATGCTAATAATCGCAATGTCGAATCTAAAATCACAATAATTATAATATAATTTAGCTTTTTTCTATAAAAAAATACACTAATTATTATTTTATGTAATTATGTATCCTTTTGACAGTTTCCATAGTTAGGTACCATCTAATTAGACGCACTTTGTTTATGAATGTTTCCTTTGACAGTTTCCATAGTTACCATCTAATTAGATGCACTTTGTTTATGAATGTTGCCTTTTGAAAGTTTCCAATGTCACCATCTTACGCATTTTCCCTTACGCATTTTCCATTTTCGTATTTTCCATTAGGGTCACGTGTCCTGTCGCGAGTTTAACATTTTTTAACCATACCAAAAAGTGTAAGGAAGTTTTTATTTCAAAAAATAGAATAAGATATTTGCATAGCGTTATTTTATTATTAATTCTCGATTAAGGCCCCAAGGATATTGGTAGAAATGTAGCATTACCTAACTATGGTTTTTACTAAACAAGGATTTAACGGCACTTTGTAAGGTTGAGAGATATGAGGACTTAATCGGCAAACTACCATTTAGAAAAAAAGAAGATCCTAAATGCTAAACAATGTTTAGATCTACGCTTATCTTATATCAAAACAACCCAATCAATATTTCTATCGATTCAAATCGGTTTTAATTTGTTGGTTTTGGTTATCTATTTGGTTATCGATTTCAAACAACATCACACCCCAATGCCGGAGCGGGGCTGTAACTTGTAAAGATATTCCAGTTATTTGGGGATCGACATAGTCCGCTCTCGATTGGAATTCGGCTGCAATGTTTTACAAACGTTAACTGCGGACAGGGTGGTATGCAAAGCTGACACAGAGACCTTAATCAGGGTACAGCTTCGAATTCGGAGCGTTTGCCCCAAATTTAGGTACTGTCAAACAATGTTTTGTTGTCGGTGATTGTTTGGGAAATGGATTAAGTTAAGCCTATTGTTACATTGATATATTATATTTCCGGGTAATAGTTCCGGATTTAGGCTCCATACTTGCCCCATTTATGAAGGCATGAAAGCTATTATATTGCTGTATATTGTTACTAATTCCTCTGGGCGGAATGATGGAATTGGGCTGAATAGTATTCTAGTTATTTGTGACAGTAGTCGGTAGATTATCTTCTGTGGCTGGGTCTGTAGAAAGATACTCGTCAATGTTTCAACTTTACAGAAAAAACACTTACGTACCAGTATGTTGTGCATATTTGCATAAGTTTTTCAACCAATTCGCAAGCAAGTGTATATGAGGTCACATTAATATACGATAGGCATGCTAAATCCTCAGAAACAACATGAAAACAAAATTTCACTATAAAACATACCTAAATAGGTCAATAAAGAACCTCAGAATACATATTACATATTTTACGTTCACTGCTGGAATTACATATCTAACATTGAAAATACACAAATTAAATCAAAACAATACTATTCATAACAATGTTGATATGAACCTACTTTTGTATTTACGACCCAAGGTCACAGTCCGTAAACAATAAAAGCATTTTTGAAGTCATCGCTAAAGCCCTCATAAAAATACAATGTCATAGGGCACGCTGCCGCTGGTACGAGGCGACGCCGCGCCGTTCTCTATTTTCGTTTATTTGCTATAACACGTAACAATTTCAACTTTATGGGGGCAAGGGACGGATTTCTGTCAATAATAAGACGATTTACGACCGAATCCTTTATGTATAAGTAGAATTCACAAGGAAATGCGAAGTTGCCCGTCTGTATTTTCTAGCTCTTTAGCAGATTACTTTGGAGAAGTATTCAAAATGATTTTCTTCATTATTTTTTATGGAAAATACGTAGCCAACAGCAACAGTAGTGATCAAAAGCGACTACTTTTTAAACAGAAAAAAGTCCTATTTGATGTCATACGTCACTACTCATGAGGACTCAAAGCACGGTCGCCTCAACGAATGTATCTGCTGTAAGCACATCTCTCTGATAAAAAGATCAAAATCGTAGAACTTGCTGCTGATGGCTGAAAGGTATCTCCGGCAAGCTACAATTGCTCTCCCAGGCTAAATATCTTCTTGTGATGTCAATCGGTAGGAAAGAAAACAAAAAATTTACATTGAAGTTATTCTTCAATTTTACATTATATTTTCAATCTATAAGTAAATTTCAGTAAAGAAATGCAAAGTTGCCAAGTGTTTTTCAACGCGCGGAACTCTTTAGCGGATTACTTTTGAGTGTTGAAAACGATTTCCCTTATTTGTATTGTTGCGATCCTCAAGTGCTGTTCAGTATTACTTTATGACGAGGCACACTGACAATACTTTGTTTCTTCTAGAATGAAGAGTCGGTAAATTGTAATGAAAAATTTGAAGCAACATCTGGCGTGGTTTTTGTACACGACAATTTAATCGAAAAGCGAGAAATATTTGTTTATGAAAATTATTAATAAGTATGTTGTAATCGAAAGTTATAAAGGCTTAACTTTATTCTGGAGAAATATACCTCACTGAAAGGAGAGAAGAAACCGCAATCAACGGTTCCTGGGTTATGTAATTGACAACCACCTGGACATGACCTCGTAACTAGGTGCCTTGAAACTAATGCATTATTATAGGTGGTTTCGAGGGGGTATATCTAGTCTAAACAATGATAAATTAACACCTAAAAATAATAATCGATCATGATCGTAGTTCGCTCGTGAGTAACAAGATTATGTATCAAACAGAAATGCGTGACCTGCTTGCAAATTATATTTGCTAAGCAATCTAAAAGGATCTTATTTACGGATACATTATGATTATGTTACGAGTAAATTCAAATGAGCGATTAAATTAATTGAAGAAGACATTTTATAATTTGCTCTTTTACGAATACAAGTAATACAAGCAGCATCTACATTATAACTTATTTCCACTTATATACCAAAAATTATACCAGAAGTGAATGCTACAGCCTGAAAAACACCATCATGATTGTAGTAGATACCATCTTTAAACAGAACAAATTAAAATTTTAACATCATTTACTGTGCCACTACTTACTATTTACTCATTTAGAATTAAAGTCTTATCATAAGCATTTCCTTCTAAGCAGTACATAGGTTCGAGTTCTATGTATGGAATCTAAGCCCGATGTGTGAATAAAAACAGACACGGACACTAAGACTCCACCGGATGCCGACGAACCGCGGAAAACACGTAATTGATTCTATGTACTCGTAAAAGCAGTTCAAGATCTGGTTTATGGTCAACAATGTAGTTAGAAAAAGTCAGCAACTCTTTACGTGGTCTTCTTTGGGACGCCTTAAATGTAACTCATGTATCCGGAATTTCACGTGCTTATACTACAAGATCCTTCTTAGACAGCCCGCTGCGTTAACGCATGTATCCTTAAATATTTCAAAGTACACGCCACCTAATTATTAACTATTTGCCATGCAGTGAGTCCTTTTGAGATTGAGGCAAACTAGGAAAAATATAGCAAAGTCAAGGGTAGCGCTGCAGTGAAGGTCAACAAGTTCTTGGTTTCCAAGATCACGATCCTCAACCGAAGAGAAGACGATTCTGAATATTTCTAAAGGAACGTATCCGCTGCAAATTAGTTAACATACCTATATGTGAATACAGAATTACTTATCACTAAGTTTGGGAGACGCGTTTGTTAACAATAATGGGTGGATTGTTTACTCGCTCCAAATAATAGATACCTGCACGAAATTAATTACTTTGTAACAGAGGAGTGGATTGAATTTTAATGTGATAGATATCGGATTGGAAGTGTTTCGTGTTATCTATACCGTCGTGGGCTAAATTATTCAATGCACGTTAACCAGAACAGTACCTACGAGTACGTACACAAACCCTCACGGACGGCTCACGGCGCGCCCTCTCTTACAACTTCAATGAATGTCAAATCACTCTACCTTGTTCAATAACCATTGTCTATTAGTGAGCGTTTGTTATTCATGTGGCGGGCTAGGGTCTCCTAGATAGGCGATACCCATTTCACAGGCGGACCGTATTACAGCAGTACAGTGTACGGTTTAGCAGCCACAAAGGGCAAGGAGACATGCAAATTGAGTCTCTATTATCCATCGTCGGTCGCCCCGGTGGGATTTACATAGGAATGGAGGAGTCGTCCGTCGCGGCAGTTAGACGCTTCCGTGTCGCGCGGGTCGCAGGGCCCGCCCACCAGCGCCACATGATTACAGGCGAATCTAAAACGTTTATTCATAACTCGAACTCAATCTGCATAAACGGTTCGTTCGTGTCAGTCTAAAAATATTGCTCCAAAATACTGAAGGTGGGTATGTGCGGAATTTGCGTTGTCGATTTAAGATTCACTGAAAACGTTTTGATGCTTGTATTTTTATATTTGGTAGATAAAAATGCATCAATAAGTTCCAAATGGTACTTGTCTATTCGAAGAAATGTAGTGGTGAAAAGGTTAGTTTTTGCAACGTTACTCCTTCTCAGTAACTACTTGTCCATCACAACAGGGATAGGTCTGGAGTACCAGCATGCATATTGGTTGGAATACCCGCATTACCCGTCTTCTTTAACCAATGCAATATGTTTGTAACCCGCAAAAGTGCCTCCGACGTTGTTTGACGATTGATATGCACGTAAAATAACCGACTACTATAATACTAATAAATAACTAGCCCTCTATAGATAGAGTGTTTCATCATGAATCTGTTACCATGTTTAATGTTGCTTTCCAATTAACGCGAGGTGATGTCGGCTGATGTCTGCGCAATAATGATTGACGTATTGCAGCCAATGTGCTCGCGTCGATTACCGCCCAACCTTGGCCCGAGAATTCAGGCAGTATAATAGCTGGGCTAAAGCGACTGCGTATACGCTCGCAACGCTGCGCAACGCTTTTGAGCTAACTAGCGCTTTAATGCGATAGGGGGCATAGTGTAATCGTATGGCCTAGCAGGCGCATGTTGATACATAGAAAACGGAAAGTTATGATGTGTCGGTTGGTTGTTTAGTTATACAAGAAGTTTTAGACTTGTAGTGGAAGATTTTTCTCAACTGAAATAAGTTGTACAGGACCTACCTAATGAGTTTCAAACAAACAATTTGATATCAATCATTAACTATGTATTTACGACCTCTAAACTGCGTTCGTTTAGTTTTATGGAGATATTTATTTACTTTGATAGTTTTATTTTTCGCAGAAAAACACACTAAACTGTTATACTTAGGTAGTTTAAATTTAAAGAGGTTGACCTGTTTCAATAAAATATTGTTTTGGTTATCAAATCCTTCAATGGAATGGAATTATTTTATTACAAAATAGTTTTAAATTTATTGCAAATAAAATGTCTTACAAGTTGCCACATGTGTAATTCATCTAGATAATTGTAAATTTATACAACTAGAGCTTCATATTCTTACGATAATAATTATTCTTGTTCCTACATTACATTACGTACATTAATGTCGTGAAGTAAATCTGGGTCAAATAATTGTCGGTATAAGTTGACATTTTATTATTTTAAAATAACTAAATAGTGGCCACCACAGTTTGACTCAATAATTAAAACCGAGACGTCGAATTGTGATAAATATTTACCTATATCTGACTGATTATGCAGCTAACGGTAGTTGAAAACTATGGCAATCAAGCGACTTGAAGTTAAGAATAGTTGATAAGGAAAACTTGCAAGACTAAAAGCTTTAAAAGCGGAGTTCCGAGATGGTATTATTACAAAAATTACCTGAATTACTTGGAAATATTTCCCGATAATAAAGGTCAAATAAAGTGACATTTATTTTAGTTCAATTGCGATGTGGACTCAAAGTCAATTGAAATACTTTTATTGAGCCGTCATAAACGAAAAATTATTTCATGAAGCGGGTTCTTCGTACAAAATCTACGTTTTATCTAATATCCAGTCTAGCGCTGGAATGCCACTGGAATAAGGTGAATGTATCAATCCAGTACAGTTGACTGGGATGACGGTCTATTTTTCAATCTAGTACGCCCATTCCAGCTCCACTGGAATAGTGTGAACGACTAATCCAGTGTTTGATTACACGTGTAACAGTGTACCGCAATGTTGATTTTTTTGGAATAATTCCTGACAGTAAAGTGAATTGTTGATACATTGAATAATAAATAGTAATAATAAAGTTATTTCATTCATTTAAATCTTCCAATTTCAGCTGTTGCAAAAGCATTGTTGAGCCTCCTTTTTCATTTCCTTCTTTATTTAATTTCTCACCCAAATCCACTTTTTTCTTTTTAGTTCTTCTTCCACTACATCAGTTATTTCTTTTAATAGTAATAATTGAACATTTGAATTTTAAAACAATTTCTAAACTGCTTTCTTGAAAGCATTGTCACTATAGTGTTATCGATGTGACAGCTTTTGAGAAACAATCCGTTGAAAAATAACGGTGGCATTAAGTGTTGACTGGTCTATGGTCAAATCCTCTGCAAAACCATTTTCTATTCATAACATAAATATACGAGTTCTTAAGATCTATCATAACATCTTGAACTATTCTTAGTAGTTCCTCGCAAGATATTTTAATTCATATTTCTGCGTAGAAACGGCACGTTAAACCAGATATCGACTTCTGAGAAACCGTAGGCGGAAAGCTTTCAGATATCATTTATTCCCAGTTCCCAATTGATTGTTATAAAATATAACTTTACGATATCTCTACGGTAAAGTCTAAGATTTTATGTGATGCAAGCAGATATCCATTTAGACTGAAACAATTTCTTTTATATATTGGTATCTATGAGTTTACTTAACAATCTTGCCAATCCTGTCGTTAGTAAAAGTATTTTACTAGATAGGTAGTTTACTAGATTGCATATTCAATATGGAATCACACTTAATTTAAGTGCCATTTGTAACTTGTGACTCTAGGCCTATCAGATTGATTTGTAGTAGAAGATAAAATTTCTGTTTTACAAAGCGATACATATTTCTGTAAGGAATTTCTGCCACCAAGGTTAATTAACCAATTCCGTAACATTGCAATGTTTACCGAAATATTATCAGAAGTGGATGCAATGCTGTTCTTATCATTCGATCATTTATTTACGCGAATTATTGCACCAAAGATTAAGGTGAATGGTTGCATTCATTAAAGACCTTCGGTTTGGAGCAGGAAATCGCAGCGGGTAGATAATGGGCGATCAGACGTGATATAAAGCGTTGATCGTAGGGCGCTCCATTACAAATTTCACGCTCCTTTCTACTACCTATACTTCAAGGTACCTATACTACTTTTATTATAGAATAGACGATTTCACGATTATTTTTCTTCAGAATAACTACTTAAATAAAAATAACTACATAAAATACAAAGAGAAAAAAGACTTATCGATGCTCGAGACTATAAGAGTTAGTGAAAATTATCCTGTCCTCAGTACCTTAGCTTAACTCTTAGCTATTAAAAGAGTTCTTCGAAGGTGCGGTTTTCTGACACATTACCATCTTATCAAACGAAGTCATGCTTGAAGCTGCTACAGTGATACAAAAACATCAAATGATCCTCATTTTCGTGTGATACTAGCAAGAGGCTATTAATAAACAAATTACAACAACAAAACAGTGATTCAGTTATAAATCGCTTCAATATTAATTTCTTAGTGTATGCCTTTATGTGGTCAAAAATTAATTAACTACCATAGACGCAGATAATAATAATTCTACCATTTGTTTGCTTTAGCAAGTAAATTTAATATAGATCAGAATTCAGATATGATGTTTGTTCAATTTACCCATAATAAACTTGTTAGTTACCTACCATTTTTTGTGTAGAATTTGATTCAATTTAAGAATGAAGCACGTTCCAAAATTACTTGTGAAATGTTCATTAAAAAATTATAAGTAGTTGTGTAAATGAAAATGAAATTACTCACTTTTTATATCATTTTGAAATTTACGATCTACTGTCTTATATACACCGTCTACAATATACCTACTACAATCTGATAAATTGTTGAACGGTTTGTCGGCAGTCCTTAACTGGCTTTTGCATTGCGTCGTTAAAACAACGAACGACTTTTAACGAGTCCTCTCAATTGCGTTTAATCACAGTTTACACAACCTAGGCTTAATTCGGAAAACTTGTATCAAGTTCTTCATTTTCTAAATTAAAAAATAAAAGAGCTATTTTTTACGCCGTTAAAAGTCCAGCATCTCTCTTATCGCAACTTAAAAATGTTTATAGGTTGAAAGAAATAAAACAAAGTCGTTTATCATATGACGCACATAAATGTTAATGTTATTCCAGTGCAATGCCTTTATAAAGCATATCCAAGAGAGTAAAGCAAAGAGAGTAACTTTTATTTAACTCTTGAAATTTACCATAGTAACATTTTTGCACAAGCGTCGTATTTCATGTTGGATTGCAAGGAAGGCTATTTGTCTGAAACTAAGCTCCAGGGTGGCTGTTGACCTGTGACAAGTTCCTTTCAAAAATTAAATAGCCTACGTTTTAGGTACTTTGGGTAACCTGTACGGGCTAAAGGGTCTTGTACTGAAAACGAAAAATATGTCCAGTTTGTATATCTGTTAAGTACTTAGGTTTTTGTTCACTTTTTGTTTAACACTGAGCATCAACACACGTAAATGCATACGTTTTATACACGATGCATATTGTAAACAAATTCCGACTATAATAAAATAACGTTAAAGAGCCGCGGCCTAAAATTTCTCTGAGAAAACACAACGCCCCCGTGCTATAATCATCTTGATAGATTTCAATTTATATTTGACAAAATGCTTGAAATGAGTTCAGCTGTCCAAAACACTTAAAGGCACAATGACGGTCAAGATTTCACGCACGAAGAGGGCATATTGGTTTTGGAAGAGCCCCGGTTCAGCGGTCACGCGTGAGTCGTCCGCCGTCTCCGTGCCGTCGTCTAGTCGTGACGAATCCACGATAAAGGATTACCTTCTCTTTTATTAGAGGTGTCATTTTATTCCACTATAAATGTAGCTTTTAAAACCATCGTAATAAGTTAGATAATCGTTTGAACTATTAACGTTTTGAGACGATGCGGCGTGGCGTATTTTAACACCTGCGCCACACTGTTTTAAACAAGCGTCCAATAGAGGTCACCTTGGTGGAAGGCTTGTGGAGCCCACGGTTGGTGTTTGCGGCCACACTTGTTTACAACAAAGCCCCCACCTCAGTGTATTGTCGACTCTCTGGTTGGAAGCACGCTAATGCAATATGGCTTAAGCCATCTAAACTTCCAAAAAGTTGGTGTGGCATTAACAATCATTTCAGCCGGTGAAAAGAAAAAAGAAAAAAAAATGGATGAAATAATAATTAATTAATAATCATAATAATTTAATAATTATGATTTTGCCAGTAACCCGTTAATGACCCACTACAGGGTCGGGTCTCCTTCTCGCAATGAGAGGGATGTAGGCCTTAGTCCACCACGCTGGCCTACTGCGGGTTGGTGGACTTCACATACCTTTGAGATTTTTTTTGTGAACTCTCAGGCATGCAGGTTTCCTCACGATGTTTTCCTTCACCATAACAGCAGATGATATTTAATTATATAAAGCGCACATAACTTTTTTACAGTCATTGGTGCATGCCACTGGGATTCGAACCCGGACCCCTCGATTCGAGGTCAAATTCTAAGCCACTGGGCTATCACCGCAATAATTATAATTTAATAATAATATAATTTATTTTTCACGAGACGTCATTTTGCATACATAGAACGACACGTGCGCACGCAACGGTTGCCGCTTCGAACTGCCCTAGCGCGGTTTACAACAAGCGTTTACACTGTGGAAATCGTGTTTACAACGGCGGCATCCACAAGCGGTTGGTGGGCCGCGACCGTCCACAGAGGTTGTTGAAGGTCAAACGAATTTTTGTTGCAAACAAGCGTTTACACTGTTGCAAACCGCCGGTGGAGACCGATGTGGAGGCCTTGTTTTAAACAGTGTGGCTGGCCCATAAGTCTTGAGTCAACCCACTGCACTCATGATATAAAATGATGTCATGACATAACTGACACAAAAATATATTTCAAATACCTTGCCTTCTGGAGAGTTATCTGTTTCGATTATTGCGAGTAAATAACCGAAGTTGTTTGATGTCTTTCTTAAATTAGTAACTATTAGAAATTAATCTACTTACTTAAGGTCCAGCTTTAGAAAAAGAAATAATTATTATCATATACAACTACAACCCAACGCTAAATTCACCCCAAACACCTCAACACGACTTTAGAGATGTTGGGCGTGTGTCGTCTCTCTGTTTTCTGAAGATGATATAGGTACGTTTCTTCTCACGAATAACGCCTCAAGTACAATAATCTCAATTGACTTCACCTACCTCATGAAAAATCAAGACATAAAAACATGTTGCTTCACGGCGGAGTATAAGAACGAGAATTGCTAAATATCTCCCTGAACGAAGTCGTTGTTACATATCACACCACCTAATACTTACTAGCCGGTAGTAAACAAGACTGTGGGTGGCTCTTTCTTTTAAATGTCTATATTCTATATATTAATTAGTTGCGGATAAACCATTAGTTTTTGAAAAGATAATCGAATAATGAAATAATAATACCTATATTATGTAATATAATAATATTGAACGCAGCAGGTCATCGTCAAAGTGGGCTAATTTCATGAGGTTCTTTTGGAAGTGTGTTAAACAGTCACGGTTATCATCTCGCTGATCACTATTTACATAACTTCCTACATTATATAATCTGTGGTATATGTAAGAGATAAAGAATTACTAATATTACCGACTGGTTGAGAGGAAACCGACATTGGTTGCGTTTATTACATAAACATATTTCTGGTATTGGTATAATAATGTTCTAGTACCTACTTTAATTGCCTGTAGTGTATTTTTATCTAGTTCACCACGGAATATTCGCCACTCTACTTTTGTTAGGCGCATCTGTAGCTATGTAATACTTAGCAATCAAGAAACATTCACCGATGTAACGATTAGTAGGTATTATTAAAATTCAAGTATATTTCATTTGACATCAAGTTTTCATTGTAAATAAAAGTAAGTAAGTAAGTAATAAAAGTAATGCAGTTCTCAATGAGTCTGATGTTTAATAGACCGATTTTAAAATACGAGTAGGTACCTACATGTGGATAAAGCTACTGCAAAGACTTAATGTTTCTTTACGGCCATAAAGTTACTAAAATTAATTATAAATTCATTTCTAACAAGCGTTACAACAATGTTGTAAAAACCTTGAGAAACTATAACTAAAACTCGATGGTGGAAGTAAAAAGAACAAATTGGAAGGTGAAAAAACAAGCTTGTTATCTTCAATTAGTTTCCGAAGAGCGGGCTGATCAGAATCATAAAAAGGGAGCAATATCGGGAGCGATTGAACGAGAATCCGGTTTAAAAAAACAAGGTTTGCGGTCCAGCGCGTCGGAGATACCTAGCAGGAGGGTTGGATCTTATTGGCAACCGTGCGCTACCTACAATGTACGGGTTGGGATTGAAAATAAAATTTACATTTGTGCAGTTTTTGCCAAATATTTTGACATAACTATGCGGTGTGTCTGGTCATTAATTAGATATTATTATATATTAATGAAACTGGGCACATTGTATTAATAAGAATGGAAATTAACTGATGTCTGTTTAAAAGTGGTGGGGGGTGAAAGTGGGGAAGAATAACCGAATGTCTGCAAATATAATCGAGTGGGGTCTCAAATTAAAGCGCATCACGTGTAAATTACAAAATAAATGTTCAAAAAAACTCTGGGGGTAAAAGTGGGGAAAATACCCAATATCTGCAAATATAAATTATTGTCGGTGGTTTTTTTTTATTTCTAATTTAATATTATTAACTTCATAATAAGAATCACGCGAAATTATAATTATTTTTAAAATCAATGTCATTAAAAATGATTTACGGGCTTGATACAATATCTAGTTTGTCTATGATAAGACGCCACTCTTCTATTTTGTTGTTTACCTGTCGCATTTAGTCTCTAATGGTATTTTTTTCCGTTTTAGAAAGATTAAGTAAGATCTACGAAGTGAGCAATAAGCAAATTAAATTTCGCCGCCATTGTGGATTTGTGAAAGTATCACAAGAGAGATCTTAGTCAATGAACCTGAGTCAGTAGCGACGCCGGTGTTGCCATGATTTGTCCCGTGGCGACAATTACTCATCCCCAAGTTTCTCGTGATTCATTGCGGCTGACTGAGTAAAAACTGGCAAAGATCCTGATAATTGTAGTTACAAGTTTCAAATAGTTACGTAAGTGTCCATATAGGTACATAATGTGATTCATATCCTTTCATTTCAAATTGCTAACGCTTGCTTTCTATGCGTAATTGAAATGGCAATAACGCCTGTCAATTGCTTAGTATTTACATTTTATAAAATAAAGGTGAATATAAAGTTCTATGTACATTTTTTGGTATCTCTAGATTAACGCCCGTAGACATGCAGGTCTTGAGACGAATTTCATAATGGTAAGTACCTACTCAAATTATTCGTAAGTTATATGGAATCCAAGGCAATATGGCAATGTGACGTTAGGTCACATACTACCATTAATGATAAACATACCTCGCTATAGTAATATTTCAGCTATTAATAAAATCATGAATGTTTTTGAGTGAGAGTGTGGAAAAATACCTAAGTATATCCACCTAGAACCACAAATGAAAATGATTTTTCAATAAAGAATTAGGGGAAGGTTGCTATGAATGGACCACTTAACTTTACGACCTCAAATCTCAAAAAGTATAAGTCTTAAAATGAAAGCAGTTTATTATTTTTATTCCGTAAGTACTTTATTTGTGATAATCAAATGCACAAACAATCCAGGCTAACACTTTTTTATATAAACGAAGAAAACTAAATCTTGGGCGGTTGCCTTCTTTGGACCATGAGCACCTTCATTGAACCACCGAGTTGCCATCAATGGACTTCGAGAAATTTGTTCTAGAGGTCCAATCGAGGCAACTAATTATAATTATCTATAATACTAAATTATAAGACGGAAGGAAAAACAAACAATAGTTATAGACTTTTTAATTAGTATTAAAATTTTATTTTTGGCACATTTAGTGAGATCAATAGTCATCAAAATTAAGTTACAGCACGGCATCTTACAGTAGCAAGGTGGGAGGTCACCTTCGGAACCCAGTATTTGAACGTGTTCTTTAGCTTTCTGGTTAACTCCATCTAACCTTCGTTTAAGAATTGCTTTTGGCACACCATAGATTCTGTTTGCTTCATTTAAACCAATTCTTTGTTTCCTCACTGATTCTAAAGCAAGGTTCATACTTGTTTCATTCCATGCGAAGTACTTTCTTTTATTTAGCGACATTCTGGAATTTGAAATAAATAATAATGAATAATTAATTGATCATTTTAAACTTATATGACCTAATTATTATGACCAAAAAACGCAATAAAAAGTTGCTATGATTGGACCGGTCCAACGGTCGAACTCTCTTGTGGTCCATTGATGGCAACAAGGTACTGGTTAAGAAAAACTAACCTAAAATAAACATGGTCATGATTAGACAAAATTGAACAATAATCCTTAAATCTCAAACAAACTCTTCAATATTTCATAACAGTGAACGCAGAGAAATATGAATACAATGATACTTACGTCAAATTGTTCTGAGCGAAATTATAAGATTTTGACCACCGCAAACACAACTACAAACGTCACTACGTGCTCCGTGCCGCAGCATCACTGAGGTAAGAGGGGGGTGCAACTGAGTCGCCACGGACTCGTTTCGACTAGTTTGGGTGTTGATAGCTTCCACAGTTTTGGAAATACCTTGGTGGTCCAATGAAAGAGCTAGTCCAATGATCGCAACCTTCCCCTAGTATTGTTCATTAATCAAAAGCTTTAAAACTAAATACAGGAAGCAGTATTAATTACAACTATTGCCTTAACAACGACAATTTTTCTAATGGTTTAGTCTTAAAATACAAACAAGCTTAAATTAGAGCATGTATTAAATTTCCCAATATCTAAAAATACTCTGCCTGTACAGTATCAGATTACGTTTAGGTAACCAACAAACCACTATTTACATAAGTACACTGCAGTGGTTGCTAATTTAAAGAGGGTTTTCAGTATAAATGCGTACAAAAGAACAAAAAGTGGCAACATTGCCGCCATTACCGCTCCCCGGAGCATTGTTGAGTCGATCAGATTACATTTAACCTTTATTGTCCACTATTCCACTGCCGTTTTGTGGCCGATTTTGAATAAATTCAGATTAGCATTAATTAAACATGTAAAGAGAATATTTTCTCTAGTTCTCTAAAAAGTTTTCTAAACTTACGTACCGAATACCAGGGATGCGCTTTTGTAAGTTTCCCTGTCGATTTTAAGGAATTCTTTTACGTACACACTTAATTAAGATAAAGCCTAATTGAACGACATAATTCCATCGTAGGCTAGGTAGTTTTCTACAATAGCCTAAAATTGCATACGCAAAAAATGTATTTAATATTAATGACATACATTTAAAGCGTTTATCGCCCACAAAGACCTGTCGGTGTTGTTCATATACAACAAAAGTATGGTGAATGTGTACACTCCTGCACAGCTTATCACCGAATGGCTCAGGCAACTGGTATCCACATGCTTTGTGACGACCCGTCGAGGTAGTTTTGTTGATCTAATAATCCAAGTAAAAGCAACAACAGCACATATGGACAATCACATGTAGGCCTACAGAAATACTGAACTCTTAGTTCAGTCCAGAGAAATATCATATGGTCTCCATATGATATTTCTCTGACACGCACGCGTACCAATCGAAATGAAAAGTCTTACTTGGCTCAAGGATTGGTATGACAACTTCTGGAAAAAACATTTAAAAGTATAAATCATTCACTTAAAATAATTACCTGTTTTAATACTTTATATATTTTTCAAATTTTGTTTTATTTTGTGTAAGAGAAGACCTTCGTAGAATCATTTAACATTTTGAAATGTATAAATGAATCTAATGTAATATAATCAATTGTATTTTATGGAGGTGGACCATGCACTATGTACCAAACCATGTACCATGTACACACTATTTAGTAGGTATCTAGATTGTACAATGTGGAACGTTCTTAAGACGGCTGTAAATAATTCAACTCGCCTGTCTTCGTTGTCGAGTAGCAGTTGGCTATTCCCGATACGTGAAGTGCATAATCTGTAATCTCCCGTCTCCATTACCAGTCCACTCCGAAGCTCTGGAATTGTGGCGTATCCACGACAGCTGACCAGATAACAGATAACTTAATTAGCATGAAAGTGCACGGAGCGACGGACCCTGCGACTTTATCCATCGCATAATTAACTCTATCGAAAGATGAACTCAATCAGTCGACCGTAGAAATGGTCTCAGGATCATAATAATTTACTTATGAGATATACCTATTATGTCAAAAATAAGTCTATAAAATTAAAATTCTTATATTTATAATTAAAATTTCTATTAGCTGTTAGCCGCTTTTTATTACAAATGGTAAATTAGTTGTAATGGGACAAGCAGGCCACTTGATATTACCTAAGTGATCACTGCAACTTACACATCACACATGACGTCAATACGGACACACATATTGAAACTCAAATAAATTCTTCATTCGTATAAGAGACGGTCACACCAAATTAAATAGGTGTCTTCGGCAACCCCATTAATCATATCAATGAAAACATAAGACCCATCTTTCCACGAAAAGTCCACAAGACATGAAGAAAACGTTCCTTCGTCAGGCTATAAAGGGGGCGGTAAGGTACCTGGGCGAATCACAATGGCTCTACCAAGTGCACTTAATTAGAGTGTAAGTACGCGGGCTGCGACAATCAGCCGCATAATTAACCCCATCGCGAGTTGAATTAAGCCAGTCGACCATGGACTCCTTAATGTTAGTCGTAGGTAAGATCGGTTAACGATAAACACTCCTCTTTTTATAACGTGCATAGTTAAATAATAGTTAAATAAGTCGTTGGCTGCTAATTCTATTTTATGGCGAGTGAAGTGGAATACCTGAATTAACTCTGATGGTTAACAACACTTCTATCCTATTTAATTATTCTGCTTTTATCTTTTTGAAAAATGTTTGTAATAACTAGTTCCCTCATGCGACCTTTAAGTATCAGATATGCACAGATATTATCAAAATGCAACTTCTTTATATTTTTAATGCATACCTACAGGTGAATATAAAAAATATATATCTAGTAATAGCGACCCATTTAGCGGTTGTCAGAGATGAAGTTCATATTACTAGGTCAAACAATATACATACTCCTTAAGTATGGCCAATTTGAGCAAATCGACGCAACTAGGCCACATTATTTCATGATGACATTATCTCACGATTCGTTAGGTCCGTATTTCTTATTTTATACGTCTCCGCTCAATAAGCTTAGTATACGGCGCGGACCTATTTCGTATGGATGTCGACAGACCTCAACAATGAACGGTTTCCTCGCAGCATACTATAAAATGCATGAGCCCCCACAAATCCATAGAGAATTCATATGCAATTCATCGAACGCAGATTGTTCGTGTTAGTTATATGAATATTAATTGATTATATTATAAGTACTTACATGCCGCACATTCCTATTTCGATGGCCCGACACCTTTGTGTCGTGTTCTTTATAGGCTTATGGGAATAGGAAGTGCGCCATAACGTCTAATTCAAAGCACCAAGGTTTCACAAGTGCAGAATTAATATACTTCGTGCCAAAATCTATACGTATATGGACAACACAGAAAATAAAAAATCAAATTATAAGCTGGGCTGGCATAACGAATGCAAAAAAATGAATAATGGCCACAAGATAAGAGCTGCACATTTACCTGCAAGATGAGCATTTGAAAGATTTTCTGTTCAGATTAGGAGGTTATGTGAGATAGCTGATAAGTTATGAAGTAGAATCTCTCATTTCAAGTAGTTTTTTTCACGTGGATAAAAGGTTGTATTAAAACAATATAAGTAGTTTATAATAATAACATGTTTTCGAAGAAATGTTTATTGTATGTAAGTAAAATCGCCAATTCAAGGGGTTGACTGACAAAGACTAGGCATTAATTCCACCTATTGTAAAAATATACAATAGGTAAATAGGTAAGGGAATAAATAAAACAAAATTAAAAATTGTACATCGCCCAGCAAAAATCTACAAACAATTATTTAACTCAACGTAAAACCGAACGGAAAGCTTCATTCGGCTACATAGCCGTAGTCTTCATAGTCTACGTAGCCTACATAAGTAGTTGTTGTGGTTGCCAGAAATAAGAAAGTGAGGTTAATATTGTGATATGGCATCATTATATAAAAATCAATACTTCAGAATTCGTTTAGTAGGTATAAACTATCTTATGGGTCACTGATGTATGTTATTGAATGTGCAAATGATGTTCTTGAGCCTCCTTCCACTCCATCACGCCCGTGGGCTTGTAAGACTCTAGGGTTGTCACCTACTCATCCACTCCACGTCTACTACTAACTGACAGATATTAATTATTAATATTAAAGGAACTAGGATTCAATTTATAGATATTTCTAGTAGAAATGTCCACTGCACAATGAGTGATTGGACCATTTGTCAAAATCCTAACCTACAACTGAAATACAAGTTGGTAAAAATCTAACCGCATTTAGTGGATTTTTTGATTATTTTGTATGTGAACGAAGAGCTAAAAAACCTATTTAATTTAATTTTACTATAATTCATCGGGTATACGTTTTTGCTATAGTTATTTACTAAAATTCATTTTATATGAAGATAAACTGGCCACATAGTGCCCTATAATTAATCCCAATTAATCCGAGGTCTTTATTTTTATTTAGAAAAATCGGAAAATATATACTTAAAACACACATAACAATGAAATTAATTACATAATCTACTAATAATTAGTAAAATTAATCTACATATTCATTTTAACAACCCTAAACCTTCGTCTGAACACGGTGCACAATTATTTGTTTGATTAAGATGTTCATGGAGGTCACATGAACTGACGAGTCATTGGGTATAATAATAACCACAAATCAGCGCTATACAAATTACTGCATCTATCCGACGGTACTGAATATCTTTACCATCTCAAAGAATGAGATGTGCGGTCGCGTGACCGCGAAAACAAACAAAAAATGCGGTCATGCCATGAACATCAATGTCGGTCGAAAAACCATTATTTGTTGTTCATTTGCTTTATTCATAGGAATATTGTAGGGACACTTTTTGTATGAAATACCCTGAAATAGACAAATGGGCCTCAGTTGCCCACAGAGTCTGGCAACAGTAAACTAAAAATGAAGAAGGAAGGCCTCTTTTTTTACGCTGTTCTTGAAAAACCCCATGTGTAGTCAAGAGGTGTTCCAACAATTATTTCAAAGTTTAAATAAAATCAATCGGCAGTTCGGAAGAAACGACAAACCCTAGCCCCATAATCAAGCTTTGTGAAAATATTTTTTTTAAATTGTCTCTCATGTTGAGTGAACAAATACCAACTCACATCTAGTCATCATTTTGATATGATTCGTATGAATTTTGAAGATAAGGAAATAATTAAAAAAATATTATTTTTAATTTTGTATAAGGATACAAGATAAACTTGTGTCCTTATTGTGTTTTGAAAAAACAACTTACACGCGTAAACAAAAAAAGCATTATTTGAGATAAATAAATCAAATGTGGGACATAAAACATCATCAGAAAATACATCCCCTATATGTTTATCACAAAGGTTCTACTTTCGAAACATTAAACTTGGTAGACAGAACTAATCTTCCCGTTACAGGATAATTCTATCTTCCGAAACACGGTTTGAAAGAAAACTTATACTATTTAGTTTGTAGTAGCTTGTAATTTCTGGCTAAAGCTATTCTAAAGGAGAGACCATAGTCGCGGACAGTTCGGCGATTCAAAGGCAACGAAAAACGACAGTAGTATTATAAAGGTTTCCATGCTTTCTTTGGCACTAACAGGATAATAAAATACGATTCTTGAAATTTTGATGCATTATCTAAGTCTTCTATAGTCGAGCTTTTTTAGAAAAAACGTTGGAGTTATGTAGCTTTAGCAATGTTTTGACTGGCTTGAATCTTACTTATTTGGTGCACTCATCTCAGTCGTCTCAGAGAAAGAATTCTCATTTCCAAGTTTTTGTAGTCATCATAAGGCACACGGCTACGGGTGTGAGAAAGGAGAATCGATAAATAGTTATATACTCCTGCGTCCTAAATAAGATAAGGAATTTGTGGAAACATACGAATCCTAGACGCTGTAAAACCGACCATTGTTGCGGTTGCTCAAAGACTATTATGCAAATTAATATCTCGCTTAGCATAAATAATGGCATGAGGACATTATAGTTATCTGGTTAGCCACTTAAGACACCCGTTATCTACACAGAAATTTGTCGCAACCAAGTAAATGCCCGATTTTCATGCCGTCAACGGTTTAACTTGCGTAAAAATCTTAACGTTCGCCGAACGGTATAATTTCAGTAGGTATACTTCTGGTCAATTGCATAGTAATAATATGATAAAAAAATCGATGAATTACCTAGAAAAAAAAACTCGACACACGAGTTAGAAATACCTTCAGCGTGCAATACTACCGCCTAATTGCATTTATCATATTATTATAGTATGGATGTAGCATAACCTACCTATGCGCCTTGCTCTAGCTAGGTAGGTACTGTTTGTTACTGTTCTGCACTATATTTGCAATGCTCTCTCTTACAAATATAACATTAAAATATGTAGCCAGCTGCATTCGCTGCTCATGTACAATACATCATTCATAACTTATTCAAAAAAGAATTTACATTCCACATTGTGCGGCTATCCCAAGAAGAAATTCTGAATACTTTGAATTGTAACTGATCCTGTGACATCATATAGAATAATAGATCTGTAGTGCTTTTGATCAGATTTGTTGGCTTAAGAAAGGATCAAATTTTTAACAATTTCTTAAACATTAATATACTCGTAGATATGTACCTTTCAAACTGGAATAAGTTGACAGCAGCTGACCGAAAACCCACCTATTTAGTGGCCATCACTTTTTTTATTTCAAACCACTTCAGCTCTAAAAACTAATAGGTAAATCTGTCGCACATTAATATTAGCAATTATCAACATCCAAAACATGTTTTTATCGCCCTAATTGTACATATATTAATTTACAGGGTTCGTAGAGCCAAAAAGCGTGCAAAAACGATCTTATCTATTCCAATCGGCCGTTGACTTTTCGTTTCCTCTCGAAACTGGAAAGATGACTGTACTGACGGGGGCACGAATTGATTAAAAGCGAGCAGAACAACTAAACAATCAGCTCAATTGCACAATGTGGGCACATAAGTAGTGGTGGGTGGACAAATTGCGGTTGACTCAGAGTGGTCCTGGTCCGGCGCTGTTGTCCCTGGCGTCGATTTATTGCTTACCTTCCTTTGATATTTGAATTGGAAATGCTTGATACCCTCTATCAGTTTCTAACATCCTTTTCTTTGGAAAGGTTCGGTTACTTTTCAGAGAAAATGTATGTTATTAGTCCAACTACTCCATAAATTTATCTATGGAAGTACCGTCATATGTTGTATCATACAAAAATTCCTATTGAAGAATTTCAATAGGGACATAAATAGTAATTTAAAATTTCCATAGCAGGTTTAAAAAACTTTTTAACTGAAAAGAGAAAATAGATACCTTCGTAGTACGTTACTCCGACTTTAATTTTATACTTAATCAAGATTCTATAGCCTAATTAACATGTTAAAGTTAACAGAGTACCTACGTAAAATTACCACCATTCAAAAATCAGTCAATTAGATTTTTCACAGGTAATTTCAATTTTTACTATACTCGTATAAGGTGTTAACGATTTCGATTGAACTTGTAATTATTATTTACCTAATCAACATCATTTGCATGAGCTACCAGGAACTACCAGAATGTGTGAAAAATAAGATTAGTGTGTTAAATAATTGCGATATTAAAGTGTTTATGTTTATCTGTAAGATTTTGTTTCAATATACAATTTATCGTCTTCTATGGAAATGCATTTCACTATCTTATTCGGGACCAAAATTTTTCACCATTGCAAGGGTTGACTGGTAGAAAATGCCACTAAGTGTTAAGTTAAGTCCACCCATTGATAGTTTAATAAAGGCTAAATATTAAAAAAAGGAACATGGGCAATCTCCAAAAGGATAAAACCTTTGTACCAAATAACAAGTGCCCGAATTGTGTTCATATTGAAAAAAAACTCTCATGTTGCAATTTAGCCTTCTTACTATTGTATTCGTAGATGATGAAATGAAGTTCACGACTTCGCCCTAAAAAAGTTAATAACCGAATTGCATGACATGGTAAAAGCTTCGACTACGTGATAGTACGTAAATGTCTGCTTGTAAAAGCATTATTTAAATATAAAATCTAGACTATTAGGTTCTGCAATGTTACTGACATTGCAGTACCTAATAGTCTAGATTGGACTAGTTTTTAGGAATTTTATATAGAGATAATTTACGCCGTTAAGCATTTATTCCGGGAGCCAGTGACAGATTTACATGACCAAGTTCCTCCCGATCGAAAATTCCTGAGATGCATAAGGGGCTTATACTATGAATACTAGTGGCCGTCAGCTGCCACTCCGTTGGTGGGTTGGGCCGTGGCACCCTCCCAAACATGCAGAAAAAAAAAAATTTTTCAGTCATTTCCTCTCATTTGAAAATACATTCAGATTATAGTTTATCTAGTACTTCAAAAGAAAAACATCGTCAGCTGACCATAACGCGGTGGATTATACGTCAGCTGGCTCCTTGAACATGAGAAAAAAAATTTTTTTTTCAGTGCTTTCCTCTCAACTAAAAATTTACCTGGTGATAGTTTATATGCTACTATGAATGAAAATTAACGTCAGCTGGCCGTATCTCGGTGGAAAGTTCGTCAAGAAAGGTACCTTGAAAGGGGTAACGCAACAGCATCTATGACCTACTGAATCTTATCAGCTGACGACTTTTCCCTTGACTTACAGGTAGCTGATGTTTTTTATTATTTACTAAAGTATTTTAACAATTCTCATAACAATTTTCATCCGGGAGGAAATAACGTTTTTTAAGTTATTACCGACTTCAAAAAAGGAGGTTATTAATTCGACACGTTTGTATGTAATATTCTCAGAACCGCACAATTCTTACATAATATTATGTTGGTCTATTACGGCTTCCAAACAAGAATACCAAATTTCATGGGTATGTATGTATGTAGATATGTTTGCCCTCGCATATCTCCAAAACTAATCGTGTTCTTTCTTTTTTTGTTTGTTTGTATTTTGTTCAACTTAGGGAATGGTAAAAGTTTCATCAAAATCGGTCCAGTAGTTATAGTCCAGTCCCTATCAACTTTAAACTAAAAAATACGAAATAAAATAATAAAAAAAATTAAACCGACATCAAAAAAGTATAAAATAAAATTTGTTACATAGTTTAGGCCTACTATTTTTGAGGTTGGTGCCTAAATATAACAATAGAAACAAAAGCGCGCGCGAATGATAACTATTTATTAAATTATAGCGACAGCGACTCTGATTGGGACGAAGATTAGTTAACACTGCTATTTGACTGACCTGTTGGTCTAGTGATAGTAGTTAGCGACCCTAACCTCTACGCCAGAGGTCGTGGGTTCGATTCCCACTCAGGACAAATATTTGTCTGATGAGTAGTGCCAAGATTGTTTACCAAATAAGACAAGAGAATAAAAATGAACTGTAGTGTTTAATTACTCTATGAACGTGTTACTATAGTAACAGTTCAGTATAAGATAAACATGTCGAACGTATTACCTTTTTGTGTCTTTTGTAAAAAACTAATGGTCAGTTAAAATTATTTAGCGAAGATAATTTAAAGAAGTGCAGATATGTATTAGCAATACGAAGTGCTAATAATTTAACTGGTCACGATACTATGTTTCCTACACAACCAAACAATTATCAGCTGTATCACAGTGTTTGTTATCGACGCTATACAGCTTTGCCGCCAAAATATAGAAAAAGAATAACGACATCAGAAGACACACCTTCTTCAACATTACCGTATGTATAAAGATTGGATATCATTTCTTTAAATTATTTCCATTATAACTTTATATTAATTTAATGTAAGAAAAAGTATAAGTGCGTTCGGATGATTTTTAGTTGCATTCATAAGATGTTGGCAATTTTTTTTCTCATAATCTATACCAGCCAGCATAATAGAATAAAGTAAAAACTGAGAATCAATAAACAAGGTATAAGTAAAATATTTTTTCGTTTGCACAGACTTAACGACTGCTGAGTTGTGCGAGTTTAAAGTACGGACATACATTTAAAAAAACATGGGAAAGATCGGATTATGTAGGGGAAAGACATAAGGTTTACAAAAAGAAAATACCCGATCTTATACTTGCTACAACATACTTCTTTAATAATTTATTTTGTTTAAAAACAAACTCTCTTAGTATTTGTTAGTATTTAGTGTAGTATCTGGTAGTATAATTTAGTAAATATATTATATTACTATTGTTTTTTTTTTCAAGTAAATCGTCACCTATCGTTCTTATGGGTTAAACATTATTATGATTATGATAATATATAGAAGTTTCTATGGTTAGCTAGTTAAAAAATATGCTATAATAAATTATTCATTAATTAATTTACTCATACCAACATTTCCTCCAATATTAAACTTCATATCTCTCAAATCAAGCATACTGCCAAATAACATAAAAAACGTTATTTCCTCCCGGATGAAAATTGTTATGAGAATTGTTAAAATACTCTAGTAAATAATAAAAAACATCAGCTACCTGTAAGTCAAGGGAAAAGTCGTCAGCTGATAAGATTCAGTAGGTCATAGATGCTGTTGCGTTACCCCTTTCAAGGTACCAGCTGACGAACTTTCCACCGAGATACAGCCAGCTGACGTTAATTTTCATTCATAGTAGCATATAAACTATCACCAGGTAAATTTTTAGTTGAGAGGAAATCACTGAAAAAAAAATTTTTTTTCTCATGTTCAAGGAGCCAGCTGACGTATAATCCACCGCGTTATGGTCAGCTGACGATGTTTTTCTTTTAAAGTACTAGATAAACTATAATCTGAATGTATTTTCAAATGAGAGGAAATGACTGAAAAAAATTTTTTTTTCTGCATGTTTGGGAGGGTGCCACGGCCCAACCCACCAACGGAGTGGCAGCTGACGGCCACTAGTATTCATAGTATAAGCCCCTTATGCATCTCAGGAATTTTCGATCGGGAGGAAATGATTGACCGAAAATGCACCTGGCTCCCGGACTAATTGAAAAATTATAAGTCAATCAATTAATCAACGTGTTATTTTATAAGTTTGTGGTTTTTATGCTTTGCTATAATAATACCAAGATTACGAAAGAATTTACAAGATTCGATAAACAAGCCCTACTTTTTGTGAAATTTTTAAAAAGTAAATAATTATAAAAGTTTTTATGGAGTTTTCAGAGAAGATGCCTCTTGCTTTCCGAATTTTATTCTTAGTCCTTATGTGGTTGACATACAATTACGTTTTAGTCTTTACATTTTAATCAACGACAAACGTACGATATAAGTTAAACCTTCATTCGTGTTGAAGTTGAATATCCATAAGATAATATAATACAACCTTAATTTTAATATACTTAATATTTCTCAAATAAAGGGCAATAAGGAAACAGTAATTACCTACCCTTTTAGGAACAAACCAAACTAAATGCCACTCTTCGACAGTAAAGTTCTGGCGACGAATAAACAAGGAACTACTACGAACGCTTAGTTCACATTCAAGTTCACACCAATGTTTTTATTTACGTTTGACAAGTTTTTATAAGAAGGCGTAGATGGATACGTGTGTAAAGGTAAAGTGTAGCACCATAACACTTAAGTGTTATGTAAGTGACTCGGATAAAGGTGGCCGTTCTGGAAGACGGACGAAGCGCTTTGTCATACTTATCGTGGCAGTAGTACACATAAATTGGGAGCTATGGCTTTCTTGAGTTGCATTCGGATGGGGATCAGGCTTTGAACGTCAGCGATAAGATAATGATAATGAGTATGTATACATATAGCTAATAGCGGTCGTAAAACTTATTACGTTACCTTATGCTTTTTCGATTTTATGGTTAGGCGGTAATAGACTAACTGTTGTTGATATGGCACAATCCTATTTTTCCTATTGAGTAAAATTTTAGCTAACTTCATGAAGCGCTTTAACAAAACCAAAAATGCTAATGTAATAACACTGCCGAATTGCAACTAAGTGTTTCGTTTTTGTAGTACTTACTTAGAATTGATTGATAGTTATGGCAGTCTATTTACCAGTACCTTTACCGACATAGCTGTCAAAGTTTGCAAATTATCATCGTTCGCAGGACTGGCAACCGATGGGGAAGAAAGATCCTCAAGTGGCGATCACATCTAGGCAAAAGAAGCACAGGCCACCCGCGGACAGGGTGGACTGACGACCTGAAGAAAACAGTGGGATTCGATTAAGGGATGACCATATCCAGCTGTGGACTACAAAGGGCTGAAAGTAAGGGCCTACATCAAGTCCTATGAATGAATTTAAATGATTTCACATGAAATAAATTCAGGAGTCTCGGCCGCCTTATATCAAGTGGTCATTCATTAGACGTAATTATTTTCTAATAAGTCTGTCCAGAGACAAAACCGCCCCTGTCGAAACACAAAAAAATGCTTACGAGCTTTTAATGCGGCAATACTTATCCCAAAACGGATCTATAATGGTTCTATCACAATACATGTAATAACCCAATTAAAGAATCCAAATATGATTAAAGATTTTTTTTTTAAAGATTAAAGATTTTTATTGAACAAATAAACAGAATATTACAATTATAAGTTGTACGTAAACAGCTGCAATAGTGTAAAACTGTGTCGCAGCTGTTTGCGCCCACCCCGAAACACGGAGGAGGTATATGCAAGTAAAAAAATAACTAGTAATAACTATGAATGGACTAGATCTTTTTTAAATTATAAAAAAGTAATTATTATGCAATGGATAACAATAATTTGCCGCCAAATATGCAAAACCATTATCTGTAACTCCCACGATCACGACATAATGTGGCCTTCGGTACGCCTACATTTTTAGGGTTCAAACCACAAATGTGCCACCATGACTTATTGAAACGCTGCAGTCTATTAATCAGGTTGTCGATCATCACATATCTTACATTCAGCAGTGGTAAAAGTAGTAAGGTGGCACCTAGGCTGAACATGAATATTGTAAAACTCTTTGTGATACATAACTGACATAACACCACGTAAACTCAACATGGTTCACACCGCACATGTGATCTTGGGTTCTTTGGTTATTTTCAACGCAAAAAAGTATCAAACAGTACTTTAGTTTTGTTTTAAGATGGAAGTGATTGTCCATTGCACACTTGACTCTACTCTTAGAAGTTAATACGGAACCTTTAATATGAACGGCCACTGGTGCTTAGCCTATTTGTTATGGCTGATTATCATTACGTCCAGAAGGCATATTTTAGAGATTTAGGCACCGACATCGTGACACGATAGTTAACTGGATTTTCATAGTCGGGGGTCGTTTATTGAGCAACTGTCGGCCATCACGACTGCGTTATCAGACGAGCTGCCAACTAGGGATGTAACAGAGATGATTTTATCGTACCCGAAGTCGAAATGGTTCGTATATTTGATTTGCCGGATTTGGAACTAGAATAAAAAAACTGAAACAGGAGAGAAACAGACAGGTCTTACAGATATTTTATATCAGACTGTAAAGTAAGAAATAGTTTTACAAATAAACTTCAATATTAAGAAAATATTATAAAAAATATTGAAAAATATGAAATATGGAAATGAATTAGTATTTGTAATTTTCTATATTTTGAGTTATTTCTATATTTTAAGTTAAATGGGACCACCATTGAGACCATAACCATTAAAAAAAATTTAAAATCAGACTAAGCTCTGATGTTCATAACCATAAAATTGAAAATTAATTTTAAACCCCCGACACAATAACGACAATTTTCAACAAACAAAATATCATTAATTGTGCTATCCAAAATCTAAAGATTGTTTATTAAAATCGGTCTTTAATAGTGACGGTGCCGAAATCGAAGTTTTTGGATATGGAGTCCGAACTCCGAAGCATCCCTATTCGTAACTAATGAAGTTTCAATTTGTTTACACTGATAGCGTACACTCGATCGATCAATGACTGTTCAGGAACCGTTCAAACACTTTGATGCCATGCAAACCGTACTCGATGGGTTTAAAGTGGCGAATGAACGTTTAACTCCATTTGGAGCATCTTTAGGTATTTGAAGGTAGTAATAATTGGTTCAAGGGAAGTACCTATTTGTCGATCAGTAGCAAATTACAATATTCATATTTTTGTCGTATAAAATTTACGTTGCAATACAATCCTTTGCATACAGTCCTATTTGAGGCCGTACGAGAGATGTTTCTAATAGGGTCCAACTTGGTCGTGTAAAATAAAGTGTCTTCGTCGACCACCATGCTCAGTTTTACTTTTTGTCAGGGTTGGAGGGTGTTGCAAACCAGATGAGCTATAATAGCTCTTTCTTATGAGTCCTGTGAAGTGGGAATGCTTTCACATTCAGCCATAAACAGTAGGTACTCCAGTCCGATGTTTGATGAAAATGATTATTGTAATTGTTCTGCTTTGGGTGTGGTATACTTTTACTATTAGACGGCCTATATCTCATTTAAGAATTGAATATAAGAAAAAAGATCACAGAATAGAGGAGTTGCAGGAGGAACCTAGTTAATCACGGAAGTAGGCAAGCACTTACATAAAAGGTATGTATTAGAGAAATTCTCATTACACATATTTCTTTAATGGTTACGGATTTGTTACATGATAATAGCCGAAAGGCAGTTCCGTAATGGCTTACAATTACTAAACGAGCCAGTAATATTTCTACTTCTACCTATACTTATTTTACTCGTCAAACCTAATTGTCTGGTTGCTTAATTACGCAAAGTTACGTCTTATGTTAAGTGCAATTTCATTGAAACTCGAGATTATAGTACAAATTGTCTTACTCGTCAAAAATACCGAAAGTTTGTGAAGTTATGGGTTTGTGGGTTGGTTGGTTGGCTCCATGGAAAAAAGGAAAAAAAATCTTCTTGAAAATAGCCATGGCATACTCTTGCGAAAGTTCCATACGTCATACGTCCATACGTCAAGTTCCATATTTTTAAAATAGTAGACCAAGCTGGAAACTTCTTAACCCCAACTTCACCCCTTTTAGGGTCAAGTTCTGCAAAAATTCGTTCAGATCAACTAGTTATTCAAGATTCCGTAATGCTATTAGTGAATTATGTATCCTTTGGTTTTATATTTCTAGAGTAATAATGAAATTTCAGGTTAGATTAGGCGCTTGACTTAATATTTTCGTCGCTTGAAATAATCTCTTTCCCGCCTGACCTCCAAGACCTCTCTATTACTCTGTCAGATGCAACTATCGAGTGATAGCCTCGACTCGGATCTGGAGCACATGCATTACGGAATAGCTCCGAATCGACTCGGGATTGGGAGAGAAGTGGAATTCCAAGTTACTTTTCGTCCCGAATTCATGACAATTTCTTTGCAGAAATCTTCATTATAAAATAAAATAATAAATATATTATATAATAACGTATCAGAAAACTGGATATCAAGTAAAGGTGGATGTTTAGGCTTTTCGTAAATGATT
Source organism: Erynnis tages (assembly GCA_905147235.1). Taxonomy (NCBI): domain Eukaryota; kingdom Metazoa; phylum Arthropoda; class Insecta; order Lepidoptera; family Hesperiidae; genus Erynnis; species Erynnis tages. Next base: position 8,541,915 of record LR990073.1, read on the forward strand.
AAATTGCTACTAACATGTTTGGTTATGCAAAACAATCAAAATACCTAGTTACTTGATGCAAAAACTACTACTACTAACATGTGGTTGTGCAATACAATCGAGCTGCATTTATTTCGATAGCACTGTATAAAAATATATTTCTATAGTACCTATAAATTCCTATGTTTTCTATGACATTGACCCCACAGTGCGTATCATTGCAGTGTAATAAGTAGTTTTAGTTTATAATCTAATTTCTATTCTAGTAAAGAATCCAGTTGGTGAGAAGGTAACTATGAGCTCTTCATAACTATAAATAACGCAAAGGGTTGACCAGATTGGTAATAGTTATTCAATGACTCTTGTCAAGAACGGTTTACTCCTAATCAAATCCAATATTCGTTCAACATTAAAATACATTAGGTATCCCTCCTTCTACTCCACAACTCATAGCAGAGATCCAAAGAGTGTTGAATAAACACATTTATTTTCAGCAATGCCTCCCGCGGTTTCACTTCACCTAATTCGGCGTTTATAGTAGGGATAGTGACGATAGAGCTATAAAATTGTCTATAAAAGTGCTCTCACTCATACTTCTACGAGCAGCTTTACGGCTTCGCTTTCCGATTCGCTATTACCGCAAAACATTCGGGGGATATAAAAAGTGTCCGGCTGACTCCGGCTAGTCTGGTTCATTGGTTTAAAACGAATTTAACGGAATTAGTCTTTAACTCGGATAAGTCTTTACTTTGCCAGTATTTCAAGGCAATAAAAGCCGTTATAGCGGGGATAATTTATATCGTTCATTTTAGAAGATAATTCGCCCATGAACGTTCCCGAAGGCACCGGGAGTCACGACACGGGTTGAGCTCGGGGAGAACTAACCTCGTTACTTACGGATACGACGCGAACCGAGTAGATTTTGCAAGCGAGCAATGGCTCGGTAATTCATTACCAACGACCGGCGCACTGCGGCCGATCATTTGTAGCCCACCTCGTGATTACGGGAACTCAATGAGAACGAAACGATTTAACCTGTAAACATCCTTTGAACACCAATACTTAATATACGTGCTTCTGCAAATGACTCTATAAAGTGACACGAAGATATTGTGGGTGTACTCGCCCGGGCTCCAATCTAAGCTAAGCGCTAAAGTAAGCCTTAGATTAGATTTCTACATTTTAGTTTAAAATTTTATATATTGTGGCTTAAACATGAGTAGTTATTCATGGATTGCGGTAACCACTTAACATAAATGACTTCAGTAAGTTTGCTTCTTATTCAAAACATTACATAAAGATCTGCGGGATCGGGTCTCCTGTCATAATGAGATGGATATAAGTCCACCACGCTATTCCGGAATGGTAGAATTCACTTATTTATAAGGATAAGAACATTGACCCTTACTATCACAGCAGGTGACATTTTAATTTGTAAAACGTGCCTCAAGGAATCGAACCCGGACCACTCAAATGAGTTACTTAACCACTGAGCTATCGCTTACCTCATGATTACAGGAACTCAATGAGCGAAGCCTTTAAACCTTTACCCACCTATTGAGCACCACTCCATACACTTACCATACTCTGCTTATGACCTAAGTCTAGATTTAGTAAACGCTACTTACTGGTAATTGCGACACCGGATGTATTTACAATCTATCTACTAACGCTAGCCGTTTTACATGCAGACTAAATGTGTCTGAACGGCGTTTAGGACTGAACTGAGATGAAATTAGAGTTAAAATAGGATCGTGAGGCTGAACGACGCGACCTGGTATTTTAAGGTGTAATGAGACTTCCCGTAGAATTTTATTCTAAGACGACGATGATGTCGAAATCTTTAAATTAATTTTAGGTACTTACTATTCAATACTATTGGCCGCACTCAGAAACGTCATTTAATGTAATGTTCATTAACAAACAAATAAAATCGTCTTTATTCCTATTGACATAAGTGTCATCGTTATTTTCTTAATGAACCATTAACGTTAATGAACGTCTCTGAGTACGGCAGTAATCATTCGGCAGTAATTCGATTATTCAATAGTTTTAAAAGTAAAATAATATGAAATT